>JBAMMX010000008.1:14182311-14818795 GCA_037126225.1 Dillenia turbinata | reverse complement strand
CTCTCAAACCCTTGAAGATTTGATACTTTCTTGCTCTAGGTATGATGCCTAAAGATCCACTAGTGTGATGCTAGTAAATTTATCATCTTTCTTCTCATCCGATGCTTTCTTTCTTTCAATTTTAGTTGCTGATTTTATCCTGCAAAACCCCCAAAATTTGTTTCTAAAAACCAGCCTGCTAAACCATCAAAATCTACCCACAAAACCTTAGATCCTTTGTTCTGAAATTCTCTAGAAGTCGTCCTGCATCAATTTATTTAAATAAATTTAATCAATAAAAAAAGCAAAGAAAAGTATGGAATATCCCAATTGCCTTTTGAATTAAGAAAAAAATTCTTTCATTTTATGTGGATTATATTTTCTCAATTTCTTTAAACCTATATTAAGTTTGGATGAACCATTTTATTGATCTAGTTCACAATAGTGCTATGTTTTGTGTCACATGATCAGATTGCAAATAGCTAAGGGGATAAGATCCTGGTAACTATTCTGGTTAGGAAGTGTGTTCTCTAACCAAGTTAGAATATTCCTTTGTGCTTTATCCACCATTACTCTCTTGAAAAAAGACCTTAAAATCACTGCAAAATTGCTCCAGAACTAACAATTTCATCACGTATGAGGAAAAGTATTGCATAATTGAATGCTATATTTTGGTTAACTGTTTTTCCCAATTTATGCTTTGGAATAGGTGCTTAATTTTACTCCTGAAAGGATCCTAATGAAGATTTATTATATAAGGTGGATTGGATCTATTTTGCTTATTTCAACTGTTTTATTGAAATAAATCTCTGAAGTATGTCCTGGACGTTTATTTTTCTTTGTTTGAAGTATGACTTCGTACTTGTTGCAACTTTGTAATTAGGAACTATTTTTATGCCTCCAAAATGGTCCCTGAGCTATCAGCAATGTCGTTGGAGCTATGATTCTGATTTGAGAGTTCTTGAGGTCAGTAGTCTAAGATTCAATTTTATGATATGCTTCCACCTCTTGCTTCTTGTTGTAGTATTCATCTAAATTATTTTCAAAATGTTGTGATCAGTGAAAGTCTTTGTTTCCTTTTCTTTATTATAGATCTATGATTTATTTCATTTCCACATTTTCTATGCTCACTTGTTTTTTGTGTTCTTGGCTTTTCCTATTTTATCTCTGCTGATATATGCAGGTTGCCAGAACATTCCGCGAAAGAGCATGCCTTGTGATGTAATATGGATGGATATTGACTACATGGATGGATTTGATTGTTTTACTTTTGATCAGAGTATGTTTCTCTCCATTGATCTTAATCACTCATTGATGCTTTCATTCGTTGAGTTACAGTATGCTGTGATGGTAATGCATGTTGTATTTTGCTGGACTTATTTTGGGATGTTGATTGCTTACTGCTGTCTTCTTCTTCAGTGAACCCTATAAAAATTGCATAGTTAGAACCAACTTGATTATAACTTGATACCGAACAAGTTGTTTGGCTGAAGTCAACTTGCCTGACTTAATACATATCATTTTGACAAAGTTATCATGCTGTCATCTTACAGAAGAGAAGGAATTACAGAGGAAATGTCCTAGTTCGTGTTACTGAATTGTTAATAAATTGCAAACTCCCAAACACCTCAATGTGCCACTCTGAGTTTGACCGTGGTCTTGAAGTCGACAGAAAACTTTCAAACCCCTCACAGGCATTCATTTTGAGTTTTGACTCTCTCTTTACCAAGCTTCTAAAGCCTCTGTTATGTTGAATATTTGAGATGTACGAGAGATAGAATAACAACGACGAAAGAAATACTTTTTTATTGATGATCAAGATATTACAAGCAAAGTAGGGACGATTGCCCTTTAGAAATTTTAAAGAGAGCACAAATGAAGTTGAGAACAGGAGAGTTTAGAATGAAGGAAGAGGAAATTGTTCTTCTATATCTAAAACCTTTGAGAGAGCCCTTATTTATAATCCAAGACTTAAAACTAGCTGTTAGAAACAAGGAAAGAGCTGTTAGACACAAAAAACTAGTTGGTAGACATAAAAACTAGCCGGTAGAGAGAGAAAAAACTAGCCGTCATAAATTTTTCCCAAAATGCCCTTGCTTGCTTGGGCTACAACTTGGGACTTCTTTAGCCCTTGTTTTGGACTTTATTGAATGGACTTTTAGGCTTCCAAACTAAACCTAAAATCTTCTCCTTGGGCCACCTCTTCTGGGTTTGAATTCTGCCCAATTTTGCTCCAGAATTCAGAGTGTTTTTCTGGACAGATTCTGTCTTCTTTTTTGGGCTGTCTTCTTGGTGTCTTGGAAGGCTTTTATTAGACCATTTAGAGTAGATGACAAGGCAAAGATGCAATGAGCAATGGAGGGCTGTCTTGGGACACAATGATCTTATGTGAGGAACAAACTTGATTGTCTTCATTCCTTTCAATACTTCCCCTCAAGTTGGGCGGATAGATGTTGTTGAAGCCCAACTTGCTGAGAATGTTTTGTAGATGACTAACCGTAGTTGTTTTGGTGAAGATATCAGCAAGTTGCTCATTGCTCTTCATGTGAGACGTGACTGTGCTCTTGTCCTCCACCCTTTGTCACACAAAGTGACAGTCGACTTCTATGTGTTTTGTCCTCTCGTGAAAGACAAGATTAGATGAAATTTGGATTTCTGATTGGTCGTCGCAATGAAGTTGGATTGGTGATGAGTAGGAAAACCAAGCTCTTCCAATAAGAACTTCAACCATACAATCTCAGTTGTCGTAGCTGCCATGGCTTTCATACTCAGCTTCTGCATTTGATCTTTGACACTATATTTTGCTTCTTACTCTTCCAAGACACAAGGTTGCCTCCAACAAAAATACAATAGTCTGTTGTAGACCTTTTATTTACGGAATCACTTGCCCAAATCCGCATCGCAATATCCAAATATGGTTGTGCTATGATTGTTCTTCATACATATGCCACTTCCCGGATTTGCCTTTTAAGTATCTTAGAATCCTATCAGCTGCTTTCCAATGCTTCAATTTTGGTGAATGCATGCGGCGGCTTCGTGCCTTCTGACGCATAGGCAATGTGCACGACGAGTGATGTGAGGTATATGAGCTCCGAGAGCTAATCTTTGATATCTCCCAATATCTTCAAATACTTGATCATCTAATTCTTTGTCATGAGAGGTGGAAATAGGGCTGCAAGCAGCTTAGCTCCTAATTTACCTATCTTACCAAGCAGATCAAAGAGTGTACTTCCTTTAGGATAGGACAAGCCCCTTGTGAGAGTAAGCAAGTTCTATTCCCAGGACATGCTTTAATACTCCTAAATTTTTAACTTCAAAATTACTCATAAGAAATTGTTTAACATGGAAAACCACCTTCTGTCCTCCCAAGTGATGATAATGTGTTGAACATAAATGAGTATAATAGTGATCCCTTCACTTTGGGTTTTTGTAAATAATAACAGTGCTATTGCACTTTATAAAACCGTTACCAAAGAACAAACACCCGTAATTTCCATGATTCTCACCAATCTCCCAAAAAGAAAATTAGGGTTAGAAGAAACCCTGGGAGAACTTAAAACCCTCACAGCCGCCGCCTTTCTCCTGGGACAAGCGATCACCGCCTTCATAGCGGCAACACCCCACCGAGTGTGGCAGTTAGCTTCGCTGTGCTTGGCCGTTGTTTGCCCGTTGCTTCGGGAAGAAATATTCTGCGATTTCCAGATGGCCGGACTTCGCGGACCTATGTAATCGACAATCGACGGGTTTTGTGCATTGGAGAGATCGGCCGTCATCTTGAAGGATTGTCGGAGAGGAGAATTGGTCATTGCGGAGGGTCGAAACATCTTTTGCTTTCATCGTTGAATTCCCATCGGGCGGACGGGTGTGAGATTTGAGGATAAAATTGCCCGGTGGTGGGGCGGAATCGAAGCAATCGTTCGATGGATCCTACATCATCAGCCAGAGTTTCGGTCTTCCCCGGCAATCAATTTCCTCTTCCGGTGACGTTATCGGCGATTCGGATTGGATCGGTGGAGGATATTTTGGAAATGAGTTCACACTTGACCCGGTTCTTCTCTAAACCCAGTTCTGGCCGGTTCTTTTTTGACTAGTTCTCTCTTTTGCATTAAAAAAAAAGAGGGCGTGGTGTTAGTGCACTATAGTGCAAAGGCCCAGAGACTACAGGGCACTTTTGGTGCGATGTAGGAGCAAAGAGCTAAAAATGAAAAGGGCTTTTGTTCTCTTCTTTGCCGGATGGAGGAAAGTATAGGTGCAGGGAGTCGTCCCCTTTCACTGAAAATCTATGCTTGAGCGTTGGGAGGAGGAGGATCCCTTGGAGAGGAGGGACGTTGAGAAGCCTGTCTTGTTTGGAAGGTTGAATACAGAGATACTAAGAGGTAGCAAGTTATCTATTCCTTCACCTTTAGTAGATGATGGGATCCGCCCTTACCATTGTTGTTTGATTGGGAACCTCCATTGGGCGCGGTTGTTGTACTAGGAGGTAAAACGTATTGTTATATTAATGTGGAGTAAATGCGATTACATCGATGTGGCGTAGTTGGATGTGGATGTTTTATGTTGAGATTTAGCTCTCATGCTCATTTTGAGGATATCTTGGATAGGAGTCCTTTGTAGGTTTTTGTTATTTCGTGACATTTGTGCGTAGATATATTGTGGAGCGTGAAGTACGATGGAATTTAAACCTGAAAGTACTATATACTATGGGTTAAGTTACACGATGTTCCATTTGTTTTTATAACGGGGCATGGTTGATTTTTGTTACTAATACTTTTGGGAGGCTGTTGCCCATGGAGCGGTATTACGGCGTCGGGTACTAGACTTGGTTATGTGGGGGCATCCGTTGGGATTGAGGAGAGTCCCGTTAGAAGGAGGCAATGTTTGTGTTTCCGGATGGGGCCGAGACTCCTGTGAAGGCGGAATATTCGCTACAATCCTCCGCATTGTGCTACTTGTGCGGTTTTGGGCATAGTCCCGGTAAATGCCCAAAAACCCTCTAGATATGGGATATCTCGATACCTCTGCTCCGAGGGGCGGGAACGAGGAGGGAGGATCCCTTGGAGAGGAGGGAAATTCGGAGGCTTTGTTCTTCTTGAGAGGTTGAATCCGGATACTAAGAGTAGCAAGTTATCCGTTCCTTCGCCTTTAGTAGATGATGGGACTCACCCTTACCATTGTTGTTTGATTGGGAACCTCATTGGGTAACAGTTGCCGTACAAGGAGGTAAAACATATTACTATATTAATGTGGGGTAAATGGGGTCTATCTGAGGTGGCTGTAATTGGATCTGGATATTTTATGTTGTGATTTAACTCTAATGCTCATTTCGAGAATATCTTGGATATGAGTCATTGGCAGATATTTGGTATTTCATTCATTGTGCGTAGATATACTATGGGCATGAATACGATAGAATTTGAATCCATGAGAATTCCTTTATGACTTAAGTTACACAATGTTCCATTTTGTTTGTATTACAGGCATGGTTGATTTTTGTTACTAATACTTTTTGGGAGGCCATTGTCTTTGGGCGGTATTATGACGTCGGTGCTAGACTTGGTTATGTCGAGGTATCCATTGAGATTGAGGCGGAGTAGTCCGGTTAGAAGGAAGGGGTGTTTGTGTTTACGGATGGGACAGAGGCTTCTTGTGAGGCGGAGTATTCCTCTGATCCTCCGCATTATGCTACTTGCACGGTTTTGGGCATAGTCGGGCTAAGTGCCCAAAAACCCTCCAATACGGGATATCTCGATGCCTCTGCTCAGAGGATGAAGAGGAGGGTTTCCAATCTGTTAGTAGGAAACTGGTGACGGCCCAGGAAGAAAGGGTAGGAAGGAAATTTAAACGAGGGACAACGGTAGAGGCCCTAAAGGGGGAGCAAAAGGACCCGGTGACCCCTTAAGAGGAGATGATTAGCCGAGGATGTTGATGGGGATCGGTGGCACCTCGAGTGGACGGTTGGCTTTAGTTGTCCGGGAGGAGAGCAGAGATCGATCCCCGGTGATTGACGATAGTCGAGCCCAATTAAGGTTGAGGATAGTCGAGCTCTTGCCGGTTAGAGTGGAGACTCCAGCATGTTTGACTCTTATTTAGAAATGTGTATCGGCTACGGATGGCACTAGTGTTCGAGTGTGAGTACGAGTCATGGTGCTTCGGATGACACTACTGGAGGTTGGTCCAGGCCCAATGATTGTTCTTTATCTTTCCCCCTCGAGTTATTCCTCCGCCCAATCCTCCTAGGACTAGGAAAAACAAGAAGGGGAGGAATGGGAGACTTTGAGGTGTTTGAGGGGTGTGACCCCTGCGTAGTGCGTTCGAATGATAGGATGTTATAATGTAAGGGGTTTGAATGACCTTATTCATGTTGGAGGCTGCAAGGGATTTTGTGATGCGAGAGATCGGTTGCGACTTGATGGTTTCATTGAGACTCAAGTGAGAGTTGTAACGAGTGCATTCGGTAGTCCTTATTACCTCTCTTTTGGTGGATTTCTAGTAGCTTGTGTTCCTAACTTCTATTGGTCGTATATGGTTGTGTTGGGATCCAATGGAAGTTAGGGTGGTTGTATTGGCCTGTGAGATACGGTGGATTCATTATAGGTGCAGTCTGTCCGTTCACCCTTTTAGTTGGCATATTCTTATACGTGTATGGGTCTAACATGATAGGAGATCGACGTATGCTTTGGGATTTCCTAAGATCTGTGGGTAGGAGGATGGATAACCCGTGGTGTGTCCTAGGAGACTTTAACTTGTTAATGTTTGTCCATACGAGGGTAGTGGGATGCCGTTGAATGGTTTATTCTTGATTGTGTGCTTGATAAGTGTATGCAGCAGGTGGAGTTTGAGGATTTGAGACACACTGGGGCCTTTTTCACTTAGTGTAATAAGTAGATTGCGGATCCGATCAGGAGGAAATTGAATAGGGTGTTGGCTAATGCTAATTGGTTGAATTCTTATCCTTTTTTTGAGGCCGCTTTCTTTCGCTAGGTGATTCTGATCATTCTCCATGTGGTTAGAATTCAGAGGGAGGAGTAGCGTAATCGGGTACCCTTTAAGTTCTTCGAGTTCTGGATGGAGCATCTTAGATATCATGAGATAGTATTGTAGGCTTGGGAGGATATGTATTATGGAACGCCGATGTATCGCCTCTACATGAAGCTGAAGGGGTTGAGACGGAGATTGAGACAGTTAAAGCTAGAGAGTTCGGTGATTTGGCTGATTCGAATGTGGGAGGCCCGAGAGACTTCTTTAGATTTAGCGGGTGTTATCGGGTGTGTCAGGAGGATGGTTTTGGGGAGGAGGGTCATTTGCTTCTCCTTTACCACGGAGCTAGCTCGTATGGAGGAAAGCATGCTCGAGACGAAGAGCTAGAATTCGATGGTTCCAGTTGGGTGATTGAAACATTGCATTCTTCTTTGATATGGTTAGGTCTGTGACGAATCGGAACTCTATCGCTCCTTAGTCCAAGAGGATGCCACTCGGATTTTTGATTTGGGTGATATTAGACTAGGGCTATCAGATATTTCGAGGGTTTGTTTGTGAGGGGCCTAGGGTAGGACAGTTGGATACTAGATTTATTGCTTCCGGGATTAGAGGTACTCTCTTGGAAGTGCGGTCGGGCCTTGGAGACCCGGTGACAGTGGACGAGGTGAGAGAGGCTATGTTCTCGTTAGGGAGGCATAAAGCTCCGGGTCCAGATGGGTATAGTACGGAGTTTTTCCGAGATAGTTGGGACACAGTGGAACCTGATGTTATGAGGCTGATCATGGACTTCTTTACTCACGGGAGTCTTGAAGGAGGTGAATAGTATTATCATTTCATTTATCTCGAAGAAGAATAGCCCAATCTCGTTAACGGATTTTAGATCGATATCTTGCTACAATACGGTGTATAAGTGCATCTCGGGGTTATTGCGGCGGGTGAGCCAAGTATTGCCGGAACATTATTGGTGCTAAGCAATTTGCTTTTGTGAGAGGTAGGAGAATTTGGGATAATATTCTTCGGCTCCGAACTTTTCATGGTTATCACTTGGATCGGGTTCCCCCGGGGATGTGCAATAAAGGTTGACATTATGAGGACATATGATTGGGTGAGTGGGATTTCCTGTAAAACTAGTCTTTGAGTGTATTGACTTTCTGTCTGGCTGGTTGATAGGATCATGATATATGTGTCCATAGCGAGTTTTGCTATATCTATTAATGGAGAGTTCACGGAGTTCTTTCGGAAGTCGAGAGGGTTTTGGTAGGGGGATCCTTTGTCGCCCATACTTTTCATGATAGTTATAGAGGTTTTCTTGGGCATAATGCGAGAGGGTTTTTTTGGAGGCCGACATTTGAGTATCATTGGAGATGGCGGGAGGTGAGTGAATCCCACCTTTGCTTTGTTGATGATCGATGCTTTTCTATCGGGGTAGTTTAACTTCGTGCGGGGGTATCTTGGATGTCTTGACTCATTTTGGATCTCTTTTTGGGTTGTGAATGAACCCTCGTAAGAGTAAGATCTTTTTTGGGCGGTTGAGCGAGAGAATCGAGAGGACATATTGAGGATTTCGGGATTTGGTCGGGGTCATCTTCTGTTAGATATTTAGGCGTCCCTCTTTTGTCGACTAAACTCTCGTTGGCGAGTGTTCGGCTTGTTCGAGAGGGTGACGGCTCGGATTCAGCATTGGACAAGTTGGCATTTATCTTCGCTGGACGTTTGCGGTTAGTTGGTTCTATACTCTTTTCCCATTCCAAACTTATTGGTTTTTAATGTTTTACCTTCTTCCGAAGGCGGTTTGCAGGGTTAGAATAAGTCATGTCTCGGTTTTTATGGTGCAGTGCATTCTTAGACTATCATAGAGCCAAGGTAGCCTGGTCTCTCATTTGTCGCAAAAGGAGGGAGGACTAGGGTTGAAAGGGTAACGTAGTGGAATAGGCCTCGGCTCGAAGCATCTCTACGAGGGTTTTGTCAGATCCTGAGGATAACGTTTGGAGTCGATGGGTGAAGACTATCTTCTGCGAGGCCATAGCTTTTGGTATGTTAGGATCCCGAACACGTGCTCTTGGACTTGGAGGAAACTCTTTTCTTTTCGGTACTTAGTTTGGGAGCTTGTGACTTGGAGGATGGGTGATGGTGGCCGCGTTTGCTTAAGTACGACACTTGGTTATCTACGGGCCTTTGATAGAGGTTTTGGGAAGATAGGCTATGGAGAGGTCCGGTTTTGTGATACTTGCTTGTGCAGGATGTCTTCTCCGGCATTGGCCTGGTTGGAGTATGCTCGAGGGTAGCGGTTTCGAAATCGATGCGAGCCTTCTTTGATAGTATTCGAGTGTATCTCGGAGTCGATTTTCCTTCCTCAGGCATGACGGATTGTATGGACTATCACTCTAGTGGGGAGTTCTCTCTTGCTTTAGCATGGAGGCATCTCGGATGTTCCTATAACCATGTCCAGGTAGTGCGACGTGGTTTGGTTTCGGGAGCAATTCTCGATTTGGTTTCATCATGTGGCTGGTCTTCGTGGGCCGGTTTCAATCGAGTGACCACCTATTAGGACTCGAATTTCGACTTCCTTGACTTGTCATATTTGTTAAAGCGGAGAGTGACAACTTGGATCACTTATTCTTTATTGTTCTTTTGGTCGAGAGGAATGGCGCCTAACGATGGCTCGGTATGTTCTTATTACCTTTCTTATCTCTTGGTCAAGCGTTTGTGATACAACTTTCTCTAGTAAGGCATCCCTCCGGTGAAGCAGGAGCTTGAAATACGTTCTCGATCTTGTATTTATTATATTCGAATGAGAGGAACAAGAGAGGATAGGTGAGCGTAAAGTACCGCCACGTGTCATTGCGGGTTTTGTTAGTGCGGTCTTACCTTTAGTGTGAATGAGAACTTAGTTCATTGATTGTTCGGCCTTGATGGCATTTGATTCTTCGGGTATTTCGGGGTATATCCTGATGCACTGTGAGTCTTTTCCTTTGTATATATTCTTTTTATATCGAAAAATCCATCATTGGAAGAGCATAGCTAAGTTCGACATACCATTCTCTAAGGGTGCTTGAGGCCATATATTGCTTTATTTAGCTTGCATACTTGAACATCTTAATCTTTGGTGAGGCATTGAGGAATATGCATGTACACCTCTTCTTCAAGTTCTCCTTGAAGAAAGGCATTCTTCACGTCCATTTGAAACATTGGCTAATCGAGATTTGTTGCAAGTGACATAAGCGCTCTGGTTATGCTTATCTTTCTTTCGAGCAAATGTCTTAGAAAGTCTATTCACGAGTTCGGGTGAAACCCTTGGCAACCAGCCTTGCCTTGAAGCGCTCAATGGATCCATCACTTTTATACTTAATTTGTAAACCTATTTACACCCTACGGCTTTCTTTCCTTTTAGCAAAGACGTGATCTCCTAAGTTCCATTTTTCTCCGGTGCATCCAGCTCTTCCCTTATGGCTTTTCTCCATTCTGGATGCTCGTTTGCTTTATTGAAGCTTCTTGGTTCCTTAAATTGATCTATGCCACTCAAGAAAGCTCCATGACTTTGGGAGACATTAGTTGTTCAATAAAATTTAGAAATTGGATGAGTTGTAGAAAAAGGGTTATAGTAAAATTGTCATTTCGAAGGAGGCCGCCTTATCCTAGATGATCGTCTTAGAGGAGGTGGAGAAGGAGGGCCTTCATTTCTGTTATCCTAGTCCGATTCCAAGATAGTTTCTTGAGATTGAACTCCCCCTTGCTCTCGTACTTCTTCGGGCTTGGGGACTTCCTTTTCCTCATTCTCATTTGAATTTAGACCAGCAGCCTCCTTTCCTGGTTCTCGGCAGCTTTCTTCATTTGATTGAGGGGCCAAGGTGCTTGAATTTATAAGAGTGTGGAAAAATATGTGCAGATCATGGGACTCTTGTTCTTTTGCAGCTTTTCCTGTAAAATAGAACTCATTTTCTACAAATATCACATTCTTTGATGTGCATATCCAATTAATAATAAGATCATAACATATATATCCTTTTTGGAAAAAAACATATCACAATGTCGCACCCTTTTGTCTAATTTATCTCTAAAACGAGATGAAATGTAAACATAGCGAACACATCCAAAAACTTTGAGATGAGAAATATTTGGCTTAGAATTTCTAAGCATTTCCAAGGGTGATTTTCCTTGAAGAACCTTATAGAGAAAATGATTAATTAAGTGTGCTGTTGTGTTGACTGCATCACTTCAAAAGATCTTAGGCATAGATGCATGAAATATAATAGTTCTAGCTATTTTTCAGAGATATTTATTCTTTCTTTTGGCTACACTATTTTGTTATGGTGTATAAAGACATGCGGTTTGATGAATTATTTCTCGTTTCTGGATATTCTTCAAAGGTATGGCTCATATATTCTCATCCATTCTCAGTCCTTAGAATTTTGGGTTTACCATCAAATTGTTTAGTGACATATTGGATAAAGTCTTTATATGCTTCATAGGCGTGAAATTTTGATGTTAGTATGTAGACCCAAATATATCTTGTTTTATGATCAACAAATGAGATATAGCACTTGATTCCTCACATAGATTTTATGGGAGAAGTCCAAATGTCAAAATGAATAAGCTCAAAGGGATTGTCATATTTTGATTCCGAACTAGGATATACATTTTTGATTTCCTTTCCAAAGACAGATGGTTTACAATGTCTATTAGTATAGTCTTTTGATAGGAATAGGCTTTTTAAAGTTTGCTCATTTAGATAACCTAGTTTAGCATGCCATAGTTCATAGGAGTTTTCTACACATGCTACAAAAGCTTGGTTGTCCTCTTCCAAGAAATATAAATTATTTCTTCTTGACCATCTACCAATCTCCTGATTTGTTTTGAGATCCTGGAAAATAACAATGTTAGAATCAAAGACAACCTTGCAATCTAGATCTTTTGTTACTTTACTAATGGACATAAGGTCGGAGGTGAAATCAGGTGTATATAAAGCATCAGTTCCCCCCCCCAAAGCAATTTTACCACTCCTACATTTTCAATTTTCAAAAGATTTCTATTAGCTACCTTGACCATTTTGGGATTTTGTAATCTTTTTAGTCTTATGATTCTCTTTTTATCTCTAATTATGTGGTGGTCACAACCAGAATTAATTAATATTTTTTCAGAATGTATAGAGGAGTTTGAGTTAGTACCTTGATCACCAAGGGATCTGGAGACTTGATGGAGCATTTTTTAGATCTCTTCAAGTTGCATCCCTACATTTACTTGGTGTGCTTGAGTTTTGCTTGGAGAGGGATCTCAGCCAACATGAGGAGGTCCTTTTTTGGGTTTTAGATGAAGGTGGAGAATCCAACATTTTTCCTTGGTGTGATCGGATTTCTACAGTAGGTGCAAGCTAGGCGAGGCTTCTTTGGTGTTGAACTTTGTTGGCCTGCACCTTTTTGTCTTCAACCAAGAACCCATGAGCTTCAAACTTGGATTGCATGGATTCTTCCGACCTCATATTTGTGGGAGCTATTTGGTTCATGAATCGAACTTCTTGATATCAAGGAAATTCCTTCATCCTCAATATTTCCAACCGAATACCAAGAAATTCATCCTCAGGAGAGTCGAGCAAGTTGAATGACTTGTCCTCATCTCTCTATTGTTGGATGGTTTTAAGATCGATAGCGATGGGACACAAGAATTCCAGCTCATTCCATAGATCTTCGCATTCTCGAAAAGAGTTGAGATAGCGGTTTACTTTCTCTTCTCATGTTAGAAATTTGCCTTTTAACTTCAAAGACTCGGCCAAGATTGGATTGCTGGCTGTAGAGGCTGAACATTTGATCCTATAATCCCTTGGAGTTTGGAGTACATGTCACCATATTTTTGTGTATTTGGTCCTTAGAGCTTGCAATCAGAAGAAATACATGATCATCTCTCATTTTCCATGCTTTGTATTCGGGCCTTGATTCATCAAGAGGTGCTTCCAAAATATGATCCGAGAGATTGCGAGAATTGAGGACTCTCTTGACACTTGCAGCCCATTGAAAGTAATTAGAAGCATTTAGGATGATGAGAGATTGAGAAAGAAGTGTATCGCTCAATTTCGGCTTGGATGAAGACATGAGGATCTTTTTGTGCTTTGATATCATGTTGAATATTTGAGATGAATGAGAGATAGAATAATGAGGAAAGAAATACTTTTTTATTGATGATCAAAACATTACAAGTAAAGTAGGGACAATTACCCTTGAGAAATTTAAGAGAGAGCACAAAGGAAGTTGAGAACAAGAGAGCTTAGAATAAAGGAAGAGGAGATTGTTCTTCCATTGAGAGAGCCCCTATTTATAACCCAAAATTTAAAACTAGTTGTTAGAGACAAAGAAAGAATTGTTAGACACAAAAAACTAGCAGGTAGACATAAAAACTAGCCGGTAGAGAGAAAAGAAAAACTAGCCATTATAAATTTTGCCCAAAATGCCTCGGCTTGCTTGGGCTACCACTTGGGCCTCTTTTAGCCGTTGTTTTGGGCTTCATTGAATGGACTTTTAGGCTTCCAAACTAAGCCTAAATACTGCTCCTTGGGCCTCCTCTTCTGGATTTGAATTCTGCCCAATTTTGCTCCAGAATTCATGTTCTTTTCTTGGGCTGTCTTCTTGTTGTCTTGGAAGACTTTTATTAGGCCATTTAGAGCAGATGACAAGGCAAAGATGCAATGAGCAATGGAGGGTTATCTTGGGACACAATGATCTTCATGTGGGGAACAAACTTGATTGTCTTCATTCCTTTCAACATGTTCTTTGCTCAAACACCTAAAAAATAACCCTATCACCAGGCACATCTGAGCCTTACATGTTAAGGTTTGGCTAAAAGTTGCCGTGAGTAGTGAAGAAGTCAAACCAGTTGCGGGTTGTACATTTTAAGGTGGATTATTCTTTTGATGAGTGGTAACAAAGGGGACCTGACAAGCAGCAGCCATGTTGGACAGTGCATTACATGGTCCTAACTAAAAGGTTGGGTTCCCCTTGTTTAGAGCAGGGGGGTTGTTTAACAGTGTTTGTTATGGTCATGTTGGTGGACTGGTGAGGAAGGTTTTAGGGATCATTGATCTGGCTTCTCATTTTGAGTTGGATTTCTTCGACATGGATATTATGTATTGCTAGCTAGCTTTTGCCAATCCCTTCTTAGGAACATAACATGTTAGATTCTTAAAATTGCACCAAGTAGTTTTAAGATTTTTTCCCCTTTCTTTTTATTTGAAAATCCCGTAGTTGTCTTTGTATTGTCTTCTTGGCCATTACTTGGAAAATGACTGATTTGAATTTCTGTCAGGAACATTTTCCAGATCCCAGGGCTCTGGTGAGCAAACTTCATCAATGTGGTTTTAAAGCAATCTGGATGCTTGACCCAGGGATCAAAGAAGAGAAGGGTTATTTTGTCTATGATAGTGGTTCTGAAAATGATGTCTGGATTCAAAAACCTGATGGACGTCCCTTTGTTGGTATATTTACATTGTTCTTTACCAATGGCTTGTTACATTTTCTCCACTTTTGTGCACACACAAGTGAATGGCGACTTTGATTTTGTCTCTTTTGTTTCTAAGGGGAGGTATGGCCTGGACCTTGTGTTTTCCCTGATTTCACACAAGCAAAAACTCGTACTTGGTGGGCCAATTTGGTCAAGGACTTCATTTCTAATGGTGTTGATGGAATATGGAATGATATGAATGAGCCTACAGTTTTCAAGGTTTTTTCTGGATATATATTCTTTGAAGCTTGAGTTTGCTCTTTTAGTCTTCATCTCATAATGTTACTTTTCAGGTCATGACAAAAACGATGCCTGAAAGCAATATCCATAGAGGGGATGCGATACTTGGAGGTTGTCAGAGCCACTTACACTATCACAATGTATTATTCTTCATTCCCTTGGCCCGTGCTTCATTTTGATTGTAGTGAAGCTTAGGGGCATCCGCCTCCTGCCAATAATGGTACTTCTTTTTGTAGGCTAGTTCTGAGTGGGAAGTCATAGGCTGAATTAAAGTCATTTAATTATTTAATTATCACTATTGTTATTATTACTTTCCTTTTCTTTTTTCAAGAAAAGAAAATATAGCATTTAAAAGACAAAAGGAGAATAAGGAGTCCAAGAAACAAAGAAGAAAAATGGAAAACCAAACAAAAGAATGTATAATTTTTGTTTCCACATTGCTGACCTTTTATTTAATACATAAAAGTTTTGGTTATCAATTCTTCTTGTTTTGATCATTGTAGGTGTATGGCATGCTAATGGCCAGATCAACATATGAGGGCATGAAATTGGCCAATCAAGACAAACGTCCTTTTGTTCTCACAAGAGCTGGGTTTATTGGCAGCCAGAGGTATGCTGCAACTTGGACTGGAGATAACCTTTCAAATTGGGAGCACCTGCATATGAGCATCTCTATGGTACTTCAATTGGTGAGTGACTTATGATCCTTCATTCATTTCATGTAATGAAAGTTGATAATTCTTATGTGCTAGTGTCTCTAGATGCTTGTACTTTAGCCAAGTTATCTGCATTCTATATAGTTCTCTTGTGAAGAATATTAATGCTGCATCTATAGTCTGCCATGGGTTACCAAAAGCTATATTACAATTATAAAAGCAATGCAAGCTCTTTATGAAACCAACCATTTTTTCTCAGAAATTTCAATAAAATTTGGGAGCAGACATAACAAGATATAGAGACAGCAATATGGTGGAAAAATGGAATCAAATATGGCAAGGAACAATACTACGATGATGCCATCTTTTATGTCTATAATACAAACATTTGATTTTGATATTAACAATTTCCAGCCATGGAAGTTTCGTATTTAGCAGATAGGCAATTCTAGTTATTGCAAAGTGAATTCACCTTTGAATATGATGAGTGATATTAACCTATTTTAAAACTATTTTGGATGATGTGCAAAATATTGAGAAACTGTATAATTTGGATCTTTGGAGAAAGTTGACACTAGGAGGCATCATTTCAAAATCAGTATGTGTACTGCCTCTTATCAAAAAAAAAAAAAAAAAAAAAAAAAGACTCCTCATGCATCGTTGGGACAATATGTTATTATGGAACTTGAGAGAGTATGATTTTAAACATTTGGGGGCTATCAAGGGGGTGCAATGAGGGTACCTTTTTTTTTTTGATAAGAACAAACAAATATATATCAACATATATATAAAAAGAAGTTGCTTTTGCTTATCAATTGCCACGTGAACAAAAACCCACAAACACAACTCCTTTGTGTGATGATAGTAATGTTGCAGGGCCAAGGCATATTTGGGAGATGAAGTGTGGAGATTGCTTTTCTTTTTGGTGGGCCCTATTCATTTTTTTCTTTTTTTTTTTTAAGAAATTTTCTGAGTGTGAATATTTACTAAATATATTTTATATTTATCTAAAAAATTATAATTTTTTTGAAAAACATTTTTTAATTATTTTAGAAAACAAAAATAGAAGGAAACATTTAAATGAAAGTGTTTTACATGTGATCTAGATTGATATACTAGGTAAATTATTAAAATGTCAAAAAAAAAAAAACTCTGGTAACTTTAAATGGATTAAATGAATAATAGATTAAATTAAATGAATCAAATTTTAAAGAACAATTTATTTTAATATCAATTAACCAAAATTTTTTTATCAAATCACGAGCATATGTTGTTTAATTCAAAGAAACATTTAATTAAAAATTTTATTAGAACATATTGATGTGAACTATTTTATAAAATTAATTTCATTTAATTAATAATTCAATTATGAACTTAAATATAACTGAATTGAAATCAATAGACGGGTTCTAAGACTACATAACCCAATATATTAAGGAATGACAAATACAACTAATAAACTTTTAAGATTTAAAGTTTAGGATTACCAATACGATTTAGTATTTAAAATTTAGGATTATAGGCCTTCAGAATTTAGAATTTATAGTTTTAGCGTTTAGGGTTATGATTAGGGTTTAGGGTTGTGTTAACGATAACACTTCATTTGATGTGTATATATATATGTGTGTGTGTGTGTGCGCGTGCACACGCGCACTTTGTTTCACATTTTATAAACATATTTTGTAAATTTAAATAATTTTTGTTTTAAATAGAGTTTACATGAATTATAAATGTTATTTAATTAGTGTATTATATATAAGATTAGTTACAATTAGTGATACATTATATAAATTTTAAGTCTAATTATTCATTGGGTCAAATAAAATTGATAAAAAATTATAAAAATTTTTGAGTCTCGGCCCACCTAGTGTGTGTGTGTGTGTGTGTGATATTATTATATGCTTTTAGTCAAATCCAATTGTGCATTTTGCCTCTCCCACCTTGACCATGCTCATAGACCCCTGCTTCAGGGGAAAACCCCACCCCGCCCATTTATCCCTTGCAAATGTAGACAAGCTTCCCTCACGCTGCAAAAGAAAATCTATTGGCAAATATTAATTTCGATATCAATAAATCAATAAGACCTAGTAGTGTTCAACAAAATTAAATTTGTTTTTCAACAAAGTCAAGTAGCATCATCTATCCAAGTTCCACAAAAAGCCATATATATATATATATATATTATATCTGTAATACACAATCTTTGTCAATTTATAAACAGGTAAACAAGGAAGGGATACCCTGCCTCCATCCTTTCCCTGTTCATGCAGTTTTAAAATTTATGGAAAAGTACCCTTAATCTCACAATGGTTTCAAATTTTGACACTAAACTCCCCATGGTTTTAAAACTGCCACTTTGCCCCCTCATGGTGGTAATTTTCGCCACTTCCCTCCTCCATTACCATTTCGTCCCCCCGTGGTTTGCTCCAGTGGTTGCTTACTAACTCTCAGCCACTTGTTAGAAGGAAGTGCAGCTTGATTGTCGGGGGAGGAAGGAAAAAAGAAAGTAGATTATTTGATTCTATTTCCTCCTTTGGTAAGGATTGGAGTTTTCTGTTAATTTGGCATGTGTAAGTCACATCTCTCTATCCACCTCAGCTCTTTCTCTCCCATAGTCCCTCACTTGCGCCGACCCCAAAATTTTGGGATTAAGGCATAGGTTGTTGTTGTTGTTGTAGTCCCTCACTTGCGCATGGCAGTCACAGCCCCTTCTTCCTCCACTTTCGACAACAACCACGACTCTCACTCACTCTCTCCCTCCCTCCCCCTCTTCCTCTCTCTCTCTCTCTCTATCTAAATCTCTCTTATTTCTTGAAATTTATCTCAAATAAACTTAAAAAATACCTCTGCATCATTATAAACCCTATTTTTGAAATTAAATTTGCCTTCCACCTCTAAAAGTTTGCTCCACTTTCATGTTCCACCATCGTTAAATAATGGTAAGCATGTGTGTTCACCTATTAATGAATGATTTTTGTGACACTCAAAATCTTTTCAAATTACAATTTGCCATAATTTTTGATTTTTGGTCTCCTGTTATTAGTTAACCACCATGAATGGTGATTTTTGAAGTTCCCCATTGATGGTGAACATACTTTTCACCAAATTGAAAATTGATTTCATCATTTTCCAACTCTTGAGTTTGTTTATAGTCTTGAACTTATTTTCGACATATTATCACAAAGCAGAATTGCAGCACTGTTTGCTGCGAGTTGGAAGTCACCAGCCTGCATAGACGACCTTTCCTCCTTTGCAGACTTGACGTGTTGGTATGTATTGAGGTCCAGGTCACAGCTAGACAGACATGCTCAACAAAACATCCAAATTCGAGCTTTCCATTTCAGGACTGAGAGGAATAGTATATACAAGTAGGTCAAGAAACATGTTTGACGGATTATTAACAGTATACACAGTTCACCCCATTCACAAAGTACTCGGTTTGCGGGGATAGGGGAGAGTGAGCGTGTATGTATGCAGTTTTTTCCTTGTATTTTTTTTTTGCAAAGAGGCTGTTTCCACACCAAACCCATGACCTCAAGGTCACAAAGGAGTAGGTCAACCGCTGCACCAAGGTTCGCACCTGCACTCAGACTTAGAAAAATTTTATTTTTGGGGTTGAAGTAACACCTAATTTTTTGTCAGGAGGTTTGGCCCTCAAGTATGGGGTTTAATTGCCATACAAGCTAACACATTAGAGCTTCTTTTTTTCTTTTTCTTTTTTTATTAAGAAAAAAATTGGTGTCAGCTTCATAATGTTTTTGTGAATAACATCACATCTGGTTTCCATTATTTTTCAAGCTGATCATTTATGATAAAGCTCATTTTTTTTTTCCGTGTATTCATTAAATTCTATTGCATTTTCTTGAAAATCATATGGTGCAGGGTGTTTGGATTGAATACACAGTTTGCGTTAAACAATTTTGGTGTAATGAAGTGTTCTAATTAAGTTTTGTCTGTTCCAGGGTCTGAGCGGCCAGCCTCTTTCAGGACCAGATATTGGTGGATTTGGAGGAAATGCAACACCCAGACTTTTTGGAAGGTGGATGGGTGTTGGGGCAATGCTTCCCTTCTGTCGAGGGCATTCTGAGAACGATACCAATGATCATGAGCCATGGTCCTTTGGGGAAGAGGTTGGTTTCTGTTCTGCTAGCAGGATATTAGCTCTTTCCTTGAATATGGTTTTAATTTTCAGTATAAATGTTTTATTTTCACATTTCATTATTAAAGCAAGAATTTGCAATGCCTTGCCAATATTGATCCTTTTAATTAATGTAAGTTCTCATTTAGAGTTGCATCTGAAGATTGTGTAACTTATCATCATTTTGATATAATGCAGTCTACACATGCATTAATGATGCCACTAAGGTGAGTAATAAGGAGAACAAACAAAACAATAACAGCCACTGAGAAGAAGTAAAGGGAAGGGAGCATACCTCAACCTAAATAGCTCAGTGCAGAATAATCTATCATTTTCCTGTCCAATCCCCTTATTTGTAGATATAAAATTGTTAATAACAAGATGACCATTCAGCTTAATGCTCTCATAACTTTAAGAAGCTACATCCCTCCTGGTAAAGGCATTAATACCTTCTAATAGTCATCGACATGAACTTTGTAGGACTTATAACATTTGTGTTCATTACATTCCTCCCCAAGTGAGAAAAAACTCGTCCATGCATGTACACAAGCAATCTACACTATTCAATCTTCTTTCTCTTGTATGCTGTGCACTGACAATTATTCCTTGGCATCTTAAAGGATGATTGAACTTGACCTAGGACTTGTAATTGAGAAATGAGCAGAATCATGAATTTATAGAATTATCAGTTACTCTTATGTTAAAAGTATGATGGTGATGTCTAATGATGTCAAGATTAACACAGGGTAGAGGATGTATCAAGGAAAGTGCTTTTTCCTTTTTCTTTTATCTATTCTCTTTAGAAGAAGAGAGCATCATTTGTTACTTTTATACAAAAGCTTCAAGTTTAATTTATTGAATGGATAATTTGAACTCCAGTGAAGTTTCACCATCTACCATTTTTGTCAAGTTGCCAACCATTTCTTAGCTGAAAAATTTTGGAAATGTGTGGCACAATTTAAATGACATTGTACAATTGAATCATACACAAAATAGAGTCTCATTTGTCATCCCAATGCATGATCTTCAAATAGTTGAAAATGTGATGTTTTGATTGCTTACACATGGGGAACAGGAGTCATGCAATTTAGTAATTTAAACGGATGTATATGTATCCATTCTCTACTTAAATATAGATGGCTGAGAAAAGTTCTATGTCATTTTAAAAGTATTGTTATTTGCAGTAGTACTGCGCAGATCCAACATTTTGGTTTGTATGAACAACCAAAACTTGATATTAGTTTGTCTAGTACCATTGGCTTGTAACGGTAAGGTTTTAATAATGCTGTCAAAGATTACTTTTGATTTAACAAAATATTTAATTTTGTTTACTTAATTTGTATGTAGTGTGAAGAAGTTTGCCGCCTAGCATTGAAGAGACGGTACCACCTTATCCCTCACATATATACACTTTTTTACATGGCCCATACCACTGGTACACCTGTAGCAGTTCCCATCTTTTTTGCTGGTAAGCTTTCATGCTCCAATAGTATCATATAATGGCACCCAACTTGGGAAAGTTTTTTATTTTTATTTTGATTGTGACCATTTTAACTCTAATTACTTGCTTGTGTAGACCCAAAAGATCCCAGCTTGAGGAGGCATGAGAATTCCTTTTTGTTGGGTCCAGTTCTAGTATATGCAAGGTTTCATATTCCTCTATATAATCTGTTATATTAGGTGGTTTTATTCTATAACTTCATGAACATCTGTTCCATCCTTGATTTGTGCAAATCTGCTTCCCACTTATCATTGCAATTCACCTATCTAATGTCTCTGGAACTTGATTAAAAGCTTCCCAATTATTGTCCTTGATATTTATTCCTTCTGTCTTATCAGACAAGATCTTGTTCTCTTTTCATGACACAAACCATTTTTTTCCTCCTCTCTTGCTTACTATGCATTGACAATTATTGCTTGCCATTATATTATATTCATATTCTGTTTTTGAAAATTCATTAATTTCTGCAAATCAGCAGCCTTTGATATTGGTCACCAAAGTAAATATCTGCCTTTAGTATTCGAAGGTTACTTTTAAACCACTTTATGTTCCACAGTGCAATAAGATCAAATTCAATTATGTTTGTAAAATTAACAAGATGGTTCTGAATTTTGATGTATCTTTTCCTAAAACTTAACTTCTGATAGCATAGATTCTTCATACGGAGAAATGATGTTCTCCTGGAACTTATACCATTTAGTTGAGGAAATAAGTCCAACCGTCTATCATTGAATTTGGACTTGCTGGTCTTTGTGATCATTGACAATCATTTTTGTTGTTCTAGATTCTAACTTTGTTGACCTAAAAATAGAAATGTTTTTCTTGAGGACAAAGTACTGGTAAGAGTAATATATAAAAATTAGAATTTAATATGATTTCCTTGATTTTAAATTTGTTAAGAACCTTCGAGCATAAAAGAACTCCTTGGCTCCTGTGGCTTGCATGCCAACGCTTTTCCGTAAACTGCAAATTTTTTTTTTTTGGCCTAATGTTCTTGGTGCCTCTTTGTCAGTTCGTATCCCGATCAGGGGTCCGAGGACATGCTGGCTGTGCTACCTAGTGGTATTTGGCTAAATTTTGATTTTGATGATTCACATCCGGTAATATTTTCCCTTCTGATTCTTTACCCTTTTATTTTTTCTTCTACTTTTATTGTTATTCCTGTTTTGTGAGCCCTTCCCTACCTATTTGTTTTCCTTCGAATTTGCTGTTGACTGACATCCTGTCTTCCTTTTCCATAATTCAAATATCTGTTACCACAGGACTTACCATCTCTATATTTAAAAGGCGGTTCTGTTATTCCCCTGGGTCCTCCACATCAACATGTTGGTGAAGCTAAGCCCAATGATGATCTAACACTCCTTGTGGCATTAGATGAAAATGGTAAATTTTATTTTATTTTATTTTTTTGCTGTTGTAGAAATGACAAAAAGCTTGTACCTAAATTAACAAGATAAATCTTAGTTCAATTTGTCAATTTTAAGAATAATCATGCCTCATTTCTTTGGGCATCTTGTGGCTGTGGTCTGCAACTTATCTCTGACTTTTCTCACAAAATTGCTGCGACTTCAGCTCCTACTGAGCTAATGTTTCCTGAAAAACAAAAGGTTTGGGAGCGCCCAAGCATGTCTCAATATTGTTTTTTCCTTTCCATTTTTGAAATACTTGGTTACCTTAGTAGTTATTCTTAGTGCGAGGTTGTTCAATGTGGGCCAACTAACAATTGTTTATGGTGGTATATAAGCTTTTTAAGATTGGTTTCTCGTTAATGTAATTTTCCATGATTTTAAAAGTTGAGGGGTTAACAAATTCAAAGATATTAGCATCAGCCAACTAAGTGAAATATTATAAAAAAAAAGAGCATACCCAGTGCCAAAATTCTCATATTATGGAGTCTGGGGAAAGGAATACCTAGGCAACCTTTCCCTTGTTTTTTTTTTTTTTTTTTTTTTTGGCAAGGAGGCTGATTTGAACACTGGACCTCCAAAACACAATAGAGAGACTCTACTATTGTGTCAGACCCGCCCTTCAACTAAGTGAAATATTTTATATATATATATATATATATATATATATATATATTAGTAAACCTCATAATTTTAAAATGTTGTAGTGAAAAGGAAAACAGCCGCAAAGAGCTTTTTGAAGGGGATCCAAGAATGTCAATATCATAATCCACAACAAAATGTTGAAATGAAGTTCAGAATCAATCACAGGATCACAATTTTGAGGGGATTCTTAAAAAATTATGAGGTCTTGGGTCTTGATTCTAGTGCTTGCCATCAAATAACATCCAGTGCCTCATTCTTTCACATCCTCGTTTCTGCAAAACTTAACACTCCATTGCTTATGTAGCTGTCTCTGAACTTGTACTTACTAAAAATTTTCTGTTCACACCTTTAGCATGGCTCCAGATCAGGTTCTCCTAACAAACTTCTGGATTTCATTTTGTAAATTTTTTTGTGCCCCTTGTACTCATTGTTTTGATGCAAGTTCTAATCATGTTTCAAACAAATTTGAAACATCACAGTTTCATTTCAGCTCAAGGCTTTTTCCGATGGCAGTTCTAAACACAATCAATATTTACATTTTGTTGCAAACACTGGACATGTTCTCAAACTCTAGCTCAATTTGATAAATTCCAAGCAAATTGACCTTAGCTTAGTCAGCTAATAGTGGAAATATCATAACCCATGCTTCTTGGTTTCAGTAGTGGCCATATAAAACATAATCTGATGCTTTTCCCAACTTAAGTGCTGCATGTTACTGAAGTGGTATTTTATTTTTACAGGAAAAGCTGAAGGGCTTCTCTTCGAAGATGACGGCGATGGTTATGATTTCACTAAAGGTGGATATCTGCTCACCTATTATGCTGCAGAATGTGTTTCTTCAACTATTACGGTTAGCATTTCCAAAACAGAAGGCTTATGGCAGAGGCCAAAACGACGTCTTCATGTTCTGATATTATTGGGGGAAGGTGCAACTGTATGTATTATATTACAGAAAAAGTGGTAAGTGTTGTTCTAATTTCTAGATGACTTGATCTTAAATCTTGTGATTCCAGCTTGATGCCTGGGGAACCGATGGAGAGGTTCTGCAAGTTATCATGCCTTCAGAAAAAGAAGTATCTGGGCTTGTATCAGCAAGCAAGGAGCATTACAAGGCTCGAATTGGTAATACAAAATGTTTATGCCATTGATGGCTGCTTGTTCTTGGATAATACATGCTTGTATGGTTCTAGAGATAAATATTGTTTCCTGGCCAGAGTGTATTTATCAGTTCAACCAATAAGTACTCCTATATCTTACAGTAAATTTATTTGCCTGCAGAAATCAACTTAGCTGAGAAACTGTTCTCCTCACTTTCATTGGTAGTTCAGAGAAATCTTTGAAAATGCTATGCATAAATAAGGGCTATTTTCATAAACTAATGTATTATATTGTTGTTGTTTTGATGCATAATTGTCCAATAGCACATGTCTGTTAATATATTTGTCCTTCTACGTGCAAACAGGAAGTTAACCTTTTAACTATCTGAATGATTGATTTCGATTAACACCCTCTAGATGCAAAAAAGATTCTTCATAACCTTCCTGGTGACATTTTTGGCCTTCTTGTTGGTTTGGGGCAGGGACAGATCCAGAATAGGACTGGGGGTGGGGCATGTGCAAGGAGGAAACTCTTTCTTTTGGGGGTGCCCCTGGGGGGGGGGGGGGGAGGGGTTGAACTATGTGATTCAAAAATTCTAAAATTTTTCAAAGGTTTGGGAGGGCCAAAGGTCCCCTTGGATCTGTCCCTGGTTGGGGGAATTGGGAAATATGATTTTTTATGTTGTCTCGGAATCACTCTTACCGTGTTTCTTCAATTTCTTTTTATTTTTTTTGTTACTTTAGCTATGCAAGAAGTTAATTAATCTTCAAGTGAGCTCCTTTTTAAGTGTGAATAATAATTGCATATCAGTTTTAATGTCATCACAAACTATGTTGCCGAATGCAGCTAGTGCTAAAAGGATTCCAGATGTTGAGAATGTTGCTGGACACTAGGGAACAGAAATTTCAAAGTCCCCAAATGAACTTAAAAGGGGTGCATGGATTCTTAAGGTGGTTCCCTGGGTTGGTGGTAGAATCATTGCCATGATGCTTGTTTCATCAGGTAATTCTTATACCCCTGTTTCTATTTTTGATAGCAAATGTGGAAAAGAAAATAAAATTTGCAAAACATGTTACACTTGTTTGTCTAAGATTCTTGTAAAATCTTGGAGATATTTCTCAAAGAATCTGGGAAAGTTGGAGAAATAACATCATAGACCTTTTAATAAATGCTATTTTTCCTTGGGAGGGAAGCTTTGGGAGGGCCTGTTTGCAGATACAGTGGTTGTCGTCTCTCCTTCGAACAACAGAACACACCATATGGATTGTACATTAAAATGTTTCTCTTCCTTAATTAATGAGATGTTGGGATTCCCTACTATGGCCTGTGGACTTCAGACAAGGGGAAAAAAAAAGAAAAAAAAAATCGTAACTTTTTTCAATGATTAGTTTGCACGTTTGAGAGTATTGCTAGCATTTTTCTTTGGAGCCAAAAATAGACATAATTCATATTCAGACTCTTCCAACTTGACTTTGTAAGCCATTACATTTGCTTAGCAGCATACCAAATTTGAAAATTTTATTCAATTACTAATGCGGCAACAAGGGAATCTCCCTCGATTATTTAAAAGATGGAAATTCTCTTGTTCCACTCTGTTGATAGTCCAAAAATTATAGATAAATCAAGAGAACATTTAAAGTTTTAAGTTGGAAGAGCTGACCTTCTCATCCACGGATTTATTTTTTATCCTTCTACCCCAAGCACAATGTAATAAAAGGTGGTTGATCGAAGTTTTACTGGCATTTCATGAAACACATATATATACAAGAATATGCCCTCTTCTATGTAAGGTTATTAGTAAGAACCTAGCCTGTGCTCCCCACAAGTCATAAAATGCTATTCTTGTATTATTATTATTATTATTTTTTAAAAAAAAAAACTTTGGAAGCTTTTATGGTATATTGTAGACTGCAGACAAATTTTGGGTGCTTGTTGGATCTTGGTGGATATCTATCCTTCCCCTGTGCTTTTGACTCTTCGTCTCTTAGTAATATATTTTATCCCGAAGGAAGAAAAAGAGACTCTGGATATTTTCTGGTTCATGATACCATACATACACTTAACAACCCTATATATCTTCTTCCATTTTGATAGGAGCTCAATGGCTTCACAGCGGGATTGAAATTAATGGGTATGAAGAGTACAGTGGAACTGAGTATCGTTCTGCTGGATGTACTGAGGAGTATTCTGTCATTAAGTAACCAAAAAATTAGGAAGTTGATTTATTTTGATGAAGCAATCTATGCTTGTTATCCTTAAAGATACATAAATGGTATCTCGTGTCAAACTGGTATGATCCAATATATGCAACTGTCAGATCTAATGATTAAGAAGGAATAAATGGCTAATGTCCCACTTGCAATATGAAACTGTAAGTCACAAAGCTATATTCATGTTATTTAGCTGCCTAGGTAGATAGGTCCTTTGCTTTCCTGGGAACCCATCACCTTAGCATTTCTTGATGTCTTATGAGGTTATTAGAGCGTCTCCTATAGCAAATCATAGTTTCTTTCGATACTGTGTGACGTGCCCTAGGAGGTTAATTCTTCAAAATAATCTTTTCAAATGTGAAAAAACATTTTGATCAGTCTGGGAGTACATGGCACTCCTTGCACACTATTGCACATACGATACTGATTGTTACCACATGAAAGGTGTGCTATGTTTTGTTTTAACTTAGGAATTCTAAGTTGCATGGTTTGACCTATTATTAATGGTTATAATTAAGTAGTACGAATGCTGTTACCACATGCAAAACTCTTCCAAACTTGTGACAAATTCATGGCTCCAAAAAGATTAAGCTCAAGTTCCCTATTGATTGATGATCTACACACATCCGCATAATGCGTACTAATTGTCAAATTGTGGGTTGGAGATGAGATGGTCCTGCCCCCATATTGATGTAAACCAGGATATTGAAAGTGATATTTAAAACCAATGAACTTTGTATTCAAAGTGTGA
This sequence comes from Dillenia turbinata, assembly GCA_037126225.1. Lineage (NCBI taxonomy): Eukaryota > Viridiplantae > Streptophyta > Magnoliopsida > Dilleniales > Dilleniaceae > Dillenia > Dillenia turbinata. The sequence continues at coordinate 14,791,708 of JBAMMX010000008.1, read as the reverse complement.
ACAACCAAATCTCATATATTATAAATAGAACATGAACAGGAAGTCAACTTACAAATAGAAGAACAGAAGAGGAAGGATCATGCATCAATAGGTTGGTCTCTTGCGCAAACAGCAGCAAAGAGGGATGCATCAATAGGCTGGTCTCGTGTGCAAATGGCAGCAAAGAGGGATTTGACGATGCTGCAGGGTCGACTCTTCAAAATCCTGAGCTTCCAGTGCTTGCAAACCCTAGCCAAGAGAGAGGAGCAAGGCTCTAGATCTAAGTTTTATGGAAAACACTCAAAAGAACTCTATTCTACTAAAAGCAGCCACTTATTGGAAAACCAATAAGGCTTTAGAAAGCCAACGGGTAGTGATTTATGTATAGCCCCTTCAAAATAGAAAATATGAAATTGCACCCGAGTACCCTACCAAAATAAACATTAAAATACAGAAGACATTATTTATTTAAATGAAACCACTTGCATCGTCCTCCTCAAGTTTGAAAGAACTAGACTCTGTTCGAGTTGCCAATTTAGCCGCGTTGTACACATCAGCATCAATCTCCAAGAATTCTCTCTCTTAACCAAGAATTATCCTAATTTGGCTGTTCAACCCACTTCACAAGGAGCCGGTAGATCTTTCCGTTCCTTGTTCTAATTTCCCAGACATCCTGCACACTCTCATCTTGTATCTTTTCCTCGTTGGTGGCCTCATCATGACCGGCTTGCCGTATCTCGCATGATAAGTCTATAAATCTGCCACATTGGGGTAGGAAATTATTGAGACTAGGGGGCAGCTCAACTTCGCATAAATTGTTACCAAACCTCCTCAAGATTTTACAGGGTCCATCCTTTTTTCTTCTTAGCTTGTGATAGGTGCCAACACGAAGCCTCCCCTTTCTAAAGTGAACCCTTTCTAAAGTGAACCATGACCAAATTTCCAACTCCAAACTCCTTGAATCACATGACAATCAACTACATCTTTGTATGTTGTGATGGTCTCTAGCAGTCTTTGCCTCACTGTCTGTTGGACACCTTGAGCTCATCAAATTATGGCCTTTGCTTCGTGTGGAACAGTTTGAGGCTTTGACCCTTTCTTTTTCCAATGTTGCAAAGACAATCTTACTTTTCCTGATCACAAAATTTGTGAACATCACAAGAGCCGGCGACCACTTTTCTTTTTTTCTCAATATCATCGTCTTTCATTGGGTTCAGGACATAGTTCTCTTCCCTTCATAGAAAGTGTCAACTGTGCTTGGCTCCATCATGGATGGTACCACAATCAATTTGCCAAGGTCGACCAAGTAAAATATGCCCATGATCTATTAGCACAACATCACATACTATTGACTCTTTAAAAGAACCAGTTGAGAAATTGACTAGACTACGTGCCTTGAAGAAACAAGGTCTCGCTGTTTGAATTAATACCAAAAGAATGGATTAGTAATACTACATATATTACTTCTAGCAAAATAGTGGATGGAAGTATTATTGAATATACTAAATGTTTGGACGGAACTAAGATTAGATTTAAAACTCTAGCAAACACCTATACAGGTTAATATATATTACCACAAACTTCAGTATTAGAAAATTGATATATTTTAGGAAATACTCATCATTTTCTTTTAGGGTTAAGTTTTATTCTTTCTTTAAATGGGAGTATTACATTAAGTAGGGAATTTGTAACTATACAAAAGGAGGTAGTATTTTAGATATAGGTAGATTTAATCCACGATTATGGGAAGAAATTATAAATAGATGGGAATCGGATGCAATTAGAGATTGGACCAATACTGATAAAAGTACAGATATGTTTACATATTTAGAAATATTGTTAAGAAAAATAGTTAGTAATTTATATAATGCAGTAAAAATACAAAAAGCACAAAAAATAGCTGAAATTAAAATTTTAGGAGAAAACTCTTATAATTTTACTATGTTTATTAGAACACTTATATTAGGATTTGATCCCAGTAGGCAAAATACTAGTATTCAAGATATGACTGCTAGGAATCTAGAACAACTTACAAGTAAAAATTGGGAATATATTAAAGATTTTAGTAATGAATATCAACTATGCAAAAATTAATTTCTATTCTATTTCTACTATAATCTAATGCACTCTTTAAATCATAAAATCCTTTGAAAAGTGGATTTACAAATCCTGTGGTTTGCTCCAATACTTGAGGCCAGGTTTTGTAAATATCAGGATTTCTACCATTAGTTACTACATAATAAGAAAATTTTCTACTATTATGTTTTTCTGTAATCTTGCTAAAATACCAGGTTAATACGTTAAACGCTCTAGTCTTTTGACTAACATGCCGTGCAGACCATAAATTATCTAATATGCATTGTTGACTATCATCTAAATGAGTTTCTAAGACTGATTTAAAATGCATATTACAACTTTTGGGGAATTTAGTAAACTCCCATTGTTCAAACTGCATTTTCTATTTATCCATTGTTTCTAGCAATCAAAAGATTAAAAATTCTTTTTACTTATAATTAATCTACTTTCTAAAAATTTATTAAAAACTATTTCTAAGTGTTTATAATGTTTTTCTAAAGTTTTAGACATTACTAAAATATCATCAATACATACAAGGATGAATTCATATTTTTTAAATATTAAATCCATTTTTCTTTGAAATTTACTAGATACATTTTTTAATCCAAAGGGTATTACTGACCATTCAAAATGTCTTTCACTACAAGTAAATACTGTCCAAACTATACTATCTGTTTCTAATTTAATCTGTCAAAATCTAGATTTACAATCAAATTTATTAAACAATTTTCTACCTTGTATTCTGTTTAGTAATTTGTCTTTATTAGGTATATTATAACAATCATCTATTGTATTATCATTCAATCTTTTATAATTAATTACCATTCTAGTTTTACCTCCTTTTATTTTAGAATGATTTCTAACCATTTATGCAGCACTTCTATGTGGGCTTTTGCTATGTCTGATTACTCTTAAATCTAACAATTCTTTTATTTGTATTCTAAATTCTTCTATATCTTCTGGATTATGTTCTATATTTGTTGTTCTAATAATTATGTCTGGGTTTTTAATTTTAGCTTTACAGTTATTTTTATCTCAATATTCTAATGGGTTTTTTCCTATAATTTTACACTGTTCTGCTAATTCTATTAATTTTTCTATTTTTCTAAGAAGTTGTATTCTCATTATCTTTTCTTCTAAATAGGTTTCTATTATCTCTTATCTAAGATTTTGTTTTATTGTAAAATTGTCAAAAATTTCTTCATTTTCTACAATGTTTAAATTACTATGATCACCACGTTGAAACGACAATCAACTAGTTCAGAGATAATAAAAGAAATCGAAAGGAAACTAGTCATAGGAAACCCTTTCATTATAAGAGAACCTGAAAGGATAGTGGCTCAATATAAAACCAAGGGTATGGTATACGATAAAAATTAAACTAGACAACGTTACTAGTTATAATTTTATCAATCCTAATCTGATTGGCGAACAGCTCGATAGGTATCCCTTGGATAGCCCATTCGATGATAATCAAGTTTATGTTGAAGTCCCCTTCAAACTACAATCCAAAGAAGTAACAGTCCCTTGTGTAGTAAGCACAAAGGCCCAAGAAGTAGTCTTTGGAAGCTCATTCCTTCGACATACTCAAGCCCTAATAGACGACAGAGACATGCATCTAGTAATCGAAGGCCATGAACTTATATTCCACAAAATATGAAGTTCAGAGAGAGGCCTGATAAATTGGTTATTCTTCTACAGATTGAGTATCCAAAACACAAACCCAAACTATTTCATTGTTGGGTCGACACAAAAAGCCAAGTCACCTTAGCCCATCAAAATATATTTCCCACCGAAATGTGAAAACCCAATGACAAAGTCATGATTGCCAAAGGAATTGAGGGAAACCCAATTGAAATCACCACCATGAGTATTGGGAACCATTCCTTATGGATACACCTGAAACCCATAAAAAGCTTAAAATTTTTAGAATCTTCCAATGTAATTCAATGGGTCTCGACTTCTTATTGGCATGGATGTCATTTCCCTATTCAAAGCAGTGATTCTGCTAACAAACAAGATTATATGGATCATGCCATGTAATCATAAAATTATCACTCTACTATGGGCAAGTTACTAAACCCGTCCTATCACTCCCTTTGAGTCATCAGAGTGAGCACTGAATCATGGTGAAGCTATCTATTTTCATAACCTGACAACCCCGGATTTAAGATAATTAATTCCCTAAGAGAACTACCAACACAGTTTGATGAATTGTGTATATTCACAGACGCTTCAGAAAACTATTGGGGAACAGCCCTAGTGACATCTGAAGGAAGGCTCTACAGATACGCAGGAGGTATTTTCCAAGGAGTAGAATTAAACTACTGTGTTAATGAAAAAGAGTTACTTGCCGTAAAAAGAGCATTAGAAAAATTTTGCCTATTTATTATTGACAGACATATTAAAGTCTACACAGACAATACTCAGGTACGAGCATTCATTTTTAATGATCTACCAAAATTACCTCGGTATAAAAAACTTATTAGATGACAAATTTATTTTGCTCATTTTGATTTTGAAATATGTCCCGTTAAAGACATTAGCAATTGTCTTGCAGATTTCTTAAGCAGGGAATATGGCCAATCAATCAATGGAAACTGAAGAAACTCTGATCTTTGACACACTGGAGTTAATAACCTAGGCTCTGGAAGATTTAGTCCAAGAACAGGAGAAAATTATGTCTCTGATAGAAAAGCTAGCTGAGAATACAAAGAAGATTGGGAAAAATCTCCAGACTATAGCAGAACGATGCATTATCTATTCATGGATTGTGGCAATATGCTCCGGGATAACAAGAAGTCAGAATCCACGGAATGTAAAAGTATGGGAGAAGACCATTCAACGGGGAGTAATTCATACTTGTTTCAAACCACGGTTGAAAAACCTACTGGATTAATATTAGAGCCCATAAAAGAAACACTTATGGGAGAGTTTGAGGATAGTTAACCTCATGTATCATCCAAGATGGAAATATCCTTTGGATTTAATTCGAAAGAAGCCAAAGGGGATACAAGAATCCTGCATAATGACAAAGTTCTTTCTTTTGCAAGAAAAGAGCAGGAATTAAAGCTGACCCCTCAACGAGGAAAAGAAGTTGAAGGATCCAGTTCATCCATAATAAACAATATCAACAAACTGTCAAAACCAACACTTCACTGTGAGGAGTCTTGAGGAAACTCGAGATATATTATCCTTGAAAGCCAGAGTTGTCAGAGACCTAGATGAAGCCAAGGCCAGCCAAGTAGCCATATTTGAATCAGGAAAAGCGAAAGAAGACGGCAAAGTACAGTCGGAAGTTGTAGTGGGCACTGTCGGCTTGACAAGATTCGAGAATTAAGGTATAATTATATCTCTCTCACTCTCTATTGCTCACATCCTATGATATAGAACTGGTTTTGATAAAGATAAAAATGAACATCACTTTGGTAATTCATATCTATTCTGAATGATAATTTGTAGGATTAGAAATCATCGAAACTTCCTAAAAGAGCTTGAAAATTGCTTCGAAATGTCCTTTGTCTCTACAATTCCAACATTCACATTCGGATTTGTCATAAGTTCTAACTTTCTTTTGTTTTCTTTGTGTAAATTTCCTGCTTGGTTTCTTTGGTTTGAACCTTTTATCATGTTTCTTCTTATATCATCGAAACTTGATATAGGGTTTTTTGTATGATTTCGTATATGAATTTGTCATCTGGTTATTAAAAGTATGGACGAAGACATGTGGAGTAATTCATACTCATTTCAAACCACGGTTGAAAAACCTATTGGATTAATATCAGAGCCCATAAAAGAAACACTTATGGGAAAGTCTGAGGATAGTCAACCTCATGTATCACCCAAGATGGAAACATCCTCTGGATTTACTTCGAAAGAAGCCAAGAGGGGTACAAGAACCCCACATAATGACAAAGTTCTTTCTTTTGCAGGAAAAGAGCAGGAATTAAAGCTGACCCCTTAACGAGGAAAAGAAGTTGAATGATCCATTTCATCCATAATAAACAGTATCAACAAGCTACGAAACAATGTTCCATCCCGAATCCGAATAATAGGAGTAAAGGAGGAAGGAAAAATAAAATTGAGAACCCAAACTCAAAATGAAATTCCAATTAATCCAAGTCTATTTTGGAAAGAGTATCTGGAGATACTAGAAGTACTGTACACTGCGTCCTCAGGAGATATACCTAATCTTTACATCAGTTCGAAAGGAAAATACCCCATGATCTCTCTATTACCCGGATGTGGATCCACATTGGTGGAAAAAATCTACAAACATGGAGTCTTAGACTTGTTATATATTGATCGAGATTCTGTTGAGGATCTTAATGGTTTACCAATGGTAATTATAGAAGCCTTTAAGAAATTCATGGCCTATCATGAGAAAAACAAGATCTTTTGTGCCAAATTTTGGCAAGCTCCACCTGATGCCTCTTCCTCAAGACAGTTCAAGGTATATAGCATAGTCTCGATTCAGGCTATAAAAGCTAAGACATCTGAACTCAAAATCAGAATACCAGCACCCAAGAAATTCCATATCCCAGACTGGAAGCATGATTGGTTGGAACTTGTTCACAATCGAAGAAGTCTCGAACTATATGTTGTTTACCAATAATTCAAAAGGATGTCCCAACAATATTTGGGAATCTATGCACAGGGACCAGAGTGTGTGGTCGTAATCAATCAGAAAAGTGAACTGCATAAATTTGAGAAATTAGTGAAAAATGTTGCTAATCTCAAAATCCCATCATCAAAAGAATCAAATAGATCTCTATGTAGGATGATTCATCCAACGGCTTTAATTCGTTGCAGATATTGTACAGCTAATAAGGAGGAAAAAGATGAGATTCGAAGGCCACGTGAAGACATGTGAAGGGGTTACCCACTCAAGAAAAAGTAAAGGAATCATTCTTTACTAAAAGAAAAAGCAAGACATGATGTTCTGTCAGTCACATGACACAATAATGTATCCACCTAACAAATTAGGTGAGAAATGTGAGTAAATGTTAGGTAAGACTGACATGTGAGTAAATGTTAGGTAAGACTGACTGATGTAAAAGCGATTGATATGATTTATAAATAGCCCTTACTACTCTCAGAAGGGTATCGGCTTTTGAATTGAGTATTCAACAATCTCTCTCAAATTGCCTACCCCCTTAGTTTTCTCTTAGACCCTTTGGGAAAGTTCATCCTTGTAATCTGTCATTTGCAGGACAGAAATCTTTTTGTAAGATTTCTTTATCATTCAATAAAAGGATGAATTAATCAAACTCTTGATGTTCATATTTTTCTGTTCAAAACCAACAATAAACACGGTCACTGTGAGGAGTCTTGAGGATACTCGAGATATATTATCCCTGAAAGCTAGAGTTGTTGAGGACTTAGATGAAGCCAAGGCCAGCCAAGTAGCCGTATTTGATCAGGAAAGGAGAAAGAAGGCGGCAAAGTACAGTCGGAAGCTGTAGTGGGCACTGTCAGCTTGACAAGATCCGGGAATTAAGGTATAATTATATCTCTCTCACTCTCTATTGCTCACATCCTATGATATAGAACTGGTTTTGATAAAGATAAAGATGAACATCTCTTTGGTAAATTCATATCTATTCTGAATGATAATTTGTAGGATTCGAAATCATCGAAACTTCCTAAAAGAGCTTGAAAATTGGTATCAGAGCCTAAGATGACGTTCCCGGCATTACGAGAATTGAAAAGAAATTTAAAAATCTCATTGATTGAGATAAAACAACTAAGGGAACAATTGAATCACCCTTTAGATTGGAACACTTACCTCTCTCTCCAACTGAGTGTTAGGAACCTTGACACCCGAATCTGGTTATTAAAATATCGAATAGCATTTATCATTGCATAAATCTGAAATGTTCAGACTGTTAGAAGATCATAAATTATCATTTGAGTAAACTAGCCATTTGAGATATGGATCAGTTGCAATCAACCTATTCCATACCTTTAACACCTCTAGGTCATACCAATGTAATGACAGAAGCCATACCAGGATTAGTATACTCCAAAGATACAGGAGAAAACTCTAAGTATCTAAAAGCTACGGCCTTTAAAGTAGGAGATCGTAGAGAGACTTGGACTCAGAATTGGACCAACCTATTCTTACTTAGGAATATTGGGATAGCAACTAGTGAAACAAGTTCACAGTTGAATGATCTAACCATGATCTTTCAAATCAAAGTATTAAATGAAGAAACTAAGAGGAACCTAACCACAATAGCTGAAAGGTTAGGAGAACCCTATATAACCAGGATGAAGCAGATCAATAAACTTTCGGATCTATCGCAAGTTCAACAATTGATTGTTGAAGAACTTAAACAACAAAATCTGTGCGAAAGAATCAAACTTATAGAGGAAAAAATAGACATCTTAGGAATAAAACTAGAGTCAATCTTACAGATGACTCTAAAGATTTATAATGAAAGTGTAAGATCTCAATTAAAGGTTTGTGATGGATTGGGTACATCTTAATCCAGAAAACAAAGGAACAACAAATACTAGACTTTATAATCTCCATAAAGATTTGGATATTATGAATCGAAACATGGAAAAGACAATGAGACTATTCCTCAATATTGGACAAACCAGAGAACAAATGGTAAAAGAGGCACAAGAAATAGCTAAGGAAGAAAAAACAACAGCTTTCATCAAAGGCCTTAGAGGAATGGTAAAAGAAACCAAGAAAACTCCAGTAAATAAAATGGAAGAGACACAGCACCAAAAGATTTCCTCAAAAGGAAAAGAAAAAATAACCGAAACTAAGACTGACACGAGTCAGAAAGAAACACATGCCCAAAGCCCATCTTTAATAATTAAAGAACATTCCGATACTTTAATAGATGAAGAGGAAGAAGCCTTTGAAAGAGAAATGGAAAATGAACCCATCAAAATTATGGGATTTGAAAAAACGAAAAAAGAAATCTCGGGTTTAGTAATATATCTAGACCAAGAAGAGTATGAAAAACAATTTCTCAACACTAAGTTTGATGGAGAAAACTTTGATATAAAACTATCAGAACAAGATATCGAATAATATTTATCCAATAAGGAATCAGAATATCAGATCCTTATAGGACAACGGGATGAAGATCATCCTATGACTGGAGGAGCATCGACTTCTCAAAACCCTACTGGAGTAACAGCAGCTAGATCCTCAGGAACTGCATACAGTAGACCGAACCAACCATTAACACTCCCGCTCCTAATTTACCAGGAAGGACAAATACAGGAAGAATGATAATTCTGGAAGGAGTTAAAAGTCACCTTGGGCATATGCCAATAAATGGTAATAATATAGCCATTAAACAAGCAGAAGAAGATACCATAAAAAGAATGGGTACTTGGCTGAATCTAGACTTTCAAATTGACAAAAGGAGAGTTATAGATAGGTGGATCAATACCACATCGTTAATAGCCATAGCAAACAATTGGCTTGTGGATCAACTAAGAAAATACATCCCTTTAGCAATGGATGGAAACCTTACCAAGAAATGGTAGGAAAAAATACCCTTGTCTGAAGAAAACGTTATCCTCTATGATAACAAAAATGGGAATCCCCCCGAAACGGAAAGTATAGGCTCTTTAATGGAAAGAGTACAGATGGCTTTATATTTATAGTTTCTAGGACAAGGCTGGGGATATCAAGCTTCACAACACAAACACAATATTGTTCAACAAAATCGATTTCTTCATTTTCTATAATGTTTAAATTACTATGGTCACCACGCTGAAACGACAACTCTGAGAAAATTTAATCCTAAAAGAAAAATGATGAGTATTTCTTAAAATATATCGATTTTCTATACTAAAGTTTGTGGCAATATATATTGTTCTGTATAGGTGTTTGCTAGAGTTTTAAATCTAATCTTAGTTCCTTCCAAACATTTGGTATATTCAATAATACTTCCATCCACTATTTTGCTAGAAGTAATATATGTAGTATTATTAATCCATTCTTTTGGTATTAATTTTTTTCAAATAATACTTTTGGTTGCTCCTGTATCAACTATAGCTTCAAAATTTATCTTATTATTTCCTAATATTAATTCGCATTCAAGTGTTATTAAAGTTGTTTTTTGATTATTGCTTATAAGAAGTTCTATATTCTTTGTTTCTAAGATTTTATTAAGATTAGTATTTTCTAGTTCTTCTATAATTATTGATTTCTTTTTATCTAATTTTTCTATTTGAAATTCTAATTTATCATAACGTAATTTAATTTTTCTATTTCTAATTTTAGTTCATTTATTGTTTTTTGATTTGTTACTTTATTTTTTTCGTTACTATCTCATATCTAATTTGAAAATGGTTTTCTAAGCATAGATGACAAATTTCTATTATATAATATTGATATTGAAATCTATGATTATAATCTGGATTATATTTACAGTATTTGCAGAGGTTTGTTAAAAATCCTTTATGATATTCCCATTGATGCTTGCATTATAGTCCTATGTTTGCTAAAATGAAATCATTATTAATCAAATTCCAATTATCTAGAATACTTGTTAATTTATCTACATTTTCTAATTTTGTATCTAAATTTTATAATTCATCTGAATTATAATTAACTTCTTCAAAATCTATAGAGTATACAAATTGATCGTTTTCAGAGTTTATACTTATTACTTCTTTATCTAAATTTTCTACTAACATAGCTCTTTCTTTGTTAAATTTTTTATTATTACATCTATTTGCTAAATGTTCGGTACTTCCACAAATATAACATTGGCATTTTCTTTTTGTTGGTTTTTTAACATTTCTATCTTTATCAAATTTTCTACTCTTTGATGGTTTTAGTATTTTTCTATATTTTTTCTTTGTATAATATTATTTATCTCCATACTGTTGAGGTGTTAATATTGTTTTTCTACAAAAGCTATATGATTGTTTTTTAAGTGTTTTTTCTATTGTATATTTTTTACATTTTTCCTTTAACATATAAAAAGTAAACCATATTTTTTGACTAACTCCTAAAACTTTCTCATAATTTGCGTTTTTCCATTCTTGTTCTATTTCTTGTCCTAATAATCCAGATAATTTTTGTAAATATCTATTTGTTAAGTTTTCATCTAATGCTTTTCCTGTTTTACTAAGAGTGTTAAAATATTCATTACTAAAATTTTTAATGTATTCCCAATTTTTAATTGTATGTTGTTATACATTCTTAACAGCCATATCTTGAATATTAGTATTTTGCCTACTGGGATCAAATTCTAATATAAGTGTTCTAATAAATATAGTAAAATTATAAGGGTTTTCTCCTAAACCTTTAATTTTAGCTATTTTTTGTGCTTTTTGTATTTTTGCTGTATTATATAAATTACTAACTGTTTCTTTTAACAATACTTCTAAATATGTAAATATGTATGTACTTTTATTAGTATTGGTCCAAGTTCTAACTGCATTTAGTTCCCATCTATTTATAACTTCTTCCCATAATTGTGGATTAAATCTACTTATGTCTAAAATACTACCTCCTTGACTAGCAGGACTTAGTTCTCTATAGTCAACTGGTTTTCTACTTTCGTAGTTTTTAAAAGTTTTTGCAGGTTCTATGTAAATTCTCTAGTTTGCGTTAAAAATGACTTTCCATAATCTGCTCTACTAGCTCCTGATTCTGGTTGATTAAAATCTTATCTACTTCTTTTATACAGACTTTCCATTGTTAATTGCTACTGCTTCCTTCTTCTTTTGCCATTAATGTTTTTTCAATCTTTTTTCTTTCTAAATATTTTTCATATTTTTTTATATATAATTCACAGCTCTTTCTATATCCCAATTTTTTTTTAACCATAAATAATAAATTCTATCATCTAGCTTTTTTCTAATAATATCTTTTTTTTTTCGCTTCCTACAACATTTTCTATTTCATTATCATCTATTATTTTATTCATAAATATATACTCTGTTTTATTAATGTTTAACCAATAACATTTCCTATTATTCTTTGAATTCTATATTTTTTATGTTTTATAGTTAATTCTATAAATTTTTCTGTGATTACATAAGGTGTACAATTTTCTAAAAAATCTATGCCTAAAATTAGTTCATGATGTCTTTCTAACTCTTTTATAGGTAATGTTACTTTTATTTTTATTTCAGGAAATTCTAAAAATGTTATTATTTTTTGTTTACATATTACTTTTTCTTTAAAATTAATATAATATTCTAAAGGTCTATTTTTACATTCTAAATTAAATTCTCTAACTTTCTTTCGGCTAATATGATTAAAGCTAGCACCTGTATCTATCAATATAGGTTCTAAATTTCCTTTAATTTTTCCTAATATATGATATTGGCTAAAACCTTTATGATTTTTAATTCGTCTTTCATTAATATAACTTCTAAGGTTATTTGTTTCTAAATCATCTTCTTCATTTTCTATATTATTAGTATTTCTAGATTGATAATCTGTAAAAGTTATACTAAGCCTACCATTGTTTTCATATACTATTATATTAGTTGGTTCTAAAATTTTTTTCTTAGTAAATGAATCTAAATTCCATTCTAATCCTGTATTAATTTCACTATTAAACTTAAAAGCTGGTAATGCTTTAATATCTTCACTTCCTAATAATCTATGAGCCATTTCTGAATTAAACTTATACTTAACATTATTAGTATTATTTAATTTTCCTAAAAAAGCTATACATACTAAAAGATTATTTTTTCTATTTACCATTTTATATCCATTTGTCTTTATTTCTACTCTAATACTATCTCTAAATTCAAATGTTTTTATAGAAAAGTTTAGTAAAAAATATATTATTTCTCCTAAATTATTCATATTTAGTTCAAATGTCCCTAAAATACTTTGTTTTAAATCTACAAATCTACTATCATATAATACAACAATTACTTTAGTTCTTAAATTTTCTGTATATTGGCCTTTTACTCCTACTATTATACTTTCTAAATGAAGTTGTTTTAAACCTTGTTCTTTCATTTTGTTATAATATTGGGATTCTAATAATTCTATACTAATCTGATCATTATCATTTGTATAACTAACAAATCTTTTGCTATAATGTTTAACAAAATTTTCTTTTGCTAAGAAATTACATTTTTCATATAATTTATTGGTTTTTATCTGATCTAATTTATTTTTTCTAAAATTTTCTATCTGACTATCTATATCTATTAATTTTTCTAATTTATTTATTTCTTTTCCTTTATTTTTATGCTTAAAAATATTTCTAATTCTTTTTGTTAAAATTGTGCTTACTTATAAATTTGACATTACTAATATTTCCAACGAGTTTTTACAGGAGGTGATCGTTTTCCTTCTTTTGTCAAATCTAATTTCTTATTAAAATTTTCTATTAAAGATTCTAATCCTTTATCTTCTTTATTGTTATTAATTTCTTTTTTCAATATATCTAATTCGTGTTCTAATTTATCTAATTTATAATGAGTTTTTATAAGCAATCCTAATAAAATATTAAAAATTCTATGATAATTTTTATCAGTTCTACCTGTTACATCATTTGAATTAAATTCTAAGGGGTCTGGATGAAATTTTTTACAATATTCTAAAACTTTTTCGTAATCTGGATGAACTTCTAAAAAATTATCTATATAACTCATTCAAGAACTAACTTTTTAATTTCTTTAACTACGTGTATGTTTTCTAATGCTATGGTTTCTAAATTTTTAGCTTTTTCTTCTAATCGATTGGCTATGTTATATACAGAAATTTCTATTGGTTTTGGCTTTTTATTTTGTAATTTTATTTCTTTCAAGTTTTCTAAATATTTTACTTGTTCTAAGATTTCTGAATTCTGAGCCTTAATATAATCTAATTTATCATTTATTTCTTTAATTTGTCTATTTTTATTTCTAATAATTTCTAAAATTGTTGTTTCTATCTAAATGTTTTTATACTTTTCTTGTTCTACAGAGTCCTTTAAACTTGTTACTAAGCCTATTAAAATATCAATTCTATCATTCATGCAATTATAAAAATTCTTCAAGAAATTCAGCTATAATTTTTAACAGATCAAAATATCAACAGATTTATAAATAACATGAAAATAAAAATTAGTCAAAAAGACCAAAGCAAGAATTTAAAAAGCTAACCTTTTTAATCTTTGATTTATTAATTTCTTTCTATGAAGTTGTCCTTGAATTAAATAAATTTGTCTAACAATTAATCTTTCCGAATGACTAGGATGATCAAACCAGATTTCTAAGTTAAGTCTAAGATTTTTAAATTTAGTTTTGCTTTCTAGATTTAAATTTTTAAGTTTTCTATATTCTAAAAATATGCAAAGAAATTTTTTGAAGACTCAATTTTTCAACCACCTCCTGTGAAACCAAATTCTCATAACTGCCACCATTAATAATCACATTACAAAGCTTCCCCCAACAGTACAATGAGTCCTAAAAATATTCCTGCAAACCAACTCTCCTTTAATAAGTGGAGCAATCATGATAATCCGTTCAACATTTAGGGCACTTATTTGACCCTTGGCCAATTTCTGACAACGATTACACTTAATACCTCCCTAACCAAGGACAGTGTTTTTGGCCTGAGTAAGTCTAGCATTTGAGGTGTTAGCCCATTGTCCAGCTTGATCGGACACTGCATGCTCCTTGTTGGCCATAATTTCTTTGTTACGATCTTCTCCAACCTTCTTGAGACATGATACTGTTGTGACTTATTGGCCATAGCTTGAACCTTTAAAGGAAGTTGATATGCATTACTGATTTTGTACAATCGCTACAACAAAACCTGATCCTGTGTTGCAAAATGAAGGCCATTAACATATCTGCCAATTCGTTACTTTTCGGTTTCCACCAAGTTCTCAGAGTTCGCCAATGGAATTCTTGGGTATACTCCTTTATTGTCTTTTCTTTTTGCCTTAAATTTTGAATTTGCTGGTACAAATTCTATTCATAGTTGCAAGGGAAAAACTGAGCCCTCAATTTCTTTTTCATCTTACCCCTTCTTCTGACTTTTCACTTGCCATGAACTTTTCTATCATGCTCGTAATGCTTCCACCCAGTAGAGGTTCGTCCTCTCAGTTTAGCACCAACAAGCTTAACCTTCCTCTCTCTTGGCACTTCTTTCCAGTCAAATAGCTTTAGATGCTGCCTAGCCAGTCCACAATAATTCAGCCTCCATTTCACCATCAACTTTATAGCACCTGCTCCTTGATTTCTCCTATATTTTGATCACCAACTAGCTATGCAACTAATTGAACTCCTTACAACCCTGGAAACATGTCGATGGTAACCCGATTTCTACCTTTTTGCCCATCTCCACCTCTACCACTTTGGGTAGCCATGTTATGTAAACCGGGAAATTAAAGCGGGTATTCAAGACTAACGAATTTTGTATTCATGAGTGAAACAACCAAATTTCATATATTACAAGTAGAACATTACAAAGAAACCAAAATAGAAGGGGTGCTAGGTTTTCATGTGGAAATAAAATATGTTACCTCAATCTATTTTGGTTGATTTCTTCACAAATCCTCTTGAAACAATCGTTGTATTAATCACCTTCACGAACCAATACTGTTGTTTCCATGATGATGCACTCCCTTTTGATTTCAAGTGGTTCTTTGTACACGATTTGTTTTCACTCTTTTTTTTTCCTTTTCTTCCATTCGGGGAAGGGAACTGTCAATTGTTTTTGGGGAACGGTCGACCGGTTCTTATTTAATTGTTTCCTCCCTTTTTTTATTATTAAATGCCCTTATGGACATAAATTCTTTTCATCTCTCACTTGTACATAACGGATATTTCATGTTTATCTCTTGATCACAACTCATGTGATCTTTGACACCACTCCTTTGAATTTTCATACAAAATCACGCATCATGCGACTAGTGAGTACACCTACAAGTAAAAACTTTTCTATACACTGGTTAAGGTGATCGAGAAATCATCGTTAGTATAAAACTCATTATATCTCAGACACAATGCATTTCATCTATTGAGTTACTTTCCTCATTAAAAAATAATCTCCGATGATTGCTTGATTATATATTCACTATTATGTTGAAGCTACAACATAGGCAAACATAATAGGCTAGCTAGTAAATACAAAATATTGATATAACGTCAATTAGTCTTCCTTTGTCCTACTTGAGTCTCTCTATCTTGATTCAGTAGCTTTCCTAGACATATTTCGTATCACTTATTTCAAAGACTATAGATAAATACACTGAAATAACATACATTGAATTGAAACTTCAAGAAATAATCGAAAGTAATAAGAGTATATATAAGCCTACATTTTTGGGCCTCTGGTCTCACACAGTGGGGTATAAGGATTTTAAAATATATTATTGTCTCATAATAATATTGCTTCCACTAATTCTTGATCGTTTATCACCGAAACACATGTTATGGTGTTACTCCCCCATTTCTCAGAATGACATATGCCAGATTTCTCCAACACCATATAGACATAAGTTTAGTCTACAAGAAAGATTGAGATGAGATCTCAAACAGAGTATTTCATAGATGATATCACAGATACAGGTGGCTTTTGAGATCTCAAACCTAGCTATTTACAAACAACATGGATTGTGGGTCTATCCATGTTAGTCATACTGGCTTATGATCTCATTCTAAACACTTAGTAGGCGATTTTTGTTCTAAGCAAATCCACTCTCAAAACCCTTTAAATTTAGAAACTATCTTATCCCTGCTTACTCAAAGCTAGTAGTGGTCACTCGTGTGAGAGAGCCGATCTCGCTTGTCTAATATATATTTTATTGATCCATATCTTAAAATATGATATCGTAAATGAGTGCACTATCAATAAAATAGCCAAAATCGCTAAATAATGCATACATCATCACTAATAAGCATCAAGTCTTATAATACAATCTATATGAGAAATGTTTAAATTCTATGCAAACCCAATGACTTTACATGTCTCACAAAAGAATCTCTTACTATGGGTTTAGTAAGGGGATCAGCCACCATACTATGTATGGATATGTATTTCACAGTCACTTCACTTTTGTTGAAAATATCTCTTACGTAGTTGTATATAGTATCTATGTATTTGGATTTACAATGGTACTTTGGGTCTTTTGTATAGGCAATTGCAATCTAATTATCACAATATATAATCACTGATTTGTTACTATTTGTCACAACCCATACGTTATTTAGAAATCTCCTGAGCTAAACACCTTTTGAATTGTTGCCGAGCATGCAATAAACTCAGTCTCCATCATTGATAATGATATGCAGGTTTGTTTCTTACTATTTCATGATATGGTACCATTATTAAGCAAAAAGCAAAATCCTGATGTGGATTTGCATTTGTTATATCATAGCACTAATCGGCACCAAACTATCTAACCAAAGCAAATCTCTTCCTCCATAGTACAAAAAGAAGTCCACAGTTCCTTTTAGATATCTAAGAATCTCTTTACTACTCTTCAGTGTCCCTTTCCAGGATTCAATTGATACCTACCGATCAGGTCAATTGCATAGTTGATATCTGGATATGTACATAACATACCATATATAAGGTTACCAACTATACTAGTACAGGGAACTCTTCTTATATCCATTAACTCATTCTAAGTCTTAAAGCACATCTCGAGACTTAAGCTTTCACCTCTAACAATAAGAGTATCTATGGGCTTACAATCAATCATCCTGAAACACTCAAAAAAATCTTCTTGATCTAAGTCTCTTGTGAAAAAATCAACATCAGTCTTGAACAATCTATCTAGATCTTGACTTCGAGAATGAATTCATTTTCACCTATATCTTTCATGTCAAAACTTGACAATAACCATTCTTTAATGATTATCAAATATTCGCTGTTATTTTTAATTAGTAAAATGTCATTTACATATAAAGAAAGGATCACAAAAGAATTATTTGAACATTTCACATATACGTAATGATCTTCCTCGATCATCACAAAATCGTAAGATATCACTTCGTTGTCAAGTCTCAGGTACCACTATGTGGATGACTATTTAAGGCCACATATCAATTTTAGAAGTTGACAGAGTTTACCCTCTTGACCGATCTTTTCATCCAACTTTCGTTCAGGAAGATAGTTTTAACGTTCATCCAATGTAATTCCAAATTCATGTCACCAACAATTGCTCGGAGTAGATGGATTGAGATAAACTTGACTACATGAGAGAAAGTCTTTTCGTAATTTACACCCTTAATCTGGGTATAACCTTGTCTACCAAATGAGCCTTATATCTCTCAATTGATCTATCAGTTTTTCTCTTGATTTTGAAAACCCACTTGTTTCAACAAACTTACTACCCTTTATAAATCAACTAAATCTCATACTTTATTGATTTTTATCAAATCCATCTTTTCTTCCATGGTTCTCCATTGATTCTTTGCAGAAGTAGTAAAAGCTTATTGGACCATTTTAGGTTCCTCTTCATCTTCAGAACTTACAATTAGAACCTCTCCCTCAATTGCAAAGCGACGTCTAGGTACCCTTTGACGATCATTCAAGGTTTAAAAGAACCACTATACCCATCGATAGACCGCTCCTATCAAGACCAAGATCCATAATTGGTCCTCAATCCCCTCCAGTATTTGTACTTGAGCTACTAGACTAATCTATCACATAAAAGGTAAATATTTTATCGATTTCCCTTTTCGTAAAGAAATCATTCTCTAAAAAAGTTACATCATGAGACTCTAACTCTGTAATACTATCATTTGTATGTTCACCTATGAACATGTATCCCTTAAAGTGTTTAGAGTATCTTATAAATATACACTTTTTCTCTCGTAGGCCAACTTGCCATGAGGGTATGACAAATCGCAAACATATGCAGCAAACCCCCACAATCTTAAATAACTAAGATCAAACTTCCTACCTATCCATAATTCATAGGGGTACTCATAACAGGTTTTGATGGTACATAGTTAAGGATATAGATTGCAAAGAGTAGTGTGTCTCTTCAATAGGAGACTGATAAATTTGTTTACGTCATCATTGACCTAACCATTTCCAATAGCATTCTTTTCCTTTTTTCGGTGACTCAATTTTGCTAAGAAGTTGCAAGAATAATTAACTGTCTCATGATACCTTTTTTGATATAAAGCTCTTTGAACCGATCGGATAAAATACTCACGTCATCGATCGATTTTAAGAGTTTTAACTCTCATATCTAAGTGGTTTTGACCTTGTTTATAAATTTTCTGAAACATTCTAATGTTTTAAATTTATGCGAGATCAAATAGACATAATCAAAATCATCTATGAATGTTATAAAATACGTAACTCTATTTCTCGCTTTTACATTTATGAGACCACATATATTAGAATGGATTAGTTGTAACAGAGAGTCAGCTCTCGTAGTTTTACCGAATGGTTTTCTTGTGGATTTTACCAAACAAGCAAAACTCGTACACGAGTAACTCAACTTTTATTAGCAATTCTAAAAAATAATTTTTAACTAACCAATTCATCATCACTTGCCCTATGTGTCATAGTCTAGCATGTCATACATTTAAATCATCAACTTTATTATAAGATATAATGACAACAGATAATCCACAAGATAGATTACTATTTATAAAAGCAGTATCTAATACATACAAACCATTCATTACATATATAGATGAGTTGTTCTAATATAAATAAACACTAGAGTTCATGAATGATGGTGCATGTCCAAAATGACATAAACAAAGTACAGAAACTAAATTTTGTTGAATATTAGGCACATAAAGGACGTCATGCAAATAAAAGATTCGATCTATATACAACTCTAGCTTACAAGTGCCTATTCCCTAGACATTCATGAATGTGCCATTCCCAACGTATAACCTTCTCACGTCAGTACTCAAGTGACAAAACTCCACAAATGCGCTCCTATCACGAGTTATATGGTCTGTGGCTCTTGGATCTATAATTCACAAAGGAAATGAGTCAGCAAGCATCATTGTCAACGAGACATGAATTAAACCCTATACATAAAAACAATGGCATACCTTCCACTTATCACATTCACGAGCAAAATGATCAAATTTGCTACAATCATAACACTTCACTTTTATCTTGTCTATTAACTTCCTTTTGCCTTTTTGTACCTTGTTCTTAAGGTTTTCAGATCTTAGGGTTCTCAGACGATTGTCCCTTGCCTTCGTCTCGATTCTTTCTGTTGCACCTCTTCCATTTACGTTTAGATTTGCGAGAGTCCTTACTCGACTCTACTGCATAGGTGTAACCAGAGAAGGGCCTTGTAGCCTCTTGACGTTCCTCTTCCAACTCATAGTGACAACTTACGTTAGTAAAAGTATGAATACTTTCATTGTGAGTGAGCTATGTCTTCATGGTTTCGCAAGAATTAGACAAGGACTATATTAAACCCAGAACTCGCAACTCATCTGATATCGGTTTGCTACATTCTTAAGTACAGCTATCATAATGGACATCTACATTAGATGTTGCTTTATGATATAATTTGATCTCAACTGAGGAGCTGAAATAGTCCCAAAATACACCTTTAGGGCGAGCCACATTGTTTTAGTTGTGGGGTACTATTCATGCACTGGGATCAGATCATCATGCATGCAGCTAATAAGGATAGCCCTAGCTTGGTTGTCCTTCTTCTTCCGTGTACAGTAGACCTCTTAATCCTATCTACCCTGTATGGTAATACTCTCCTTGGAGTCCACCATCTTATGCTTCAGGACCTCTATGAACTCCTGCTCCTCGAGGATAAACTAAACCTTTTGGTGCCAAATATTATAGTTGTTACCGTTTAGCTTATCCTCTTTGTTGAGATCAATTATTATATTTTTAAATGTAATCATATAGTTTGGTACAAACTAAAGAGATATTAGTGACTTATTTGACACTTATCTTTCAATACATTAAATTTGTACATCCTTCAAATTAACAAACATGTAATAATTTTAAACATAAAATTTGAAATCAAACAAATAAATTAGATCTATCCATCACCATTTGAACTCTATATCTTATCATCTCACATTCAGACTTGATATGCAAATACTTACATTAAAAAAAATGTGCTAAATCATAAGGTCGGGAATCTCAATTCAATCACTTATACTCCCATTAGGACAGCAAACATGCATAGATATATGCATTGATGTTCATGAACTATTTATCTGCATGAATAATGATATAACATAAATTTCATAAAACATTTATAAACAATGCCTGATGATTTCCTGACACAGCAGGATGTTGTGGTCTATTGATTATGGCCACTCAAACTTCCACTCAATTCCTGGGTTCGCCACTTGCAGTGGCTTCAAAGTTGAATTTCTTAGTGTTTGAGTTAAATTATGTCTTTAAAATTTGCAGGTAAGTTCAATATCATGCAAGGAATATGTATGTAAAGTTTCATGATACTAGAACAACTATGGATGAAACTGGCATGAGAGCTCTGTCTAAAGTTTCATAAAAATTTTGGTAAAAGGCAACTCTAAGCATGAATTAAATCACTCAAGGCTTTGATACCAATGTTAGGTTTTCATACAGAAATAAAACTTGTTACCTTAATCAATTTAGATTTATTTCTTCGCGAATCCTCTCGAGCCGATCATTATATTGATCTCCTTCACAAACCAATACCGTTGTTTCCACGACGCTGCACTCCTTTTTTTATTTTAAGTGGTTGTTTGTACCCAATTTGTTTTTGTGATCTTTTTCTCCTATATTCCACTTTGGTTTCCCCCTTCTCTTCTATATGGGGAAGGGAACTGTCGACCATTTTTGGGGAACAATCGACCAGTTCTTTTTTAACTGTTCCCTCCCCCTTTTTATTATTAAAATACCCTATGGGCATAAATTCTTTTCAAGGGGGGAAGATCATGCAACAATAGACTAGACTCTTGCTCAAACAATAGCAAGAGTGATCAGAAGATGCTGCAGGTGGATGTAATATTTAGATGATAGTTAAATAATTTATTAAATTAGTTAGTAGTTAATAGATTGGTTAGCAATTAGCAGACATGGTTAGTAATTAGTAGAAGTTAGTAAAATTAGTTAATAGAAATAGTATAAATAATAATCTCAAAACTCGTAATGTGTATTGAATGAAATTGTATTGAAATCTCTCTTTCTCTCTCTTTGAATTCTCTCTCCCTCCTTATCTCTTTCTCTGTCTCTCTCTACTAGAGTTGGGACTAGTCCGGTTTGGGTCGGTTTCGGGATGGGCCTAGAAACCGTGGACCAGTTTAACCACAGTTCCGAGATCTTCTCAGGCCATGTCAGGCCGGTTCTAAAAAAATTTGCTTAGAATCGGCCCGATCCGGTGATCCATGCCTACTGAGCAAGGTCGTACTGGGTCAGTTCAATGGTTATTTTTTTTATTATTAACTCTCTTGGTTTTTTTTGGGGGTTCGAATTAACTTTCTTTTTTATGGGGTTTGAATTAACTCTTTCCTTTTTTTAA
The DNA here is from genome assembly GCA_037126225.1 of Dillenia turbinata. Lineage (NCBI taxonomy): Eukaryota > Viridiplantae > Streptophyta > Magnoliopsida > Dilleniales > Dilleniaceae > Dillenia > Dillenia turbinata. The sequence continues at coordinate 14,769,236 of JBAMMX010000008.1, read as the reverse complement.
GGGGTTTAAATTAACTCTCTTGGTTTTTTTCCCCCCCCAAATCAACAAAAAAATAGGAAAAGAAAAAAAAAACGAGAGATACAAATTTTTATAGTGATTCCACTGAATTTGGAGTACGTCTACTATCAAACTCTTAACTTAGATTTTTAAATCCACTAACTCAATATGGTTACATTCTTTTAATTTTTATAAGGATAATTTTTCTTGATTACATATTTACATATTTAATTTTTATTCTTTTTCTTTATCTTCTATCTTCGAGCTATTTTTCATGTTTTGCTTCTTTTTTTTCTGCATTCTTCCAATCTTTAAGGTAAATCAACACTTCCAAAGTATTGTTTATTAATTTTATATGCTTCTCCGTTAAAACTCGAGCACTTGAACTAAAAGTATTTTCTGATGGTACTGTGAATACTAAAGAGATTAGTATATCTTTGATCATTTTGATCAAAATTTGGAAGTAAGTTGCATTATTTTTCCACCATCAAATAATTGTCATCGTCATAAGTTTCTAATTTATATGTTTGCGTCATAAGTTTCTAATTTATATGTTTGTTGATATAAAATCAATTCATTTAATAACAATGACGAGTAAGTTATTTTTTATTTTTTTCCTAACATATATAAAGGATTAAATGAAATTGAAGATGAACGAATTGATAAACTAGTATTACTACTACCTACATCACTACTTCTTATATTATTATGTTCCTTTTCATACAATACAAATAGATTTTGTAAGATAAGAAATGTTTTTTATTTTAAATGTGAAGTATTAACATAAATTTCCATCGAAAAACTATCTATAAAATAATCAATTAGACTTTCAATACCTTTAACTTTTACAAGTGAATCTAAAGCGTTAGTTACCAAATACAAAATAGAAATTTTTTCATAATATTTTAAAATTTTTATTTTAATTAGTTGAATAATTTCATTAAACCTATCTTCATTTTCAGATTGAGTAAATGCGTAATAAATTTTATAAAGACTAGATAATATCAAATGGATTGTTCGGTAGTAAATCACGAAAAATAAATTTGTAAATGTATAGAAAAATTCTAATAATTCAACTAGTATATTCATAAAATCAAAAGAGGTATTCTCAATAAAATTATATTCATAATTAGAATTAATAAATTTAATTAAAATATTTTTTAAAAAATTACACATTGTAATGTACGTATAAATGTTTCATAATATAGAGTTACATCTAGTTTCGTATTCTTGTTTAAAGCATTTATATTTTACATTATGTAATATATATAAATATTTCATTTCTTGTGTTTTAGTTAAAAAAATTTCTAATTTGATAAATTAAATCACAAATAGGTTACAAAATTAATTCTGCGGCATTCAAACCATTTTTAACACATAAATTTAAAATATGATATGCTCACCTATTATGAAAAAAAAAATGTTCCATCTAATATTGATTTTAAAGTATTTTTTAAATTATTAGCGGCATTAATATTAATCGATATATTATCCAAAAACACACAAAAAATTATATCATTAATATCATATTCATGACAAACATTTGTAATTATTATAGCTATATTAGAACCGAAATGTGAGTGTTTCCAACGTTGAAAAACTAAAATTCATTTTTCTAGAGTCCATGCATTATTAATCTAATGATATATTACAATAATATAATATTTATTTTTAAGTTTCTTCCAACTATCTGAAATTATTAAATATTTATAAGAAATTGTCATAAAATTTGCAATTAAAATAACTTTCATTATTTGAAATTGTTCTAATGATTTCATCCTACTTGTTTTCTTACTATTTTTTTTTTTATAAACCGATTGTAAATATTTTTGTACATACTCTTCAAATACTTCATATTCTACTATACTAAGTAGTAACTTTTTACGTGCTATCTATTCTATTTTTCATATTTTTTAAGCCTCCGGATTATATCTAAATCTACCCATGACATTCCCCTAGTAGCGATTTATGTTTGCCTAATTTGAGATAATTTATTCGGGTGATCTCTTACTATGTGTTTTTTAAGTGTTCCACTCCCCAACCCATCATAAATTTATAATTTTTGTTGACAAATTTTACATGTCATCCTTTATTTCTCATAATTTCCAACTAAACAATCTCAAGCATTAAAATTATTTTTTTAGTGCGTGTAGTGGTAAATTGTGTATTATTACATTTATTTTTTTCTAAATCAATATTAATATTTATGTGTTCGTGAATGTACTCTTGGAAAAATGTAAATGGGAAGAGAGGAGGTTGATGTGAAGATTACAAAAAATGTGTTCCGTTCATTTTTTTCTTAAAAAAATTTAAATTTAAAATTTAATGAGAATGAATTAAATATGCAAAAAAAGTAAAGATGTAAAAATAAATTGTTAGTGATTTGACATAGACGCAATTATTTATCGCTAAATCTTGAATAATTTGAACTTTCAACCCTGAAATTTTGCCAAATCTTCAAAGATATTATAAGTTGTATGTGGAGACAGTAGCAGGAGACTATGAGAATGTGAGATTGTGAGAAAGAGAAGACGTTATAGGTAGAGAGAGTAGTAGGAGATTTTGAGATTGTGAGAGAGAGTAGAAAATGTTGTAGGTAAAAAGAGTATGAGATTATTTTGTATAGGATTTGAAAATGAATTTTGGCCTATTTATGTGAAACATTTTTGACATTGTGGACCAAAATGCCCCTCAAATTAATCGTTTTATAATTGTTGGGAGGGGTAAAATTGGAAAAATAGAAAAATTGAACCAGCCTTTGGAACTGGCCGGGTAGGCCCAGTTTCACTACCCGTTGGAATCACCCATTGGTTCCAAGCCTAGGCCAGTTCCGTGCTGAACTAGTTCCCGATTCCAAAAAATAAGGAACTGACCGACATGGCTATGTAGCTGGGTTGGTCCGATTCTAGTTTATTATAGTCCGGGTCAATTTCTAGTTCAAGTTACACCGGGGTGGTTGGGCCGGTTTCTGGGCCGAAACCGACCCATGCCCACCACTACTCTTTACTACTCCTTTCTATCTCTCTCTCCAATTTATCTCTCTCTCTCTCTCCTCCTTTTTCCTTCTCTCTAGATTTGGTATGTTATAAATTGATATCAAAGTTTATGAATTCTTGCTAAACAGTGGCAAAAGAAATCAGATATGAAGCCATCAAAACCAAAGAAAGTCATCTTTAGTGGGTACAAAGAATGGATAAACTAGAATGAAAAATAGAAAGTTTCTTAGCAAGTATGGATGACAAAATCATCACTATCATAAAGATGTTGTACAAAGACAAATCTGAAAAATACAAAAGAAGTATAAGTCTTCTATCCTATCATCCCTATTAAAGCAAGATCAATGGTGGAAGCAAGACCTCAGTTGTCCTGAAAAAGAATCTATTAATGGTGATTTTGCTAAGCCCTCAAACAATTGAAATTTCAGAGTTCAATGAGAAAAATCCTTCATCAAAAGTAGGATTTCAATTGTCCATGAAAGAAAAAGTTAATGGTGGTTTCTTACCATATTCTCCAATGATTGAATTTTTAATATTGACTTGGAAAAATCCTCCATAAAAAACTAATTCAAGAAAAGTTTCTCTCAAACTCTCTCATCTTCATTTTTCTCCCACTACTCTTCCACAACTCAAGTCACATCCATTGCTCATTTTCATCATCTTATCTCTTAATACAAATGCAAACATTGATTTAAGATTTATAAGTTCAGGGTCTCAATTCTTGATTTTTCATCCTTGAGGACAAAGATATCTTCAAGGGGGAAGTATAGTAACAATGAGATGATTGTTAAAGAATTTATTAAATTATTTAGTAGTTAATAGATTAGTTAATAATTAATAGAAATATGTAGTAGTTAGTAGAAATTAGTAGAATTAATTAGTAAAAATAGTATAAATAGTAATCTCAAGGCGTAATAGATATTGAACGAAATTGTATTGGGATCTCTATTTCTCTATCTTTGAATTCTTTTTCCCTCTCTAGCTCTCTCTCTCTCTACTACTCCTTTCTATCTTTCTCTCTTATTTCACTTTCCTCTACCTTTTTTCTTCTCTCTAGAGTTGGATTGTTTCGGTGGACTCTTTTGTAGTATGACTTGTCTATAACAAATCAACTATGGTTTCAGGGATCAAATAATGCAAATATTTCCTGCGTCATTCATCTTATTCTAAGGCCTTTTGTTTGGTTGTTACGAAGTTGTGAATTGAAGAGAATAGAGTTGCCTTAGGAGTCTTGGAATAACAAGCAAAAATCCATATTCTAGTACATACCTAGATTTTGTCTGGGGGTTCACGTTTACTTGAAAATAATTGTAATCAATGGACCTGATTACACAAATTAAAAGAGTTGGTTTCTTTTTTCTTTTTTTTTTAAGAAGGTTTTAAACTGTGAGTCAACAAGTTTAAACCTAACCCTGCAATCTAAATTAGGTTAAAAAAAATTAGAATCTTAATTGACATTCCACTGACTAGCACTACAAGGGCATTTAAAGGATAGCAAAGATTAAAATATATTTATTTAAAATGTAAAATATTAAAATTGAAAGTTTAGGAAACATAATATTTTATTTTCTTCAATTGAAGACTTTTTTAAAAAAAAATAAAGGAAAAAAAGAAATTTATGAGAAGAGAAAATAAATAAATAATAAAGGTTTTGAAAATTTAAATTCTATATGTTATGGAAACATTAAATATATATACATATTTATTTATTTACATGCCCCAATAATAAGATATTTTATTAGGATTTGAATGATAAAATGTGGGATCATTATTTAAAAATGAAAAGAAAAAATTGAAAAATATTTTGTATTAGTTAGTATAGAATAGATATAATTAAACTGTACTTATATAACACATTTTACATAATAAATATACTGTCAATATTATCTCAATTTATAGTAAATATTGTATTAACATAATAATTAATATTATTTGAATATTATGTTATTAAAATTATATTAATAAAAAATAAAAGTAATCAAAGTTTGAAATTATTTGTAATTATTTATGATATGGTAAAATTAATTTTTTTTATTTAAGGGGATAAAATTAAAAAATTAAAAAGTTTATAAATATTATGTTAGAGGAACAAACAATTAGAATATGATAACTTAATCATTATTATTTTATTGATTAAATCACCAAACCTGATTTGCTTTTGGTTTTCAAAAATTTGAAGTTGGGGCCCGTTGCTCTCACTCTCATCAGGCAATGAGAGAGAGAGAGAGAGCAAGAGAGAGAGAGAGAGATGTCTTTTTCTCCAAGTGATCTACGTGTTCTTTAAGGGGTGACCCATCAAAGATATGTAAAATGGAGGCAAACCTGTTAAACCTTTATCCCTTCTCATCTCACATAATATTGATGTGGATGTGGTAGAAAGAACTATATTATATATATCCCATACTATCCGAAGATTGTGTTCTAATCAGTGTTTTGAAACCCAAACTGTAATACGAACCGGTCGCACCAAGGGATTAATGAGTCACTGGGTTAACTCGGTCAAACCGAACAAAAAATCCGAATGACGTTTTCATAAAATCATAAATAAATATAAATGTTAAAATCTTCAAATACAAATCAACCTGAGGCGCAGTGGTTGTGTGGCCTGTTCATCCCTTCTGTAACAACACAGGAAGGTTGGTTAAATTCTTGCAACGAATATTGGTTATATAGTTAGGATAGTTGATGTGTTAGAGATTTGTTACAAAGTTCAACCATTGAGTTGTATAAAATGTGAAGCAAGAAATGAAAATAAGGACAAACAATGGGTTTATGATCTTCCTTTCTCTCCCTAGCTGCTCTCTTTCTTCTACTCTTTCTCTCTCTACTTCTCTCCCTTATTCTATCTCTCTCTCTCTCCCTTTCTCTCTTCTCTCTCTTCCTATCCCCTCTCTCTCTCTCTCTCTTTTCCCCCCCTTTGTTTCTATCTTCTTTCTCTCTCTAACCCCTCTCTCTTCTCTTCTTCTTCTTCTTTCTCAAATTCTCTCCTCTCTATCTTTCCATTCATATTCACTCACTTTTGACAATTTCCCGTGAACTGCATCTCCATCTAATGCACCCACTTAGCTCACTTCCACTGTCATTTTAATGCTCTGTTTTCACTCCACTTTTGTTTTGGTTGCCATCTCAACTCTTGCTTAAAAAAAGGGTAAGGTTGTGACAAAATAGTATTAGAGCCTATGGTTCTTGACGAAAGAATCCAAGAACCATCCAAATGACAGAAGGTATCCGATTTAAAGCTAATGACGAGCAAATCAAGAAACACAAAGTAACGATGCAAGTTTTCTAGGCGAGCTCAAATTTGAAGAACAAAACCAAAAACTAAAGCCAGCATGAAACCAAGTTTAATACTCTGGCCAAAATGATTAACACACTCTCGGATGAAAGACAATGATTTATTTCATTCGGTTTCCAAACTTTCATCGTTGAGGGAAACAATGATTTTAAAGAGGGTATTGTAACAACATAGGAAGGTTGGTTAGATTCTTGCAACGAATATTGGTTATACAGTTAGGATAGTTGATGTGTTAGAGATTTGTTACAAAGTTTAACCATTGAGTTGTATGAAATGTGAAGTAAGAAATGAAAATGGGGATAGACAATGGGTTTATGATCTTCCTTTCTCTCCCTAGCTGCTCTCTTCTACTCTTTCTCTCTCTACTTCTCTCCCTTATTCTATCTCTCTCTCTCCCTTTCTCTCTTCTCTCTCTTCCTGTCCCCTCTCTCTCTCTCTCCCTCTTTCTCTTTTCCCCCCCTCTGTTTCTATCTTCTTTCTCACTATAACCCATCTCTCTTCTCTTCTTCTTCTTCTTTCTCAAATTCTCTCCTCTCTATCTTTCCATTCACATTCACTCACTTTTGACCATTTCTCGTGAACTTTATCTCCATCTAATGCACCCACTTAGCTCACTTCCACTGTCATTTTAATGCTCTGTTTTCACTTCACTTTTGTTTTGGTTGCCACTCAACTCTTGCTTAGAAAAAGGGTAAGGTTGTGACACCTTCCTGGTCACAAGTTCGAGCATGGGCTCATGCATTTTTGTTAAGAATATTTTTGGATTAAAAAATGGGGATTAGATCGGACCGGTTCAACCCTATTCCGCCAGTCAAACCAGGGATGTTGACCAGTTTTGACCAATTTTTTAAAAATTCGATTTTGATAGGTAACTCGGACTGGTTGTCAGACTGGTTCCCGGTCAGACCGAGCGATCCGGTCCGGATTTTAAAACAGTGGGTTTAATAATTCTTCCGATGAAAAAGCTCAACCTACCACTTCATATTTCCATTTCTTCTTTCCTTTGTGATGGAAAGCAAAACAAAGTCAAATAACCGACGAAAGAAAGAAGATTTTGTGATATATTATTATGGATTTTAAAGAAATCTATTTTCTATATTATAATCAATCTACAGCATCTATTATTATAAATTATTATAGATAATCTAACAAATAAGATGTTATAATATTTGAAAAAGTTGTTACAATATTATCATATCAATGAATAATATAATTAATGAATTTTTAAACCATGTATAATTTATATACTGTTATAAATTTCATAATATAATTATATTATAAAAATTAGACAATGTAATTTGGATTTTTTTTCTATTTTTTGTAGCCTTTGTCAATCAAAAATACTTTCTATTTTTTTTTTAAAAAAAATCGAAATAGGTAAAATTATTTTTCATCATTCGCATGTAAAAGTTTATTTCTAAAATAGAAGAAAAATTTGGCCACGACAGCGGACCGGTCAACACGAGTTTGACTGCGGCCTCGCCCGCCCTTGAGCTCTCAAATTAGTTATTATTCCCTCTTTTCCTCTCATGCGCCCCCCCGCTCTTGCAATCTCTCTCTCTGTTGCCGTTGCGATCTCTCTCTTTCTTGCCGTTGCGATCTCTCTCCCCATGGCATCAAAGTGTACTCATGAATGTGTAAGTAATTTATATCTTTCTGATTTGGGGTTTTTTAAATAATCGAATTTGAATATTTTTCATTTCATTCTTCTTGATTTAGGATTTTTTGGGTCTCCAGATTTTAATCCCAATACGTTTACGAATTTATCTCTTCCCGATTTATGGTATTTCTTTTGGTGAGGGTTTGCAAATTTCAATGTCAATACATTTACCAACATATTTCTTCACGATTAAGGGTTTTTGGGTTCCCCAAATTTGATTTTCTATATGCTTACCCATTTATGTCCTCCTGATTTAGCTTTTTGTGGGGTGGGGGTTTTCTCCAAATTGGATCTTCGATACGTTTACCCATTTATTTCCACCGGATCTAGGGTTTGCTTCTCTCCAGATTTGATTTTCAATACTTTTTTAATATTTCCTATTTAGGGTTATGGGGGAGGGGTCTCCACAAATTTAAATTATAATACGTTCCTATTAATTTTTTCATGATTAGGGTTTTTGGGGTTTTTCTCCAAATTTGACTTTCAATAACTCATTTTTTTCTATGTTTGCCATTTTAACTTTTATTGTCTAGGCTTTTTCTTGGGTCCTTGAGAACTCCTGAAAATTTTAAAAATAAATAAATAAAATGATTGTAGTAAATGATTATCTCAGTTCCTCCACCATAGGGAGCCCTCCTATCCTATCCATGACTACAATGTTTGTCAGAGATATAAATACCTAAAATTTGGTTTGAAAACATTTATCGCCGAGGTTGGTTATTTATGAGTTCACATGCCTAATTTATACCTTCGCGTCTTGTCTTATTGGAGCTCTTTTTTCCTTTTTACCTGATGCAATCCCAAGAGATATCTGGTTTCATTTTTCTCTGCATATAATTTGAATGAGCACATGGAAAGAAATTTCATATAATTCTTATGGATCTTTTTTGCAGGGTGATCGGTTTATCCCAAACCAAGCAGCCATGGATTTTGACTTTGCTCACTACAAACTAACAACTTGAGAATCAAAACCAACAAAACAAAAAGGCTACGCCCAACAGTTCCCCAAGAGGCTTACAGAAACATGTTGAAGGAAGTATTTAATATGCATGATGACCGGCGAATTCTTGTCTTCAAAAACAAGCCTCTAAAGCCTGTTAATCCAATTCCTTCATTTTCACCTCCTCTCTCTAAACCTCAAAAGCCTGCTAGATATGTTTCTCAAAACCCTATTCGGACACTGGATGCTCCAGATATCTTGGATGATTGGTGTTTCAACTTGTTAGATTGGGGTAGTTCCAATCTCCTTGCCTTGGCTCTTAATTGCAATGTACACCTGTGGGATGGTTCTGATAATTCTGCTCATGAACTTGGAATTTCCAATGAGGAAAATCAGCCCATTTCCAGTGTCCGTTGGAACCCGGATGGAAGCCACCTGGCCATCGGCATGGGCAACTCTCAAGTCCTTATATGAGATGTGGCAGCTGATTGCCTAATAAGAGCACTGAAGGTTGGCCATGGAGTTCTAGTTGGATCGATGGATTGGAATGGCAATGAAATCCTCACAACAGGAGGCTCTGATGGCAAGATCATTAACAATGATTTGAGAGCAAGATCACATGCTGTTGAAACCTACAGGGGACACCGCCAAGAAGTTTGTGAATTAAAATGGTCAGCTTCGGGCCACTAGTTGGCCAGTGGGGGCAATGATAAACTGGTCTTTGTATGGGACACAGCTGCAGCATCTCCTAGAAAGTGGGTTCACAAGCTTGATGATCACAATACTGCTGCAGTCAGAGCACTTGCTTGGTGTCCTTTCCAGGCTAACTTGCTGGCCTCAGGTGGAGGTGATGCTGACAGTGGCTGTTGCATAAATTTTTGGGACACTCATACAGGATCTCGTTCGAATGTGGTCTATATTGATTCAGAAGTCTGTTGATTGATGTGGAACAAGAACGAGCATGAGCTGCTTAGCTCCCATGGTTCTCCTCAAAATCAGCTCATTCTTTGGACATATCCATCACAGCTGAAGAGAGCTGAGCTTACCGCCCATCAATCCAGAGTTCTTTATACAGCTCAGAGCCCAAATGGATGCACAGTAGCATGTGCAAGTGGAGATGAAATGCTTACCTTTTGGAATGTTTCTGAAACTTTTAAAGTGGTAAATCCTGCATCACAAGCTCATGCTAAGCCATTTTTCCAATGGAGTTGTGTCCGCTGAGGGTTGCAGAATGGTCAGGAAATCCTACATCCCTCAAAAAATGGGTAAGTTCGGGAGCAAAAGGTACGCAGGTTCAACCTTCATTAACCAAAGAATTCACTACCTTAACCACAAGTATTTTCTTGCATACATTTTAGGAGTCAGTATATTATCTGTCTTACCTAATGCATACACACACACACATGTGCATGTATGTGTGATAGATCTGGCCACATGCTGGTTCAGAACATGAACCAGCCGAGAACCGGATTGTGACCTCCCAGTCCTGAAATGTACCAGGACCATGGGTGAGCCGGTCTGGTTCAGCTGTAACTGTTTGTTAGCATTGCTGCTTTGCAGGTGAAAGTGTGTGAAATTACATGAGGTCATGCAAACCACTCTTGCACTGGGAAATGCATTAAATTAGGGAACTGCGAGAGGTAAGCCAATTAACCAGGCTTGGTCATTAATTCTTATAGGGTTCTGGTTTTGTTTATCTTCTTGGTCATCAATAAGCCTTTTCCTATGGAGGGATGGGCTTGTGAGTTAGGCCAAATATGAATGCTGCACATGATATTCTGCACCTGGGGCATTGCAAAATGCATATCAGAAAGTAAACACCTGTTGATGTTCTGATCTTTATTGATGTTCATTCCGCCTTATGATGTTATCAAATAATTTAATGGTGTTCCGTAGATATTTGTTCAATGGTTTCTGAGTAGCACCTAGTTTAATGTCCTACATGGCTAATTAGTTGACCTAGAAATGTTGATTTTTATAAGATTTGAGAAGAGTTCCTGAAGTTGGTGAGAGATGAATCAGCCAAATAAAGGGGGAAAAAAAAGGTCATGGAATCTGCTTCTGAAGAGCTGAGTGTATTAGTTCTCCTTCAATAGGGTTTTTCCTGCATCAAGAAAACTGATAAGATATGAACTTTGATTCTATTCTTTTTCTTGAGCCATCTTAGGGTTATCGAAGTATACGTTTTTATAAAATAGAAATGGTCCTGCGTCAAAAGTTTTGAACTTGACTAATAGGCTGGAGTTGGTTTCTTATCAGCGTCTTATTGTTTCCCATTTTTTTTCCTCATCCTGTTGTTATCCTAAGGACTACCTTTTGAATTTCTGGTGGTCTCATTTTCATTAAGTTTTATCTGCCCCCTCATTGTTAACTTGCAGACCCAACTATGGTAAAGGTGGGAGAATTATCTTTTTAAGTCAATTTTGGGAAGGAAGGATATTGTCTAGGATAGTCATTAGACTAACTTGGGTACCTACTTGACCATTTTTAGGGTCCTTAACACTTTAATATAGTTAGCTTTAATCAGGAGAACTATCCAAGCTTTACCTTCTTAGTTTTAGTTTTTAAGAAGTAATGGAAGACCGAAGTAATTTGCTGCCATCGGGGTGATCACTATGATGGTTGATGGATCACAAGTCGGTTGCTTGTATCAATGGGGGAGAAAAATTGGACAGTCCAATCAAATGGCACAAGCCTTACAGATTGGAGCCCAAGCTGCATCAAACCTGGGGGGGGGGGGAACATTATTTTTGGTTTGGTGCCTTTTCATTATAGGACAGGACCTTTCCAGATGAAACACCATCTTCTACTAAGAATTATTCTGGTATTATTCTTTTCTTTTCTTTGCCTGAGAGGTTGCTTTGATTTGTTATTCCTATGCGTATGTAGATGCATACAGGAGTGCAGGAGAAAAGTCATTACTGCGAAAGACAGAAATCATAGCTTGTCTGTAAAGATTGCAGAAGCTTACAACATTGGGAGCTTTTCAGATTCTTAATTGCAATTATCCAGTATTATGCTGGTCCCCTAGTGAGATGAATGGCTGGAATGGCTTTTGGAAATAAGGCAGTTTAGCCATGGATTCGTATTTTGAAAGGAAAGTTGCTCAATTACTTGATGCTAACATGATATTGGGTACAACAGAAAGGCCTGAAGGCAAATCTGGACAAAATTCAATATTGCTTTAGTTTTAAGTAGCTTCACTTTGAATCCTGGAATTTTTTCATTGTCTATGTTCTTCTTCGATGTAGAAGGAAGATTAGGGGATCTAAAATTTGGATGGCAACTTCAATTCTGTTTAAAATCTTTGCATTGTCTTTGCAGCCTTCTCTCTCTCTCTCTCTCTCCCCCTCCTTGTTGACTAGGAAATCACCTGCATGCAGTTGTATCAGCCATTTGTTGAAAATTTAATTATGAACAGCAAGAAAGATTGAAAAATAATTCAAAATTTTATTGCTAATAAATGAAAGAATACATGAGTAGTTGGAATCATTGAATCATAGTTTGGACGAGGGACACAAGGGTCTATTTATAGAGAATAAATGGGTAACTAACACTGGAGAGAGAGAGCAGAGAGGCAGCTCTCCAATGGCTAGAAATCTAGCCATTGGAGGGCCCCACCCAGCAGCCTGATTGAGCTATCTGTTTGGGGGCTTTCTTGGGCCCTTCATGCTGGGCTTTGGGGATTGTCTTGGGCCCTTCATGCTGGGCGGAGCCCCATTTTTAGGCCTAGGTTGGGCCAAAAATCTGTCCATTTGGTGAGCCCTAATTGGTTGATGACTTATGTGGGAAGTGAAGTTCTTCTTTGCAACACTCCCCCTCAAGTTGGATGCGTATATGTCGATGGTACCCAACTTGCCTAATATTTCTTGAAGGTGAGCTGCGGTTCCTCCCTTGGTGAAGATGCCCGCAAGTTGCTCTCCTCCATTGATACGTGATGTAGTAATTAGTTTCTCCTCTACCATTTTGTCATATAACGTGGCAATCAACTTTTATATGTTTTGTGCGCTCACGGAGCACGAGATTTGAGGCAATATGAATTGCAGATTGGTTGTCACAATGAAACTTGATTGGAGTTAAGACCTTGAACCTTAATTCTTTAACTAATGCCTTCAACCAAACTATCTCACTTGCAGCTGCTGCCATTGTCCTATATTTGGCTTCCGCACTCGATTTAGACACCGCATGTTATTTTTTACTCTTCCAAACTACTAGGTTGCCCCCTACAAACATGCAAAATCCTGTAGTGGATCTCCTATCCTTAGAGTCCCCGCCCAATCCGCATCGCAAAAGCCTTCAACTTTTGAATTCTCATTATTCTTCATCCAAATGCCTAAACCAGGGGACCCTTTGAGGTAGTGAAGAACTCACTCGGCTGCTCTCCAATGTTCCTTCCTTAGAGCATGCATGTGTTGGCTTATTTGGCTTATGGCATAGACTATGTCCGGCCTAGTGATGATGAAGTAAATCAACTTTTCTACAAGTTTTTGATATCTCTTTGTGTTCTCATATGGCTCATCATCATCGACTAAGGATCCGGAGGTGGAAACGGGACTACAAGCCTGTTTTGCTCCTAATTTACTTGTTTCTTGTAACAAATCAAGAGCATATTTTTTTTGGAATAGAATTAGCCCATTGTGACAATAGGCTAACTCAATTCCTAGAAAATATTTTAGTTTTCTTAAGTCCTTAATTTCAAATCTAGATTTTAGAAAATTCCTAACTATGTCAATTAAATACATGTCATTTCCGGTAATAATAATGTTGTCAACATAAACTAATGCAATCACAATTTTATTATTGCTTTTCCTAACAAACAAGAATGAATCACTATTGCACTTAGTAAAATCACTATTAATAAGGGCATGGCTTAGTTTTGCATACTATGCTCTAAGAGATCATTTGAGTCCGTAGATTGATTTGTGGAGTCTATATGCATTCCCTTCTTGATGTTGGAGACCTTGAGAAAGTTGTATATACACTTTTTCTTCTAAATCCCCTTGAAGAAATGCATTTACCACATCCATTTGAAATATATTCCAATCATGATTTGCCACAAGGGATATTAGTACTCGAATGGTGTTCATCTTGGCAAATAGTACAAAGGTTTCCTTATAATCGACTCCATAAGCTTGTGTATATTCCTTTGTCACTAGTCTTGTTTTGAATCGTTTAATGGAGCCATCACTCTTGTGTTTGATTTTGAATATCCATTTGCATCCTATGGCCTTCTTTCCCTTTGGTAGAGTAGTGATCTCCCATGTACCATTTTTAGAGATTCTAATTCTTCTTCCATGGCCTTCCTCCATCTAGTATCCTTCAACGCTTCTTCATATGATCTAGGCTCTAGTTCTTTATCTATGTCACTCAAGAATGCTTGGTGGGTTAAGAAAACATTAGATGTAATATAAACATTGGAAAGAGAATGATCGGTAGAAAAAGAATTATAGTAAAATTTTCATTCTGAAAGAAGTTGTCTCAACCTAGTTGATCTCCTTAGGGGTGCAGAAGAAGAACGTTCAACTATTTCTTCATTGGTATTCTCAGTCTCATTTTCTCCCCTTGAATGGTTTGGTGTATCATCGTCAGAAGAAGGCGCCTCATTCTGATTATTTTGGGTGTTTCCTTCGGCCATTTGAGGATGACTTGTACCTTCAGTTTCTATGGGCTGCGATGGAGCCAGTAGGAAGTCCCAAGTATGATGTGAAGCCTCGTTTCTTGGAGTTTCGTGTGCCACTTTCTCTGCAAAATAAAATTTCTCCTCGAAGAATACCACATCCTTTGATGTGTATGTTTTGTTAGTAGGGAGATCAAATGATGTATACCCAAGGAATATACATTTTCTCCCTTCATTATCTAATTTCTCTCATATGGGATGGTATGTGGATATAACAAACACATCCAAAAGTTCTAAGGTGAGAGATGCTAGGTTTTCTTCCTAATAGGATTTCAAAGGGAGATGAGCCCTTTAAAACTTCTAAGGGCATTAAATTTATCAAGTGAACAACGGTTTTAACCACGTCACACCAAAACTTCTTAGGCATATTAGCATGGAACATGATAGCCCTAGCGGTCTTTAAGATGTGTCTATTTTTTCGTTCGGTCACTCCATTTTGTTGAGGTATATACTCACAAGACATTTGATGTATGATGTTATTGTATTTTAGATAATTTTCAAAATTGTAGATTGTATATTCGCCACCATGGTCTTAGGACCTTTATATTGGAATCATAAAGTTTGGTCACATATTTTACATAGCTTTTGAGCGCATCAAAAGTTTGGTCTTTGGTATTCAAGAGGTATGCCCATGTATACCTAGTCTTTTGGTCTATGAAGGTAATAAAATATTTATATCCTAAATGAGAATAAACAGGAGAAGTCCAAATATCCGAATGAACTAATTCAAAGACATTTTTATAGATTGTTTCGAAAGGTAGATACATTGTTCGGGTTTCTTTTCCCAAAATACAAATTTTACAATGTCTATTTTCATGATACAAAGTTAAAAATAGACGTTTTAAAACTCGATCATTAGAATGTCTTAAATGCCCAAAACAAAGAGATGAGTCTTCCTTGATATGGGCAGCAAGTGCATGTTGCTCTTGATCCAAAAAGTAAAGGTCTCTCTTTCTAGAACTCTTGCCAATCAATTGATTCGACTTGAAATCCTAAAAAGAGACAAAATTTGTGTCAAAAACAACTCTACACCCTAGATTCTTAGTGATTTTACTAATGGATAAAAGATTTGAAGTAAGTTTGGGAACATACAAAACACTTGTTGGTTTTTCAAAAGTATCAATTTTCCCAATTTGATTTACTTTCAAATCTTGTCCATTAGCGACTCGAACTATCTTATGGTTAGAAATATTTTTAAATCTCTTAATTTTTGCTTTATCCCTAACCATATGGTAGTCGGTACCCGAATCGATAAGGAAATTTTCTGAATTGAAAGAGGAGAGGGTAGTTCGAAAATTACCATCTATAGGAACAATTTGTTGTAGTCTTTTTGTGACATATTCAATGGTGCTTTTGAGAGCAGCAACTTCGGTCATCATAGGATTTTGAAATGATGCATGTTGGCGTTCATTTGCTGTCCAACACTGTTCGAACTTAGATTCCCTTGTTGCTCCTTGGGTTTGAATATTTTAGGCCTTAGGTGAGGATGCAAGAACC
This sequence comes from Dillenia turbinata, assembly GCA_037126225.1. Lineage (NCBI taxonomy): Eukaryota > Viridiplantae > Streptophyta > Magnoliopsida > Dilleniales > Dilleniaceae > Dillenia > Dillenia turbinata. The sequence continues at coordinate 14,753,174 of JBAMMX010000008.1, read as the reverse complement.
AACACTTGTCCTTAGTATGGCCCTTCTTCTTGCAATGAGGACATGTTTCAACCTTTTATGGTTCTAGATTCACTTTGGCAGCAACATGTTCTTCAGTGACAGCAACAAACCCTTCGGCTTCCATTTTCAACTTGGATGATTCTTCTAGTCTCATGCTTGTTTCAGCTCTTTGGACCATAAATTGAAACCTCTTGGAATGAAGGAAAAATCTTCATTCTAAGGATCTCTTGTCGGAGGGTAGCATATTCCTCTCCAAGACCCATGAGAAGCCCAAAAGTCATATCTTCATCTTCTTTTTGGAGTAGAGTTTTGAGATTTGTGGTAGGAGGCCTTAACAAGTTTAGCTCATTCCACAAATCTCTATATTCATCAAAATATTCGGGCAAGAATTTACCTCCTTTTTAGATCTTGAAGATCTTTCTTTTTAACTCAAAAATTCTTCTGGTGTTGGTTTCTTGCCTATAGAATGCATGCATTTGATCCCATAATGCTTTTGCGCTTGGTATGCATGTAGTCATGGCTTTTGAGTTTTGTCAAGAGACATTTGGGGCAGCACCACCACTTGATCATCACGTTTCTTCCATCCTTTGAATGCCGGATCAACAACATCAAGAGCATCCTCTAAGATATGATTTTCTAGGTTGAAAAAATTTAAGGATCTTTTGATTGTGTCTTGCCAAGTATTGTAGTTTGTGGAATCAAGAAGAATGGAAGTAAACATAGATGTACTAATTTGTGGTGAAGGGTCATCAAGATCGGAAGAAGAAGGTATAGAGACCTATTCTGATACCATATTAAAAATTTAAATATGAACAGCAAGAAGGATTGAAAAATAATTCAGAATTTTATTACTAATAAATGAGAGAATACATGACTAGTTGGGATCATTGAATCATAGTTTGGATGAGGGACACAAGAGCCTAGAGAATAAACGGGGAACTAACACCGGGGAGAGAGAGCAGAGAGGCAGCTCTCCAACGGCTAGAAATCTAGCCGTTGGAGGGCCCCACCCAGCAGCCTGTTTGAAGTAGCTGTTTGGGGGCTTTCTTGGGCCCTTCATGCTGGGCTTGGGGACTGTCTTGGACCCTTCATACTGGGCATTTTAAGCCCCTTTTTTGGGCCTAGATTGGGCCAAAAATCTGTCCATTTAGTGAGCCTTAATTGGTTGATGACTTAGGTGGGAAGTAAAGTTCTTCTTTTCAACACCATTAAAGGCACGTGAAATTACTAGACCATTATTTTTGGACCCAAATCTAAATGATTTATTTCCTTAACCTTATACAATATTGAGATACCCCAAGCTAATACTCGACAAATTTTGGGGAAGACTGAAACTTTGTCTGGGTCTGTGGGAGTGGGGGTAGTAACCATCAGAATAAGATGCCTTTGTTTATTAATGGTCATAGTTAATATGTACAAAAGGTATGCCATAGACACAGAGGCCTCGGCTTAAAAATTGTGCTTTCCCTCCACAGAATTGTAGAAGTTACTTCCTCTCTCTTTCTCTCTCTTTCTCTCTCTCTCTCTCTCTCACTCACCAGTGGCTTTTAGAGTGCAATCGATTAGCTTTAGTATGAGTGGCATATTTGGCCTTCCAAGATCATTTGATACTGGCATCGATCATGTCTTTTCTTCTTTTAGGTATTTGCCTGCCTAATTTTTTTGTGCTTGTCTAATTGTTAACTGTCCAACTTGAGCTGTGTTAGATTCAGTTGAAAGTAGTCAGTAGATAACATCTTCAAGGATCAAAGTTTCAGGATCTTTTGATCTAGAAGATTTAAATACTCTTGCCTGCCTTATCACCCATTCTTCAATGTGTCTCTCCATGTTTAGAATGCTTGAAGGGGAATCATAAAATGTAACGGCTTTTTTTCTCATTTAAGTGTTTTAATTTCACAAGAGATTTTGCCTCTTACAGCAGCCTTTGTTTTTAAGGACGCAAAAAATTGCATTTTCATTACAGAGGTGAGAGTGGGAGTAGTCCTTATTCCATTTTTACTGTACAACCCACTCTTGGCTGATTTTTCCAGGAATATAACTATGCCCTTAATAAGGACACACCAGGCTGGATTACTAAGACATGTACGGAATTAACCTAATTTAAAAAAATAAAAAATAAAAAAACCCTACCGTCAAACTAATTCCGAATCTGAGTCAGGATGGTCAAGTGTTCAACACTTGACGAATACTGTTCCACAGTCAAACACTATTTGTCGTGTGTTGAGGACTCGACGAACACCCACCATGGATGTACAGAGACCTCTTGCCAAGAGCAGACTGCAAGTTGAGGAAGAAAAATGAAGATTCTGTTCATCGATGAACACAAGCGGAAGTGGAGATTCTGTATGACCTCATGGTCGGATGGTCAAGTGTTCATGATAGAGTTTTTTTTTAGATTTTTTTTTTTTTTTTTAAAAAAAATTGAGTTAATTCTGTACATGTCTCCTTGATTACTAGTTTTTACTTCCACGAGGTGTGATTGATTCAGTATGTACCTTTTCAATTTTTTCTTTTTTCTCTCTCTTTTTTTTTCTTTTTTTTTTTTGCATTTCCATTTCCAATAATCTATTTGATGTTTCCAATTTTTACCTTTTAAGTCTTTTTTTTCCTTCTTAGGTTCATGAATATTATGCGATTCATTTATGGCTTGTGTGTTTTTTGCTCTCCCTTTATTTTTTATCCTTTCCATGGCTTGGTTCAGCACTGCTATTCTAAGGCATTCTTGTGAGATTCTTTCTTTCAATTCCTATTCTGGCTTTACCTATGCATTCACTTGACATGAACTACTTTAGACCGCATTCATGGTCAGGGTAGGCACAGGTAGTGAGCTACTTGTGCAAGAACAAGGCTGATGTAGGAGCTGCTGCCATGGATGACACGGGAACAATTCACTTTGCTGCTCAAAAGGGTCATTTGGAAGTTGACCGGATAGTCCTTTCATCTGGAATCTCAGTCAAATCTATTACTTGCAAAGGCATGACTTCTCTTCACTATGCTGTGCAAGGATCTCACTTGGAACTTGTCGAGTACTTAAAAAAGGAGAAAATCTTACTGCAAAGACTAGCAGGAAAAACCCTGCTTGATCTAGCGAGCAGTGAAGAAGTTCGTTCATTGTTAGTAGACCATGGAAAAATCATCTGGGAGAGAAGCTCTGAATGGGAAGGACAAAATTGAAGAATTTTATCTGAATGCACCAGCGGAAGGGAAAATGTGAGAAAGCATCAGTAGGCAAGATGCAAAGAGAAATCACCTGAAGGTATCATCTCTAAAGCTTTTATGCTCATTAAACAGCTTTTTAATTTATGCACCTAGCTCAGGCTGCACTTGCATAAACTAGAGAAGCCCTTTTATAAGTGCAGGCGACAATCTTCGCTAACGACATACATTTTCTACAAACCATTTTTGGCATTTCTTTCAACTGAGCAAACTTAAAATTAAAGCTTTTTCCCCCATTTACTTCCACTACAGAAACCAGTATACACAATATGCTACACCAAGAGGCTGAAGATGCAAGAGGATCTGCACAATATAAGGGCACATGTATAAGGCTGTGGGCTGTAATGGGAACCGGGTTGGAGGGTTCCATGTGAAGGTGGGCAAGACTGATGCCCTCATGGCCTCATGGCAGAGCTGTGGGCTGTGAGGGAGAGTCTTCGTCTGGCGAGGAGTTGCAGCCTACGAAGATTGGGGGTGGAGATAGATTCGAGCATCATAGTCAAGCTACTTTCTCAAGGAACTGGATCATACAGTGGCTGGCTGCGTTTCGGACTGTCAACAGCTCATGCGTACTGTGGAGGTCACAAACATTGGCTACATCTTCAGAGAGGGCAACACCTGAGCTGATCGTCTTGCGAGAATGGGACTAAATGGCTCCTCTACTGTGACTTACTTGCATAAGCCCCCGAGAGAGCTTGCAAGGTTGCTCAGGAATGAACCTAGAGGTTGCTCTTATCTGAGGAGATAGGTAGTTGGGCTTTAGCCTTCAAGGCTTGTTCAAGGCTTGGGTCTGGGCTCTTGCTGGTTGTTCTTTCATCTTGCTTTCACCAAGGTCATCCTCAATCAAATTAAGACTAGACATCTTTTTGTGCATTTCATTTAGTGGTCATAATCCCCTCCCTTAATCCAGTGATCTCGAATTTAAATCTTGATATAACTCAAAAAAAAGTCTGTTTTGAACCTAATAATTGTCCCCTTTTCCCCTTTTGTGTGAGTATGATATGCGGGTCCTTTATTGGCCCCAGTATCTAATTACAAATGAATGACTATCCTTTGCTCCTGGCCTTTGGCTTTACCATTCTTAAACTAGAGGAAGCCAATAGACATTGTATTTTGTATAATTTGGATGTTAATTTTAGCATTATGATGGAGAATGACCCCAAAAGTCCATGTAAAATAGGCAATTTGAAGTACGTTGTTATACGGTACATGTTCTTACATTTTTTTCAAGAATACAATTTTTATACAGAAATACAAAAAATAGCATATAATTTTGGGTAAAAATTAAATTTTAAATTTTTTTAATATGATTTGTTGTAATTTAGCTATAATTTATATCATCCATTATTATTTAATTTTTTTACTACTTGTATCCTGGGTTACTATTTTACTAGAAGTCTACCTAAAGATGAGGGGAAGGGGGAACAGCATTCTGTTGCAGTAAATGAAACAATCCTCTCAACATAATCTTTTTTTTTTTCCCACTCTTTTTCTTAATAATGGAAGAATACAGAGACAGACGAAAACTTGAACAAGGACAATGATTATGGAATGAAACTAAGTTTAACTCTGAACCTTTCACACTGACACTGGGATCCTAAACTATGCAGTAAATATCATGATTGAGTTGCATGGCTATAAATCATTTATTTGATTTATTTTGGGGTGGGTGAGAGTGTGCTGCTTTGCAACAAATCAACAAATCTACCATAGACGTGACTTACAGGTTCTATGCAGAATAAGAACATGATTTCATAATCTGCATTCTATTGCAAGCCACATGCCTTCTATGTGTGATCTAAAGCCAAATCTTGTGGATGACTAAAGGAACTATATTAGAACCCTCTGAAGGAATATACCCACAAGAAAAATTAGGCAACTTCATGACAACTTTAAGGAGTCTTCATGGTCCGATGTGGTTAACCACGGCTCACACTAAACTAACATCCAAAACTAGTTAGAGAGAATTCCAGGGAAGAATTTCCTCTATTTTTTCATCTCCTAAATTAGGAGTTTTAATAGAATAGGCCGCAAGTGTGAGATGTAACTAGTAGGCAAGAAACACAAATGCCACTTGTGCATGGATTCATCTCTACAGCTGTCTGGGTGCTGCTGATCCCATGGAAGAGCCTCTCCATATTCACCCTCATTCAAGGCCACACAGTTAAAGAAAAGAAGCCTCTGATACAACTGCAATTTTTTGTTGTATTGGGCTTTGATAAGAAGTCTGTAAAAGCAATCCAGTTAGTCAGATGGATTGTGCTCGAAAGACCATTCATCCCAATGAAGTACTATAGGTTTTAAGCCAGCAGAATCTTCTAAAACAATTGTAATTAAGCCATGATAACCCATATTAGTTTCGTACACACAAGATTTTAATTCCCTTAGAGTACTGATGCAATCAAGCCAGCCGAATCTTCTTAAACAATTGCATCCGTTGAAAATTTGAATGCAAATTATTCGTAAATATATGATATTTAAGGGTTTAGTTGAAGAGATGACTTTAGATGAGAATGAATGACGTAAAAGGATTCGAACAAGTTAAATCGCCACACTTGTCATTTTAAGTTTCTATATATATATATATATTTGTTATCTTCTCTCTTTTTGTTTTAAATTTTAACTATATATATATATTTCATCTTTTCTGTATTTATCTCTCAAATGACCAATCCTAAAATTTGGTATCAAAGTCCATATTGTTGATATTGTTGTAGAGTACTGATGCAGGACAAAAACCTATATGCTACCAAGTTTGAGGATAAATATTGTGTGGCTACTCCTTGGCATTTAGGATTTTATTTTCTGTTATAATTCTATTTCTTTAAGTATAGGATTCTATTTAGGCTTTTAGATTCGACATTTAAAATTTGAATTTAGATGCATATGGCTGTTGTATTGGGGAGCAATTTAGGAGTACATTTTGTTGAGAAAAAAGGGTTAGAAATTGATTTGAAAGAAATAGAATTGCTTCATTGTGTATAATTGACCTCCCTCTATTTTGGATTCTCTCTCTCTCTCTCTCTCTCTCTTTCCCCTCTCCTTTGGTTAATCTCTCCCTCCCCTTTGATTATTCGTTCCCGACCAGTTCCATACCAAGTAGCTTCTCCCAATCTTCGTATGCCATGATAAATTTTACTCTTATTATCATGTTGTACCTGGCTACCCCGTTACCTTGCCATGATCACTCGTCCATGCCATGTTTTTAGAAATTCAAGCACTTTGAAACCTAGCCTCAATCATCTCCAAGGAAGTCTATAATAGCCACTCAAATTAAAAAGGAATATAATGAAGGAGGCACTTTTATTCTCTCTATATTATAAGCTCAGACCAGGTCTTCATGGCTTGGAAAACATAGGGCAAAAAAAACGGACCCACCAGAACATGGATTTATGTACGCAGAGGCATATCTTCAAGAGCACAACCGCCCTAAATCCTATGCTATTAAACATTCATAATACTTCAAGGCTTTCTTGAACATCTTCTTTTGACTTCTTCATTCTCAAACCATGTCGCCAATTGTCAAGATCTGCAAAAAAACGTATGCTATTATTCCAAGATATGTATATTGCCAAATGATAGTATTAAAAAGTCTCCAAATTTGATCCTTATAAGACCATTTTGAGTATCATTCAAATACATATAGTTGAGGGAATTTTCACACCACCCATTCATCTAACCGATGTGTGTGCACATAGAATGAAGTGCAAATGTGAGATATAATCGATAGGCAAGAAACATAGGAGCCCCTAGCCCATCAGGCCATCTCCGCAGTCGTCTAGCTGCTGCTGCTCTAATGGAACAGCTTTGCCATATGCACCCTAGCTCAAGGTCACACTACCAAAAGAAGTAAGACCTATGATACAAGTGCAAATTAGGAACAAAGGAAAACTTTCATTTTTAATACATTAGGGCACAATCTCTCGCAGTGTTCAACTCCAATAAAAAGTGCCCTAAACACCATTAAACCCCAAACAGATAGTAATGGATTTACGCCATAAAGCAAGACAGACTACTAGATATTTTGATGACACAAATATCTAACTTCCAACAGAATGAGCTGGTTCCACTGAACTGACGGTATTTCCTAAAGAATGAGAAGATCTCCATCTGCTCCATTGTTACAATCCAAAATTTATGAACATATAGGGCCTATAATACACAACTAGTGGGATAAAGGTTTGGTGGCTGCTGCTGTTGTTGTATAGGACCTATAATAGCTTATCAAAAGACCCCCAAAAGTTACATGACCTCAAGATTACAAAAACATCAACTCCATCCATCTTGAAACAACTAAAAGTCAGTCACAGCTGGGCAATTTTCACAAAGTAGCAATACCAAAAGTTTTACAAGAAATCCCTTCCAACCACATTTATACCTGCACCTTTGTTTCCTCACAATCTAATCAACTGACTGAGAAAATTTACAAAATAGACCCTTTTCATAGTCAATTAACTGAAATGCATTAACATCCAGTAAGGCTGGACACTCCAAATTACTCTGGGGGGAATGAAATCTGTTATGGAGAATGTGCTGTCATAAAATTCAACAGGATTGGCAAATGGGTATCGATCTTTTAAACTTAAATGTTGTGTTATGAGATTTTTTTTTTCTTATTCTTTTGTGATTGAAGAGCAAGAGCAAAGCATTATGAAAAAAGGTACCAGTGCCAAGTACAATATTTTATGAAAATCATCTGTTCAATATACTGACTTGTAGCCGCCATGGTAGGAGCTGCAAAAGGAGACGCCTAAAAAACCCCAAGACTAGACTGACAACAATGTAGAGGATACCTATTATGTGCTATAGTAATTTTTTAATGACAAAAGACCCAAATAAATTTCGGGTTTTAATAATTCGAAAATGATGAGTGCTTGTGCTTCTAATAGAAAAACCCATCCTTGACCTGTATTTTTTGAGAAATAACATTCCAACAAAATCTATTTTATATTTATCATTAAATAGATTATTATTTATATATTTTTTTGTTTTAATCAGAATTCAAATCTTATTCCTACTTTACATTTGTTATAAATATTTTATATAAAAAAAAGGATAAAATTTTACAACTACAGGGTTTAATTAATGAGAAAGAAGCATCTCGAAACTATTTCAATTTTAAAATAATATTTTTTAAGTTAATAATAAACATAAATTGTGAAAAAAATGTTATTTAAATTTATATAAAACATATAAAATTTAATCTGAATGGATAACAATATTTCGTGTTTCATATGATAATACTAAATGTTGTGCAAAAAACCTTACTCCATTCCAATTAGGAAATTAAAATAGTATACTTTGAATCAAGCTAAATGATCCGAAATCAAATTGAAATCGTAGATACTATATCAAATAAATCGAATGATAAAAATTTTTTAGATTCCCTTTTAAAAAATATTATATATTTTGCTCACTCATGAAGTCAACTCCCAAAATTTTAAAACTCAAGTCATTTGAAATAGAAAATAAAATAAAATAAAATATATAAACAAAACTTTTTTTTCATGATTTTCCATCTCTCTTAATTCAAGACTTTATTCAAATTAAAATACTGACAAAATCTTTACAATTAAAAAGGAAATAAAACTAATGGTTTTTCATTTTTACGGTTATACCAAAATCACAAAAAACCAGAACATCCAATTGGGTTTGTGTTGTCGAATTGAAAAATCAATTGGGATGGTCTCAAAGGGAAGTAGGAGAGAAACGAGAGTGAAGAGTTCTTTGATAACAAAAGAATGTCACCTCTTTGTAGCTCAATTTCTCTGTCCCGGTTGTTCAATTTGAGTTGCTATCTTCAATTCTTCATGCCCTCACTTGCAATCGGCATTGGCTACAACCCTAAATATTATTAATACTCTCTCTTTGGATAAAATTGTTGAGATTGTTGTTGTAAAGTTGGCCGTGGCAGTGTTCATATTGTTGTCTTGTTAAAGGTGAAGATAGGGGAAATGTTGAAGAGTGAAGGGAGAGAGAGAGAGAGAGAGAGAGAGAGAGAGAGAGAGAGATTAACATTTGAATTACAGTATATTTAGGAGTTTTGGAGAGAAAAGAAAAGAAAAGAAAAATTATAATTTTCTCTTAAAATTGTTTAAAAGTTTTATAAAAGAAAAGAAAAGAAATTAGATTTATTAAAAATAAAAAGTTTTGTTTTTAGTTTTTAAAGAGTATTTTTTGAATATAAAAATGTTTAATTCTAACATTTTCTCTTCCCTTCGTTTCTTTGAGAGAGAAAAAATTTTGAATTTAGAGAGATTTCAAATCTATTTTTTCTTGTAATCATTTCTTTTCTCTCCAAATCTCACATCCAAACAAGTTGTTAAAGAATTTTTGGTTAATTAAGTGACAATGATGGATTACGTACATATACGTCCACTCTCTCCTAACCACACATTAATCTAGAGAGTACTTTATGTATCAAGTAAACTCTTTTTCAAAATAGGAGAGGGGTTGAGAGTTAGGATAAGTTTGATTCACGGAAGAGGCGGAGGAGAGGAAAGGGAAGGGGGAGATTTACTCGTCCATAATCACTCGTTCATGTCATGTCTTTAGGAATTCAAGCACTCTAAAACATAGCCTTAATCATCTCCAAGGAAGTCTATAATAGCCACTCAAATTAAAAAAGAATATAATGAAGGAGACACTTTTATTCTCTCCTCTATATTATAAGCCCAGACCAGGTCTTCATGACTTGGAAAACATAGGGCAAACAGAACGGACCCAGCGGAACATAGATTTACGTAGGCAGAGGCAACCCTAAATCCTATGCTACAGCATCTGCTTAAACATTCATAGGACAAATCATCAAAACTTCAAGCCTTTATCGAACGTCTCTTTTTCACTCCTCCATTCTCAAGCCATGTTGCCAATTGTCAAGATCTGCAAAAAAACGTATGCTATTATTCCAAGATATGTATATTACCAAATGATAGTATTAAAAAGTCTCCTAAATTGATCCTTATAAGACAATTTTGAGTATCATTCAAATGCATATAGTTGAGGGAATTTTCACACCATCCATTCATCTAACCGATGTATGTGCAAATAGAATGAAGTACAAATGTGAGATGTAATCGATAGGCAAGAAACATAGGAGCCCCTAGCCTCTCAAGCCATCTCCGCAGTTGTCTAGCTGCTGTTGCTCTAATGGAACAGCTTTGCCATATGCACCCTAGCTCAAGGTCACACTAACAAAAGAAGTGAGACTTATGATAAAAGTGCAAAATAAGAACAAGGAAAACTTTCATTTTTAACACATTAGGGCACTGTCTCTCGCAGCCAATAAACAGTGCCCTGAACACAATTCAATTCCAATAAACAGTGCCCTAAACGCCATTAAACCCCAAACAGATAGTAATAGATTTACGCCATAAAGAAAGACAGACTACTAATGACACAAACATCTACCTTCCAACAGAATGAGCTGGTTCCACTGAACTGACGGTATTTCCTAATGAATGAGAAGATCTCCATCTGCTCCATTATTATAATCCAAAAATTATGAACATATAGGCCCTATTATAACCACCTAGTGGGATAAAGGTTTGGTGGTTGCTGCTGTTGTTGTATAGGACCTATAATAGCATATCAAAAGGCCCCCCAAAAATTACATGACCTCAAGATTACTAAAACATCAACTCTATCCACCTTGAAACAACTGAAAGTTTGTCACTGCAGGGCAATTTCCACAAAGTAGCAATACCCAAAGTTTTACAAGAAATCCTCTCAACCATATTTATACATGCACCTTTGTTTCCTCACTATCTAATCAATTGACTTAGAGAATTTACAAAATGGACCCTTTTCATAGTCAATTAACTGAAATGCATTCACATCCAGTAAGGCTAGATACTCCAAATTACCCTGGGGGGAATGAAATTTGTTACGAAGAAAGTGTCGTCATAAAATTCAACAGGAGTGGCAGATGGGTATCGATCTTTTCAACTTAAATGTTGTGTTATGAGATTTTTATTTTTATTTATTGTTTGGTAATTGAAGAACAAGAGCAATGCATTATGCAAAAAAGGTACCTTGAAATCCCAATTTTATGAAAATCATCTGTTTAATATACCGAGTTGTAGCCACCATGGCAGGAGCTGCAAAAGGAGGAGACGCCTGAAAAAAGCCCTAAAACTAGACCGACAACAATGTATAGGATACCTATTATGTACTAGAGTAATTTTTTAATGTCAAAAGACCCAAATCATTTTTGGGTTTTAATAATTGGAAAATGATGGGTGCTTGTGCTTTTAATAGAAAAATCCACCATCAACCTGGTGCAACCATTTAAAAGACTGTATTTTTTGAGAAATAGCATTCCACATAAGTTGATTACTGCAAAATCTATTTTATATTTATCATTATTGGATATTAAATAATTTTTTAAAAAATAAAATAGGATTGGGTATAGGTTTATGTAACTCGACATGTAGAGTCTCCAAAAATCGATGAAACCGTGCATCAAATCCCTCGATCGGATCTCGCGGCCAGGATGGTGATCACGATATTAATCGAACCACCACCACAACTCAACGACGCCTCAATCCTCAGTCCGACAATTGTTGCGACGGAGAAATTTTCCTACGCAAAAATTTCTCGTTCCCTCAAATAAATTCTCACTCTAGAGAATTTTATTTTTCTCAAGTTTGTGCAATTCTCTGATAGATCTCTTTCATGGCAGCCATGAATTTCACATAAAACAAGGAACAAGAGGTTAGTCTCCTATTACTTCGTGATCCACTTCTCATGGAGAGAATAAGGGAGAATGGTATTATGGTAGTTATGGGTTAGTGGGAGTTATCTCACTAACCCCTCACAATTACCAAAATACCCCTCTTGGGCATATCAAACTAACATCTCTCACTTGCACATGAGAGCATTTTACGTCTGTCACAAAATCACAACTCATGTGATATTTCTTATCATTCTGCTGAACTTTCATATAGGATTGGGTGTCATACGACTGACGAGTACACCTGCAAGCAAAGACCTCTCGATGCATCTATTAGAATGATCGAGAAACCATCGTTAGTATAAAAAAGAACTCGCTGCACCCCAGATCCAAAACCAATTACATCATCGAGCTACTTTTCTCATGGAAAATAATCCCCAATAAACGCTCGACTGTATATCCACTATCATGCTTACATCCCAACGTGGACAGGCATAATAGGATAGCCGATTAATACAACACAATGATGTAATGTCAATTGGTCTTTCTTTTTCCAAACTCGAATCTATTAGTCTCAATTCAGCTGCTTTCCTAGACTTATCTCTCAGATTTCAATTTATCTTCCGGACCATCAGTAAACAGACTAAAGTAACAAATATTGAGCCGAGATCTCTAGAAATAGCCGAAAGTAATAAGGGTACAAAAGAGATCCCACCCAATGGATCTCGGGTTTCACACAGTGGGAACAGAGATCTAAAACATATCAATATCTCAAATAATGCCTCCACCATCCCTGGTCGACATATCACACGCTGTATGAAACGCGTATCACAGTGTTATTCTCCCATCTTTCAAAAGGCATATGTCAGATTTTTACTAATATTATACAAGTATGAGATTCAGTCTACACATAAGGTTTACTCAGAGATCTCAGAGAGAGTGTCTCAAAGACAATATCACTAGTCGCAGGTGATATATGAGATCTCAAATCTGGCTACTTATAGACAACATGGATGTGGGTACGTCCATGTCAATCATATTACATATGACCTCATCCTGAACACGTATCAGAGCAACTTTTGTTCTGGCAATGCCACTCTCAGAGCCTCTTACAACTAGAAACCGTCTCATCTCCGCTCACTCAGAGCTGGAGGTAGTCACTCGTGTGAGAGAATCGACAACGTCTGCCTAACATATCATTTATTACAGTAAATCACAAAACATATGACAATTGAAATAGTGTAATAAATAAACTTGTGACTTAATCATACACACATGTCATATATATACAACACAATAAGCATTAGTACAAGGTGAGAAATGTCAAAAATATACATAAATCCAATGATTCCTATATGTCATACAGGAATTTCTCATAATAGGTTTATTGAAGGGATCAGCCAACACGCTGTATAGTAGTGTACTTAATTTGTCACTTTACCCTTCTCGGTGATGTCTCTTATAACGTGATATTAGGTATTAATGTGTTTGGTCTTATTGTGACACTTAGAGTCTCAGGTGTGGTCAATGGTGGCCTGATTTTCTCAATAAATCATCATTGGTCTCCCACTATCTGCCACAATCCCTAAGTCATTCAGAAATCTCTGGAGCCTAAACTGACGCTGAGCATGCCACAAGCTCAACCTCTATCGTAGATAGAGATACATAGGTTTCTCATCAAACCCGTCGATTTGTGTCTATTCAGATCACCACCTCAGTCGGAGTCTGAATACCTAACGAGACGCAAATCACCTCCTCCGTAACACAAGGAGAGGTTCACAGTTCTCTCGAGATATCTCAGAATCCTTTTACTGCTTTCCAGTGATCCCTCCTAGGATTTGATCGATACCTAATTACCATACTGACTGCAAAGCAAATGTCTGATTATGTACGTGATACTGCGTATATCAGACTATTCAGTGCACTGGTACAAGGGATTCTACTCATCTCCCTTACCATTTCTTGAGTTTTAGGGCATATGTCAAGAATTAAGTTTTAACATTTTAGCGATAAGAGTATCTTTAGGGTTATAGTCAATCTTCTCGAAGCGTTCGAGAATTCTCTTGATGTTGGACTCTTGTGAAAGAGTCAACACTTGTCTCGAGCGATCCCTCTAGATCTTAACTTCGATGAAGAATTGACTCTCATCCATGTCCTTCATATCAAGACTCGATAATGTCCACATCATCGTGGTCATCAAATACTCTCTGTTGTTCCCAATCAACAGAATGTCATTTTCACACAAGGACATGATCACAAAAGAATCATACGAACGTATAAGATATACGCGATGATCCTCCTGACTATCACAAAACCGAGTGATATCACCTTATCGTGAAATCTCGAGTTCCACTACCTGAATTGATGATTAAGGTCATATGTCGACTTCTGAAGTCAACAGACCTTATCATCTTGATATATAGGAATAAGGCCAGATCACTATTCATTGTAGCTCTCCTCATCCAAAACTCCCACTCAAAAGGACAGTCTCTACGTCCATCAGGTATCACTCCAGATCCATATCCGCAACAATCGCTAAAAGTAAACGGATAGAAATAATCTCACCCTTAGTCTGAGTCTAACCCGCGGTTATCAGATATGCCTTATACCTCTCCACCGATCCGTCGATCTTTTTCTTGATGTTGTGAGTTTACTTGTTCCCAACAGCCTTACTACTCTCAGCCAAATCAATTAGATCTCATATCCCGTTGATTCTCATCAACTCCTTCTCTCATCTATGGCCTTTAACTAATGGTCTCTCACAGAACCCTCAAGAGCCTCTAGGACTGTTTAAGGTTTCTCATAATTCTCAAGAGTCACACTGAGAGCCTTTCCCTCAATTGGGAAGCGACGGTTAGGTACGCGTTCTCGATTACTCTTACGAGGAGGGAAAACCTTTTCACTTCTAGATGGATCGCTCCCAGTAGGATCGAGATCCGTAATAGATTTTTGGGTCCTACCATTGGCATCATATAACACTGACACCTCGGTGTATTTGTATTGTATTTCTCCTCACACATATATATAATATTCTTTATTTCAATATCAAAAATTCACTTAAAAATTTTTCCGAGGAAATCGTTTTTCAAAAATTTCGGCTGAAATCGCTGGAAATTAAAAATTTCCAAAGCGACAACTGATGATCAAATAATAATTGGAATGGCCTTAGAAATATATGCAAACTTCAAATATAAATAAATCTTACTTCGTAAAGCCAAATCGTAAAATTCTATAAAAATTGTCTAGAAACCCTAATTTGAGACGAAAACCTCTCGGCAAGGCTAAACGCCCACGTTTTGATGCGGGATGAATTTAATTAGACTTAATACGAGATTTTAGGTCTACTGTGAAATTCTAAAAATTTTCAGAATCAAAATGATTTTTTTTTTTTTTTTTGTCAAGGGATTTGAAATTTATAAGAAAATAAGAGAAGGGAAGATGAATGGTGAAGTTAATTTAATTGGATTATAATTAGTACTTATTTATTGAATTTAAGAAGTAAAAAGAAAAAGAAAAATTGTTAGTAAATTGATTCAATAGTGAGGATTTGATGAAGATTAAATCAATGGTCAAGGAAGAAAGAAAAGTCCAAATTGACTTTTTCAAACTTGAGACTAATCAAAAGAAGATGAAATTGTCGACTTCGAAGAATTGATCCAAGGGTGGAGATTTATTGGAAGAGAGTAGAGATTAATGTGAACCTTAAGATCAAAATGGTGGGATCCACACATTCAATAGTGAGAATTTAAGAAGTAAAAAGAAAGAACCAAGAAAAGCTTCCCTCTTTCTTTCTCCAAAACCGTGACTTATCTCTAGAAGGAACACTTGATTTCTTCAAACAACCCTTCAATGATCTTGCATAAATCAAACACTCTTCATTCCTAGACCAACATATTCAAAAATTAGTAGAAGAGGAGAAGATTTGCTTGGTGAACCAAGAATGGAAACCGTGGGCTTCAAGTGTAGAGATCTATGGTTTCTTCAATTTTTCTTGAACATCTTTAGATAAGAAAGCTTCCTCTCCATCTTTAGTACAACATATATTGAATTGGATCCAAAAGGAAATGTCTAATTTGGTGACCCTTTGTTGACCCAAAGTTAGGAACAAGGAGGAAAGGAGAGATCTTTGAAGAGAAGGCTTTGTTTGATCTTGAGACATTAAATCTAAGGTAAAGGAAAATTCTGCACCTTGTTTGAACTTGAGAACATTGTATTTAATGTATTAATGTGTTGATTTCAACTTAGTTTAGGGGTAAAAATCAAGTAACAAACCCTTGAGTGGGGGCAGAAAATTTTAGCTTGTGAAAAGCTTGATTTAAGCTTGAAATGATCACTTTTAAAGGTAAAAAAGTGTGAGAATAAATGTGCAGAAAATTTTAGTTTGTGTGGCCGGCAGTTGGGATGTGAATGATGTGTTTTAGAGTGTTGAAAACCTAGTTTAAATGTACTTGTGTGTATGCTGGATTTTGGTACTAATGTGGTGTGTATGTATGTGTGTTGATGATTGAAATGAGGAAGGAAAAAGTGCAGAAATTTCTGCACTAATAGTGATTGAAAATGAGATCATTTTCATGTAAATTGTGTAGTGAAATGTGAGGAAAGAGAGTAAGAAAGTGTACAGAATTTTATGGTGAGTTGTTGATTTTATGTATGTGAATTTAGGGCAAAAAGTGTGGAGAATATGTGTATGTGCATATATGATCAATGTATGGTGTGTTGTGTTGGTATGTTGAAGGGATTGGAAAATGAGAGGTTATGAAACTTTTAAGGTATAAATGTGTGTATGGTGAAATTAAAAATGATGACTTTGGTGAATTAGAGTGACATTGGTTGGTTTGAATTATGTACCTTTGGTAATGTGAAATTGAAGTTGTCGTTTTGACAATCGAAAGGGGGAAACGGTATATGTACACATTGGGAGCCAAGTTATGTACCCTAGACTTTAATCCTAGATCAAGGATAAGTTAAAAAAAATAATAAAATATAATATTGAACTTTTCAATACTATGACACTTATATATGTTATATGTATTACCATTGTAGTGATACATTGGTTGATCAAACAATGGGAGTTCTTTCTGCTTGTTGTGAAGTATTTTAGGGAGTGACGTATCCTCTCATATACTGTGAGTGGGACTTTGATGCTATGTCTTCAATTGAACAAAAACTCATGTTTTACAATTTTTCAAATGACATATTTCTTTACTTGTGTGAATGCATATGATTTTGACTATGTTTTATAAATGTTGCTTTTGTGATTAATGGAGTGTCTCCAATGATTTGATTCATATGATATGCATCCGTGATTTGTGATGAAATGATATCGTGTCATGTTTTGAAACTTTGAAATATGATTTCTGATATGACTATGCATTTTGGCATATTTGATGGATACTGATTTGATAATTGGACTAGAGTCCATGGCATTGATGGATATGATGATGTGATGATGTTATTAATGGATTTTGTATCTACGAAGGGCATTTGTAGAGGCACTCATTGTGTCCGGATACGTTTCTGCCGGAGGTATCCGCAAATGTCATATGTATAGTTGCGCTCGGTGAACCAAATTTGGGGAGGACGTGTTACGCCACAGTCTAGCTCCTAGTGAGGTACTGTACACGATTTGCGAGGTATACGTGTAGACACGGGCTAGCCGATTGAACCCAATATAGGGAGGACATGTGTTATGCCACTGCCCAACATTTGGTGAGGCCTATGGCCAACGTTGGGGTAAAGAGCTAATTTTACATACTTACACATGAAAAACCCCTAATGCGCCCGTCATTGGTCAAGGTAGACCACTGTCAGGGTTATTTTATTGGTAAGCTCTAAATGATTTCAGAAATATGAATGGATGCATATTTTGATACCATGATGTATGATATGTGTTCATTTGATTTCTGAAAATGGCATGCTTAGTTTTGATATCATTATGGATTTGAATGTATACTTTGGCACTCCATGCTCACACTTTTGATTGAGAACATACTGTCAATTCCCCCCTCACTGAGTATTTTCTCACGATACTCACCCCTCACTTTTCCTTGATGACAGTTATAGAATTAGATAGGGAGACATGTCGAGTGACTGATCGACACACTTGACCTAAGTTGGAGACATTGGGCATTGGGTATGGTAATAACTACTCTTCCACAGTGATGTATTTGATGATGATGATGTACATTTGAGCTCTATAGAATGACCATTGTATACATTTATTGGAATGACTATAATTATGTTGTGTAATGTAATTGAGACTCTCAGATGTGTTGTATACTTATGCATTGAGACAAATATTTTGTATTTTACATTCTTTACTTAAGAAAATAATATTTTGAGGAAAACAGGTTTTATACAGGTATTGGTATTAGTTTTCGTTACCACGGTATGTGTATCGAGTGGTGGTAGCATACGGGATGACGGGCAGCTGTTCACAGCCTTGGATCGAGGATCGGGGCGTAACAGTTCGATTGGTATCAAAGCTCTAGGTTAAGAGTAATATTTTATGAAAAGAGTTTGAAAAATATTCCTAGGTATATTTTAAAAGTCTTTAATGCATATGAGAGTTTCATTACAGTCATGAAATCTCAGTACATGGTCTTAGGTATATGAGTTTCCTTTATATTTTTAGGGGGTTAGATACAAGTTGTATCTAACCTAACATATCACTTTCATTGGTTCTTAAATCGATAACCTTATTTAATTTATGGGGTTAGTTACCATGTAACTAACCCTAATCCTTGAAACATTAACTAATGAAGTTTATTCCTTACAGAATTATGAGGACTAGATAAGGTACTAGATTTACACCTGAGATACCTACAATACCTGAGAATGTTTCCTCATCACGCGCACCCTTTCCAGCACCTCCTCAGCCAGCTATTACAGTCGCGGTTCCACCATCATCACTTGATGCATTCAGACAGGTGTATGAGTGGTACACCTCACACGGAGTTCAGTTGCCACCCCCACCACCACTGGCGACAGCGCCGACTCCTGCGGCAGCACCTATTCCTACAGCAGTACCTTCTCCTGCGGCACCGGATCCTCCATAGGTAGCCTTTCCTTCTATAGTTTCTGGTCCAAGTGACACTACTTCCTCCACACTGAGACGCATCCACGAGCTGACTCAGCTAGTCAAAGAGACTCGACAGTTGGGATGCATAGAGTTTGCAGGACTCGGTGATGCCACTGCGGCAAAGCACTGAGTCAATCGGACTCGTCGGATTTTGACGGATTTGGGTTTGAGCGAGGAGTATAGGTTGCGGGTAGCTGAGAGATTGTTAGATGGTGATGTCTTCACTTGGTGGGAGGCCATTTGTGACGAGACTACTAAGCCACTGCGGTGGGAGGACTTTTTGATGGAGTTTGATCGCAGGTATTTTACAGAGTTCCAGTAGGATCGCAAGAGGACAGAGTTCCTGCATTTGAGACAGGGGACTAGATCTGTCGCAAAGTATGAGGCAGAGTTGAAGAGATTAGCTGCCTTCGTCCCTGATCTAGCTACACCTAGACAGATGAGGTTCAAGTTTGAGGACGGCCTCAACTTGAGCATTCAGAGATACATGACTGTTACTCCTAGCTTCTCGCTCTAAGAGATCATTGATTTAACGTATCGTGCGGAGGAGATAGTCCGCACTAAGAGTAGACAGAGGGAGAGTAGAGAGCAGAAGAAGAAGAGGGCTAGGACACAGGCGAGTTAGAGCTCGAAGAGGGATAAGACGTCTAGTTTTCAAGGAGGCCCTTTTCACTTTAGGCCAACACAGTTCGGACAGGGACCACGTTCCCAAGAGTTTAGAGCACCAGCCCCTAGTGTCTCTAGTCAGCTC
The DNA here is from genome assembly GCA_037126225.1 of Dillenia turbinata. Classification (NCBI taxonomy): domain Eukaryota; kingdom Viridiplantae; phylum Streptophyta; class Magnoliopsida; order Dilleniales; family Dilleniaceae; genus Dillenia; species Dillenia turbinata. The sequence continues at coordinate 14,733,452 of JBAMMX010000008.1, read as the reverse complement.
ACAGTGCAACAGCATCCTATCTGTCGCAACTGCAGCCGACGCCATCCAGGAGTTTGTAGAAATCCCATCAGATGCTTCCAGTGTGGGAAGCCAGGGCATATTAGGAGTTCATGCCCTGATATAGGTTTTGGAGGCCAAACAACTTTGAGTCATCAGAGTAGTCCACAAGTAGGACAGTAGGGAGCCCCCACACATTCCAGTCACACTGCTCCACGGACAGCAGCCGGGAGAAACACAGTACCAGGCCCTTCAAGATAGCAACCGAGGGCGCAGGCCCACGTATGTAATGATACAGAAGACGCTCAGGCGAACCCAGATGTAATCATGGGTAATCCTCTAGTAGATCCCTCTGTTTAGAAGTCTTTATGTACTCTTCCTTTTTGAAAATCATATAGAACATGATGATATGTACGAATATGATTAGTTAAAGCCCTAGAGGCTTAACTATTTTGATATATATATATCTATCTTTTGTGTACTCTCAATTGATTTTTCTTAAATTTCTCGTATCTAGGTACTATGAAAATATATGGAGTCGATGCCCGTGTTCTTATTGACACCGGATCGAATTATTCTTATGTGAGAGCTTCTTTCGCTCAACAGTCGAATGACTATTGTCACTGCTAGATAAGGAGCTATTGGTTATCACTCCTCTTGGTGAGCAGTTGGTCAGAGATTCAGTATATAAAGGGAGCAATGTCATGATAAGACTGTGTTAAAAGCAGATCTGATTCCACTTGACATGACAGATTTTGATGCCATCCTAGGGATGGATTGGCTGAGTACTCATAGAGCTTTCGTAGATTGTTTTACCAAGGAAGTTGAATTCTGGAGATCTGAGGGACCACCACTGATGTTTGCGGGTGAGAGACGGGTATTACTCCGTTGTGTAGTATCAGTGATGGAGGCCAGATGAATGATTCGCCGAGGATTCACGGCATATCTGGCTCACGTGATAGATACCACCATAGAGGGTCTGAGACTTGATGAGGTCCCGGTAGTACAGGAGTTTCCTAATGTATTTCCTGAGGAGCTACCCGGATTATCACCAGTTCGGGAGTTAGATTTTGAGATCAATTTGACTCCGGAGACTACTCCTATTTCTATTCTACCATATAAAATGGCACAAACCAAGTTGAGAAAACTAAAGGTTCAGCTGCAGGAATTGTTGGACAAGGGATTTATCCATCCGAATACTTCACCTTGGGGTGCTTTGGTGCTATTTGTGAAGAAAAAAGACGGTACACTCTGACTTTGTGTGGATTATCGGAGTTGAATAAAGTCACTATCAAGAACCGATGTCCATTACCGCGCATTGATGATCTGTTTGATCAGCTTCAACGTGCCAGGGTTTTCTCAAAGATAGATTTTTGATCAGGTTACCACCAGTTACGGATTATGGCCGAGGATATGCCCATGACCGCATTTAGAACCCGATATGGACATTTCGAGTTCTTAGTTATGCTATTTGGGCTGACCAATGCACCATCCGCATTCATGGACCTGATGAACCGGGTTTTTAACGATTATCTAGATCGGTTCGTCATCGTATTTATTGATGACATCTTGGTTTACTCGCGAAGTGATGAAGAACATGCTCAACACCTTCGGGTTATTTTACAAATCCTTTGTGACAGACAGTTATATGTCAAATTCACCAAGTGTGAATTTTGGCTACGACAGATTGGTTTTCTGGGGCATATAGTTTTTGCGGAGGGTATTTTTGTTGATCCGCAGAAGGATGAGGCTATATTGAAATGGGAGCAGCCGAAGACTATGACTGAGGTTTGGAGTTTCCTTGGTCTTGCAGGTTATTATCGGTAGTTTGTAGAGGGATTCTCTTGGATTACTGCTCCACTATCTAAATTGATGCGGAAGGATGTCAAGTTTCATTGGGATGATCGTTGTGAGGCGAGCTTTCAGGAGCTCAAACAGCGATTGACATCAGAACCGATATTGGCCCTTCCCACTAGCAGTAGAGAGTATGTGGTATATAGTGATGCCAGCCGACAGGGATTGGGTTGTGTACTGATCCAGGATGGTCGAGTGAAGAAGCACGAATTGAACTACTCGACACACGATCTTGAGTTAGCCGCCATAGTCTTGCTTTGAAGATATGACAACATTACTTATATGGGGCGACCTGCAAGGTATTCACAGATTACAAGAGTGTGAAGTTCTTATTCACTCAGCGGGAATTGAATCTGAAACAGAGGAGATGGATAGAATTGTTGAAAGACTATGATCTTATTATCGATTATCATCCAGGAAAGGCAAATGTTGTGGCGGATGCCTTGAGCCAGAAATCATCATCATCTTCTCAGACGACGGAGAGTACTTATCTCTCTTGTTTGGTGAGACTCTGTGCATTTGGAGTCAGTTTGGCTAGTGATGACCAAGGAGCACTACTAGCTCGATTTGAGGTGAGGCCAACTTTGCTTGACCATATTAGGGATAGGGTCTGCAAAGGTGATGGTGGAGATTTCTGAATCCGTGATGACGGACTAGTGGTATACTGAGAGCGGGTTTGTATTCCTTCCGAAAGCGATCTTCGGAGAGCTATTCTTGAGGAAGCTCATTCCTCTGCTTATGCTATGCATCCAGGCGGTACAAAGATGTATCGGACTATCTGAGATACTTATTGGTGGCCCGATATAAAGAGAGAGATCGCAGAGTTTGTTGTTTGCTGCTTGGTTTGTCAGCAGGTGAAGGCTGAGTATCAGTGACCTACCGGCACTTTACATTCTCTTCTCATTTTCGAGTGGAAGTGGGAACACATCACGATGGATTTTGTGATGAGATTACCACGGACTTCAACATGGCACGATGCTATATGGGTGATCGTTGATAGATTCACCAAGTCCGCACGTTTCATTCCGATTCGGGCTGATTATTCCTTAGAGGTGTTGGCATGCCTCTATATTGACACGATTGTCAAGTTTCATGGGGTACCTGTGTCGATAGTGTCACACAGAGACTCCAGATTTATATCCAGATTTTGGCCCAGATTATAGGAAGCATTGGGCACTAGGCTGAGTTTCAGCACAACATACCTCCCCCAGACCGATGGTTAGTCAGAAAGGACCATCCAGACGCTAGATGACATGCTGAGAGCATGTGTTATGGATTTTCAGGGTAGTTGAGATCGACATCTCCCGTTGGTAGAGTTTATGTATAATAACAGTTATCAGGCCAGCATTGAGATGCCTCCGTTTGAGGCATTGTATGGGAGGAAATGTCGTACTCCGTTATGCTGGGATGAGGTAGGAGAGAGGTGACTTAGTAGCGTTGAGGTTGTTGATGAGACAAAAGAGAAAGTGAGAATCATCCGTGAGCGGATAAGGGCCGCCCAAGACCGACAGAAGGTCTATGCTGATAGGAGACGAAGACCACTTGAGTTCGAAGTGGAAGACATGGTCTTTCTTCAGATATCGCCCTAGAAATGGGTGATTCGATTCAGACAATGGGGTGAGTTGAGCCCCAGATATATTGGACATTTCCGTATCATTTAGAGAATCGAAAGTGTGCATCCAGGTTAAAACTGCCAGATGAGCTTTCATGTATCCATGATGTTTTTCATGCTTTGGTACTTAGGAAGTACCTACCAAATCCATCTCATATAATAAAGCCTCCACCAGTTAAGTTGCGTAAAGATTTGAGCCTACCAGTTCAGCTAGTAGTTATCCTTGATCGGCAGACTAGGAGGCTGCAAAGCAAGGAAGTTCCTCTAGTCAGAGTTTTATGGAGAAGTGATCAGATCGAGGAGGAGACATAGGAGCTCGAGGAAGTTATGAGGAGACAGTACACTCAACTTTTCACTGTATAATTTTCTTTTAGTTTCAAGAACGAAACTTATTTTAGGAGGTTAGAAAATGTAACACCGACACCTCGGTGTATTTATATTGTATTTCTCCTCACACATATATGTAATATTCTTTATTTCAATATCAAAAATTCACTCAGAAACTTTTTCGATAAAATCGTTTTTCAAAAATTTTGACTGAAATCGCCGGAGATTAAAAATTTCCAAAACGACCACTGAGGGTCAAATAATAATTGGAATGGGTTTAGAAGTGTATGAGAACTTCAAATATAGATAAATCTTATTTCATATAGCAAAATCGTAGATTTCTGAAAAAGTTATCTGGAAACCCCAATTTGAGATGAAAGCCTCTCGTCAAAAGTAAACGCCCACATTTTGACGCTGGATGAATTTAATTAGACTTAATACAAGGTTTTGGATCTACTGTGAAATTCTAAAAATTTTCAGAATCAAAATGATTTTTTTTGTCAAGAGATTTGAAATTTATAAGAAAATAAGAGAATGAAAGTTGAATGGTCAAGTTAATTTAATTGGATTATAATTAGTACTTATTTATTAAATTTAAGAAGTAAAAAGAAAAATGAAATTTGTTAGTAAATTGATTCAATGGTGAGGATTTGATGAAGATTAAATCAATGGTCAAGGAAGGAAGAAAAGTCCAAATTGACTTCTTCAAACTTGAGGCTAATCAAAGGGAGATGAAATTGTTAACTTTGAAGAATTGATCCAAGGGTGGAGATTTATTAGAAGAGAGTAGAGATTAATGTGAACCTTAAGATCAAAATGGTGAGACCCACACATTTAATGAAAATGTAAAATTGGTAGAGAGTTAAAATGGTATTAATAAATTGAGAAAGTGAGGGGGAGAGAGACAGAGAGAGAGAGGAAACATGAGGGAGAGAGAAAGGAGGAGAGAGATAGACTAGTCTTGCTTTAATTAATGAAATTCAAGGATTATGATTGATTTTGAGACAATGGATGGTCAATATTAAATGTGAGTTAAGTAAATGAGTTGGAAACCTTATACTTCTCTCCATTCTTCTCAAAAATTCGTGTGAGCCCAAGAAAGAACCAAGAAAAGCTCCCTTCTTTCTTTCTCCAAAACCGTGACCTATCTCTTGAAGGAACACTTGATTTCTTCAAGCAACCCTTTAATTTTTTTTGCATAAATCAAACACTCTTCATCCCTAGACTAACATATTCAAAAATTAGAAGAAGAGGAGAAGATTTGCTTGGTAAACCAAGGATGGAAACCGTGGGCTTCAAGTGCAGAGATCTATGGTTTCTTCAATTTTCTTTCAACATCTTTAGGAAAGAAAGCTTCCTTTCCATCTCTAGTACAACATATATTGAATTGGAGCCAAAAGGAAATGTCTAACTTGGTAACCCTTTGTTGACCCAAAGTTAGGAACAAGGAGGAAATGAGAGATCTTTGAAGAGAAGGCTTTGTTTGGTCTTGGACATCAAATCTAAGGTAAAAAAAATTCTGCACTTTGTTTGAACTTGAGAACATTGCATTTAAAGTATTAATGTGTTGATTTCAACTTAGTTTATGGGTAAAAATCAAGTAACAAACCCTAGAGTGAGTGCAGAAAATTTCAACTTGTAGAAAGCTTGGTTTAAACTTGAAATGATCACTTTTAAAAGTAAGAAAGTGTGAGAATAAGTATGCAGAAAAATTTAGTTTGTTTGGCCGGCAATTGGGATGTGAATGATGTGTTTTAGAGTGTTGAAAACCTAGTTTAAATGTACTTGTGTGTGTGCTGAATTTTGATACTAATGTGGTGTGTATGTATGTGTGTTGATGATTGAAATGAGGAAGGAAAGAGTGCAGAAATTTTTGCACTAATAGTTATTGAAAATGAGATCATTTTCATGTAAATTGTGTAGTAAAATGTGAGGAAAGAGAGTAAGAAAGTGTACAGAATTTTATGGTGGCCTGTTGATTTTATGTATGTGAATTTAGTGCAAAAAGTGTGGAGAATATGTGTATGTGCATATATGATCAATGTATGATGTGTTGTGTTGGTGTGTTGAAGGGAATGGAAAATAAGTGGTTATGAAACTTTTAAGGTACAAATGTGTGTATGGTGAAATTGAAAATGATAACTTTGGTGAATTAGAGTGACATTGGTTGGTTTGAATTATGTACCTTTGGTAATGTGAAATTGAAGTTGTCGTTTTGGCAATCGAAAGGGGGAAACGGTGTATGTACACATTGGGAGCCTAGTTATGATACCCTAGACTTTGATCCTAGATCAAGATTAGTTAAAAAAATAATAAAATATAACATTGAACTTTTCAATGCTATGATACTTATGTATGTTATATGTATTACCATTGTAGTGATACATTGGTTAATCAAACGAGGGGAGCTCTTTCTGCTTGTTGTGGAGTATTTTAGGGAGTGACGTACCCTCTCGTATATTGTGAGTGGAACTTTGATGCTATGTCTTCAATTGAGCAAAAACTCATGTTTTACAACTTTTCAAATGACATATTTCTTGACTTGTGTGAAGGTATATAATTTTGACTATGTTTTTTAAATGTTGCTTTTGTGATTAATGGAGTGTCTCTAATGATTTGATTCATATGATATGCATCCGTGATTTGTGATGAAATGATATCGTGTCATGTTTTGAAACTTTGAAACATGATTTCTGATATGACTATGCATTTTGACACGTTTGATGGGTACTGCTTTGATAATTGGACTAGAGTCCATGACATTGAGGGATATGATGATGTGATGATGTCATTGATGGATTTTGTAGCTACGAAGGACGTTTGTAGAGGCACCCATTGTGTCCAGATATGTTTCTACTGGAGGTATCCGCAAACGTCATATGTATAGTTACGTTCGGATGAACCAAATTTGGGGAGGACGTATGTTACGCCATAGTCTAACTTCGAGTGAGGTACTGTACACAATTTGCGAGGTATACGTGTAGACACGGGCTAGCCGGTTAAACCAAATATGGGGAGGACATATGTTATGCCACTGTCTAGCACTTGGTGAGGCCTATGACCGACGTTGGGGTAGAGAGCTAATTTTACATACTTGCATATGAAAAATCCCCAACGCGCCCGTCATTTGTCTAGGTAAACAACTGTCGGCGTTGTTTTATTGACAAGCTCTAAATTATTTCGGAAATGTGAATGGATGCATACTTTGATACTATGTGTGATATGTGTTCACTTGATTTCTGGAAATGACATGCTTAGTTTTGATTTCATTATGGATTCGAATGTATATTTTGGCACTTCATGCTCACACTTTCGATTGGGAACATATTGTCAATCCCCTCACTCACTGAGTATTTTTCCATAATACTCACCCCTCATTTTTCCTTGATGACACTTATAGAATTGGATAGGGAGACGTGTTGAGTGACTGATTGACACACTTGATCTACGTTAGAGATGTTGGGCATTGGGTATGGTACTAACTACTCTTCCGCAGTGATGTATTTGATAATGATGATGTATATTTGAGATCTATAGAATGACCATTGTATACATTTATTGGGATGTCTGTAATTATGTTATGTAATGTAATTGAAACTCTCAGATGTGTTGTATACTTATGCATTAAGGTAAATGTCTTACATTTACATTCTTTACTTGGGAAAATGATATTTTGAGGAAAATAGGTTTTATATAGGTATTAGTGTTAGTTTTCATTGCCACAGTATGCATGTCGAGTGGTGGCAGCATACGGGGTGACGGGCGGCTATTCACAACCTCAGATCAAGGATTGGGGCGTGACAGATCAGCGAAGCCACTAGGCTCATCCATTTCATAGAAGGTAAAGTCCTAATTAATTTCACCTCTCATAGAAAAATCATTTTCAAGAAACTCGGCATCATGAGACTCAATCTCAGTAAGAGTGTCGTCCGTATGCTCACCTAAAACACATTCCCCTTGGAGTATTCTAAGTATCTCATAAGGATACGTCTCATTTCTAGCAGGCCTAGCTTGTCGTGTAAATATGAGAAACAATGAACATATGCGGCATAACCTCATAATCTCAAATGGCTAAGGTCAGGCTGTGTCCCTGTCAAAAACTCATATGGGGTACTGACTGTGGACTTCAATAGAATACGATTGAGGACATAAGTTGCAGCCAACAACGCATCTCCCCAATAGGAAACAAGCAAATTGACTTGCACCATCATCGACCTTACCTTCTCAAACAAAGTCCTATTCCTCCCTCACAGCTACTCTACTCTACTAAGTAGTAAGGAATAGTTAGTTGTCTCGTAATATCATTCTTGAAACATAGCTCTTTAGACAAATATTTGCACACTCGATCGGTTCTGAGAGTCTCAACTCTCAAGTCTAACTGATTCTCAACCTTACTAATAAACCTCCTGAAGCATCTCAATGCCTCAGACTTGTGCTAGATCAGATAGACGTAACCGAAACGCGTGTAATTGTCTATGAATGTAATAGAGTACCCAACTCTATTTCGGGTTCTCACGTTCATAAGGTCTCAGATGTCGGAGTAAACTGACTACAATGGAGTCCCAACCCTTATTGCATTGTCCAATGGTTTTCTTGTAACTTTGTCATCTAGACAAAACTGGTTAGCGGATCCTATAGATCAATCACTGCTAACCAGTTCATCCTCTCTTACCCTAGGAGGATAACAAGAAACATCATCATAAGGATTCACTTCCAGTGCATATAGTCCCTCATGGATTAAGGCAGAACCAATCAAAAAATTGTCGTAATAAATGGAAATTATAAAATTTCCAAATTAACAGAGCATATCCTAGGCTGAGATTAAGTTCCGTCAAATATCTGGAGCGGAAATGATGTACAGAGTTTGACAACTTAGCAACTCCAATTTGCAAGTGTCATTCCCTCTGATGTCTACAAACGCTCTGCTTCTCTATGTAAATCCTTTTACTTGAGGACTCACTCGGCAGAATTATACATGCGCGCTCCTATCTCGAGCTATGTAGTTGATTGCTCTTGTATTTACAATCCACGAAGGAGAGAAAACAGTGAGCATCTCAAACCACGTAAAGAAGAAAGAGTTAATTTCCGCTCATCACTCTTATGAGCGAAATGACTAAGTCTACTACAAATGTAGTACTACACCTTGATTTTATCTAACTCCTTTCTGCGTTTTAATATTTACTTGTCGGTTTTTTCAGATAGTTTCTTCTTAACTGAACCTCGAGTCTTTTACTCATGCTTACGCCATTTGTATTTGGTGCCATGGAAGTCTTTGCTCGACTCCATTGTGTAAGCATGACCCGAGTATGACCTACTTGCCTCCAGATGTTCATACTCGAACTCACTGTGCCTATTCACATTAGTGAAAGTACGAATACTCTCATCGTATGTGAAATAGGTTGTTCATGGTTTCCTATGAATCAGGTAAAGACTGGATCTCATCCAGTGCTTGACAACACATCTGAAATAGGTTCGTTCACATTCCCCAACTCGGCGATCATACTCGACATTTTTATCAAATGTTGCATCATCGTATAATTAACTATTTTCTTATAAGTTATTAAACTTATAAGTCAGTATTCTCATTTAAGGATCTGTAAGAACATCACAATGCTCTTTTTAGGGTGAGCCAAACTGACATAGTCATAGGATATCACTCATAGACCGGGATCACATCATCGTGTATTATCCTCAGGAGGATTGCCCTAACTCAGCCACCATTCATCTTTTATGCACGTAATGTCTCCTAATCTCGTCTCTCTGAGGTGTGGTACCCTCCCTGGAGTCCACCATCTCATGCCTCCAAATTTCAGTTAGATCTTGCTTCTCGAAAATAAATTGAATCTACCGATGAAAAATCTCGTAATTATCACCATTCAATTTTACACATCTTGCAAAGATCTAATATAACAAATTTTGAAACAATTTTAGAGACTTTAGTGACTTATTGATATTTATTCTCATATTTTCAATACCTTACGAATCATTAAGATGCAAATGACTCGAGTACAGACCCCAAGACAAGCATATGAGTCAACGGACACCATACATCACAATCCGGAATTGCATCTCACCATTCAAACTAGAATTCAGTACACAAAAACCCATAAAAAGTCACTTTTATGGAGGTGAGACCCTAAAAAATTAAAAAAATTCTAATTCTCGACAACCTCATGTGCCGCTGGTGGTCCCACATGCCGTTAGCGGTCCCACACCCCGCCACACACCGGCGGAGCATCCCCATGCTCCTGCACGTGTCGGGGACAGCCTTTGGCACGTGCCAGACGCACCGCGTGCCAAACGCGCCCGCACGTGCCTCCTGCACGTTGGCGCACGGGCCTGAATCGTATGGAAGCGGGTCATGTGCCCACATGCGCGCGACCCGCGTGTACGGGTCGGTTCCGGACCCGGGCGCGGGTCTGATCTGGATCCGATTTGGGTTCGCTGGTAGGGTCTGGGTCTGGGTCGGGACAGACCCAAACCGGCCATGTGGCTCACGCGCCTCTGTGTGCGTGAGTTACACGTGCCCCTTCCCTTACACTGGACGCGCCTACCTCGTGCGTGTAGTGCATGTGCCAGGGAATTGGGCCGGTTCTTCTTCACCCGATGGTTTCTGCAACCGGGTCTTTCGACCCGGTTGTCGGAAAACCCCTTTTTCGGTCCCGATTTCGTCAGATTTTTTTACGAATATCTAATTCCATTTATTTCAACCATTTTTGACTCGATTTTTGAAATAATCACATTCTAATCTCGGCATATTTTGAGTCCAAAATTCCGGCCCTTCATAGCCAAATTTGGAACTACATTTTCCGACAATAAAAATACACAATATATATACCAAAATATAGATCATGAAGAGAGGAACTCAAATATACTAATTTCATGCATCGATTTGCCCTAAATCTCGAATAATCTTGAGTTAAATGGTTTGGTCACTATTTATGACAGAAAATTTCAATCGAAATTTTCTTATCCTAAACGTACTCAGAAAATTACGAAAAAATTGTTTTCGTGATCTATGTGACATGAGTAACATAGTGGTATAATTGGATTCACGAAACTCATCCGTGATCTAAACCCCAAAATTTGTACCCTATATTTTTTATACCCGAAAATTAATTCCAAAAATTATTTTTAATTAATCCAACGATTGCTCTGATACCAATGTTGGATATTTTAGATTCACATGCGCAACGAAAACAATCAAATAATTTCAAAAAAATAAAATAGGATCGGGTATAGGTATATATATCTCGACGTGTAGGGTCTCCAAAAATCGATCGAATCATGCGTCAAATACCTCGATCGGATCTCACGGCCAGGATGGTGATCATGTTGTTAATCGAATCACTACCGTAACTCCACGACGTCTCAATCCTCAATCCGACGATCGTTGTGATGGAAAAAAATTTTCTATGCAAAAATTTCTCATTCTCTTAAATAAATTCTCACTCTAGAAAATTTTATTTTTTTCAAGTTTGTGCAATTCTTTGATAGATCTCTTTCATGGCAGCCATGAATTTCACATAGAACAAGAAAGGAAAGGTTAGTCTCCTATTAGTTCGCACTTCTCATGGAGAGAATAAAGGAGAATAATATTATGGTAGTTATGGGTTAGTGGGAGTTATCTCACTAACCCCTCATAATTATCAAAATGTCCTTCTTGGGCATATCAAGCCAAAAATCATAAAATGGTTTATGACTTATATATATATTAATTAGAATTCAATACTTATTTCTACTTTTCATTTGTTATAAATAACTATCTACTATCTTATATAAAAAGCTTGCCAAGGCTTCATTCAGAGTGCCACGTGAAAAGAGTCAAGATTTGGAGAACATTCATTGGATGCTCAAAGCCAGAACACCTAAACAACATGATGATTGTACATATACGACATGGTGATTTTTTTTTAGATAAAAAAGGCTACAATTCTTGTCGTCGTTTACCACTCCTTGGAGATATATTCTCTGTTCTGACATTTCCTTCTTCCCTAAATCCTTCAAGATATTGCCCCAGTTGCAGAGACGAGAGATTTGATTTTGCAAATTAATCATTTCATTTTTAACTGTACTTTTAGTCTTTGAATTTTGTAATTTCTGCTTCACAAAAAATACACATCTTTCAATTACATGAACCGGAGAAAAATCTCCCTCTTACTGGAACCTTCCCTCAAATTAACAAATGCAAGAATTGCTGAGTTTGGATTTTATAGCTCTTCCTCAAGAATCAAGAATTCTTTTGTCAACAATACTCAACTTACTAAAACAATTTGTAAGTATTCACTGATATTTACAATTAATTCTTTTCTATATTCATCATTATTGTTAAACAATTGTAGGAACTAACAAGTGTGAATTCAATCGTAATTTTCTTTCCTTTTGGGTAAGTAATCCTACTCCAACCTCGTAATGCATGGTTGGTGTTTGATAATTTGTTTTTGAGAAAATGATTACAACTAATTCAACTGATGATCACTTAAAATTATTAGTGTAAATTAACAAAATTGTCAATTTATGTACACAACTTTCAATGATTGCAACATTTTTGTAGCATTCAAATTTCATACGTATTTAGTCCTTCCCAAATTTTATAACAATTAGAACCTCACGAGTTTAGTTTTCCTTCACGTTACCCCATTTTGATTGGTATCTATGTTAGTCTTTCTTTGGTAGGGATAACATGCTCTACATGAATTATCTACTTTAGCATTAGATACTTGAAATATCTAGCAGCCTTTACAAATAATTGAATTATATGTATAGAAGAGTTAAGAAAATTTTCTAATACTAGGATTTATTTCCCTAACTCTAGGATTTATTTTCCTCATAAAAAAAAGAAAAAATAAAAATAGAATAAAGAATATAAATAAGTGATACGATAGCCATCCTATAGTGAGTCTTTATTTCTTGTAGAATCAGGATACACTTTTGATATATGATGTTAAAGTCAGTGTCCGCAAACATCATCCAATAGATATCCTGCCTACCACTAACACAATCACAAATTCAACCATTATAGGTGTCACTACACTAATAATATCTATAACTCCTCCCACAATAGAGGTAAGTAAATATGTTGCTAGCATATCATCAATCCTGTCTATCATTGAGTTCACCTTTTATGAACTTTGTTCTACCAAATTACCCAATGCACCATTATATGACACAATGCCCATGGAGCAGTAATAGCACTTGTATCAAAACTGAGTTTTGATCCATATCTAAGCACAATGGCTACTGTGACATCAACAACATACAATTTTGCTAACGATAATAAACAAACCATTCTTTGGATAATTTTAAAGAACAAAATATCCTTCCTCTCTTACAAAATGCAAACAATGAGGATTTAAGAAAAAAAACAAATGAATGCCATTACTCCAACAATGTACTCTCATCCCCATAGCAATTTATAAAGCATTTATTTTAGCAATTTCAACGAGCAACATATCCCTACTTTATTAATAAATGCAAGTACCTAAAGTGTAACAAAGAAACAAATAGGAAAAAAGCAATTATGAGAGGAAAAGAAAAACAAACGAAAACTAGACAAACACTCAGCAACCAAAGTGTCCTCACAAATCATTTTCTAGAAAATACTGAACATATAGATTCAATTAACTGTAACAAAAAAATAAACACAACTACAACACTAAAATCAGGTAAGAATCCTTAAATAAATTAAAATATAAATAAATTTTTGAACAACTCATTTAAACATGGACTCCCTGCTTTTGTTTGTAGGTCTAAATTCACAATAGTCAACAACATTATGTCCTTGAGAAAAAAGAAGAAATGTACAGGTTAGTTTGTACGATCAACATTAATTAATATTTTTTGTCTATTTGAAATAAAGAATTTTTAATTGTATTTAACACAAATCAAACAAAAATATTTAAAATATGTATATATATTTTAGGAATGATTTCAAGGAGTAGAAAACAATTGCTAGATATAATCCCAGAAATCGCAGCAACTAAGTTGTAAAACATAACAAGTGTTGTCTCTTTTGTATAAGCATTTACGTTATCTTAAAATGACAATCACTGGAATTTTGAATCAGTTTCATTCTATTTGTTATCATTTGCTAGGATCATATATAATGGACAACAAGAAGGTAGATTTCTTTACAAATCCACCCATTACACTTTCACGCTGGCAAAACTTTGGTGGGCAGTGAGGCTATACATTGCACAGCCAGGAATTGCTAGTCTATATATAAAAAGCTAGAACACTTCCTTATCATTTAGCCACGTACCTTCTTTGAATTTGGACATGTAGCCAACAAGGTTAAAGGGAAAAGGAGGAAAGTTAGAGTCATATATTTTTTACCACTCTGAAACCCAAACATCTCAATTTTTTAACCCACAAAGACGTGTTTTCTTGGGTCCCCCACCCCTCTCTCTTTCTCATCTGCCATCTCTCTCTCTCTCTCTCTCTCTCTCTCTCTCTATCTCTTTGTTTAATCTCTAAATCCACCGATATATATATCTTGATATATAACTCCATTTGATAACAAAAATAATGAAAAGAGAATATTTTTTTGGGAGATTTGAAAGAGTTTTCTATTCCATTTTCATATTTTAATCGGTGGATTTTGGTTATCAAATACTTTTCTTTGAGTACTTACTCTAGCCAAACATGTAATTTCTTCTTTTATTTTTTTAATTTAGATCCTATTAAATAAAATTGGAATATCATTTTCACAGCCTCCATGATTCACGGTTCGCACTGATTATCAACTTTATTTTCATAATTTTAAATTTATTTGAATTTACAAATTCTGCTTGGATAAAAAAATCTAACTTTTATTAGTACTTAGATTGCAGTCTCATTTTTGTTAATATTTCAAATTAAATTATAATTTGAAAATATCTCAACTAATTTATCATAAAAAAATATATATATATATATATATAATACAATGGACAATAAATATTTTCATGTTAGTAATACTGTAAAATCATCAAATATTTCAAATTAACCTATAATGATTTCGTAAATAAAGAAATATAATTTACAGTGGGTAGCAAATATAAAATCATATAAAATTATCATTCAGTTATGAAAAATAATAATTTCGTTAATAAAAAATATAATATTTCAAATTAAACTATAATTTGAGAATATTTCAACTAATTTATTATATACATAAAGAAAAATATATGACACAGTGGGCAACAAATATAAAATTATCATTCAGTTGTGAAAAATAATAATTTCGTAAATAATATTTTTAAGTGTAATTTACTTTCTTAATAAATAAATAAATAAATTTTCTCAACATAGATATTAACTTATTTTTGCATAGTTTAAGTTATGATTGTTATCAAATTGAAGTTTGGTGATGGTTTATAAAAGGAAGAACTCATGATTAATTAATATAAGATTTGCAAGTTTAATATATACTTTTAAAGTACAAAAAATAATTAAAATGGCTTTCTAAGACATAATAAATGTTGTAAACTCTTGAATTGCTTGACAAGAAACAAAGCAAACAAATAAAAGTAAATCTCTACGTATTTTGTCTTTTTCCTATATTGCTTAATGTTGTAACCACAAAGTATTTAAAAATTAAGAAATACAAATTATTTTTTTTATAATCAAAATTATTAATTATCATTTCGTTTAAATAAAAAATAAAACTTGAAACAGAGCATAAAATCCTCCACATATATCGTCTCGTGTTTCTCCAATAGTGCTTATACTTGTGACAATGGCTCGAATAAGAAAAAGAGAGAGAGAGGCACTCTTAGAGATATAGACAATAAATATAAATAAAAATATAAAATTTATTATTTTATGTTTTCATTTGATAAAAAAAACTTTGGTTAATAAGTTTTTTTTTTAATTAATAATGATTACAATTATACTCTACAACAATAATAGTAAAAAATACCCTCTCTTTCCGAAAAAGTTGTAAAGTTTTAAAAGTTTTAAATCAATACATAAACATATATAGTCAAAAATATATCAAATAGTTTTTTAACAAAATAAGTTTGAATCTTAATAATAATTATAAATTGTTTAATAATTAAATGAGAAAGTTCACTTTCATTGTGTAATATAATACTTACATATTTTGCTATTTTTTCTAAAAAATTTCAAATTCGACTCTCTCTTATGTACTTAAAAAAATAATAATAATATCTACAAATTTTCCAATAAAAAAATTAAATTTTACAAAAAATTTTTAATAAGAATAACTTAAAAATTAAGATGTATAATAAATTTATGAGAACAAACTTAAATGGCAATAACTTAAAAAAATACCAAAATTATGTATGTTATTCAATTCACAGATAAAAAAGAGATTAAACCTACTTAGAAAATAAAATTAGTTTACAGAAAGAAATTAAGACCCAGGGAAGAAATTAAGACCCGTTGGCTATCGATAAAAGATTTTTGATAGGAATTATAAATATTATTTAATTAATATATTTGTATAAGATTAATTATAATTAATAATATATTATATAAATTTTAAGTTTAATTATTCATTAGACTTAAATAAAAATATTAAAAAATTACAAAAATTTTTGGGACTTGGCCACACCTTGTGAGCCCACCCAGTTTTATGAAAAAAAAAGGATAAAATTTTACAATTACAGAGTTTAATTAAAGAGAAAGAAGCATCTCAAAACTATTTCAATTTTAAAATAATATTTTTCAACTTAATCATAAATATATATCATGAAAAATTGTTATTTGAATTTATGTAAAATATATAAAATTTAATCTGAATGGGTAATAATATTTCGTATACATATGATAATACTAAATATCATTCAAAAAACCTTACTCCATTCCATCAGGAAATTAAAATAATATACTTTGAATCAAGCTAAATAATCCGAAATCAAATTGAAATCATAGGTACCATATCAAATAAATCAAATGATAAAATTTTTTTAGAATCCTTTTTAAAATATATTATATATTTTGCTCACTCATGAAGTCAACTCCAAAAATTTTTAAATTCAAGTCAAGAGATTTAAATATACATTAATCCAAAATATTTGAAATAAAAACTAAAATAAAATATATGAACAAAACTTATTTTTTCATGATTTTCCATCTCTCTTAATTCAAGACTTTATTCAAATTAAAAAATTCACAAAATCTTTACAATTAAAAAGGAAATAAAACTAATGGTTTTTCGTTTTTACAGTTATACCAAAATCACAAAAAACCAGAACAATCAATTGGGTTTGTGTTGTAGAATTGAAAAATCAATTGGGATGGTCTCAAAGAGATGTAAAGAGAGAAATGAGAGTGAAGAGTTCTTTGATGACAAGAATTTCATCTCTGTGTAGCTCAATTTCGCTGTCCAGATTGTTCAATTGGAGTTGCCATCTTCAATCTTCTTGGCCTTATTTTCAGTTGCTGATTTATTTATTTATTTATTTATTTTTGCTTTCAATTCACTTGGCATTGGCTACAACCCTAACTATTATTAATACTTTCTCTTTGGATAAAATTGTTGAGATTGTTGTCGTAAAGTTGGTCGCGGGAGTGTTCATTCTGTTGTCTTGTTGAAGGTGAAGATGGGGAAAATGTTGAAGAGTGAAGCCATCTGGGGGGGACAGAGAGAGAGAGAGTGTGTGTGTGAAGAATGTTGAAATTGAGGCTAAGATGTTTACATTTGAATTAAAGAATTTTTGGTTAATTGAGTGACAATCATAGTATTACGTGGTTCAAATTCAAAAACCTACTTAAAATAAATAAAAAAAAAAAAAACAACCATAAAAAAAAGGAAAGCCCCCCCCCCCAAGGGGGGGGGAAAAGGAGGGGGGGTTTGGGGGGGGAGACCCCTTTCTAAAAAAAAAAAATTTTTAAAAAAAAAAAAAAAAAATTTTTTTTTAAAAAAAAAAAAAAAATTTAAAAAAGTGACCCCAAAAAATTATTTTATTATTTTATTTAGTTTTAGAATCAACAAATCAAGTTATAGAAATTGTTAGAATATAAATTTGATTCTTGTATTTTCATACATAAAATACAATCATAATTTTTAAGATTTTAAAATTAAATCACTAATCTTTTTTTGATGTATTGGTATAAAAATGATTCCAAAACTATTACAAATAAAGTAATTTTGATTTTCATAATTTAATTACCTTTAATTATGGTGTAATAATTGCAAAACGATCGACCAATGCCTTCTTTTCTAAACCTTCCAAATGCAAAACAGGAATATTATTTTATTTTCATATTCATGCGTGTCAATTTTTTTTTCTTTTTTGGGTTCAAAATGGGAGGAAAAGAGTTAGTTTTTTCTCTCTCTCCCATTTTCTTTCTTAATTGAATTCAAAGCATTTGAGTGGGGTCAAGTCTCGATGGACGAGGCGGTACCCATTTCTAGAAATAGTTTGAAGGTGTTGTGTTAAACCCATATTTTATGTCATTTTGCTCATTACTTTGTTAGTTTTTTTTTTTTTTTTAAATATGCATTTTCCTCCTCAAATAAAGGAATTTGGAGTAATAGAATGTCATGAAATCCGAATACAACATTGCACATGACATTTTCCACCCTGAGTACTTGCAAAGTGAGGCTGTTTTATTGGGCTTTTTTTTTACGGATATAGTGTTTTTTTATTTAAAATTAAATTATTAAAATTATTATTTTTAATTAATAATATCATGATTTCAAATTATGATACTTATTATTCATAATATATTTAAAAAAATTAGTGTTAGGTTCTCTAACTGTGACATCAGTGTCGCAGTACCAAATGTCTCTGTCGTTTCTTTTTTCCCCTTAACTATTCACTTCTCCATGACTTTTGACTATTCACCTTCTCACCTTCTCAGACCGCGTGAAAGCTTTTGGTGCGCATATTTTGATTCATAGTGTGTTTTTTTTTTAAAAAAAAATTCAAGATAAAAATTTTTCACTCCTTGTTTTTGTGCGCACACCTTTTGAGGCTTTCTCTTCTGTCCTTTTAGTGCTCACTTTTCAAGATTTTTTTTTTTCTCTTTTATCTGTCTCTCTCATCCTTGGGCGTGAATATGTTGTTTGGACCATTTTAATACTCAAGTGAAACTTGGCTCTTGAGTGTTAAACTACGTGGATCGCCTATTATCAAATTTTGACCACAGAAAGATTTGATGTGGCGCTCCTTAAGCGTGACATCAGTCTCACGATTTTAGACTGCGATACTGATAATTTTTTTTTAAAAAGGTTATAAATAATAAATATTATGATCTAAAATCATAATATCATTATTTTTTAAAATAAAAAAACGTAATTTAATTAATTTTAAATAAAATAATATTATTTTAATAAAAAACCCCCGATTTATTGCTGCTCAATTATTGATAATTTTTTTGGGAAATCCTGGGGAATCCCAAAATGAGATTACGTGGCGGCCGACGAGTCCATGACTAAAATGCAGAACCATCATGGCCGAGCCATTAGCTTTAGAAATGGGGCCCGGAAACCCCCACGTGCCCACCTTGGTGAAAAGGTGGAAATCCAGAAAAGCCCAAATCCGCTCACCCCCGACAAAATGATTGTACCTGACACTGAAAATTTTAATAGCTTTGGCATTGCTGACCATGACTGGTACCACTATAACTACGACTGCCCCTCCCACTGCTAGCTCGAGTAATGGTAATGTAGTGTGGGTGAGGGAACATCACCGTCGTCTTCCTCCCTTAATCTCCACTTCCGCCGGCGTCGCATTTTTCAAATTTGGACTTCCTTCTCCGCGTTGTTGCTTCTTCAGCTCCAGGTCCGGATCCGTCTAGTTGTTTTTCCACATATTCATTTGCAAATATTTCCATCAACTATTGTTCTTTGCAATTTTGTCCACTCTGTTGTTGTTGTCGTCGTCGTTGTTATTGTTGTTTAGGATGATTTAACAGTCAGACCATGAGCACGTGACTGGCAAGCAAATCATCTTGAATAATTCTAATTTAATTGTATTCCTCTTCCATTTCGCTTGAATGACAAATTCAACCTCACTCATCTTCATCTATGGCTTAGCCCCCCCCCCAACCCACTAAGTTAGGGTTCACTCAGCCTTCACCATTTATATGTTTGGATTCGTATAGTTGGGCTGACAATCAACCGAAAGCAGCCTCCTTAATCTGGGTTTGGGACCGGCTGTGATAAAAAGATATAGCACTAGAGCAGACCCCAGAACCATAAATAAGTAATTCATTTGTTAATTTCTTTCATCCAAACCTTATTTATCATCCCAGTTACAAAACAAGGTAATTTATTAGAGTTTGATTCTTAAGCGGGGGAGGGGGTTTTATTAAGCCCAATTGTTTTCCTTTTTAAAGTGATTGTCTTGTTTCATCGGATTGATAGAAGATGAATGAGGAGGAATTTGGTGTGCAGGAAGAGAAGATTTACCGAAAGGTTGTTCCGTGAAAGATCTGTGTACGATATGACTGATCCCGGAAGAAATTTAGCAACTGCAGATATTGCTTCTGGTAGTATGGCCTTTGAGCCTATCTTGGAGGAAGGAGTCTTTAGGTTTGATTGCTCTGCCGATGATAGAGATGCATCATTTCCAAGTCTTTCCTTTGCTAATCCCAAGGATAGAGACATTCCCATTATGAGTAATAAGGTTCCTTTGTATATACCAACTTTTGAGTGTGTTCTTGGACAACAAATTGTTCAAATTAAGGTCAGTTTACTATGTACTGCACTATTTTCAGGATCCCGTTTCCGTTTCCATTTTTTCAAAACAATAAATTTTGTTTCCCTGTGATCTAGCTTCCTGCAGGAACTTCCTTTTATGGAACAGGTGAAGTAAGTGGGCCGCTTGAGCGAACAGGAAAACGAGTGAGTTTGTACTATCCCTTTTTTGATGAGGACAAGTTTCTCTTTATCATGCTGGTATTAAGTGAATTTGTGTCTCTAGGTTTTTGCGTGGAACACAGACGCCTGGGGCTATGGTCCTGGAACTACATCTTTGTATCAGTCACATCCTTGGGTGCTTGCTGTGCTTCCTACTGGAGAAGCACTGGGAGTTCTTGCCGATACAACAAGACGGTGTGAGGTCCTGTGGTTTTCTTATTGATGTCACGTGGCAGTTCAACTGCTGAAACTTTTATTCTCGCATGCCAGCATTTACTCTCTCTCTTTTGTTAGCAGATTGACTTGCGAAAGGAAGCCACAATAAAGTTCATTGCTCCATCCTCATACCCTGTAATTACATTTGGTCCATTTGCTTCACCTGAGGCTGTACTTGTTTCTCTATCCCATGCAATTGGTAATTTTTTTTCCTCGTAGCCTTCATCTTCTGATAGTCAGCTGCTTAGTTTGGACTGTGCATTTGGTGGACTCCTCAAATGAGATAGAAAGCCCTAGGGGATATAACTACAACCTTTTTAGGGAATTAGAATTCATTGGATGTACCCATTCAGGTGGGGTGAAAGGGTCATAGGTTTCACCAAACACTGGTTACATGGTGGGGTTGAAGTTCATAAAGTGTACCACTTGAAAATTGAGATGCTGTTTAGACGGGGAAGAATTTATAGTAAAGCAAGAGCCAATTATCCGATAATCTCCATTCAAATGCTATAGTTGTAGGCTTAATATCCCATATAGTGAGTAGAAACTTCAAAAAATTGATTGAAACTAAGAACACATTGCAATATTAGAGCTTTATTACATATCTGTATGGTACTTGCAAGTTTATCCAACCATGAGAAACCTAGGATATAATAAAGAATGTAAGATCTGAGAACAAGAACATGTTAATATTCTGACCCTTCACCAACTACTGTCTGGTTTTCTTTCAAAGAGCTTCTCCAATGTTAGTTGGATCATGGTTTGTTATTTGTTAAAATATAGGGATACAGTAATGTGGTTTGTGACCTTTGTTAGTATGGAGTACATGGGGGTAGATTTAATTTAGATTTTAGACTATTTTAGCTGTTTGCTTTCACTTAAGTACTACATGTTGTGTGGTTTTGAATGATGAGTATTTGTGATAGGGGTCAAAAATCCATCCATCACGGTGTCTTTTTATTATATATTTTTTTAGAAGCTTCTTAGTTGTGTTGTTTTATTTTATTTTGGTGCCTAGTTATTTAAAATGTTATTTCTATTTTAATCATTGGTATAAGAGCTGTTGCTAGGACTATTTAGGACTTTCTAAGCATTACTTTTAGTAGTAATTTCTAGTTTTTTAAGGTTAATTGTTTATTTAAAGGCTTGTAACCTTATTTTGGGAACTAAGAATAAAAGTTTCAATTTATGCTTTGAGTTCTTGATACTTGCTTGCTCTAGGTATGATGCCTAATGATCTACTAGTGTGATGCGAGTAAACGTATCATCTTTCTTCTCATCCATTGCTTTCTTTCCTTCAATTTTAGTTGCTGATTTTATTCTGCAAAACCCCAAAAATTTGTTAGAAACCATCCTGTTAAACCATCAAAATCTGCCCACAAAACCTTAGATCCTTTGTTCTGAGATCCTCTAAAAGTCCTCCTGCATCAATTTCTTAAATAAATTTTAATCAATACTAAAACAAAATAAGCAAAGAAAAGTATGGAATATCGTAATTGCTTTTTGAATTAAGGAAAAAATACTTTCATTTTATGTGGATTATATTTTCTCAATTTCTTAAAACCTATATTAGGTTTGGAGCACCCATTTTGTTGATCTAGTTCACAACAGTACTATGTTTTTGGTGGCATGATCAGATTGCAAATGGCTAAGGGGATAAAGATCCTGGTAACTGTTGTGGTTAGGAGAGTGTGTTCTCCAACCATGTTAGAATATTCCTTTATCATTTATCACCATTACTCTGTTAAGGTTATATAAAGTCACTTTAGAATTGCTCCAGAACTAACAATTTCATCACATATGAGGAAAAGTATTGCATAATTGAATGCTATATGTTGGTTAACTGTTTTTCCCACTTTATGCATTGGAATAGGTGCTTAATTTTACTCTTGAGATCTAATGAAGATTTATTATAAGGTGGATTGGGGCAATTTTGCTTATTTCAACTGTTTTATTCAAATAAATCTCTGAAGTATGTCCTGGACATTTATTTTCTTTGTTTGAAGTTTGACTTCGTACTTGTTGCAACCTTGTATTTAGGGACTGTTTTTATGCCTCCAAAGTGGTCCCTAGGCTATCAGCAGTGTCGTTGGAGCTATGATTCCGATTTGAGAGTTCTTGAGGTCGGTAGTCTGAGATTCAGTTTTATGATATGCTTCCACCTCTTCCTTCTTGTTGTTGTATGGATCTAAATTATTTTCAAAATGTTGTGATCAGTGAAAGTCTTTGTTTCCTTTTCTTTATTATGGAAAATCCACAATTTGTTTCATTTCCACATTTCCTATGCTCACTTGTTATTTATGTCCCTGGCTTTTTCTATTTATCCACTGATATATGCAGGTTGCCAGAACATTCCGCGAGAAGGGCATACCTTGTGATGTAATATGGATGGATATTGACTACATGGATGGATTTCGATGTTTTACTTTTGATCGGGTATGTTTCTCTCCATTGATCTTAATCACTCGTGATGCTTTCGTTCAATAAGTTACAGCATGCAGCTATGGCATGCATGTTGTATTTTGCTGGACTTATTTTGGGATGTTTATTGCTTACTGCTGTCTTCTTCTTCAGTGACCCCATAAAAATTGCTTTGTTAGAGCCAACTTGATTATAACTTGATACCGAACAAGTTGTTTGGCTGAAGCCAACTTGCCTGACTTAATACATATCATTTTGACAAAGTTATCATACTGTCATCTTATAGAAGAGAAAGAATTAGAGAGGAGAATTCCTAATCCGTGTTACCGAATTGTTAATATATTGCAACTTGCAAGAAAAGTAAATTTGTTGCTTGCAAATCCCCAAACACCTCAATGTGCCACCCTGAGTTTGTCTGTGGTCTTGAAGTTGACAGAAAGCTTTCAAACCTCTCACAAGCATTCATTTTGAGTTTTGACTTTCTCTTTCCCAAGCTTCTAAAGCCTCCAGTCTTTGCCCAAACACCTTAAAAATAACCTATCACCAGCCACATCTGAGCCTCACATGTTAAGATTTGGTTAAAAGTTGCCATGAGTAGTGAAGAAATCAAACCAGTTGCTGGTTGTTCATTTTAAGGTGGATTATTCTTTTGATGAGTGGTATCAAAGGGGGCCTGACAAGGGGCAGCCATGTTGGACAGACCCCTTATTTAGAGCAGGGGGGTTGTTTGGCAGTGCTTGTTATGGTCATGTTGGTGGATAGGTGAGGAAGGTCTTAGGGATCGTTGATCTGGCTTGTCATTTTGAGTTGGATTTCTTCGACATGTTGCCAGCTAGCTTTGGCCAATCCCTTCTTAGGAACATAACATGTTAGATTCCTAAAATTGCACCAAGTAGTTTTGAGTGTCTTATTTGTTTCTTTTTTTCCTTCTTTTCTCTCCCCTTCTTTTTATTTGAAAATCCTGTTGTTGTCGTTGTGTTGTCTTCTCAACCATTACTTGGAAAATGACTGATTTGAATCTCTGTCAGGAATGTTTTCTAGATCCCAAGGCTCTGGTGAGCAAACTTCATCAATGTGGTTTTAAAGCAATCTGGATGCTTGACCCAGGGATCAAAAAAGAGAAAGGTTATTTTGTCTATGATAGTGGTTCTGAAAATGATGTCTGGATTCAAAAAGCAGATGGACGTCCCTTTGTTGGTATACTTACATTTATTTGTTGTTTACCAATGGCTTGTTACATTTTCTCCATTTTTGTGCGCACACAAGTGAATGATGATTTTGATTTTGTCTCTTTTGTTTCTAAGGGGAGGTATGGCCTGGACCTTGTGTTTTCCCTGATTTCACACAAGCAAAAACGCGTACTTGGTGGGCCAATTTAGTCAAGGACTTCGTTTCTAATGGTGTTGATGGAATCTGGAATGATATGAATGAGCCTGCTGTTTTCAAGGTTTTTTTCTCAATATATGTTCTTTGAAGCTTGAGTTTGCTCTTTTAGTCTTCATCTCATAATGTTACTTTTCAGGTCGTGACAAAAACGATGCCTGAAAGCAATATCCATAGAGGGGATGCAATACTTGGAGGTTGTCAGAACCACTTACACTACCACAATGTATTATTCTTCATTCCCTTAGCCTGTGCTTCATTTTGATTGTAGTGAAGCTTAGGGGCTTCTGCCTACTACCAATAATGGTACTTTTTGTAGGCTAGTTCTGAGTGGGAAGTCATAGGCTGAATTAAAGTCATTTAATTATTTAATTATCACTATTGTTATTATTACTTTCTTTTTTGTTTTTTTTCAAGAAAAGAATATATAGCATTAAAAAGACAAAAGGAGAATAAGGAGTCCAAGAAGCAAAGAAGAAAAATGGAAAACTAAACAAAAGATAAAAGTGTATAATTTTTGTTTCCACATTGCTGACCTTTTATTTACCACATAAAAGCTTTGGTTATCAATTCTTTTGTTTTGCTCATTGTAGGTGTATGGCATGCTAATGGCCAGATCAACATATGAGGGCATGAAATTGGCCAATCAAGACAAACGTCCCTTTGTTCTCACAAGAGCTGGGTTTATTGGCAGCCAGAGGTATGCTGCTACTTGGACTGGAGATAACCTTTCAAATTGGGAGCACCTGCATATGAGCATCTCTATGGTACTTCAATTGGTAAGTGACTTATGATCCTTCATTCATTTCATGTAATGAAAGTTGATAATTCTTATGTGCCAGTGTCTCTAGATGCTTGTACTTTAGCCAAGTTTTCTGCATTCTTTATGGTTCTTTCATGAAGAATATTCATGCTGCATCTGTAGTCTCCCATGGATTACCACAAGCTATATTACAATTATGAAAGCAAATTGAGTTAGATGGGTCATGATTTATGTGCTAAACTAAACTGCTAGCTCTTTATGAAGCCAACCATTTTTTCTCAGATATTTCAATAAAATTTGGGAGCAGATATAATAAGATAGAGACAGCAATATGGTGGAAAAATAAGATCAAATATGGCGAGGAACAGCATTACGATGATGCCATCTTTCATATCTATGATACAACATTTGATTTTTATATTAACAATTTCCAGCCATGGATGTTTCTCATTTAGCAGACAGGCAATTTCAATGATTGCAAAGTGAATTCACCTTTGAATATGATTGAGTGATATGAACCTATTTTAAAACTATTTTGGACGATGTGCAAAATCTTTAGAAACTGTATGATTTGGATCTTTGGAGAATCATTAGTTGGCATCATTACAAAATCAGTATGCGTACTGCCTTTTATAAAAAAAAAATAAAAAATAAAAAAAAAAATAAAAAACCTTACTCTTGCATCGTTGGGACATGTTATTATGGAACTTGAGAGAGTATGATTCTGAACATTTGGGGGTTATCAAGGGAGTGCAATTAGGGTTCTTTTTTTTTTTTTTTTTTGATTAGAACAAACAAATGTATGTCATATTATATGCTTTTAGTCAGAATCAGTTGCGAACTTTGCCTCTCCCACCCTGGCCATGCTCATAGACCCCTGCTTCAGGGGAAAACCCCACCCCGCCCATTTATCCCTTGCAAATGTAGACAAGTTTCCCTCATGCTGCAAAAGAAAATCTATTGACTAATATTAATTTTAATATCAATAAATCAATAAGATCTAGTAGTAAACATTTTTGTTCAACAAAACTAATTTTTTTTTTCAACAAAGTCAAGCAGCATTATATATCCAAGTTCCACAAAAAGACATATATATATATATATATATATATATATATATATATATATATATGTATATGTATGTATTATATCTGTAATACACAATCTTTATTGATATATAAACAGGTAAACAAGGAAGGGATACTCTACCTCCATCCTTGCCCTGTTCATGCGGTTTTAAAATTTAGGGAAAAGTATACTTAATCTCCCAATGGTTTCACATTTTGACACTAATCTCCCCATGGTTTTAAAACTGCCACTTTGCCCCCTCATGGTGGTAATTTTCGCCACTTCCCCCCTCTATTAACATTTTGTCCCCGTGTGGTTTGCTCCGGGTTTATGTTAATTTGGCATATTTAAGTCACATCTCTCTATCCACCTCAGCTCTTTCTCTCCCATATTTCCTCGCATGTGGCACTCACAGGCCCTTCTTCCTCCTCCACTTTCGTCAACAACTACGACTCTCTCTCGCTCTCTCTCTCATTCTCTCTTATTTCTTGAAATTTATCTCAAATAAACTTATAACATACCTCTGCATCATTATAAACCTATTTTCGACATTAAATTTCCCTTCCAACTCTAAAAGTGTGATCCCGTCATGTTCCACCATTATTAACCAATGGTAAGCATGTGTGTTTACCAATTAATGAATGATTTTTACCCCTCATGCCCTGAATCTTTTTGTGACACTAAAAATCTTTTTCAAATTACAATTTGTCATAATTTTTAAGTTTTGTTCTCCAATTATCAGTCAACCACCATTAACGGTGATTTTTGAAGTTCCCCATTGATGGTGAGCATACTTTTCTGCAAACTGAAATTTGATTTCATCATTTTTCAACTCTTAGTTTGTTTATAGTCTCTGAACTTATTTTCATCATATTGTCACAAAGCAGAATTGCACCAGTTTGCTGTGAGTTGGAAGTCACCAGCCTGCAGAGACAACCTTCCTCATTTGCAGACTTGACTTCTTGTTATGTATCTAGGTCCAAGTCAAAGCTAGACATGTTCAACAAAACATCCTAATTCGAGCTTTCCAGTTCAGGACTGAGAGGAATTGTATGTATGAGTAGGTCAAGAAACATGTTTGATGGATTATTAACAGTATACACATTCTTCAATAGCGACTTTATTTCGAAAGTTGATCCAATATAATATATATGATTAATCAGCAGGTGAGATTTGTCCATTTGACCCCTGATTTTACTTGATTGAGCACTTCAGCACATCAAACTTGAACCACACTCAGATTCCCAATCAAAGTGTTGAAGAACCATGAAAGGAGCAGACATATAGATCTATATATATATATATTGGTTTAAGATGCCCATGAGGGGTATTTTAGACAATTAGGTAGGGTTAGTGGGGTAACTCTCACTTACCCATACCTAACCACCCTCCCTTAATTATCTCTCACGTAGAATTACATTCATATGAAGAGACTAACATCTCCATCTTGTGTGGTATTCTATGAGATCCAAAAAAATGCCATGAGAGAATGGCTTGAGAGAGAATTAAATGAGAGTTTGAGAAAAATTCCGAATAGGGAATTTTTTCCGTCACAATGATGGCCGGACTGATGGTTGCGATGTTGTGATATTGCGGTGGTGATTCGATTAACATCGTGATCACCATTCCGACCGCGAGATCCGATCGAGGGACGTACGGTCGATTTTGGAGACTCTACACGTTGATGTATTTATCCTATACCCGATCTATTTTTATTTTTCTGAAAATTATTGTGTATGCTTCCGTTGTGAATGAGTCACTAAAATATCCAACATTGGTATCAGAGCTTTTTGTAGGATTATTAAAAATAATTTTCGGGATTATTTTTGGGTATAAAAAAATGTAGGGTATTAAATTTAAGGTTCGGGTCACGGATAAGTTTCGTGAATCCGATTACATCATGAGATTACCCATAACACGTAAATCATAAACATCTTTGAGCAAAATAAGGTCATGAAAACCGAGGTTGAAGTTTTCGGCTCAAATATTGATTGGATCTTTAGATCTTAGATTTGTCGAGTTTAAAGACATTTTGATCTAAATAAATGATTGATTTGTGTTTTACGTGTGCCGATCTACATTTTGATATGTGTTTTGTGATGAGCCGTCGTCGGAAACTGGGTTTTCCGAAAATGGCCGCGGAGGGCCGCGACTTTGGGTTCTTGATTCGATCGATTCAAGCATTAATCCTTCATAAAATCGAGTTAGGATAATTAAAGGAGGCCCGAATAAAATTTTTCAGTTGAAATTCGCTGAAAAAAATAGCCGGAAAGGTATTTTCTGGCTACCGGGTTAAGAGGACCTGGTTGCAGGCCCGTCGGGTGAAGAAGAAGAGCTCCAACCCGACAGGCGTGAGACCTCACTCGTGAGCAGGCGCGGTTCTGAAGTGGGTGTGGCTCGTGGATCCACGCTCTACTGTCTAATTTAATTTTAAAAAAAAAAATGTGTGAAATAAAGCTCATGAAATGCGGACGGCGAGAATCGAACCTGGAGACACGTGAGATCTTCAAGGATCTTTAACCACTAGTCCATGTAATTGGACTGGACTTGGTGCTCATCATATTTTACAAATACTTTCATTAAAGTGTATTACATTAATTATTTTTCTCATATTATGACAAAGGTCACACGCATTGAGGCGCGTGACCGATGCATTACACGTCTGGTATGTGTCAGCGTGCAGGTGGCACGCGCAGGCGGCTAGTGATATGTCGCTAGTACGTGACGACCCGTGGGACCTCCGACGGCGCGTTAGGTCGTTTCGGATTTAATTAATTAATTTATTTTAAGGGTCCCACAACCATAAAAGTGATTTTTAGTGGGTTTTTGTGTATCGAATCCTAGTTCGAATGGTGAGATCCAGTTTTGGATTGTGGTGTATGGTGTTTATTGATTCATACGCTCGTTTTGGGGTTTGTATTCGAATCATTTGTGTCTTGTTGATTCGTAGGGGCACAAAATGTGAGAATAAGCATCGATAGGTTACTAAAGTCTCTTAGATTGCTACATGGTCACTAAAGTCTCTTAGTTTGCTACAAAATTGTTGTATTAGATCTTTGAAAGGAGGATAAAATTAAATGGTGATAATTATGATAATTTTTCATCTGCAGATTCAGTTTATCCTTGAGAAGCAAGATCTAACTAAAATTCTGAGGCATGAGATGGTGGACTCCAGGGAGAGTATCACACCTCAGAGAGACGGGATTAGAAGATATTATGTGCATGAAAAAGGAATGATGACCGAGTTAGGGCAATCCTCCTGAGTAGCATGCACGATGATGCGATCCCAGTCTATGAGCAATGTCCTACAGCATTATCGGTTTGGCTCGTCCTATAAAGAGCATTATGGTACTCTTACAGATCCTGAGATGAGGATGTTATCTTATAAGTTTAATAATTTATAAGAAAATGGTTGATCATACGATGATATAACATTTGATAAAAATGTCGAGTATGGTCGCCGAGTTGGGGAATGTGACCGGGCCCATTTCAGATATATTTTCTAGTGCTGGATGTGATCCAATTCTTTACCTGATTCATGAGAAATCATGAAAGTCTTTCACATACGATGAAAGTATTCGTACTTTCACTAATGTGAATAGGCTCAGTGAGCTCGAGTAAGAGCATCTAGAGGTGAGTAGGCCATACTCGGGTCATCCTTATGCAGTGGAGTCGAGCAAGGACTCCTGTGGGACTCGAGATTTAGGTAAGAATAAAACATCCGAGAAAAATGATAATAATAATGCGCAGCAAGGAGGAGTTGGATACGACCAAGGTGTAGTGCTACATCCGTAGTAGACTTGGTCATTTCGCTCACAAGTGTGACGAGTGGAAATTAACTCTTTCTTCTTTACGCGGTTTGAGTTGCTCTCTGTTTTCTCTCCTTCGTGGATCGTAAACACAAAAGCAACCGACCACGTAGTTCGAGATAGGAGCGCGCTTATATAGTTTCGCCCAGTGAGTCCTCAAGTAGGAGGATTTACGAAGAGAAACAGAGCGTTTGTCGACATCAGAGAGAGTAACACTTGCAAGTTGGAGTTGTAAATATGCTAGACTCTGTATGCTCTTTATGCTCCGAATGTTCGACGGAACTTGATTTCAGCCTAGGATATGCTCTGTTAATTTAGAAATTTTATAATTTCTATTTATTACGATAGTTTTTTGATTGGTTTTGCTTTGGTCCGTGAGGGATTATATGCACTGGAAGTGATTTCTTTTAATGGTATTTCTTGATATTCTCCTAGTGAGAGAGGATGAGCCGATTAGTAGTGAGTGGTTTGTAGAACCCACTAATCAGTCTTTTGTCTAGATGACAAAGTAACAAGAAAATCATTCGACAATGCAATGAGAGTCGGGACTCCATTGCAGTCGGTTCACTCCGACATCTGTGGCCTTATGAACGTGAGAACCTGAAATGGTGTTGGGTACTCTATTACGTTCATAGACAATTACTTGTGTTTCGGTTACGTTTATCTGATCTCGCGAAAGTCTGAGTCATTGAGGTGTCTCAGGAGGTTTTTAGCGAAGTTGAGAATCAGTTAGACTTGAGAGTGGAGACTCTCAGAACCGATCGAGGGCGTGAGTATTTGTCTGAAGAGCTCTATTTCAAGAAGGGTATTACGAGAAATTGACTATTCCTTGCTACTCAGTGGAGTAGAGTAGCTGTGAGGAGGAATATGACTTTGTTTGAGACGGTGAAGCCGATGATGGCGCAAGCCAATTTACTCGTTTTCCATTGGGGAGATGTGTTATTAGCTGTAGTCTACGTCCTCAATCGTGTTCTATTGAAGTCCGCAGTCAGTACTCCAAATGAACTTTGGACAGGGAGGCAACCTGACCTTAGCAATTTGAGATTATGGGGTTGTACCGCATATGTTTACTGTTTCTCGCATTTACACGGCGAGTTAGGCCTGCAAGAAAAAAGATGTATCTTTATGAGATACTCAGAACACTCCGAGAGGATTGTTTCTAATGAGCATACAGGCGACACTCTCACTGAGATTGAATCTCATGATGTCGAGTTATTTGAAAATGATTTACCTATGAGAGGTGAAATCAATTGGGATTTTACCTTTTATCAGATGGATGAGCGTAGTGGTTTAACTGATCCCAGTGACAGGATTCAAGAATCCATTACGGATCTTGGTTCTAGTGGGAGCAATCCATCTAGAGGTAAAAAGGTTTCTCTTTCTCTTAAGAGTAGTCGAGGACGCGTACCTAGCCGTCACTTCCTGATTGAGGGAGAGGCTCTCAGTATGACTCTTGAGGGTTACGAGAAACCTTTAACTATCCCAGAGGCTCTTGAGGGTTCTGTGGAGGACCATTGGTTTGAGGTCATGAATGAGAGGAGTTGATGAGAATCAACGGAATCTGAGATCTGGTTGATTTGCCTGGGAGTAGTAGGGCTGTTCGGAACATGTGGGTTCTTAATATCAAGAAAAGGGTCGAAGGATCGATGTAGAGGTATAAGGCCCGTCTGATAACCAGGGGTTACTCAGACTTAGAGTGAGATTATTTCGATCCGTTTACTTTTAGCAATTGTCATGGACATGATATGGATCTGGAGTGAGACTAGATGAATGTTGAGATTGTTCTCCTGAGTGGGAGTTTGGATGTGGAGATTTACAAGGAACAACCATCTGGCTTTATTCCTCTAGATCTGGATGATAAGGTCTGTCAACTTCGAAAGTTTACATACGGTCTTAATCATCAATCCAGACAGTGGCGTTTGAGATTTCATGAGGAGGTGATATCTCACGGTTTTGTGATGATTGAGGAGGATTATCGCGTATACCTTTTACGTTCTTTTGATTCTTTTATGATCATGTCTTTATGTGAATGATATTCTGTTGACTGGGAACAACAGAGAGTATCTGATGACCGTGATAACGTGGACATTGTCAAGTCTTGATGTGAAAGACATGGGTGAGACTTAGTTTTTCCTCAAAGTTAAGATCCAGAGGGATCACTTGAGACAGGTGTTGACTCTTTCACAGGAGTCAAACATCAAGGGAGTTCTCGAGTGCTTCGAGAAGATCGACTACGACCCTAAAGATACTCTTATCGCTAAAAGGTTAAACCCTAATTCTTGATATATGCCTTATGACTCAGAAAAGGACAAGGGAAATGAGTAGAATCCCTTGTTCCAGTGTGTTGAGTAGTCTGATGTAAGCAGTGTTACGTACATGATCAGACATTTGCTTTGCAGTCAGTATGGTAATTAGGTATCGATCGAATCCCAGAGGGGATCACTGGAGAGCAATGAAAGGATTTCGAGATATCTCGAGAGAACTGCGGACCTCTCCTTGTGTTACGGAGGAGGTGATTTGCATTTTGTTGGGTATTCAGATATAAACTGGGTTGGTGATATGAATATATGCAAATCGATATCAGGTTTTGCTGTCTTGGAGTAGCAAGAAGCAAACCTATATATCTCTATTTACGATAGAGACTGAGTTTGTGGTACGCTCAGTGGCAGTTCAGAAGTGTGTTTGGCTCTGGAAATTTTCGGATCACTTAGGGGTTGTGTCAGACAGTGAGAGGCCAATGGATGATTTATTGAGAAAATCAGGCTGTCCTTGTCCACACCTAAGACCATAAGTATAAGTAAGTCCAAACACATTGATACCTAATACCACATTATGAGAGACATCACCGAGAAGGATGAAGTGACAAATTAAGTACACTACTATACAGCGTGTTGCCTGATCCCTTCAATTAACCCATTGTGATAGATTCCTGTGTGAGATATTGGAATTATTGGGTTTGCGTGTATATTGACATTTCTCACATTGTACTGATGCTTATTGTGTTATATATATGACATGCGCATGATTGAGTTACTTATTTATTGCATTATTTTATTATCATATATTTTGTGATTTGTTGTGATAAATGATATGTTAGGCAGGCATGGTCGACTCTCTCACACGAATGACCACCTCCAGCTCTGAGTGAGTGGAGATGAGACGGTTTCTAGTTGTAAGAGACTTTGAGAGTGGCCCTACTACAACATAAGTCGCCTTGATATATGTTCAGGATGAGGTCATATGCGATATGACCTGCATGGACATACCCATATCCATGTTGCTTGTAAGTTGCAAGGTTTGAGATCTCAGATATCATTTACGACTAGTGATATTGTTTTTGAGATACTCTCTCTAAGATCTCTGGGTAAAATCTTATGTATAGACTGAGCCTCATACCTGCACAGTGTTAGAAAAATCTGACATATGCCCTTTAAGAGATAGGGGAATAACACTGTGACACGCGTTTCATACTGTGTGTGATATGATGACTAGGGATACTGGGAGCATTATTTGAGATATTGATATTATTTAGATCCTCGTTCCCACTGTGTGAGATCCGAGATCCATTGGGTGGGATCTCTTGTACCCTTATCACTTTCGGGTGTTTCTAGAAGTCTTGACTCAGTGTTGCTATTTTAGTCTGTTTACCGATAGTCCGAAAGATAAATTGAGGTATGAGGGACAGGTATAGGAAAGCAGCTGAATTGAGACTAATAGATTCGAGTTTGGAAAAATGAAAATCAATTGATATTATATCATTATGTTATATTCACCGGCATGCCTATTATGCCTATTCATGTTGGGATATAAGCATAATAGTGGATACAAAGTCTAGCGTTTATTGTGGATTACTTTCGATGAGGAAAGTAACTCGATGGATGTAATTAGTTTTGGATCTAGGGTGCAGCGAGTTATTTTGATACTAACGATGGTTTCTCGATCATCCTAACAGGTGCATCGAGAGGTTCTTTATTTGTAGGTATACTCGACGGTCGTACGACGCCCAATCCTGTATGAAAGTCCAGCAGGGTGATGAGATAGATTGCATGAATTGTGATCTAATGACGGACAAAAATGTCCTCGTGTGCAAGTGGAAGATATTGGTTTAAAATGCCCACGAGGGGCATTTTAGACAATTAGGTAGCGTTAGTGGGGTAATTCCCACTTACCTATACCTACCCACTCTCCCTTAATTATCTCTCACGTAGAATTACATTCATACGAGGAGACTAACATCTCCATCTTGTGTGGTATTCTATGAG
The DNA here is from genome assembly GCA_037126225.1 of Dillenia turbinata. Lineage (NCBI taxonomy): Eukaryota > Viridiplantae > Streptophyta > Magnoliopsida > Dilleniales > Dilleniaceae > Dillenia > Dillenia turbinata. The sequence goes on along the minus strand of JBAMMX010000008.1, from coordinate 14,698,924 downwards.
ATCCAAAAAAATGCCATGAGAGAGAATTAAATGAGGGTTTGAGAAAAATTTTGTAGTAGGGAATTTTTCCAGTCACAATGATCGTCGGACTGAGGGTTGCGGAGTTGTGATATTGCGGTGGTGATTCGATTGATTCGATTAACATCGTGATCACCATCCCGATCGTGAAATCCGATCAAGGGACGTACGGTCGATTTTGTAGACTCTACACATTAAGGTATTTATCCTATACCCGATCTATTTTTATTTTTCTGAAAATTATTGTTTATGCTTCCGCTGTGAATGAGTCACTAAAATAGCCAGCAATATATATATATATTTAATCCAATCCTGAAGTTGTGAGTTCAGTTTCAACAATATCATGAAGTGTATCAATGCTTTTCTGACGACCTATAAAATTGATGAAAGGAAGAGTATAAGGAGACAACCAAATTTCATGGTGAGAAATATGGATACAAAGACAACAAGTGGGCAGAATGTGCAAGCTTTTATGTTGGGAATGAATAGATTTTCGTTCTGCTGAATCTACTCCAATATCAGGATGCATTGCCAACACCTCAGATGGCAATTTAACTCCAATTCGTCAATTTTTGATGCTTACTTTTCATCCTTAAAAACCCAGAAATGTTGCTATAGAATCCTATTTATCAGCATTTGTTCAACCATATAGGGCAATAAAAATTGCTGGCACATATTCCTGTCTCTTCTCTTCCTCCACTTGATGAAAGATAGATCTTCTTGTGGTGTATACCCAAGGTGGATTTTGGATTTTGATTCACATGATGGTGTTAGAAGAACTAGAGCTATGGTGATGATGGGGAGCGGAACCATATATAGTGGTCAGGTGGTATTGGCAACATGCTTATACCTCAATTAGTGTCGTATACTGCTCAATTTATGATGGGGAGCTCACATGATGGGTTTTGATCTTCATAGGAACCATATATAGTGGTCAGGTGGCATGGCAACATGCTTATACCTCAATAAGTGTCCCATACTGCTCTGGAATGTGGCACTTGGCTGTTGATTCTATTCCTTTTCTCCCCATTTAGAGCATGGGGGATTGTGGGTTCCAATAGGTTATGCTTGTCTGGCCTTTGTTCCTATCTCTGGTTTCATTTGGCTCATCAGTATGCTTATTCTAGGACTGCTGATGGCTAGTGGTTTGTCAACTGAGCTTGCAGTTTTCAGGTTTTGTTTCTAAAATTAACCGAGCATGGGTCATACTCAGTTAAGCTCCAGTTCTTGCTCTTCTTCTCGACTGATTATGAGCTGGAGCTTGAATTTTACAATCTCCACATGGAACATATTTTCCTGGATTCAGAAAATTAGAATTAAACTTTGTTTTCAAAATTATCCAATATCAGCAATTCATTCCCAGAAGATAATTAGAAACAACTTTTATTGCCCAGTAAGTGATCGGAAATGACCCATATTCCTAAATGAATCTTGTTGATGAGCCTGGACAAGCTGTAGAATACTCACTAAAGAAGTCCTTAAATAAGCAAATCATGTTCACAAGGTTTTAAATGATCCTGCGTGCAAGCATAGATGAGCCTGACTTTGAAGTTTCTGAGCTTGAGCTGTGTAATAAACCAGCCTTATTTACAGCTTGAGGTTGGCTTGTTTATCATAATATTGATTGTGTAGAGATTTTCAAGCCAAGCTTGAGCTGTTCAGAGGTAGATCTTGTTCATGAGTGCCTCGACTTATCTTCAGTTTTAGCTTTTGTGGTGCTTTTAACTTGTACTTTTAACCTCAGGTTTGTGCATTTGCTGGTGTCCATTGCATAAATGATCATGTTCACGCTTGTATTTAAAACCAATTGACTTGGTTACTCCAGTCTTTCATACAGATTCCAGAGTTTTGATTGTGGACTTCTTATGCTACCTGCACCCATACTTGGAAAAATTTTATTTTTGGGGTTGAAGTAGGACTTAATTGCTATACAAGCTGACACATTAGAGCTTTTATTTATATATATATATATATATATATAAAGGGTTTTTGTGAATAACATTACATTTGGTTTCCATTCTTTTTCAAGGTGATCATTTATGATAAAGCTGGTGCAGGGTGTTTGAATTAAACACACAGTTTGTGTTAAGCAATTTTGGTGTGATGAAGTGTTCTAATTAAGTTTTGTCTGTTCCAGGGTCTGAGCGGCCAGCCTCTTTCAGGACCAGATATTGGTGGATTTGCAGGAAATGCAACACCCAGACTTTTTGGAAGGTGGATGGGTGTTGGGGCAATGCTTCCCTTCTGTAGAGGGCATTCTGAGAAGGATACCAATGGTCATGAGCCATGGTCCTTTGGGGAAGAGGTTGGTTTCTGTTCTGCTAGCAAGATATTAGCTTTTTCCTTGAATATGGTTTTAATTTTCATTACAAATGTTTAAGTTTCATATTTCATTATTAAAGCAAGAATTTGCAACGCCTTGCCAATATTGATACTTTTAATTAGTGTAAGTTTAATTAATGTAAGTTCTCATTTAGGGTTGCATCTGAAGATTGTGTAACTTATCATCATTTTGATATAATGTAGTCTACACATGCATTAATGATGCCACAAAGGTGAGTAATAAGGAAAACAAACAAAACAATAACAGTCACTGAGAAGAAGTAAAGGGAAGGGAGCATACCTCAACCTAAATAGCTAAGTGCAGAATAATCTATCATTTTCCTCACCAATCCCCTTATTTGTAGATCTAAAATCGTTTATAACAAGGTGACCATTCAGCTAAATGCTCTCATAACTTTAAGAAGCTACATTCCTCAAGGTTTAATACATACTAATAGTCACCAACATGAACTTTGTAGGACTTATAACGTTAGTGTTCAGTACATTTATCCCCAAGTGAGAAAAAAATCGTCCAAGCATGTACACATGCAATCTACACAATTCAATCTTCTTGCTCTTGTATGCTGTGCACTGATGATTATTGTTTGGCATCTTAAAGGATGATAGAACTTGACCTAGGACCTGGAAATGAGTGGGATCATGAATTTATAGAATTATCAGTTACTCTGATGTTAAAAGTATGATGGTGATGTCTAATGATATTAAGATTAACATAGGGTAGAGGATGTATCTAGGAAAGTGCTTTTTCCTTTTTCCTTTATCTGTTCTCTTTAGAAGAAAGAGAGCATCATTTGTTACTTTTATACAAAAGCCTCAAGTATAATTTATTGAATGGAAAATTTGAACTCTAGTGAAGAAGTTGGCAACCATTTCTTAGCTGAAAAATTTTGGAAATGTGTGGCACCATTTAAATGCTATTGTACAATTGTATCATACACAAAATAGAGTGTCATTTGTCATCCCCATGCATGATCTTCAAATAGTTGAACATGTGATGTTTTGATTGCTTACACATGAGGCACAGGAGTTGTGCAGTTTAGTAATTTAGATGGATGTATATGTATCCATTCTTTACTTAAATATAGATGGCTGAGAAAAAGATCTATTTCATTTTAGAAGTATTGTTATTTGCAGTAGTACTGTGCAGATCCAACATTTGGTTCATATGAACAACCAAAACTTGATATTAGTTTGTCTAGTACGATTGGCCTAGTAAGGTTTTAATAATGCTGTCGAAGATTACTTTTGATTTAACAAAATATTTAATTTTGTTTACTCAATTTGTATGTAGTGTGAAGAAGTTTGCCGCCTAGCATTGAAGAGACGGTACCGCCTTCTACCTCACATGTATACACTTCTTTACATGGCCCATACCACTGGTACACCTGTAGCAGTTCCCACTTTTTTTGCTGGTAAGCTTTCACCGTCCAATCCAATATTAGTATTATATAATGGCACCCACCTCGGGAAAGTTTTTTATTTTTATTTTCTTTAATTGTGACTATTTTAACTTTAATTACTTGCTTGTGTAGACCCAAAGGATCCCAGCTTGAGGAGGCATGAGAATTCCTTTTTGTTGGGTCCAGTTCTAATACATGCAAGGTTTCATATCCTCCATTTAATCTGTTATATTAGGTTGTTTTATTTTATAACTTCATGAACACCTGTTCTATCCTTGATTTGTGCAAATCTGCTTCCTACTTATCATTGCAATTCTCTCATCTAATGTCTCTAGAGTTTGATCTAAAAGCTTCCCTATTATTGTCCTTGACATTTATTTCTTCTGTCTTATCATACAAAATCTTGTTCTCTTTTTATGACAAAAAACCCTTTTTTCTCCTCTCTTGCCGTCCGCTGACAATTATCACTTGCCATTATATTATATTCATCTTCCATTTTTGAAAATTCATTAATTTCTGCAAATCAGCTGCGTTTGATTTTGGTCACCAAAATAAAAGTCTGCCTTTAGTATTCGAAGGTTACTTTTAAACCCCTCTATGTTCCACAGTGCAATAAGATCAAATTTAATTATGTTTGTAAAATTAACAAGATGGTTTTGAATTTTGATGTATCTTTTTCGTAAAACTTAACTTCTGATAGCATAGATTCTTCATACAGAGAAATGATGTTCTTCTGGAACTTATACCATTTAGTTGAGGAAATAAGCCCAACTGTCTATCATTGAATGTGGACTTGCTGGTCTTCGTGATTATTGACAATCACTTTTGTTGTTCTAGATTCTAACTTTGTTGACCTAAAAATAGAAATGTTTTTCTTGAGGACAAATTACTGGTAAGTGTAACATATAAAAATTAGAAATTAATATGATTTCCTTGATTTTAAGTTTGTTAAGAACCTTCGAGCTATAAAATAACTCCTTGGTTCCTGTGGTTTGCATGCCAACACCTTTCTGTAAACTGCAACTTTTTTTTATTGGTCCTCATGTTCTTGGTGCCTTTTTGTCAGTACGTATCCTGATCAGATGTCTGAGGACATGCTGGCTGTGCTTCCTAGTGGTATTTGGCTAAATTTTGATTTTGATGATTCACATCCGGTATTATTTTCCCTTCTGATTCTTTACCCTTTTATTTTTTCTTCTACTTTTATTGTTATTCCTGTTTTGTGATCCCTTCCCTACCTATTCGTTTTCCTTTGAACTTGATGTTGACTGACATCCTGTATTCCTTTTCCACAATTCAAATATATGTTACCACAGGACTTACCATCTCTATATTTAAAAGGTGGTTCAATTATTCCCCTGAGTCCTCCACATCAGCATGTTGGTGAAGCTAAGCCCAATGATGATCTAGCACTCCTTGTGGCATTAGATGAAAATGGTAAATTTTATTTTATTTTATTTTTTTGCCTTTGTAGAAATGACAAAAAGCTTGTATCTAAATTAACAAGATAAATCTTGTTTCGGTTTGTCAATTTTAAGCATAATGATGCCTCATTTCTTTCGGCATCTTGTGGCTGTGGTCCGCAACTTATCTCTGACTTTTCTCACAAAATCGCTGCGACTTCAGCTCCTACTGAGCTAATGTTCCCTGAAAAACAAAAGGTTTGGGAGTGCCCAAGCATGTCTCAATATTGTTTTTTCCTTTCCATTTTTCAAATACTTGATTACCTTTAGTGCTAGGTTGTTCAATGTGGGCTAACTAACAATTGTTGGTAGTTGTATATTAGCTTGTTAAGATTGGTTTCTCGTTAATGTAATTTTTCCATGATTTTAAAAGTTAGAGGTTACAAATTCAATGATATTAGCATCGGCCAACCAAGTGAAATATTATATAATATATATAAATTAGTAAACCTCATAATTTACAAATTCTCGAGTGACAAGGAAAACAGCCGCAAAGAGCTTTTTGAAGGGGAGTCAAGAAAGACAATATCATCATAATCCACAACAAAATGTTGGAATGAAGTTCACAACCAATCACAAGCTCACAATCTTGAGGGGATTCTTAAAAATTTTGAGGTCTTATGGTCTTGATTCTAGTGCTTGCCATCAAATAACATCTGGTGCCTCATTCTTTCACATCCTTATTTCTGCAAAACTTAATACTTCATTGCTTATTATGTGTAGCTGTCTCTGTACTTATTAAAAATTTTCTGTTCACACCTTTGGCATGGACCCAGGTCAGGTTCTCCTAGCAAACTTTTGGATTTCCTTTTGTAAATGTTTTTATGCCCCTTGTACTCATTATCTTGATGCAACTTCTAATCATGTTTCAAACAAATTTGAAACATCACAGTTTCATTTCAACTCAAGGCTTTTTCCAATGGCAGTTCTAAACACAATCAATTTTTACATTTTGTTGCAAACACTGGACATTTTCTCAAACTCTAGCTCAATTTGATAAAGTCCATGCAAATTGACCTTAGCTTAGTCAGCTAATAGTGGAAATATCATAACCCATGCTTCTTGGAGTCAGTAGTGGCCATATAAAATATAATCTGATGCTTTTCCCGACTTAAGTGCTGCATGTTACCGAAGTGGTATTTTTATTTTTACAGGAAAAGCTGAAGGGCTTCTCTTTGAAGATGACGGTGATGGTTATGATTTCACTAAAGGTGGATATCTGCTCACCTATTATGCTGCTGAATGTGTTTCTTCAACTATTACGGTTAGCGTTTCCAAAACAGAAGGCTTATGGCAGAGGCCAAAACGACGTCTCCATGTTCTGATATTATTGGGAGGAGGTGCAACAGTATGTATTATATTACAGAAAAAGTGGTAAGCATTGTTCTAACTGCTAGATGACTCGATCTTAAATCTTGTGATTCCAGCTTGATGCCTGGGGAACCGATGGAGATGTTCTGCAAGTTACCATGCCTTCAGAAAAAGAAGTGTCTGGGCTTGTATCAGCAAGCAAGGAGCATTACAAGGATCAAATGGGTAATAAAAAATGTTTATGCCATTGATGGCCGCTTATTCTCGGATAATACATGCTTGTATGGTTCTAGAGATAAATATTGTTTCCCAGCCAGAGTGTATTTATCAGTTCAACAAATAAGTACTTCTTTGTCAAACAGTAAATTTATTTTCCTGCAGAAATCAAGTTAGCTGATAAACTATTCTCCTCGCTTTCATTGGTAGTTCAGAGAAATATTTTAAAATGCTATGCATAACTAAGGGCTATTTTCATAAACTAATGTAGCATATTGTTGTTTTGACGCGTAATTGTCCAATAGCACATATCTGTTCATATATTTGTCCTTCTACATGCAAACAGGAAGTTAACCTTTTAACTGTCTGAATGATTGATTTCATTTAACACCCTCTAGATGCATAGATGATCCTTCATAACCTTCCTGGTGACTTTTTTGGCCTTCTTGTTGGTTGGGGGCGGGGACAATCCAGAAAAGACGGTGTGTGCAAGGAGGAAACTCTTCTTTTGGGGGTTCCCCCGGGGGGGTGTTGAACTATGTGATTTAAAAATTTAAAGGCTTTTTCAAAATTTTCCAAAGGTTTGGGAGGGCCAAAGGCCCCCTTGGATCTGTCCCTCGGTGGGGAATTAGGGAATATGAGTTTCAGAAGTTAACCTCCATTTGCTTATGTTGTCCTGAAATCACTCTTACTGTGTTTCTTCAATTTCTTTTTATTTTTTGTTAGTTTTGCTATGCAAGAAGTTACTTAATCTTCAAGTGAGCTCCTTTTTAAGTGTGAATAATAATTGCATATCAGTTATATTGTTCTCAAAAACCATGTTGCTGAATGCAGCTAGTGCTAAAAGGATTCCAGATGTTGAGAATGTTTCCGGACACAAGGGAACAGAACTTTCAAAGTCCCCAATTGAACTTAAAGGGGGTGCATGGATTCTTAAGGTGGTTCCCTGGGTTGGTGGTAGAATCATTTCCATGGTGCATGTTTCATCAGGTAGTTCTTATACCTTTGTTTCTATTTTTGATAGCAAATGTGGAAAAGAAAATAAAATTTGCAAAACATGTCACACATCCCCCCTAAGATTCTTGTAAAATCTTGGAGATATTTCTCAAAATAATCTGGGAAAGTTGGAGAAATAACATCGTAGACCTTTTAATAAATGCTATTTTTCCTTTGGAGGGAAGCTTTGGGTGGGCCTGTTCGCAGATACAGTGGTTATTGTCTCTCCTTCGAACAACAATAGGAAATATTCCATTAAAACTTAATGTTTTACAAAGACTAGTGAAAAATCTGGAATAAAATTTGTTACACCTATACTTAATAAAATTAATACCAATGGTCTTTTTCAAAAGAGGAGACCTTATAAACCAATCTCCTTTACCATATGTATCATGTGTTACACAAATGTTGAAACTAGAGATCATTTGTTTTTACTTTGCTCTATTGTGAGGGAGATATGGAACTGCTTTGCTGTATGTGACAATGTTTGGATTCCCCCTAGAGAGTCCCTGATTTGTTTAGTACAAAATTCTGAGGTTTTGAAGGGAAGAAAGATATTTGGTTGTGAATGAATCATCCCATGGTTTATTTGGAGAGAGTGGAATACCTGATTTTTCGCAATTAGAACCACTGAAACTTCTCTTTTATAGGATAAGTAATTTTTTATAGTTCTCTTTGGGCTCATGCATCAGGATTTATAAACACTATAGTTTGGACGATTTGAAGAGAGATTGGAGAGCAACTATGTATTAGACTTTTTTGTATTGATTTGCTTCCCCCCACCCCCCAAGAATTCTTTATCTTTAGAAGTTTTGTACATTCCTTTATATATTTAATATATTCTTCCTTTTCTATCGAAGAAAAAGTATTTGGAATAATCTTTTTATCCCCTGAAGGTTAACATCGTGAAAGTATTCTCTTCAGTTCAGGGAAAAAAAAAAAAAAAAAAAAAAAAGAAAAAAAACCTGACCACCAAATGGATTGCACATTAAAATGTTTCCTTCCTTGATTAATGAGACTTGGGGATTACCTACTCTGGCCTGTGGACTTCAGAAACCCCCCCCCCCCCCCCAAAAAAATAAACCCTTAACTTTTGTCAATGATTAGTTTGCATGTTTGAGAGTATAGCTAACATTTTTCTTTGGAGCCAAAAATAGACATAATTCATATTCAGACTCTTCCAACTTGACTTTGTAGCCATTACATTTGCTTAGCAGTATACCAAATTTGAAAACTTTTTAGTCAATTACCAATGTGGCAACAAGGGAATCTCCCTTAGTTATTTAAAAGATGAAAATTCTCTTGTTCCTCTCTGTAGATAGTCCAAAATTTATAGATAAATCAAGAGAACATTTAAAGTTTTAAGTTGGAAGAGCTGAACTTCTCATCCACAGATTTGTTTCTTATCCTTATACTCCAAGCACAATGTAGTAAAAGGTGGCTGATCAAAGTTTTACTGGCATTTCATGAAACACATATATATCCAAGAATATGCCTTCTTCCATGTAAAGGTTATTAGTAAGAACCCAGCCTTTGCTCCCCGCAAGTCATAAGATGTTATTCTTTTATTATTTCTTTAAAAAAACTTTGGAAGCTTTTATGGTAGATCATAGAATGCAGACAAATTTTGGGTGCTTATTGGATCTTGGTGGATCTCTATCCTCCCCCATACTTTTTACACTTTGTCTCTTAGTAACATAGTTTATCCTGAAGGCAGAAAAAGAGACTTGGATATTTTCTGGTTCATGATACAGTACATACACTTAACAACCCTATATATCTTCTTTCACTTTGACAGGAACTCAATGGCTTCACAGCAGGGTTGAAATTAATGGGTATGAAGAGTACAGTGGAACTGAGTACCGATCTGCTGGATGTACTGAGGACTATTCTGTCATTGAGTGAGTACAAAAAATTAGGAAGTTGATTTATTTTGATGAAGCAATCTATGCTTGTTATCTTTCAGATGATGCTGCAAGATACATAAAGGTTACTTGTGTCAAAATGGTATGATCTAATATACGCAACCATCAGATGTAACGATTAAGAAGGAATGAATGGTTAATGTCCCATTTGCAATATGAAACTGATCATCTCATGTAAGTCACAAGCTATATTTGTGTAATTTAGCTGCCTAGGTAGATAGGTCCTTTGCTTTCCCGGGAACCTTTTAGCTTAGCATATTTTGATGTCTTATGAGGTTATGAGAGTGTCTCCTATAACAAACCATGCTTTCTTTCCATATCGTGTGACATGCCCTAGGAGGTTAATTCTTCCTAATAATCTTTGCAAATGTGAAAAAACATTTTGATCAGTCTCAGGGTACAAGGCACTCCTTGCACACTATTGCACATATGATACTGATTGTTACGACATGAAAGGTGTGCCATGTTTTGTTTTCACTAGAAATTCTAAGTTGCATAGCTTGACCTGTCATTTGTGGTTATAACTAAGTAGTACAAAAGCTGTTACCACATGCAAAACTCTTCCAAACTTGTGACTCCAAAACGATTAAGCTCTAGTTCTATGAAAACTCCATCAATAAAATGTATAATGTTCAAGTTACCCAAAAAAGGAGACTTGAGTTCATAACAATATGATAGACCACAGATAAAATAAATTGAGCTTGAATCACAACTAGGGTAAACTTTGACAAACGAAACAGAATTCAAAATTTCGAGGGGATTTTGAGATTGCTTCAAGAGGAGTGCAACTAATAGCTTGAAGTTGGATGACATGATGAGGAATTTTAGATCCAGACAAGAACTATGAGTGATACTGCTTCTGCCTCTCTCAAGCTCTCTCTAACTCTTGGCCTGAGGAACAAAGATTTTTTTTTTTTTTTTTTAATTTTTGGTTGGGGGTGGGGGCTGAGACCCTCATAATTCCGTAAGCCCTTGTTTGCTGCGGAGAACCTTCTTTTTGTATAAGAAAAAAGGAAACGCCTTCAAGAAGCATCAAATGGGTGCACCCTTACATGCTACATTAGTTGTGAATAGACTATCAAGGGTGCCAGAGGACAACTTTTATCTAGCAGCTATGTGTTTGTGTTACTGGGATTGGTCTGACCCCTTAGCAATCTTGGATCTGATCCAAAATGTGGTATAAGTTTTTGAAACAATTGATAAAATATCCAAAAAAAGAAAAAAAAAAGTTTTGTGATCTAAAAAGCTACTATAATTATTTAATAGTGATTTCTCTTTTATTTGATCATTTTAGTATTAGAAAGAATTTTATACTAATAGTTGCAAATAAAAATTTGTGAAATACTTGAGTCAGAGAAAATTAAGTCGAGAAAAAATAGTACAAGTATCTAACTATGCCCAACTCCAAAGGACTATGAGCTGGATAAGGTAGCATACCATGTTCCTGTACCCCTAGCCATGCCTTAACATACCATGATTGAGAGAATGCTGGTCTGCATCATATGGATCAAATTGGCTTTAAATACTAAATCCTATGACAAATACACTATTCATTTTTAGAAAGGGTAGTTTGAGAGAGATGAGTGCAATGTCTTGAAATCTGTTCAGTGTGGTCGTATAATCATGATAGTGCTATGTAAATCATGTAATGTAAGTGATGATTGATGTCATGCTTCTAGATTAAGAATACATATTCTTACTACAGAATCATGAGCATGCAAAGCAATTTATGAGGTCATCTTTTGAAGACGTATAATATATTAGAAATTAATTTTACTGGACGTATAGATACTTAGGGTTCATTCACTTCAGTGGGGAAAAACAAAAAAAAAAAAAGCTTTGTGGCATGTATGTTCGGCTTTCCCTTTATTGCCCAAGTAATATAAAGAGTTATACCTAATAAGTTCTCTGGTTCTTCTTTTTCCTATATTAAATTAGTTGATTAAACTTCAAAATGACATAAATGACTAAATGTTTCTCTGAGGGAAAATCCTAATTTCTGTGTCAAATTTTAATCCGAATCACATTTTGGCAATAGGCAAAGTTATTTCCAGACAAAGTGGCTTGATCTTCCCCTTCAATTACACCTTGGGACTTTCCATTTTCTTAACACCTAGCACTTTCAAACCATCATTCAACAGAAGAATATCATGTTGAGAAGCAGACCTTCAGTACATATGTGCCACCCTTCAATCAAACCCTAGAAAGAACCTTGGTAATATCTAGTTCAAAAATTCTCAGTTATCAGCTCAACGGGAGAGCTCCCTGGGTGAGTTCCAGCTGAAAACCAAATGAAATTGAGGAATAGACATAACTGTTGCTGTGAATAGAATCAACACCAAAAATTCTGCATTTCAAGCTCATGACTACAGGGTACATTGATCTACTGGATGTGAATAAGCCTTTCAGAATACTTCTTTTAATATGTGAGAGAGAGTTTTGGGAAGACAGCATTCTCCGTAAGCTGGACCCACATGTCGCTCTTTAGATTTAAAATGGATGTCCTTCAACTTTCTAGACTTATGTATTGCTGATGGTCTTTCCTCATTGATCATACAAGTAGTGAGTCTCATGTATTCCATTTCAATCATTTATTGATTTACTAATATTGGGAGTCCTGTTTTATTCTATTTATCTTCAAAAGGTGCTAATTTCTAATCAAATGAAAATGATATATCTTCCCATTAGTGTACACTTCCAATCATGAAAGATGATTTCAACAAGCATATAAATCTCTCTCTCTCTCTCTCTCTCTCTCTCTCTTTCTTTGCCTTTGGTTTATGTTATGTTGTTGCAGGTGGGACTTTGAACATGCAGGAGAGGAGGAATCTCTCGAGTTAGAGGGTGATATTGGTGGTGGATTAGTCCTTCGAAGATGTATTTCTATTCCAAAAGATGATTCCAATATCTTCAGTATTGACTCTAGCATCATAGCCCACAAAGTTGGTGCTGGGTCTGGTGGATTTTCACGGTGTGCTTCTAAAATCCCATTCATTTTATGGTCTTTGTAACACTGCCACATACAAAACAAACCTTTGCTTAATTTTCAACTTCATTGATGATGATTTTCCCTTTCGTTATGAACTGCCGATTTTTGTATTCTAAACCTTCTGTTGCTTATTTTCTCTCTAGGCTTGTCTGCTTGCGTGTGCACCCAACGTTCACCCTATTGCATCCCACTGAATCCTTAGTTTTATTTACCTCCATAAATGGAACTAAGCAAGAAGTTAGGCCAGAATCTGGTGAGCAGTTTTATGAGGGGGATCTCAAACCTAATGGTAATTCTCTTCTCTCTTTCTCTTGTGGGATAGGGTTCTTCATCATCCTCTTTATTTGTCTTTTCTTTCGCAGGCCCTTTTCTCCTTTTTTTTTAACCCTCTGAAGTATGATATTACATTTTGCATGCTATTAATGTGTCATACAGCTATTTAGAAAAAGACATGGACTTCACTTAATTTAGCTATGGGGCACTAAAATTTCATGTAATTATACTATGCTGATTATATACGGAAATAGATGATCCAAGTGCTCCTGGTTTTTTAAGAGTTTTAGATTCACATCCCTCGTATCTTTTCATAATCGTGAGTTTTTGTGGGATGAGAAATGTATGTGAAGAGATTGTTAATTTAAGAAAGATTTAAGCTCTACAGGGTCAACTAAGATTCATTAATTGGCATTGCAAGTCAAATTTTGGCATCTGAAGTAAAAGTGAAGGTAAAAAAGTTGTAGAGTTGCAAACTGAAATTTGATAAAAGAAATAGAGGTTTTCATGCGCTTTTGGATCCTAAACTTTGGGCTGAATTGTGTTTTCCCCTTCTATATGAATATGGCGATTTGACAGCGTAAATTGTGTTGAGTTGGTGTATCTCTGTCCCAACACATGGATTTGACTTGCTTATGAGAATGCGGAATATGTGTTTATGGGTCCAAAACAGATAAAAGTTCAGGTGCCAATTGAGTTGGTCAATTTTTACTCTCATTTTTCGCAAAGGGAATTGAAGTCAACTTCTAATTTTTGAATCCAATTGATTAATTATCTCTCCAGTAAATATAAATTACATTTCTTTGTGACAAGATGAAATTAATGGATAAATGATAGCATATTGAATTAGGTGACAAATCTTTTACCTTTTGTAAGCACTTTAATATACCAATCTAATACGTATACCTTAATTTTAATTTTGTGTTGCTCATGAGTGAGTTGAGCACAATTTTGAGGTTGGGCCTTGGCGCAATAAGTTTGCTCCCTTAGATTGTGGATGTCATATTTCAAGCCATGATTATCTTTGCTTGCAGCAAAGTTGCCATTCCTAAATCTCTTAATGATGGGAATTTGATGCGCTACACTGCCTTTATGGTTTGCACATGCAAATTCTAAAATGAGATAATATCCATGTAGCTCCAACCATGAACTTCACAATGAGGAATGACATATCCTCCTGGCCATGCTCGCTTGCTCGGTGTGGGAGGGCATGGTTGTGAATATGCATGTACAAGCTGTTGCTATTTTTCTCCTTTTCTTCCGGCAAGTAAATTCTTAGTTCAAGTCTCTGTATTTCTGTTTCATTGCTGCAGAATACTAAGGAAGAGGTCTTTAGGGTGTTACTCTTGCGGCCGTCTATACCTTGTCTATGATCTGAAAATCATGTGGATGTTTTGTTTGTTCAGGTGAATGGATGCTTGTGGACAAGTGCCTTGGTCTTTGCCTCGTAAATCGATTTGATGTCAATGATGTCCACAAATGTCTTATTCATTGGGGAACGGGGACAGTCAATTTGGAGCTATGGTCTGAGGAGCGGCCTGTTTCCAAGCAATCACCTCTAAGAATCTGCCACGAGTACGAGGTGAGGAGATTTCCATAGTGCATATTATTGATGGGGTTGGACGCCAAGAGTGGTTGACACCACTTACCTATAGGTTGATGCTCCATGCGCCTCCACGTAATGTGTACTAATTTGTCAAAATGGGGGTTGTAGATGACATGGTCCTCCCCCTTATATTGATGTAAACCTGGATAGTGAGAGTGGTATTTAAAACCAATAAACTTTGCATTAAAAAAGAGAAACTACCAAATCTCATATATTACAAATAGAACATGAACAGGAAGTGAACTTACAAAAAAGAAAAACTAGAGAAGGGGAAGGATCGTGCATCAGTAGGCTGGCCTCTTGCGCAAACAGCAGCAAAGAGGGATGCGAAGATGCTACAGGGTCGACTCTTCAAAACCCTGAGCTTCCAATGCTGGCAAGCCCAGCTTTAGATCTAAGTTTTATGGAAAACACACTGAAGAACTCTGTTCTACTAAAAGCAAAGCTTCTGTAGTTATTATTATATAGCCCCCCTTCAAAATAGACAATATGCAATTCCACCCGAGTAAGAACCCTACCAAAACAAAACATAAAAATACAGAAGACACTATATATTTACTAGCACAAGTCCAGAGTCAGGTATATATACCTAGATTTTATTTAGGGTTTCACATTTACTTAAAAAATAATTGTAATCAATGGACCTGATTAGATGAAGCAACACAATCCCTCAGAAGATTTTAAACTGGGAGTAACCAAGTTCAAACCTAATCTTGGTATCCAAATTAGGTAAAAAATTAGAATTTTAATTGACAATCCACTTGCTAACACTGCAAGTATTTTTGCGGAAAACCCAATATCTATGTAGATTAGTGGAGAAGAAGAAGATTTCATTTTGATGGATTATCTCACAGACAAATCCAATTTTCTACCATAACCATAGATACCCCCATAATGCCTTTGTCGAAATATGAAAAGGCAATAAACATCATTTTGAATGATTTCAAGAAGAGAGAAAAAAAGGGCAGTGCATGCTCAATGGGGATGGAGTCTGACGAGCCAAAACCAGGAGGAGGTTGAAGTGAATGAAAAAAATTGGTCAAATTGCTGTCATTACAAGGAGGACTTATTCATGACATAGGAATAGGATCATCCGAAACCTTTGACCTAATGTGAGGCTTATATATTTCCAAAAAAAAAAAAAAAAAAAAAAAATTATCTTTGGCAACAATCCTAACCTAATATTTAGTTCTTCTTTTTTATCATTATGTGCGTAAACTGCTTAAACTTCTTAACACTTCTTTCCCCCTTCTAAACATAAACATTTCAAAAATATTTCAACAAATTAAATTAATTAATATTTATATAAAAATCTTTAAACTTCTTATATTATATAATTTTTCTATATTTAATAATTTATTTATTTATTTATAATTTTCATTTTTTATATTATTTGTTTTATAATTAATAATATATTTGATCATTTTAAATTTTTATTATAAAAGATATCTATTTTGTTTATATCACGTGCTTGCTCATGTTTTCATTTTTTATATTTTTATAAACTACCATTTTTTCATACCGTTTCGTATCCGTTTCCGAGCAATCTAAATTGTAATGATTTAAGTATGCATTAATATATGTATCAAATATATGTAATAATTAAAAATAATCTATGTTGAGTAAATACATATAAAAACTTTAATTTTGATGTTTAAAAGGAAAAAAAAATAAATTTCAGCTCCTTTTAAAATTATGTTACGAAAATTACATTAAAAAAAATGAATATCGCCAAAAAAGAATGAAACTAATAAGAGTTATAATTTATCTTCAACTGTTTACGAGAGTGAAGATGAGCAAAATTAATATTATATTTTATTTGGAGCAGCAATTAAAAAATTAAGAGGCTTAATAAAGTTTTTCGAAAAATCAGGGAGCAAGAATTGCCCCGTCACCCCCTCTAACTTATAAATTTCATAAGTTAATTTTTTTTTTCTTTCCTAACATCATAATTAGAATTTTCATAATCATTTTAATATAAATTCTTAGTATTTGATAATTACGTTAAATTTAACTAAATCTGATTCAAGTCGAACTATCATGTACCTATTTTCAAGACCCTTGTGAACCAATTATGTACTTGGTTTATTATTTTTTTGTCCTTAGCTTAACCACCACCCGATATTTAGAGTTTTACCCTGATTAATTCGGATCGATCTGCTATCGGGTCATTTATAATTCTTTTATTGTAACTAAATGTTAGAGATTGGGTATGCAAGTGCGTCGAGAGTCACGAGGGTGTGCAAGGATTGTAGGTAAAAGAATATTCGTTCATAGGAAGCTTCCTCAACTTGCTAACCTTAAGAGTCTTGTGATTTGGAAACCTAAATTCAAAAGTGTACCGTTGAAGCGATGTAAGAAGTGTATTGAATTGAATGGGAGAGAACAAAGTGGCAGTCAATTCATACCTTATCTAAAACTAAAACCAAAAACACAATCTTCCCTCTCCATGAAAAACCAAAATTGAATTACTTTTTTACACAATTGAAAAATAAATGATTCATAAAATTTGTTTTAAAATGAAATTTATTTGTTTAGAATGGTATATTTGAAAAGGAAAACGTATTTATTTTAAATATTAAAATGATTATAGACTGATACGGAGACATAGAAGAAATGACGATTATTACTGTTGTTATCGTCGTTGACTTTTTTTAAAAAAAATAAAAAATTATATTTTTGTTAAATATTAGGGTTTGATATGTGCTCAACACAACTTGATGCAGTCTGAGCCTATCAATGCCACGATGATACAACAGGATCCATATGATTTTTCATCCTCAAATAAATCATTTTCTGGCGCTAGGAGTTTGCAATTTAATTACTTTGCTTAATGTTTTTATTTTTTAAAGACCATTTTTAGTTTACCAAATTTAAACATAGTCAGGTCAATATATATAAAGTAAAATATATATAAGTTCATAAATATATGAATTTATATAAATATTTAAAGTATAGCAAATATAAAAAATATAATTATCTAAAATGTATAATATTAAAACTAAAAGTTCAGGAAATATTATTTTCTCTTTACTTCGATTGAAGACTTTTTAATTTTTTTAAAGAAAAAAGAAATTTGTGAGAAGAGGAAATAAATAAGTAATAAAGGTTTTTAAAATTTAGAATTGTATATGTTATTAGAAACATTAAAAAAAAATATGTGTCCTAATAATAAGATATTTTATTAGAATTTGAATTATAAAATGTTGGATCATTATTTAAAAATGAAGAGAAAATTGAGAAATATTGTGTATTAGTTAGTATGTCATAGATATAAACTGTATTTACATAATTCAATAGTAAATATTATATTAACATAATGGTGAATATTATATGAATATTGTGTTATTAAAATTATATTAATAAAAAATAAAGGTAATCAAAGTCTGAAATTATTTGTAATTATTTATGATGGGGTAAAATTAATATTATTTTTTATTTAAGGGGATGATATTAAGAAATTAAAAAGTATAATATTATGTTTGAGGGACAAACTATTTAGAATATGGTAAGTTAATCATTATTATTTTATTGATTAAATCACCAAAACCTGATTTGCTTTTTGGTTTTTAAAAATTTGTAATTGTGTCATATTCATAGTTATTAAACCCAGACTGACCTGTCGGTCGGACCAGGTCAACCCATTACCCGCATTGTATACAGGTCGATCCATCAAATGGACCGTTTGTACAATTGAACCGGAAAAACTTGTGGGTCAATGTGGGTTAATCGAAAAATCGTGTGACCCACGGGTTTAGAGCTAACCGAGAGAGAAATGAAGATGGCGGCAAAACTCCTCGATAATAAGTCGTGACCAAAGCTACTCCCAAATCGGCTCCGGCCATCGTTGGAGTTAAGAAACTCTATCGTTTTCATCCTGGATCTGTATACTCAAAGACGATGAAAACTCAAAAATCTTGGAAGAGGAAGAAGAAGAAGAAGAAAAAGTAGCCGCACCACCACAGTCTTCCCAAAAGCAGAAAATGAAAATTTCGATGTAGAAGCAGAGAAATCTGTAAGTACCAACAGAGAGAGATATCAAGATCGAGAGAGAAACTAAAAAGGAAATGAGTTTTTACTTTTGTACGTGTCATTAGTTTTTCTTCCATGTGAGACCACTTTCGTCCTTCCCTTCCCCAAATCTCTATATTTAAAATATATTAATTTTGTTAAATATTTCTTAAAAATATTAATTATATTAATATAATATCTTACTATTAAAATTGAGAAATCAATATTTCTATTGCTTATAATGTAAAAATATTTTATATCCTTCATTAATAATTAATTTTTTATATTTTAAAAAATATAATTATATATATTTTAAAATTTTAAAATAATAAAAAAGAATTAACCAATAATCTAACGATTGAATTGATTGAATCATATTTAAGATGTACAGATTAACACGTGGGTGGGGTTTAATAACTATGGTCCTATTGCTCTCTATGGTCTACCCCGGGATGGAGAGAGAGAGAGAGAGAGAGAGAGGTCTTTTTCTCCGAGGGAATTGTTGTGTTGTTGTGGCGTTTTACAGAGTTAGCCTCCTCAGGAAGACAAACGCGAGAAGCCTACGGCTTCATTTTGTCTAAATCCTATTCATTCTCTCTCTCTCCCTCTCTCCCCACATATTTACTTGAACTTGTGCACTGCCACTCTCCTCAATTCAATCCAGCTGGGCTTCGTCGCCTTTTCTCTCCTTTTCACATGGAGCCCGAATCTGGGACTTCCTCTTCGTCCTCTCGAAACCCTTCTCATGTATGCTTCTTCCGATTCAATTTTGATTTTTTTTTTGTTTGTTTCAGTATATCTGTCAGTGTTTCAACTCATACGATAGCTAAAAACCCCACTAGAAAAAACCAATTGGTTCGCTTTTTTTTTGGGGGGGGGGGAGGACGGGGAATTCTTTTCAGTTGGAATTGAATACTTTTTCTAATACGATATTCTGTTCGTACGGAATGAAGATTTTTGGGGATCTCATTCTCATTCTCAATTTCATTCATTTTGATTGTCGCAGTTACATATGTTTTCGATTGTCTCTCTCTCTCTCTATTTTGTTTTTTTGTTTTTTTTTTTACATAAAATTATAACTGTGGTATAGGTCAACTTGTGGCCATAGGTGTGTTTGGGGGGGGGGGGAATGAAGAAGAAGAAAACTGTTGTTGTCATTGTTGGGGTGATGTTGGCACACATTCGTTCAATATTTTCTATGAATGACTCTGCTGTAGACTTCCATGCGCCCTGCCCTATGATGACGAAATGCCATCATAATCTTCTTGGTTGGTGCCTTTGTACTGGGGAATTTTCTGGGGTTCGCTGCATGTTGTGTTTCATGCTTTTTTCTCATATTTAGCATCCAATTAAGTAAAGCTTCCTTTCCTCAAGTGCTAATCTTTAAGCTCGCAATGGTTTCAGTAGAGCTGAATGGAAAAAAAACAGATTCATATACCACTTTTTAACTAATTTTGGATTCGGGAGTCGTTTGAGTTAAGAAAGCCTTCTTAGGCTCAAAATCATTGCATTTGATTAAAAGTTGCATATGGTACTAAGGATTTTGATGATTTTATTCCTAAACTGGATTTTTCCTTATTTAAAATTAATTGGACTTTATTTATTTGTTTTTGCAGCTTTCATGGGTAAATCTCTCTAGGAATCTGTTACTTGCATATCAAAGTTTTGGGGTTGTGTATGGGGACCTCAGCACTTCCCCTCTTTATGTTTACACCAGCACATTCAAAGGGAAATTGGATGATTATGAAAATGAGACCGCAATATTTGGTGTCTTCTCCTTGATTTTCTGGACCCTAACACTAATTCCCTTGCTTAAGTATGTCTTCATACTGTTAAGTGCAGATGATAATGGTGAAGGTATGCTCAAAATTAGATCATGCACTTCTTAAGGATTCTTCATTGAAGTTTCAATTGAGTAATGTCTTAACACTTCACAGGTGGGACATTTGCTCTTTACTCGCTCCTCTGCAGGCATGCAAGGTTTAGTTTGCTTCCCAATCAACAAGCAGCTGATGAGGAGCTTTCTGCTTATAAATATGGCCCATCATCGCAGTTTGCTTCATCTTCTCCTTTCAAGAGATTTCTTGAGAAGCATAAAAGGCTTCGGACAGTGTTGCTTGTTCTGGTATTATTTGGTGCCTCGATGGTCATTGGTGATGGAGTGCTCACTCCTGCTATTTCTGGTAATATATTGAAATAGGTTGATGGTATATTTTTATGCTCGAATGGTTTGATCATATGGTTATGTGCTTTAAGCTTCAGTTTGGTGTTAATTCTAATAAAAAATTTATAAGAAGTTAATTTTAATTTACTGCAACTAGCACTCCTGGGATTGCAGCAGGCACAGGAAGCAAATTGCCGCATTATTTACTTCTCTTTATACTTGTGTTGGGAGGTAGGCTTCCTATGCTGAGTGGAAAAGTTTTATGACTACATATGGCTCTTTATCATGTTAATTGGAGTGAATTTTTAACTGAACCAACCTATATTTACTTGTCATGGCCTGCAAAACACCAATTTGTTCGACTACTAGCAAGGGATGTGTGATTGTCCCAATTGCTCAACTTGTGATTTATTGCCCTTATTCATTTAGTGTCTGACTGTGTAAAGGCCAGTGCTGATACTGTCCTTACAATGATCTCCAAATTTTATAGAAAATACTTAATATCCACTTATCAAATGTTTGTTGCTCAGGATTTTCTGTATGACATATTTATTGGACTATGTTCAACTTAGAGTGAAAATTGTTCGTGTGGTTCTCTTTTCTGACTTTGCAAATTAGAGGCAAAGACCTTTCCTTTTTTTTTTCTTTTTCTCCTCAGTTCAGAAATAGTTAAAAGTAGTGTAGATGCTTTCTTTTGGTATTGAAAGGTCATCCCCTTTGCTTTGCTTTTCAACTGCAGTTCTTTCAGCAGTGTCAGGACTTGAACACAACACAGATAAGTTAACTGACGGTAAGTAATTGAATTCAATTCTTTGCCCCTATGATTACGAAACCTGCTGAAAATTTGCTTTACTATCGAAGATATGATGGTTGAAATGATCTGTGTTATTGCTGAACAATTTCTTTAGGACCTCTACACTGGCTTTTTTGTCTGATATTTTTTTATGATATTGCTTCTAGGTGAGCTTCTATTGATTGCCTGCGTAATTTTGGTTGGCCTGTTTGCACTGCAGCACTGCGGTACCCATAGGGTGGCTTTTATGTTTGCTCCCATTGTTATCATTTGGTTGATTTCAATTTTCTTAATTGGGCTATACAATACAATCCATTGGAACCCAAAAATTGTGCTTGCGTTTTCTCCACATTACATCATAAAGTTCTTCAGCGAGACGGGCGAAGAAGGCTGGATTGCTCTTGGGGGGATCCTTCTTTCAATTACAGGTACATGAAATGCGGATATATGTCAAAACCATAGGAACTGATTTATCTTATGGAAGCCTTGAGCAGATGTTGACTTGATTGAATAAATCACAATCATTAGTCTTTTTCATTGGTCCAAGTGTGATATTCTTCTTACGACATCCTAATTTTCCTGTCCGACGAACCTAAAACTGAGTTTTTTCTTTGGTATGACTAGGAACCGAAGCTATGTTTGCAGATCTTGGTCATTTTACTGCATTGTCAATAAGGGTAAGTAGCATTTGTTGATGGGGCTCTATGAATTTTTGTATCTCAATTCTTATTTTCCTTTGGGGATGGAAGCATGATCTACTCCTCTTGTTCCAAAGTGAGAAATGACATGAATCCAAGTAATTGCTATGATTATTTGTTGCTCATATCGAATTTTAAAAGTGGAGTGTTGAAGTTGAAAAATGAGGTTAATTATCCAAATGTTCTGCTACGGCCGTACTCAAACATGAGAGTTATGGGATCCCCCCCCCCCTTTCAAAAAACATGTATTTTGATTTTTTGTGAACCATTAATGTGATGTGGGTGAATACCAACCTTTCTTCTGCAGCTCGCATTTGCAACTGTCATATACCCTTGTTTGGTGGTGCAATATATGGGCCAGGCTGCTTACCTGTCCCAAAACCTCTCCTCCATTGACAACAGTTTCTATAAGTCAATACCTGGTTAGTTACTTTTACATAGATTAGGAAAGTTTTGACATTTTTTCACTGAATAAAATGTTTCTGTCATCTGATTCTTGCTTATTATGCAGGCCCTGTATATTGGCCTGTCTTTGTCATTGCCACACTTGCAGCAATTGTTGGGAGTCAGGCTGTCATCACTGCCACCTTCTCCATCATCAAGCAGTGCCATGCCCTTGGTTGCTTTCCAAGAGTCAAAGTTGTCCACACCTCAAAACATATTTATGGCCAAATCTACATCCCAGAAATAAATTGGATCCTAATGATCCTTACTCTTGCTGTAACACTTGGTTTCCGTGATACGACGTGGATTGGAAACGCCTATGGTAACTTTTTTGGACTCTCTCTCTCCTTATTCTAACTTATGCTACATAGTTGGGCTTCCTGTATCTTTTCAAGGGAAGTTGCTTATATTGTTGATCATGAGCAAATGGTTCTCTTGTTATATTTAAGTGGTGCTTTTGTGGCTCTGATTTGAAAATGTGATTGGTCATTGGTCTACCTACACTTCTTACATAGATAATTCAGATTGGATCTTTGTCAAGTCTAGGGTGTTAGTTTCATTTACAAACTGGGAAATTATTCTCTTTTCTTGTAACTGCAGTCATGGATATAGGATTGGGTTTCAGATGTGGCACTAACATGTTATATTGTATATAGTTATTGAAGTCAAATGGTTTACAACGTATAAGGTATACTGCTTAGGATGTTCATGTAGAATTACACTTAGTCAGCATTTCAAAATATAACCACATATGTTCCTTGGTTTTCTCTAAAATGACATTGTGACCAGCATGTGCTTTTCTTTGTTTGACTAGGTTTTATTAAAAAGCAATGCCTATACTTAAATTGTTTTTAAGCCCGGAAATACATGATTGAAGATATCCAGATGTGAGTGAAAAGGAAAACGAATTGTATACAAAGATACTGGATCATAACAATTGCAGTGAAAACAAGAAATACTGGATCATGAGAAATTTTTTATTTTCTGATTATGTTTAATAAGCTGATTCACTATCCTTTTTTCTTTAAAAATAAATTTTTCTAATATTTTGTCTTTGGAACCCAGGCCTTGCTTGCATGACAGTTATCTTCATCACAACTTGGCTGACAGCACTTGTCATAGTTTTTGTATGGCAACGAAACATTATACTGGCTGCCGCATTTCTTGTATTCTTTGGCTTCATTGAGGGTGTCTACTTAACATCAGCTTTGTGTAAAGTTCCTCAGGGAGGGTGGGTTCCACTTGTACTCTCATTCATTTTTTTGACTGTGATGTATGTGTGGCATTATGGAACAAGGAAGAAGTACAACTACGATCTGCACAACAAAGTTTCATTAAAATGGCTTCTTGGTTTGGGCCCAAGTCTGGGTATTGTTCGTGTACCTGGGATCGGTCTCATATACTCGGAACTGGCAACTGGAGTCCCTGCCATCTTCTCTCACTTTGTAACAAATCTTCCTGCATTCCACGAAGTGTTAGTTTTTGTTTGTGTAAAATCAGTGCCAGTTCCCTATGTGTCACCTGAGGAACGCTTCCTGATTGGTCGAATCTGCCCAAGACCTTATCGTATGTACCGGTGTATCGTGAGGTATGGTTACAAGGATATTCAGCGGGATAACGGGGATTTTGAAAACCTCCTGATCCAAAGCATTGCCGAGTTCATTCAGATGGAAGCAACTGAACCACAGTCGAGCTCTGAGAGTTCATCCTTAGATGGGAGGATGGCTGTTATAAGCAGCATAACTTTCCAGTCAACCACAAGCTTAATTGTATCAGAGGTGGAGGATTCTGGTTTAAATCACTCTATTCAGAGCAGTAAATCACCAACCCTTCAGAGCCTGAGATCTGCTTATGCTGATGAGAACCCACAGTTGAGGAGACGGCAGGTGAGGTTTCAGCTGCCCCCAAGCCCTGGGATGGATCTTGAAGTCAGACAAGAGCTTTTGGATTTGATCCAGGCAAAAGAAGCAGGTGTTGCGTACATAATGGGGCACTCGTATGTTAAGGCTAGGAGATCTTCCTCGTTTTTTAAAAAGCTGGTTATTGATGTAGGATATTCATTTCTCCGGAAAAACTGCAGGGGTCCTTCTGTGGCACTCAACATACCTCATATCAGCCTAATAGAAGTTGGCATTATATATTATGTTTAACCTAATTGGCGAAAGAATTATTAGATTTGGTTATCTATACACGAAGGCAGGTTGTCCATCTTGGGAAAGAAATTTTCCACCAAAGGTACCGGATCTTTTGTTGGACAAAAAGAATTTCTCTCTCTCTCTCTCTCTCTCTCTCTTTCTTGTACATACATTGCTCCATGTTACTACTGATGGGAAGGCTGCATTTCTGGAAATGTTGTATGCCTGGGGGCACAGGGATGTAATTGGCACCTGATTGATTGAAAGCTTTGAACCTCCTTGATATAGCACCTGTTCATCTACTTTTTGATTTATGATTTTAAGAGCCTTTTGTTTTAACTGGAGTAATAAACAACTTTTTTTTCCTTTTTTTTTCTCCTTTGTTTTTTGGGGTTGGGGTGTGTAAATGGGCTTTTAGCCTCCTAGGATAATGCTAAGCAAAAGATTGTCGAGTGGGGTTGCAACTCTACTTGTACTCTCTTGATGAGGGTGAGGCTCTTTGGTTCCATCAGTATGTTACGTTGGGATCTATCATTCTCATACTGATGTCGTCTCATATTCCTTCTTTATTTAAAAAGAAAAAAAAAAGGAAAAGAATTCTATGCAATTGTTGAGGCTTTCGCAAGTGAAAAAACTAACACAGGATCACAACATTCGGTGGTGCCATTGCCCAATTTCCTTTTTTTTTTTTAATTTTTTTTCCAGGTGTGTGTGTAATATATGTGTCTTCTGAATTCGGTTTGCTTGAACTTTCTTTGAGAGAGCTACGTTGTAGATGGAACTCCCTGCCACATTATATAAATTAAATCGAATAGTGATATAAAATTAAATAAAATAGTTATTTATTTAGTTACGATATAAAATTGAATTTTACCTATCAATAATTTCTTGTTCCTATCATAACAATGGAAGAAAGGGATTTTGGCCATTGTAGTTCTATATAAAAATAAAATTTAAGAGAGATTATTGAGTAAAAATGGATGCAGATTAATGAGAAAAATGGGAAAGTATTAAACATAAAAATAAAAACATTTCTAGATGATATTAATGTATTATATATATGTAATAATATTAAAATTACAATAAATGTCAATTTACAATCAAATAATTTCATTATTATAATATTAAATAATTTTATTAATTATACCTCTAAAAAATAAATAATTAAATTTCTATTCTTTTTAAAAATAAAAAATATATATATTCTTACGTGACACTCTCTACAACCTTCATGAGGCACCATTTTTATTTAATGATATAGATTATTATTATTATTATTATTATTAGTATGTCTCAACCTCAACCATTTTTATTTTTTTTTTCTTTTTTTTTTTTTAAAAAAAATTAGTTAAAAAAGACAATGACTCTATTATTAAAGCGGTAGTCCCATCCACCATAAAATGTCTAGTTTAAACTACATGTGGGGAACCCTCTTGGTAAGGTGGCCTTCATATTTGCTCCAGTTGTTATCGTATGCTTGATTTCAATTTTAACATTTGGGTTATACAATACAATCTATTGGAATCCTTCCAAAAATTGTGCAAGCTCTTTCTCAGCATTATATAATAAAGTTCTTCCACGAGACGAGAAAACATGGCCTGGATTTCTCTTGCAGGAATCCTTCTTTCGATTACAGGTTCATGCCATGGATATGAGCCCTGCTAGTTAGCATAATTTAACAAAGAAATTTATGGGTCAAATACCGTAAATAAATCAAAAATGTTAAAAAAATGATTTTAATTGGTTAACGATGAAACATAGCCCAAATCATGTAGTGCCCGAAGACAACTAGGCCCATAGCACTTCCACCGCCCTTTCAGCGCATACCGATCACCATCCTATCCTGACAACTATCTTCTCGGTACCTTGGTTGATCTTTCTACCATAATTTAACAAAGGAATTTTATGGGTCAAATATTGTAAATAAATCGAAATAGTTAAAAAAAAAAAAACAATTGAGTTTAATTGGTTACAATCAGATAGTTTATTGGGGTAAATCTTGACGTAACGTTGGAGTTATTTTTTTGATGATCTATAGATCACGAGTTTAAAATATGAAAACAGTCTTTTTATAAAAAATATAAAGAAAAGATTGGGTATATATACGTCAATTCTTCTCCTACTTTATACTAAATCAAAAAATACTTTATATATTGTGCGAATCCTTTAACAATCAGATTGTTCAATAATTGGCTTGAGTATTGCATGCTGCTTCCTATGTTCTGAAGTTCTTCCGATTGACTTGAAACCAAGGAGATTATATATATATATATATATATATTTTTTTTTTAATCTGGTATTCCCATGCACTTGAGCCTTGTTTGCAGATCTTGGTCATTTTACTGCATTTCTATAAGGGTAAGTTTTTCATTGGCATAAAATGATTCTTTATGTTATGCCTCCCCATTTAGACAAAGCTGTTCATCTATTCAACCATGAAATTTATCTTCAATTTCTTCTTTTTTCTTATGAAAAACATGCATCGGATGTTTATAAGTGTCAATTTATTTTATTGACTTTCTTCTCCGCTATTATTTCATATATATAAAAAATTATACAGAAATAATTTATAAAAAATTTTTAAATTACAGTCATGATCTGTTCTTATTTTTAATCTTTATACTCTAATTTTGATACTCTAATTATGTGCATAGTATGATTAAACAAATTGAAAACATTTTCTAGATTTTTGAATTGACTTGCATATTGATGGAATTCACTCATTTCGGAATTGACTTGCGGATTAATGAAATCATTTTGATTTCTGAATTGACTTGCAAATTGATTAATTCTCTTGATTTCGAGATTGACTTTCTTAATTTGATTTTGATTTCTTGATTGGTTTTGTTGATTGAATCTCCTATGAACAACCCCCTCCATATTGATGTGGTTGATCAAAAAGTATCAATTTGTTTATAAGCAACTGGTGACGAGCCCGGGGTAGTGACTTAGTAAGGACACCAATCAGTTGAAGATTTGAAGTAATATATAGTAGGGAGATAACTTAACTTTCAAAAACTTCACGAATAGAATGACAATCCAGTTCAATGTACTTGGTGTGTTCATGAAAAATATGATTAGTAGCAATCTAAATAGTACTAGTATTATCTATGTAAAGAGATGTGGGATCGGATTGAGAAAATCCAATTTCAATCAATAAATCATACAACCAGATAATTTCAGAACAAGCAATAGACATAGTATGATATTTAGATTCAGTGGAAGATTTGGATAACTGAGTTTGTTTCTTACTTTTCCAAGAAATGAGCATAGAGCTAAGAAATATACACTAACCAGTAATAAAGCGTCGAGTATCGAGGTAAATTGCCCAATTAGCATCACTGTAATCAATTAATCAAAGGGAGGATCTAAAAAGAAAGAGTAAGCCATGACTAGAAGTGCCATTCAAGTAGCGGATGATATAACGAACTACAACTAAGTGAAGGTGTTGAGGGGTGTGTATAAACTAACTGACATGTTGAACATCGAAAGAATGTCAGGAGGTGTAATTGTTAAATAATTAAGGTTTCCAACCAACTGACGATACAACATAGGATTAAGAATTACCCTCCTCACAACTAAATTTCACATTAACCTTAAGAGGGGTGTCAACAGGAAAAACAGATTGAAGTCTAACTAAAGAGATCAAATCCTCTTTATATTTTTATTAATGCAAAAAAATACCCTTTGGATCCAAACGGATCTCAAGACCCAAGAAATAGTCAAGAGAATCAAGATCCTTCATATGAAACGAAGCTTGGAGCTACTGTTTAAACTGTTGGATCAAAACAATATCTATGCCAGTAATGACAATATCATCAATATAGATAAGAAGAAAAATAACACCACCCACTATTTTGTGAAGGAATAGAGAATAATCATATTGGCTTTGAGTGAAAGAAAAGTGAAGTAAAGTAGAACAAAATTTCTCAAACCATGCCCAAGATGCTTGTTTCGAAACATAAAGAGAACATCTAAATTTGCATATACTAGAGAAGGAAGAGAATAAGACTGGGGATGAGTCATAAAAGTTTCTTCTTTAAGATCACCATGCAAAAGCACATTCTTAACATCCATTTGATGAAATGACAAGCCCATGGAAGTAGCAATAGCAATAACGGTTTGGATGATAGTCATTTTGGCTATTGCAGTAAATGTTTCATTATAATCCACCTCATATTTCTGCCTATTGTTAAGAGCCACCAATCGAATCTTATAGTAGTCAAGAGAACCATCAGAATTAAGTTTATAGAATACACCCACATACAGCCACTAGGTTTAACATTAGGAAGTCATAAAATAATATCCCAAGTATGATTTTCTTGAAATGTTTGAAGTTCATCTTGCATGACTTGTTTCCAACATACATATTAGGTTTGGGAATAACAAGTAGGAATAGAAATATATGATAGAGTTACATTAAGAGATATGTATGGGAACCCATACCTATATGGTGGATGGGAGACGTGTAAATCTTCGAGGTGCCGGAGGTATAGGCTTAGATGGTGGGTCAGCATTAGAAGGAGTTAAAGTGGTTTTACGTCTCATATACACAACAATTGGTTTGAAACCTTTAATAGAACATAAAACATTATCAAAGTGAGGACGTACATAAAGACTAGTAGGAGAGACCACATTAGACTGAAAAAAAATAGTAATTCTAAAAAAAAAAAGATCCAATTTCAAGAGAAAAGAAAACGATTAACAATAGTATCATAACATACAAATCTCTTTTGAATGATACTATAACTCAAAAATGCATATTTAACAGTTTGAACACCAAGTTTGTGATGTCCGGTAGATGGTAAGTGAACAAAATAGACGTACCCAAAAGCATGAAGAGTGTGATAACTAAAATGAATGTTATAAAGAAGAAAAAAATATGAGTTAAAGTTCAAAACTTGAGATGGGAGACGATTAATCAGATAGACAGCTATGGACATAATCTCAACCCAAAACTGAGGGGAAACAGAAAATTCAAGTAGTAAGGCGCGAGTGACATCCAACAAATGTCAATGCTTATGTTCAACGACACCATTCTGTTGAGGTATATAAGGACAAGAATGCTATGAAATAATATCTTCGCGCTATAAGAAGACATTGGAATTTATTTGACATATATTCTCCCCTAAAGTCAAATTGTAAGATCTTAATACTAATAGCAAATTTGTTCTCAATATATGCTAAGAAACTTAGAAACACAAAAAGATCTCGACTTTAGAGTGAATAAAATAAATCCAAATAAATCGACTGTGATCATCAATAAATATCACGAAATATTTATAATTTGTATGAGAGAGTACAAGAGAGACATCCCAAATATTATTATAAATAATATCAAAACGCTTTTCTGCATGATGACAGAATAAGGAAATTATAGAGTTTTACTCTTAGCAATTTACACACAAATCAGTCAGAAAATTAAGAGGAAGACTGACTTTTATTACCCAAGAATTATTGTTTCAATAGGTAAGATAATATAAGCGAATTAGAATGGTCCAAACATTTATGCTAGATCCCACTTTGATTTGTTATAGTGTTACAAGTCAAAGTAAAAATACCATGACTGAGAAAATGTATAGGAAACAATCTTTCCGCTTTAGATTCCTTCACGATTACTTTCCCAGACCCTTGATCCTACACAAGATAGCCATTATGAGAGAAATGCGTGTTATAATTGTTATCTACCAATTAACCAACTAAAATTAAACTAGATGAAAGTCTAGAGGATACAAACACATTACAAAAAGATGAATTGCAATCCCCAACAGTAGCAATAGAAAGAGAACTACAATCAGCAATTTGAATATGTTGTATACTACAATAAGGTCAAACATTGTGTAAATAATCAGAATTATCAGTCATATGATTTGAAACCACAGAGTTAACAAACCAAGGTTGAAGAGTGTGTTTAGTTTTACCTCAAATACTCAAGGTAGAGAACGCTGAGATAATCATTTGTTGTACCATTTTTGGAGTCAAGACAACTTGATGAGAGATCGATGGAAGTGCTATCATGAGACCCTGATCTGCTGGCTCTGTAGGGGAAGAGAAATGAACTGCTACATGGAAGGTTTTGGTTGAACAATTCTCTGGTCGTGTTGGATATTTCTTAAAAATATGACCACATTGTTTGTAGTAATTATAGAATTTTCGACTGTAATTTTAAACAATATGTCTGAAAACCTTACATGAATAACACTAGACCTGCTTCATATCTCTTTATTTTTCTCTTCTCTTGAGCAGTGTAAGCAATTGTTATAGCCTCTGAGGTGAGTTTGTCTTGTGCCATAACTTCTTAAGTAATTAGTCACTACTTTTCCCGAAATAATTCTTCAACACACGTCCAAAGAGGGAATTGGATCTCGGTTTAGCAAAGTAGCCCTTGTAAGCTCAAATTCTAGTCTAAGTTTCATGAGAAACTGATCCCGTCGACTAGCATCATAAACTTCTTTGAGGACAGGTAGTGTCTCTCGTGATATTTTATCATGTATAATATTTGAATGTTCTGTCCATAATTAAGAAAATCGGAATAGTATTTTTGAATTGAAAGATTATTCTGACTATAATTTGCAATGTTTAGTTCCAACTGAAAACATTTTGCATTGTTGTTCCGATTGTAAACACATTTCAAATATTCCCACATTTCCTTAACTGTTGTAAAGGAATACAAATTGTTGACCATGTATAACTCAATAGACCCCAGAATCCACGATATAATCTGAGCATCCTTTGTCTCCCATAGAGTAACGTCAGCTTTGTCATTTGGTGCAGTAAAAGACCTATCAACATCACTCCACAATCATTTGCCTTTGACGTATATCTTGAATTAAAATTCCTAAACCGAATAATTCTTTCCATCGAATCGAATAGAGAAGTTTTTTGTTGCCATAGTAATTAAATATAAAAAGAACTCAAAAGTGTGTTAAAAAAATGTAACTCTCTAAAATGAAAATCACAATATATGATCCAAAAATAATTCTAAAATCAGAATTACTGGAACCCAAGGAGAAGCCAAATATTCGAGAGTCCTTGAAGCAAAAAGAACACGTCCATAGAACTGAACCAAAGATATTCGAGAGCTCCTAGGTCTAAAACTAGGATACGACTATTTAAATTATGATAAAAACCTCTGACACCATGTCAATTTATCTGAATGAATTTTTTCTCCTCTATTATTCCATATATATAAAATTATACAGAAATAATTCAAGAAAAGTTTTTAAATTATAATCATGATCTACTCTTATTCCTAATTTATATATTTTAATTTTAGTAATCTAATTATGTATATGGTATGATCGAGCAAATTAATAGAATTCTCTTGATTTTTAAATTGATTTACAAACTGATGGAATCTCTTGATTTCCAAATTGAATTACAGATTGATGGAATCCCCATTGATTTCCAAATTGACTGATGAAATCTCTTGATTTTCGAATTAACTTTTTTAATTTGATTTTGAGTCCTTAATTGGCTCCGTTGATTGAATTTCCTATTAACAATAAGGACCCTGCAAATATTCTGTAGATGAAAATTAAATATTGATCTGCTTGTGCAGCTCGCATTTGCAGCTGTTATATACCCTTGTTTGGTGGTGAAACATATGGGCCAGGCTGCTTTCCTGTCGAAAAATATTTCCCCCATTTCCCACAATTTCTATGAATCAATACCTGGTTACTTATATCTGAAATTGTATGGATTAGTAGATTTGGGGCATCAGCTTTTTGCCATCTGATTTTTGCTTACTCTGCCCAGCTGCTGTATTTTGGCCTGTCTTTGTCATTGCCACACTTGCTGCTATAGTTGGGAGTCAAGCTGTCATCAGTGCCACCTTCTCCATTACCAAGCAGTTGCATGATTTAGGCTGCTTTCCAAGAGTCAAAATTGTCCACACCTCAAATCATATACACGGTCAAATCTAAATCCCAGAAATCAACGGGATCTTAATGATCCTTACTCTTGCTATAACAATTGGTTTTCAAGATACAGCACGAATCGGAAATACCTATTGTATTTCTTTTTGAATCTTCTTTGTCTCCTTATTCTAGTATTTTCTGCATAATGGGGTACCTGTGACTTGTCACCAGAAGTTGCTTATTTTGTAGATATACCAGGAAAATGATTTACTTGTTACAATCTCTCTGTGCCTGCGTTGATCTTAAAACCATTTGCCATGATAAACTCTTTCATTTTCTGGTTCTCTATAATGGTGCTCATTTTTGGTCTTTTCCAGGCATTGCTTGCATGACAGTTATGTTCATAACAACATTTCTAACGGCAATTGTCATAGTTTTTATCTGGCAAAGAAGCGCTACTCTGGCTGCGGCATTTCCCTTCTTCTTTGGTTCATTGAGGGTCTCTATATGACATCAGTTTTTACGAAATTTCTTCAGGAAGGCTCGTTTCCCATTGTTCTGTCCTTCATTTTCGTGACTGTGATGTATTTGTGGTATTATGGGACAAAAAAGAAATACAAATTCGTCGTGCAAAATAAAGTTCCGTTAAAATGGCTTCTTGCCCTGGGCCCAAGCCTAGGCATCGTCCGCTTGCCAGGGATAGGTTTCATCCACTCAGAATTGGCAACAGGAGTTCCTGCTATCTTCTCTCACTTTGTAACAAATCTTCCTGCATTCCACAACTTGTTAGTTTTTATCTGAGAAAAATCAGTGCCAGTTCCCTATGTCGTGCCTGAGGAATGCATTCTAA
Source organism: Dillenia turbinata (assembly GCA_037126225.1). Taxonomy (NCBI): domain Eukaryota; kingdom Viridiplantae; phylum Streptophyta; class Magnoliopsida; order Dilleniales; family Dilleniaceae; genus Dillenia; species Dillenia turbinata. The sequence continues at coordinate 14,665,430 of JBAMMX010000008.1, read as the reverse complement.
TTGGTCGAGCCTGCCCAAGACCCTATGCATGTACCAGCGTGTCATTAGATATGGATAACAGGGTATCCGGGGGATGATGGAGACTTTGAAAACCTCCACATCAAAAGCATTGCAGAGTTCATTCAGCTGGAAGCAACGGAAGCAGAGTCAAGCCCGAAGAGTCCATCCTTCAATGGAAGAATGTCTGTTATAGACAGCAAAAATTTGCAGTCACCCACAAGCTTGATTGTAATGGAGGACAGAGATGGTCCAAGCAACACTAGTTGGACAGCTGTGAGAGCCTGCAGTCAGGTTATGGTGATGGGTGGGCGCTGACCAGGAGACGCCAGGTAAGATTTCAGCTGCCCCCAAGCCTGGTATGGATGTTGAAGTCGGGAAGAGCTTTTGGACTTGATACAGGCAAAGGAGGCAGGTGTGGCATATATAATGGGGCACTCATTTATAAAGGCAAGTGGAGCTTCTTCATTTTTGAGAAAGCTGGCTATTGATGTAGGATATTCATTTCTACGGAGAAACTGCAGAGGCCCTGCTGTGGCACTCTACATAACCCCATACCAGCCTAATAGAAGTTGGCATGAAATATTATGTTTGTCGTCTCAGGCATTGCTCTCTTGGGCACAAAATTATCTGAATAGAGATACGTGGTAAGGTTTCCTTCTTTTTCTTTTTCTCCTCTAACTGGTGGATCTAAAACCTCTCTCTCTTTCTCTCTCTCGAGCTTACTTGTAAATGAATTTATATGCAACTTGCTCATAACAGATAGTTTCATAGCTCCGAGAAGCAGAGTTCAATTTGCTTAAATCTCGGATATGGATGATGTCACTAATATTTAGAAAACCCAGTCATTCAGGGTTAATTAGATGGCTTCCTCCACCATAACTGTGTCCTCTTATGGATTTAAGACCTTGTCAACCAATCTAGGTCTCCAGATTTTCAGCAGATTGAGGTGAAAACCATAGTTTTTTTCCCCCTGTAAAATTTGACATGGTTTCCAAGCTGGCTCTGCTCGACTTCTCAGCTGGGTGCCACAACTCAGAATGGCGATCCTTTGATTCAGGTCTATGGATTTCCTCTATAGAGCTATATAAATTCTGATCAATGGGGTGATCAAGTGTATGCCGCTATTTGGGTACTTGCAACAACTTTTTCTTCTTTTCACTTGATCTATTTTCCAAGCAAATCTTTGGAGCCGTCATCTAATACTCACGTGCTCACCTTCTATGGAAAATCATGTACCCTCCACACCCCCGATAATTCCACCTTAGCAGTTAGTGCAATAATGTATTCTTCTGTTGAAATCAGATCAGTTTTAACAGCAGTGTAAATCACAAGGATGTGTGCTCTCTATGGTATTTCTTGTCACCCTTCACCATCTCTCCATACATGCTATTTCTCAAAAAAAATGTAACGGTTCTTAGACACAAGACAATACAACTATCACACTCTTTCCAATCTCACTATATCCGTGTCTGCATTGTTACCTCAGAGCCCCAATGCCATGTAGATAAATTTTGTTTGTGCTTACCCAGAAGAAACTAGATTTTGTTCGTGCTTAGTTTTGTTGAGTTTCTTGTTTTGTTACCAAGATTAACACCACAATTGAATGCCCAGCCTACCCCAGATTTTGATTTTCGCCGAGACAAAAGAGCCTTCATACATTACTCAACAACTCTCAGGCACACATTTCGGCAGGCTTTCCTACCTGCCATATCAACAAATGCATAAAGAAGATACAACAAAATATAGTCAATAAAAAATCCCCAAAAATTTTCAAAAATGCTTTCTAGACAAACATATATAAGAGGATTCAATAGTAATCATATTAATGTCCACCTGAAGTTCAAAGCAAAAACAGAAAAAAAAAATACCATATTACCATTACCCCAGTGACTGTAGGCAGGAAAACTGTAGGAAAAAACATAACACAGCACACAATCTTATATACATGGCTATTAGTAGCAACTGGAAACAAAATATATGTAGGCAGTTTGTAGTCTGCAATCAGAATGCTTGGAGCTCATCTTCATTGAAATCATCAAGCAAGTCTGTCTCTCAATGGTATCCAAGAGGTGCAGGGGAGTCCTTCAACTCATGTCCTTGATAGTGAATATCCTGCAAGTCCATTCAAATCATACAGTTCAATACGATGTCCTATAAGGGCACATATCATACAAATCAGACAGTCGCAAAACAAGTTTGAGTTGGGATCATTTACATACCGACGCAAAGTGGTTGACATCGCGGTGGTGTGCTTCATCTGCACGAACAACCATAACTACATCACGGAGGGTAGAATTAGGAGGCAAGCGCCAATAGTCAATAGCAATGGCTGGAGCAGGGACATTTTCAATGGTGCCCTTGTCTAATTCCTTAAGGAATTCAGTGTAGGAATGAATTGCCTCTTCTTCCAAATATCCCACAACACGGTGAGCAAATTTTGGGGAGATAAGGTAGCCCAAGAAATAGGCATTGAAGAAGACACCTTGGACTGCAAAAACAAGAGCGCGCTCATACCATCTTGGCTTGGACACTTCCATGAAGGTCATGAGATGCATACGCTCGTTCTCAGCTTCTTCAAGTAGTGCCCTGATCCAGCCGCCACTATGCTGGAATCGCCTCAATGACTTGCAGTGAAGGAGCATGCCTCCAACCATGCCAGGAACAGCTGCCACTGTCTCCAACATCATTGCACGACACCCATATCGCCTCTGCAGTCGTAAAAAAAATTCAAATGATTTTCTTTTTTGTTTTTCTGTTTGGAAATACCTATCATTGACTCGGAGGAGACACCTTCAATAACATTCACATTTTAGAAGCAATATACAAAGTAATAATTCCCATTTCACATGTTTAGATCAAAATTCACGATATTTATATTTATTACGAAAATTTTTAAATAAGGAGAAAGTTTCTTTGCACTACTTTTCCATATTGAATAACCACGAAACTGCTAGATGCTTACAACTTTGCGTGTTCGACCAGGGTAGAACAGCTAAATTCATAAGGATTTCACGAGTAAATTTGTCATTTTTCTTCAAAGAACCATAATTATATTCCTTTATGGGGTTGAATACTAATATGCTAACTTAAATCAACAAAATGTGCTCGATAAAAACGAATCCAAGTTGTGCAAATCATCTTGTCTCAAATGGTTACAAAATTGAAGAAGGTAAAATTTATAAATAATTACTTTTTAAAAAAATAAATGAAATATTGGAGACAAATACTCCAGAAATCTGGGAGTATTAATACCGTAGGATCTGAAATGGTAGTGCAGCGGTGGATCTAAAGATCAGAAATAAACAAAAGAATTCCAAAAACATAATCCGCCAAACATACCAGAGAGAGCGGAAATTGAAACAAACCTGGAAGAAGATGTCGGTGGGGAGACGCATGGACTTGACAGTCCAATAAGCGACCTTGTCCATAAAGGTCACCGGTGCATGATGCTTCTTCAGATCTATCGATAAATCCGCCTTATACGTATCCAAAGGCTGCTTTCATCAAACACATATACACAAACGCACATCAAATCAATCTATAATTAATAACTCGAGAGAGAGACAGAGAGGGTTCAGATGTGACATACCCTAAAACAACTCCAGCGCCACTCAGTGCCATCTTCCTTCTTCACCTTATCCGCCTGCACTCCCCAGTAACTGACCACCGCCTTCTCGACTCCTCCATTCCCTGCTCCTTCTGTCGCACCAGTCTTCGTGGTATCCTTCTTGATCTCCTCTTTGTCTTTCTCTCCAACCACCAGAGTGCTCTGCAACCTCACTCCCACAACCGGCGTGCTCTTTATCCACGCATCTACCGCCGGATTCGCCTTCACCAAGTTCGCAGCCATTCCGGACACGACGGGTTCGGCCACGGTGAACCCACGGCTGACTGCTGCGGCGGAGAAGAACCTCTGTCCCACCATCCCGGCCAACGTGGTGGCTCTCCGACTCATCATCATCTTCGATTCAACAACCCAAGAAGAGGGGGCAACCTTTCTTCCTCACGCTTTTTCTGCTTTTGCTTGGAGAAGGGGTTTTAGGCAAAGGGGTTTATATAACTCTCTCTCTCTCTCTCTCTCTCTCTCGAGTTGGCGTTTGGATGTGAACATCGTTAGTTTATTAATTATTACTATATTTGATGATTAAAAATTTTAAATAAATAATTACCATTCGATCTAGACCATTGACTGATGCGTGCATTAACCCAAAAAAATTCGGTGCAACTTGCTGATGTGTAATATTTTGTGTGTTGCCACGTAGATAAAATATTTTTCCAGCTATGCATTTTCTTTTTTAAATGAGTTTGAATTTTAATTTTGACGCTGATCTCTTCCTTATTCGGTGTACGTGAATGTGGGTTAGTCTCGAAATTTCCATGCCAACGAGGGGCAATTAGGTTGTCACTGAGGGTATTTTTGGCGGTGTCCTTTGGGAAATGTTCTGGACGGAAGCATTAAAATTGGCAAAAAGATAAATGACGAGAGCAAGGAAGGAAATCGAATATTTCTTTCTTGGGGGCCAAGGCTCAGTCATCGAACCATTTGCCAACTGGGAGCTATTTTATTTTTTTGTAATTTTTAAAATTTAAGAGGGAACGTGTCCGTCTTCTCTTCTGCTTTGCCACGTAAGCATTTAAAAATTTATGGGCGAGCGGTTTGCGACCTCACGATCACCCTGACCTCCAAATTTTTGTCTGACCAAATTTCGGTTATGGTTCCAGCGAACAAGTCAAAGGCCGTGAATTGTTCACGATGCCTTCCTAGCGTGACGCCACGAATAGATTCATTATTATAAATACATATGTATTGATTTTTATGATATTTATAATTAATGAATTTTCATCTAAAAATTATTAATTATCTTATTTTTCATTATATAAAGAATAATTATTATTATTATATTATGACCCAAACATCACAAATCCTATAGGCATTAATTGTAATAGAAAAGTTCTTATATATCATTTTAATTTTTCATTTTTCAAGAACTGGTCACGACTGAATAATAATCTGAAACTACGATTCCACAAGTACTGATATTGAAGGAGGTTTTAGAAAGGTCCAAAATTATTAGGTTTATTCCTTCACCAATTACGATATAAATTCAAGAATGGTGTTTTGTTTTTGTCATTTGTTCTCGGAAATTTTGGAAAACTCTATGCCGCGTATAAATAGATTTTTTTTTTTATTTTTTTAAAGATGATGAGCGAATTTTCTAGTTTTATATTTTCCAATTTATAACTGAATTTTAAAAAATAACTTTAAACTATTTTATGTATTTTTCTGGTATAAAATATGGTTCTTTCAGTTCTCTGATACATTTGTGCATAATTTTTTAGTTTTCGTGCAAAACATAAAATAAAATAAAAATAAAAATGATCTCCACAACTAAGCAACCACTCAGAATTTGAGTCAAGAAATTGACAAAGTTTAAGTGTAACGCATTCAACCAAGAATTAATAGTTTAATGGTTTTTTTTTTTTTAATTAATGGTTTAATGTTAAAATCTTACAAGATGCAATGAAATTTACAAGATATAATTTTTTTCTTTTGACTTTACGATAGCAATAAATTTTGTGAAAACTCAAGTTTCATTATTTTAATTATTGATATTTTAGTCTAAATAATATTTTTTTTTCTTGAAATAGCAGGCTGTGTGTTTATCCTTAATGTCTAAAAGGACATGATTAAATTGGTGTTGGTATGGTGGGAAGGGTGTCTTACTCCTTAACTATGTGTTCGGATTCGAGCCTCCATGAGAACGGAAAAAATATCCTTGGAAGACCTCTCCTCTAATGGGCCCGACAGTAGGTTGATTCAGATAATCAGAATAAAACTTAAGATACCGAACGATAATATATAAAAAAAAAAAAAAAAAAACCTAAAAGGACATGGTAGTATCCATACAATGCCTTGGATTTTTTGCCACCTCTTGCCATGGAGTGATTACCAAACCAATTACTCAATTTTTTTTTTCGTTTATTTCAATACAATTATTTTGGTCTCAATGAGATAGATAGATATATATATATATAAACGTGTGTGTGTGTCCAACATCATTACTCTTTTTTTATTTTATTTTATTTTTCGGTAGATCTTGTTGAGCACTGGGATTACAAAAAAGGAGGTCTTTTGATGCGAAGAAAATCAAAGATTTTCATTAATTTATTGATTACAATGAGAACAACAATCACCTAAAGTTTAATCCTAAATTTTAGAGTGTCATTTTAAAGATAAATGTAGATTTGTTAAAAATATATATATATATATTATAATAATAATAATAAAAACTAATTATCCATATAAAGTTATAGTCATTAATTTATTTACTGTTAAAAAAATTCAAGACTTCTTAACTCATAAAATCTCTTTATTCACATTTTTTAAGTTTTAAAAATGTCAATAAAGATTTTTAAAAAATATTATGAAAATTTTTTTAAAAAATATTATTTGTCCTCTAAAAATTATAATTTTTGTCCCTTGTGCCCGATACATGTCATATATTGTATTTTGCTCCTCTAATATAAATTTTTAGTTTTACCCTTGGATCGATGAGGAATGTGGTAAATATTAATAGAGAAGTCTGTGAAAAAGGTAAATATTTGGAATATCGGGAGCTTCTTTGTGAACACAAAAAGGGGGGGGGGGGGAGAGAGAGAGAGAGAGAGAGAGAGCAACAAGAAGAAGAAGAATAAGTCTTAATAAATTGTAAAGAACTTTGAAAATAGAAACCAGAAGTATCTTGTGAAAAGAAAAAAAAAAAGAAGAAGAATAAGTCCAAAATATTGGGAAAATAAAACAAAATTATACAAAAGAAGAATAAGTCAACAAAATTATAAAAATTTGTGGTTTTTATTTTTATTCCAAAAGTAGCGAGGTCGATTTCCACGAAATTGATTTTAAACTTCCCAAATTGTTTACCTGCGAAGGAAAAAAACTAAACTAAAGTCTAATTTGACGAAATCGGTTTCAAAACTATCTAGAAAGCTAACCCAGATCTACCTAAAATCATGAAAAAAAATTAAATGAAATATAGTTATGAGAAATCGACTTTGAAATCGATTTCTGGAGATTTTCTCGTAATCATTCGCTTTTGAAAATAGGGCAAAAATTTTAGATAATTTTGAATGATTTTCTTTTGAAAATAAGGAAATTTTTGAATGATTTTTCATTCATATCTTTCTATTTCCATCACTTTCCTTACTAAATAAATTATAAAATTTGGAAACAAGCTCATTCACCAAAAATCTACCAAAATCAATCAAAATATTTTCTAAATTAATATTCCCCAATTAAGTTTGAAAAAAGCCAAAGAAGGAATGAAAGCAAAAGGCCAAAATGAAACAAAATATTTTTTAAATTAAAAGTTGTGTTATTCTGTGATGTGATATGATAACAATTAAAATTTGAAAAAAAAAATTAAAAAAATAAAAATAAAAAAAAGAAAGATTAAAATCACTAAACTGTCTCCTTGCGGTCGACAAAAATTGTTTTCATTTTGCAAGAAATTAATTTCTATATGAAAATAAAATATTTTAATGAATTTTCACTAATTAAACATTGCTCAAAGAATACTTTTGCTATTGCCTTTTCTTTAAATTTTTTTCATACTTAAGAAAGTAATATTTAAGAAATTTTCAGATATTATTTTTCTTAATTCTCATACTTGTGTTATTAATTGTGGTTTTCCATTTTTCCGATATGTAATATTGCTTTATCCTCGATAGTAATATGGTTCCTATTATGCGACCGACCCACAAACATGATCCTCTTAAGCTTGTTTTCATGTTCGAGCATCTAATAGCATCCCGCGGGATTTGGTGGTTTGATCATCAAATATCAAACATGGACAACATCATCCGTCATTGATTGTTCAATTTATTCAAAATTTATTAAAAAAAATAGGAGCAATAAATTAATTAAATAGCACCAAATAGGCCCGGCAATTGAGCCTTTTGAGTCGGGTTTTGCAAAGCCCAAGCTCGGCCCGGTCAAATATTTTTGGACCCGAGTTCGAACTCGGCCCGAGAAAAATTGAAGAATTGAGGCTTGAGTGCGGCCCAAAAAATTAAAAGGGCCTCGAGCCTGATTCAGGCCGGACCCGATCTCGAATTATATATAAAAAAATAAAACGAGAGAGAGGGGCCATTGATCCTAACCACTGTGAGGTCCGCCGATAAAAAAAAAAACAGCCAGGCCGGATGAATATTTTAAAAAATAGATAGGTAAGTATCAGCAAAAAATAATGAAAACTCAAAAGCAATCCATAATAAACCCCATCAAATCTATTATCAATTTAAAATTAACATCCAATCACACCAACCAATAGAAAATCAAATCTAAAAGTACAACAAAACCCCTCTCTCTCTCAAACTCAATTTGCTCAGAAGACTTAGGATACCCATCATACTCCAATTTAACAAATATGGAAGCACAAATAGCCCTAAATTTCAACCGCAAATTGTCCATTAAATCCTGCACAGACTCATTCTTAGGATCCAAAATCAGTTATTTCTCCAACAACTCAGCCATCTGTTTAATCATCTTGAGAACCCTTGCCGAATAGTATTTGGGGCTAATACTAATCACGGAATTCCACAAATCAATACAACCCTGATAAAACCCCAATTCTTCACCCATTTGAAACCCTAATTTAATTTTTGGGGTAGAGAGAGAGAGAAAGAGAGAGAGATGGTGTTTTATAGTTTACCTTTTGATTGGCCGAGAGAGGAGAGTTTTGAATGAAGTTCAATACCGACCGCTACGAGAAAGGAGAAAAAGAGTCACAGAACCCTAATCGTTGTGAGATCCGTCGATGATACTGACGGACAGGAAGAAAAAGAGCCAGAGAAGGATGCTTAGGTGCTGCCAAAGCCGGATCCAGTGTCCGATCATTTCGATTACTCCTCACGGCCGCCAATTTCTTTCTCGCCGTTTCCGATATCCGTTCATCTCCCAGCCTATTTCTTCCTGCCATAGCCAATTTCTTCCACTCTATCTCATGTTCGAACCCTAACCCCTCTTTGAATCGATGATTGTTTGATGAGAGAGAGAGAGAGGAGAGAGAAAGTGAGAGAGGGAAAAAGTGCTTCGAACGTGAGGGGTTAGAGAGGAGTGAGGGACGGGAAAAAGGTTTCGAACATGAGATCGAGAGATCGAGAGAGAGAGACGAGTGAGTGAGAGATAGTTGTGAGGGCTTGCTTCGGACATGAGGGATTGAGGGGTGCGAGAGAGAGAGAGAGAGGGGAGAGAGACCGAGAGAGAAAAAGATAAAATGTTAAACCCAAAAATAAAAAATAAAAAAATCAAATATTTAATTTTAACGGGCCGAGCCTATTAGTGTTCAGGCTCAACCCGTAATTAAAACGAGCCTAGAAAATGGGCCCGAACTCGGCTCGAGCCCGAAATGAGCAGAGTTCGACCCTTTAAAATGGGCCGAGCTCGAGCCGACCCGGCCCAATTACTAGTCCTAGCACAAAAAATATTGGGCTTTACATATATTATTGTCTCTTGGGAGAGTAGATGTACCAGATCCTTTCAAGTTACTCTTTTATATATATATATATATATATATAATTATTAAAAAAATGTAAGTTGCTTTCATTTTAATAATTTATTCTGCATTCAAATTTTAAAACTTACTTTTTTTTTTTATTTTTGCTTTTTTTCTGATGGGACGTGGTCTTAGACCTAGCTGGATGGGTCAGCTCTTTAAAACCCCACATAAAAGGCCCACAAAAGACAGCTACCGATTGATGTTCAAATATGATTATCTATCGAAGGGTCTCAGTCGCCCAGATCTCCTGAACGATAGGGTTTTAGTCGCCCCACCAGTCGAACATGATTCATCAAGTAAATATAACCGTCCTGATCGGGCATTCAACCGTCGGTCCTTCAAGCAAACGAGCTCTGAAAACCCTCCATCGGTCGAATGACTGATTGATAGATAATAACTCTAACGATTCTAAGGGAAGGTCAAAGTATCCTAATAACTCTACTTCCTATTTGAGAGCAGCCTCTTTAGAATCTTTCGGTTAAAGAAAGGATCCCAACAGAAAATAAAAGTTTCTCAAATGATGAGAATCATGATTAATTTGTAATATTGAATCCCAAAGATTTTCGAATCGGCTCGATAAGGAAAGTAGGGTTGAAGTACTTCAGCGGTGCACGACTCTAACAGGTATAAGATATCTCAAAACCCTATAAACTAGGTACGCTCTCTCAGTCATACACATTGGGCACTCTAGTCATGGGGAACCACTCCCTAGAGCTCTCAGTTTTTTTTTCTTTTTCATTCGAAAACCGCTCTTTCTGACTTGAGCGTCGGAGTTTTTCCGTCAGAGTATCCTCCGACGGTTTTTGCAGGTATTACATTCTTTTTTATGGCAACCGTTCAAGTCTATAAGGAGCCGATATCTGTGGAGTCATAATCCATCTCCAACAAATTGGCTCCGTCCGTGAAAACAGATTAGAGCAGCTTCTATTATTCTGACAATTATACCTCCGAGAACTAGAGCATTTTCGAAAGCCGCCCCCATTGTAGAAGGGCGCACTGTAACACTTTCTTAGGCCACCCTTCCTATAGCACCTGATCGTCCTGTTCGAGATCATGCGGCCTCTCCTTGCCCGCCTCATCAAGAACAGGCCCTGCGCTTGTGATCCCCGGCCAGCCGATTATGGCCCCTGCTCTAGAGAGAATTGGTCGCCCCCAGATGGAGAGGCTGGAGTCGAATATTCAAAACATGAGCAAACAATTGAAGGGTCTTAGCTGCGCGCTTAGGCCTGAGGGCCAGTCTTCTGTTGAGGGGTATAGGCGCCCCCAGCGACAACCGTCACCCCTGCGGCCTGAAGTATCCGAAAACTCCAGATTAACCCCCTGTGATCTTCGAAAGTAGGTCGAGCAACTTGTTGCTGACGAACTCAGGCGGGCCAATGCTCAGGAAAACCAAACCTCCCCCCATTCTTATGTTTCACCTTTCGATCCCAAGGTCTCTTCAGAGTCTATATCTCGCAACATACTCCTGCCCCTCATAGAAAGGTACAATGAGACAACAGACTCACGGGATCATGTGGCCCATTTCGTGACTGTGATAGTTTCCAGAGACATGTTCGATGCGACCATGTGTAAACATTTTTCCACCACTCTTTCAGGAAATGCACTATTTTGGTTCAATTTTCTTCCGCCATTGAGCATAAGGATTTTCTCCCAACTACGAGAACAGTTCGAGTCACATTTTGTGATAAGCAGAGGGGTCAAGAGAAAGTCCACCTCATTGTTGTCATTGCACCAGAAGGACAAAAGAGTCTCTAAGGGACTTCTTGAAAAGATTCAAAGTAGAGATGATGAGGATTCCATTTTTAAATCATTCAATCGTGCTACCTGCGCTATTAACAGGACTACGACCTTCCGACATGAAAGTGTCGATCACGAAGAACCCTCCTGCTACTATTTAAGAATTTTACGCCCGAGCCGAAAATTATATTACACCTGAGGATGATAAGACGTTCGACCACATGAGGGATCAGTCCGTTCGAAAAGAACGTAACCGATCACCAGGAAGGTCTCCACCAAGGAAGAGCCAAGCGAATCCCACTCCTTCACGGAGGTATAACAACTACACCCCATTGAATGAGACCCTTTCCCGGGTCTTAGTTTTAATCAGAGACAAGCCACACATCCGATGGCCCCAACGGTCGACTGAGGATAACTTCAACAATGACAGAACCAAATATTGTCACTTCCACTATGATTATGGCCATACGACAAATGATTGCAAGAAGTTGAAAGATGAACTAGAATTCCTGGTACGCGATAGACCTCGATGACAGACTGGCAAGCTGCTCAGCCCCCAACCGACAGGAGAGATGGAGTAATATTCCAAATCCAGAATAGACCAGTCCTCCAAAAGCTCCCCCGTTCTTCCGATAGTCCATCAGAAAATGAAGTAGGACGCTTGATCACGCAGATCTTCTATCTCTTGAAGGCATTTCCTTCTACACCATAGGAAATCCTAGCGACAGACGCCAATAAACGACGAGGGGAGAAGAGGCCCGTCATCGATTTCACGGACGAAGATCTAATCGGAATAGACCCAAGCCGATACGACCCCCTCGTGATGACCGCCAGGATCGGGCAACATGAAGTCAGAAGAATCTTTGTCGATCAAGAGGCAGGCTGTAACCTTCTATATCGGGATGCCTTCAGGCGAATGAAGTTTACTTCTGCCCATCTCCAACCCCACGCAGGCTCAGTCAAAAGGCTCTTAGGCGAGTGAATATATCCTGAAGGTATTATCACACTTTCGGTTACCCTCGGAGCACCCCCAAACCATGCAACAACTTCCGTCGTATTCAACGTGGTGGATCTTCCCTCACTCTACAATGTTATTCTGGGCAGGCCGGACCTGAATGCCCTGGAGGCTCTGCCCAGTACTAAGCACATGAAAATCAAGTTTAAAACGCCGTTAGGGATCGGGACATTGTCATGCTATCCGGAGCCCTCAACTCATGCTCCTAAGTGATCATCAGGCTCTACTGTCAATGGTTTCTCTTTCGGGCTGCGGAGGTATTTTTTAAATTATTGAAACACCGATTTCATGGATTTTCTAAATGTATACTCCCTGTTCTTATCGCTTAGAGGGCCCAAGTCACTCATCTCCTATCAATCGTATGCGTCGTCAATAAGGGATGGAACTCCCCGAATGAGTGGACGCGGTCCCTCTATTTAAAAGCTTCCTATCGCTTGGAGGGCTTAAGTCGTCCAACTCCTATCGATCGTATGCGTTGTCAATAAGAAATGAAACTCCTCGAATGGGTGAATACGGCTTCTCTATCTAAAAGTTTCCTATCGCTCGGAGGGCTTAAGTCGCCCAACTCCTATCGATCGTACGCGTCGTCAATAAGGGATGTAACTTCCCGAATGGGTGGACGCAACCCCTCTATCTAAAAGCTTCCTATCGCTCGGAGGATCTAAGTCGTCCAATTCCTATCGTTCGTATGCGTCGTCAATAAGGGATGGAACTCCCTGAATGGGTAGACGTGACCCTTCTATCTAAAAGCTTCCTATCGCTCGGAAGGGCTAAGTCGCTCAATTCCTATCGATCGTACGCGTCGTTAATAAGAGATGGAACTCCTCGAAAGGGTGAACGCGACCCCTCTATCTAAAAGCTTATTATCGCTCAGAGGGTCTAAGTCGTCCAACTCCTATCGATCGTACACGTTGTCAATAAGGGATGGAACTCCCCCAATGGGTGGATGCGGCCCCTCTATCTAAAAACTTCCAATCGCTCAAAGGGTCTAAATCGTCCAGCTCCTATTAATTGTACGCGTCGTCAATAAGGGATAGAATTCCCCGAATGGGTGGACGTGACTCCTCTATCTAAAAGCTTCCTATCGCTCAGAGGGGCGAAGTCGTCCAGTTCCTATCGATCATACGCGTCATCAATAAGGGATGGAACTCCCCAAATGGGTGGACGCGGTCTCTCTATCTAAAAGCTTCCTATCGCTCGGAGGGTTTAAGTCGCTTAGTTTCTATCATTCGTACGCATCGTCAATAAGGGATGGAACTTCCCGAATGGGTGGATGCGGCCCCTCTATCTAAAAGCTTCCTATCGCTTGGAGAGTCTAAGTCGCCCAACTCCTATCAATCGTATGCGTCGTCAATAAGTGATGGAACCACCTGAATGGGTGGACGCGACCCCTTTATCTAAACGCTTCCTATCGTTCGGAGGGCCTAAGTCGCCCAACTCTTATCGATCGTACGCGTCGTCAATAAAGGATGAAACTTCCCGAATGGGTGGATGCGACCCATATATCTAAAAGCTTCCTATCTCTTGGAGGGCTTAACTTGCCTAGCTCCTATCGATCGTACGCGTCGTTAATAAGGGATGGAACTCTTCGAATGGTAGATGCGGCCCCTCTATCTAAAAACTTCCTATCACTCGGAGGGTTTAAGTCGTCCAACTCCTATCGATCGTACGCATCGTCAATAAGGGATGAAACTCCCCGAATGGGTGAACGCGGCCCCTCTTTCTAAAAGCTTCCTATCGCTTGGAGAGTCTAAATCATCCCAACTCCTATCGTTCGTACGCGCCATCAATAAGGGATGAAACTCTCCGAACGGGTGGACGCAACCCCTCTATCTAAAAGCTTCAAATCGTTCGGAGGGTCTAAGTCGCCCGAATCCTACCGATCGTACATGATATCAATGAGGGGTGGAACTTCCCAGGCGGGCGGACGCGACCCTTCTATCTAAAAGTTTCTTACTGAACGGAGGACTTAAGTCACCCTGATTTTGTTAGATTGACGCAAAAAGGATTACAACTGAAAGTAACAAGATAATCTCTATCGGTGAAAAAGCGAAGGTTTCTTATTAAGCAGACAAAAGCTACTGGGTATAAAATTTCAAGCGAAAGTTATACAGCTGGACTCTAAGTATTTGCGCTTTTTCGACCGGGGGCAGAGCGTCGCTTAGACCCAGACAGCGGATAATCTTTTCGGCGCACTTTAATCTCTCGAACAATTTGCGTTGGGAGTCTTTGAAGCTAATGGCATCCTTCGCACGAGACTCCTCAAGCTCAACTATTCTGTGTTCCACCGTTTGAAGAGATTCCTCCCGAAGTTGGGCCAACTTCTCGATTGATTGAAAACGTGTCTCACGCAGCGTGGCTTCCGATTTCAACTGTTCACATTGCCCCTGGTATTGGGCAACTCTGATCGAAATTTTCTCAATTGTTCCTCCTTCTCACCGGATGTGCTCTCGGTCTTTGTGGCCCTTTTCTCCGGAATAGGAATCTCCTCCTGCGTTTGAGCCGGACAAGTTAACTCAGAAAGACGCTCCTCTAAGTGACGTATCACCTTTTTCCCCTGCTGTTCCTAAAATTCGGCAAGACCCATGGTCTGAAATGAAAATTGAGTCAACAGAGACAAAAATGAGAAAGAACCTAACAAGTATAGAGAATGCGATACCATTAAGCCTAAGGATTTAAGAGCCCCACCGACTTGCTCGTAAGACTTCCTGTGGAAGTCGAGCTCGTACCGATGGAAGTCAAATCGGTTGGCGATGCGATCCGCCTCCGCCAGATCTATGTAGCTATACTACATATCCCCAGCACAAACGGCGACAATTCTATATTCTTTTGAGCCCTGCTTACTATCAAAGGATCGAACATGGATGACAGGTGAAGAAGCCGCCCCTTCAAAAATTTTGTGCTTTTCCTTACGCACAGGCCAAACCGGAACAACGGAAGAGGGTCTCGCCATCTTGCCTCTCGTAACCCTAGAAACATTCGCTCTCGTCGTGGCACCAGACGAAGGATCATCTCCCGGTCCTCTTAATTCGTCCACACCAGCTCTTATTTCACCCGATGGACTACCTTCGTCCAAAACAGTAGTCTCCCTTGGTGTAACTGTTGCCAGGGCCGAACGATCAGGTAAAATCACCAATGTAGATGAGAGAGAAGAAATCACCCTCCTCTTCACTGAAAGAGATGGTGACTCTAGAAGGGTCTTAGACGCCCTGGTAGGAGATCCTAGGAGTGCCTTAGATGCCCCGATGTCCTCCTGAAGGGACCTTTTTCACCGGGTCGAACCAGCTTATCAACAATGACATTCTCTAACACAATATCGTCAAGAAAATTCAAGAAATCAACCAGTTTGATCTTCCCCCTCTCTAACAGAATGGACGTATCGATTTTTCTCTTCTCCCCAATCAGTAAGCCAGCCAAAGATAGCATCTGATTATCCAGTAGGGACTTGACCCATAAGCTTCGACCGGTGGACTTGCAATAACTAACAATGTACCGAATGAAACGACCATGCTTTGATATGGCTGGGGGCTTCAACCCTAAAGAAGGCACCCCATTGGCTTCAGGCAGCATGGGCATGTGATCTTTATTCAAGAACTCAACATAAAAGAACTTTTGCATCCAGCTCTTGTCAATAGATTCTTTATAACAAAACCTCCAGTTGGACTCAGGTCGGGTCTGTAACTTGTATCAGCCCTTGGTCGAACTGCTATTTTCACATCTCATTAAGATGAAGATAGACGACAAGATATCAAAATCAAAACGAGGACAACAAAACCCCAACAAGGAAGCCACAACAACCACCAGACGCCAAGCACTTGGAATTAGAAGGGTCGAAAATATATTCCAACGGTGTAGTACCTCCGGGAAAGGATTTGTGTATGGAACTTTTAGCCCATACTTAACCGATTGGAAGTACATCGGTACGCAACCCACTGTTGTCGTATTGGCCCAATCGGGTTCCGTGGCAGACACTAGGGTATAATCATACCCCATCAACATCTCAGTTTGTATTTCTTGGAGTTCCCTCAGGGACATAGTACTCGCAATGTCGCCGATGCTTGGAAAGGTCTGAGAAGCGGACGATTGTGCCATTGTTTCTAGAAATGACTTTTCTGACAGATCTCAAAGAAGGGCTAAAAGAGTAATTGGTAAGGATAATGGGGTGTGTAACTGTCACGCCCCGAACCGGGATCGTGAACAGCCACCCGTTGCCCTGGAAGCCGGTTGTATTTTTACAAAAAATCGGACAAAATCTCCTCATAAATTGAAGGTCTCCCATGTACAAATAAATCTATTTAAACCTGTAATATTAAAAATCATCCTGTAAATAAAATAAAAGGGTCATCCTGGCCTCACAACAACCCACCAACCACAGTAGACATCCAGGACAATGTCAGGCTAAATAAACTATCAGCAATCCTAACCACAAACCTCTACTATCATGCCCAACTAGAGCATGAGCAGCCACCACACAGAGCGGACCTAAGTTTTATACAATTTATAATAACTTTTCTAAGTTACATTCAAACACTACAAGTGTCTCAATGCAAATGAAATATGAGAGTTTCGCGAATAAATAATATACATAAGTTATACAGTTATCCCAAATTAAGTACACGGTTAACTACGGACCTCAATATCCAGACCACGCAGGGTCGAAGTAAAGTACGGAATCTA
This sequence comes from Dillenia turbinata, assembly GCA_037126225.1. Taxonomy (NCBI): domain Eukaryota; kingdom Viridiplantae; phylum Streptophyta; class Magnoliopsida; order Dilleniales; family Dilleniaceae; genus Dillenia; species Dillenia turbinata. The sequence continues at coordinate 14,648,444 of JBAMMX010000008.1, read as the reverse complement.
AATCTCAGCTTAAACTTAAACCTCACTGTCCCAAAAAACTAAATCCGTCAAAATCTCCAAACTCTGAAGTGTTACTCCAGCATAACAATCTTGTCTGAGGGAGGAAAGAAGAAGGGTGAGTATCAAGGAAGATACCCAGTGAGTGATGGGATTAATCTCAAGTACTAATAGTGTAGGTGAACATTTGAGTGTCAAATAATATCATTCATAACCAATAATTCGAATTTTGCAGCAAATCATGATATGTTCGCTAAAATGAATTCATTTAATCAATCACACGATATCATACATATATACATCCATTTAAAATCGAGTAGATCATAGAGCAAGCCGAAAGGATCCTGGCAAAGGTCAACCATGACCAAGGACAGGTGCATCGGGGGTTTTATTATACAAAGTGTTTCAAAAGTAGCTCTCTACTCCGACGTTGGCCGTGGGCTTAGCCCTTGCTTACCCAGACTCAACATAGGTTACCGCTCAGTACTAGACGGTTGCGTCACACACATCCTCCCTCAAATGTGGGTTCAACCGTTCGTGCCTATGAAATATAGGAACAGACTCATCAATAGGTTACCGCCCGGTGCTAGACGGTAGCGTCACACATGTCATCCCCCGATGTGGGTTCAACCGTTCGTGCCTACGAAATATATAAAAGGGACGTTTGTGGATACCTCCTGCAGAAGCGTATCTGGGCAACCTGTGCCTCTACAAACTCCCTCCGTAGCTACGGAATCAATCAAATACTGCCATATCATTATATCATCAAAACAATTCAAATCCGTGTGCTAGTACATTTCATCAAAATCGTTTCAATTTAACAAACCAATGTAATGGTAAAATAGAAAACATTCTATTTCTCAAATCTTTGCACAATTTCATTTCATTTCAAATATGGATGCATAGTCATAGAAATCATAAGTTTACATACTCCAATAGTCACAAAACAGATTTGAAATTCAATTCCATACGTCGAGACAATGCATATTAAAAGCATGTTTTACTAAAAACATGATAAAATTAGGTTTCACTATTTCATGCAAGAGATTAGGGTCCCACTCACTTTCTAGGGAGGGTAATCACTCCCTATTTCCACAATCAAACCAAATTGACTCATCGAGTCTCCAAAAGATCAACCTAGTCAAATCATCACAATTGATCATCAAATTTTCAACTATTTTCAGGGTTTATCATTTTTCTTAAATTCGTACAAACCCTAAATTCTTCAATTTATAAATATACTCCAATGTCATCAATTTCGTTCCATTTATAAGTAAATAACAAAATCAAAATCAAAATTAATTCAAACCTAAAACCGTTCAAAATCGAAAACAAGTCTAAAATAAATAAACTTCTTACAAGATGGAAAAATCTTTAAAAAATCATACACTTTTCATTTCTCATCCGATTTCTTCAAACCATAAGTCATTTTCAAGGTATTGAAGTTTATTTTCATAATATAGAAGTTGTATTTTGATTTCCTATATGCAGAAAATTTATAATAAAAAGACTATATCAATTTGTAAACTCAAATTCCAAATTCCGATTGTTTTTATGCATTCGTCAAATTGAACTTTGAGAGAAGTTATTCTAATAAACTCAAAATGATTATATCATCTGAAACAGCCCGATTAGCTTAAATTCCTATATTTAACCTAAATAATTACACATGACAATCAGATGATGCATTCTAATTGATTCTAACATACATCCTACATATATACAATACTTCTTATCCTAATTTACCCTAAATTCATCCAAACAAATCGAGTGAGTTAGAAATTCTCACCTAGGGTCTTCGCAGTTCACAATCCGGTGGTCTGAGCTTCGTCCTACTCAATCCAGGACCTGCGCAGTGGGGGATTTGCATCCAACCTAGGGTTTTTGAGATCCTGTGGCTGTTAGATTGGGGCTCTTGCAAAGATTGCAGGAGCGCTCTCAGCTGAGGGGAAACAAGGCGCACAAGCGCGCGAGCAGGGAAGAAGCATTGCAGCTGCGCGCGCAGGAAGAGAGAGAGAGAGGGAGGGAGAGAGAGAGAAACAAAGAGTGGTAGAGAGAGAAAGAAAGAGAGAGAGAAATCGGTAAAAGGGATAGAGATGGTGGTGGAAGGAGGCGATGGCGATGGTGGGTGAGTGCTGTGGGTGGCGGTTTACGGTGGAGGACCGCAGAAGGGAGAGATCGGGAGAGGATGAATCGCGAGAGAGAACCCGCGAGGGATAGAGAGAGAGAGAAAGAGAGAGAGAGAGAAAACCGAAGGAAGAGAGAGAGAATAGGGCGGTGGTTGACGGTCGTCTGTGGCGGAGGAGGGCAGCGGTGGCAGGGCAGAGGCAGCGGTGAATGAGGGTTTCGGTGAGGGAGAGGAGGAGACAGAGAGTGGAAGAGGGAGAGAGAGATAAAATGTGAAAAGGGTTAGGGTTTCCTAACCCTAACTCTCCCTTTTTTTATATTATTATTATTATTATTAACATATATATATATTTATAAGAATAGATTTATAAATAAATAAAAGAGGGAATAAAAAAAATTTAATAAATGAAATTTATTTTTATACTTGATTCATATTTCGAATCGGAAATACGGGCACTTTTGAATATACTAAAAATTTGAATTACAAAACCCAAAAATCGAAAATCAATATAAATTAAAAAAAGAAATTTCTCTCTATATAAATAAACTGAGGAATATTTCATTAAATTCAGGAATGAGAGTACAAAAGTACAGCACTGCAGAGTCGGCGTTACAGTAACCCTCTGGCGAATATGAATCTTTATGAGATGTGTAAAAAATTATTCCCGAAAATTTAAACCATAAAAGTCACACTAAAAAACTTTGTGTCTTTCCGGTCGTCATAACTCATGATGTTTTTCCCAAAAAAAAAAAGCGCCATGAATTGGGGGCAAATGATGGGACATGGTTCTAGGCCTAGCTGGAGGGGTCAGCTCTTGAAAGGCCCACATGAAAGGTGCACAAAGGACGGCTACCGATCGATATTCAAATATGATTATCTATCGAATAGTCTCAGTCGCCAAGATCTCCCGAACGATAGGGATTTAGTCGCCCTACCAGCCGAATATGATTCATCAAGCAAAGGTAACTGTCGATCCTTTAAGTAAATGAGTTCTGAAGATCCTTTATTGGTCGAACGACTGATTGACAGATAACTGCTCTAACGGTTTGAAAGGAATGTCAAAGTATCCTAATGACTCCTACTTTCTATTTGAGAGCAGTCTCTTTAGGATCTTTCGGTTAAAGAAATGATCCCACCAGAAAATAAAAGTTTCCCAATGGATGAGAATCATAATCAATTCGAAATATTGAATCCCTGAGATTTCCGGATCGACTCGATGAGGAAAGTAGGGTTGAAACATTTCAGCGGTGTAAGATTCTCACATGTATAAGATATCTCAAAACCCTACAAGCCAGGTACGATTTCTCAATCATACACATTAGACACTCTAATCACAGGGAACCACTCTCTGGAGCTCTCAGTCTGCTTTCTTTTTCATTCGAAACCGCTCTTTCTAACTTGAGTGTCGGAGTCTCCCCACCGGAGCACACTTCGGTGGTGTTTAGAGGTATTACATTCCTTTTGACAGCAACCGTTCAAATCTACAATGAGTCGGTATTTGGTAGATTTTTTACAATTGGGATTGTTTCCAAATTTTGTAATTTATTTAGTAAGAAAGTGATATAAATGGAAAGATATGAATGGAAAATCTTTCAAAAATTTTCCTTATTTTGGGGAGAAAATCATTCAAAGTTATCTAAAATTTTTGCCATATTTTCAAAACTAAATGATTTTGAGACAATCTTGAGAAATTGATTTCTAAAAAATCGACTTTAAAATTGATTTCTCAATAGACTTTATTTATTATTATTATTATTTTTTCATATTTTTAGGTAAATTTGGGGCAACTTTTGGACTGCCTTGAAATTACTTTCGAAATCGACTTTAGTTTTTTTTTTATTATTTTTTTCCTTGCGGGTAAACAATATAGGCAATTAGAAGTTGATTTCATGGAAATAGACTTTCGGTACTTTTAGAATAAAAATAAAAGCCACAATTTTTATAATTTTTTCAATTTTTTCCAATATTTTGAAAAATAATCCAAATTCCAAAGACATACAAAAAAATAATGAAAAATCTTAAGCCCATGAAAATTTTGTTAGATCATTTAATCCAACGTTGGGCTAATATATAAAATAATTATATATTTAGATTGTCATGATGAGTTCATGTGAAAGTGAGAAAGTGATCAATTAAAATTTTAGTTAATATTGGACTCGAGAGTATTTAATAGGGTGTGGTTCCCATATGTGTAGAAACCTAAGGGATAATCTTATCTGGGTGACAGGTTTAGATAGAGTTATCAAAAGATAACACAACTATTTTTAAATATGGATTGTGATCCCCGAATCTGGTGATTCTTTCATTCCAACATCCCATCAGTTAGAGATTTTCTAGGGAAAGTACAAAAGTCTGGAAGACTATTCCTAATTTAGGATTATCGGAGGTAGATAATTGAGACAATCAACACTCGTTAGAAATCATTAAAGGGAGATCTGGAAAGTATAGATTCAGATATATTTTTCTTCAATTGCTATATTCGGTTATTTATATTTCTTAATGATTTGGTATGAAGATTTAAGGTTATTTGATTTATATATTGATAATAGATTTCATTAAATCAGTTCTTACAAGTGATATCAGAGCCTTGATGTTTAAACCAATAAGAAAGTTAGGGATAATTTAAAGATAATAAATTCGGGCATTAAATGTAAAATATTTTTTTTATTAATTTCGGTTCACAGGTTTAAACATTAAATGTGAAATAAATAAATAAATAAATAAGGCATCCATTTAATGCTGGTATTATGGTCTCGGAATTTTTTTTTTTAAAAAAAAGGGATCGTAGAAGACCCTTTTAGATGTCCTCTACGTCAATCTTGGAAACACAAGGAGACAAAAGTTTTATTTTTTATTTTTTTTTATTGTTTGTCTCCTACTGTTCAGGTTTTCCATTTGTATAAAAGGGGTTTGGCTTTCCAGATTTAGATTCAAGAGTCTCAATATTTTGGACTTTCTTAAAAAAAAAAAAAAGGAGGGGGACAGGCATATAATGCTTCCCCAAATCATGCTCACACTGCAAGAGATCCGAATTAAATCTCCCCTTAAAGTTTCAGATCTTCAGTGTACGTTCGTCTCCCTCTCTTTGCGGTCGATTAGTAAAAAATTGTCGATGTCGACAAAATGCTGATCAGAAGAAGGGGCATCGGCGATGAAGACAAAGATTTCATTTCAATCTATAGATCGACAGCTGACTCTGATGGTTAAGTCTCAGTCAGTGGAGCTGTTGCGTTGGGAAGGAATAGAGACGGTTCGTCCCTATTTCTCTCTTCTTCTCCATCTCCACTTAACAAAAGGCAAGTCTTCGACGGTTTTAATTGACGGAGATGATGATTCAGGAAAGAGAGAGATTGTCGACGGAGAGGAGGACGGCGGTGTGGCTAGGGTTTCGGTTCTAAAGAAGATGAACAGTCACCTAATAATTAAAAAGAAATTAAATTAATTAAACCAATCAATTTTGGTTTAGACTGGGGTTAGGGTGTTTTGGGCTAGTTTGGACTATTGGGCTATTGGATTTTAATTGGATTAATGGGCTCTAATGGAGTTTAATGGATTTCAATGGACCATTAGGCTTAATTAAATGTTTGACTCTAGGACAATTTAATTGGATCATTACAAACCCAATTCAGATATTGAGACCGGATATTTATAGACCTAATTTTTGAAATAAAATTGGGTTTCTAGCATACCCAATTTGCAAGACCTAATGGATTAAGTGCATTTTAAGTTCATTAAGTAAAGTTTGATTATTTGACATATTTGGATTATAAAATTGAGTCTAAGTCCAGATTCAATTTAAAGTGTATGGTTTATTAAGTTTAAGGGGTCCAAATAGATAATAAAATTAGACCTAAGTACAGGACCAATTCTCAAGTTTAAGCCCATTAGGTCAAAATTTGACACATGTCCAATTAAGAATATAATTTTTAATTTAAATAATTATTATATATATTTTTTGAAATATTTTAATTGAAACAGCATCTCGCCAAAGTGAACTCTCCTGTGGAAATTATTTTATTTTGAAATATAAAAGAATATGCATATACAACTTGTGTGAGTGTTGATCGATCCAAAGGAAGATCAGTGTTCATAAAAATTGTATGTGCATCTACGGTGATAAACACATGATGATTATTTGGTTTTATGTGTAAATTGTAAATCGACCCAAAGGAAGGTTTACAATTTGACATATTAATTTATTATCAGTATTTGATTATTGTATCATATTACCACTTACAAGTTAATTATTTTGTCCAAAGATAAAATATTAATGGAGTTACCGGTATCTTGTGATGGGGTTACTTTTATTTGAATTATTAATTAATTGGTTTAAGTTACTGTGAACATGATTTTGATTGTTTATTATTCTCTATTAAGTTTTGCATATTATTTCTATTGATACTAATGCTCAATTCAGGTTGATTCTTAAATTGAATGGCTCGAATTTCAAATCATGACAAGAGAATTTAGTTAGAGTTCTTGGAGTCATGGATTTAGATCTTGCGTTAAGGACTGACTCTTTCCCACCTCTTACAGATAACAGTACCTTTGAGGAAAAGAGAGAGAAGAAAAGGTAGGAGAGGTCGAATCACATGTGTCTAACGATGATAATGCGGGTCATCCCAGAAACATTCAGAGGCACTACGTCTGAGTCGGTTGTAATGACTTTATCTTTCCTTGTGAATATTGAGAAACGGTTTGTCAAGAATGAAAAGGTTGAAATTGTTACACTCTTGACAAATTTTATCTCAAAACAGTATTAGGGTCAAGTGGCCATTAAGGATAAGAAAGGAAAGATAAGGAAACAAGATAAGGATGCTGTTAAGGTTCTTGGTTTGGTTTATTCTAAAATTAATTTAATTTGGTACTAGGACACATTTGATGGTCACATTCCGCTATAACTACTCACGTCAGTGTGCCTATGTAAAGTTGTCTAAATTGTCAATCATCGATTGATGGTGAAAGATACATCTATGTGGGTAATGACAATAAAGTTTCAGTTGAAGTAATAGAAATATTTAGATTATTATTGAAAATCAGTTTCTATTTGGATTTCAATGAAACTTTTATGATTTTGTCTTTTAGATGAAATTTGATTTCTATTTCTGTATTGAACAAATCAAATTTTACCTGTTCTTTCATAAATGAAAAGTCGGTTTGTTTCTTGAGTCCAAATTGGTTTGTTCTGATTCTTTATTAGAATCCGCTAATCTATATTTGGTTGATACTGTTACTTCATTTAGTGAATTTCTGCATTTAAGTATATAAGGTATGAAGAGAAAACAAACCAACAAAAGAAGATATGAAGTCAAAAGGTTTTGGACGTCTTAAAATTAATACATATGAATATCTATGGGTTATTCATTTCGATTTCTTAAAATGGTCAATGATAATGTATCATGTTTATAGATGATTTTTGGATATGGTTACATATATTTCCTTGCGAATAAATCTCAATTAAGTTTGCAGCATATATATTCTCAATAGAGTCCCCATTAAAACAACCACCAAAACCCCTTAAGAGCTCTGTACATGGAGACGTCCTAGTCTAAAGCATTGTCAGGTTTGGGGTTGTCCAGTTGAGATTAGGCTTTTCCGACCTAATGAAAGAAAACAGAATATTATGATGGAGGTTGTTATTTTATAGGGTACTCTAAAAAATATAAGGGGTATAAGTTTTTTTTATGATCCCACAAATAAAATTACATTTAAATTGAAAATGGTACAATTTTTTGAAAATGTTGAGTTTGTAGGGGGAGAAACAAATGACGACAATGTTGGAAAATCCTCATTTCGGAAGAACAAACTCTACTACCTCCAAATGTAATACCATGGTATTACAAATTTTATCAAGTAATCATCTCGTTAGGTTTTGAGTTGAATTTGATTGAAAATTGTGTATACCACAAATTTTGTGGGAGTAGGATTCTCAAAAGATATGACTTCGGGATTATAAACTAGGAGATACCCATATAACTAAGCGAGACAATTTTAGTCTAACCAATATCTAAAAAAAATACGCGTTCAATATTGCGTACATTACGAAAATATTGGGCAAGTACTTAATAATAGACCATTAAAAGTAGCCAAATAGATCTTATGGTAATGACAGAGAACAAAAGGAAACATATTCACCTATCGAATGTTAGATTAGGTTGAGATCATTCAGTATACTAACATTGATTTTATTGAATGCCAGAATAGTAAGGAGTTAGCATGCTATGAGCTATTCAACTATGGAATATGATTGTAAAATTTTGTTATGGGGCTGCATATAGTGGATGGTATTCTTAGACCACTTAAATTTTTATATGACAATAATTTAGCAGTCTAAAGGAAAAGATTCAGAGTGGACAGTTGTCTATAGAGCACATTGATACAAACTCCATAATTACGGATTCGTTTACTAAGGGATTGTCATCTAAAAGATTCGTGTGCACATTATTTGTATAGATGTCATATCATTTCAGGATTTTCAGTTTCAGTGGGTGTTTTTGATTTTAGATATTCATCTACTATAGACATTTTCGATTATTTTAGTTTAAGGTTAAGGTATTTAAAGTTAAGTTTCACGGAAATAAAGATTCAGTTTTTGGATCACAGTCTGATATTAAGTACAGTTAATCTCATTATGGTTTAGGGAGGATCAGTTGGAAATAAATATATTACAGATCACATTGCATGTAATTTCCATGTTACACATTCACATCATGATCCATGTCATTCAGTTGTATTGGCATATGTAACCACTGTTGGGTCGAGTTACGATAAATGTGACGAAGGCCTTTTTGATCATATATTGATATGATTGATGGACGCATTGGTTATAAATATATTTCAGTATTGACAGTAAAGTTGAACTCACTTCATTTATATATAATTATAAAGATATACATATAGCCCAAGAGGGAGATTGTTAGATCATTTAATTCAACGTTGGGCTAATATGTAAAATAATTATATATTTAGACTGTCATGATGAGTCTATGTGAAAGTGAGAAAATTATCTACTAAAGTTTCGGTTAATATTGGACTTTAGAGTATCTAATAGGGTGTGGTTCTCATATGTGTATAAACCTAAGTAATAATTCTATTTGGGTGATGTGTTTAGATATGATTATCAAAAGATAATATAGTTATTTTTAAATATGGGTTGTGGTTTCTGGATCTGGTGATTCTTCTATTCCTAACAGCCCATTAGTTAGAAATTTTTTAGGGAGAACACAAAAATCTAGAAGGCTGTTTCTAATTCAGGATTATTGGAGGTAGGTAATCGAGACAATCAACACTCGTTAGAAATCAATAAAGAGAGATCTGGATAACATGGATTCAGGTTTACTTTTCTTCGATTGCTATATTTGGTAATTTATATTTTTTTAATAATTTGGTATTGAGATTTAGAAGTATTTGATTTATATATCGATTATAAATTTCATCAAACTAGTTCCACAAATTTTTCAAATGCAGTTTCAATTTCTCTATAAACTTGGCAATCATGTACAAGTACAAGTTAAAATGAATAATTAAAATAGCTAGATACATGACCAAAGAATAATCATGTACAAGCACGCTAATACTGAAACATAAAACACACCGAAAATAAATTGTCAACATCAGACATGAATTCTCTGAGGTGGGCGGATGGCCAGCTCTAATGATACCCTAGAGGAGCAGGAGCTTCCTTTAGTTCGAGCCCTTGGCATTGTATGTCCTGCATCAAATACACCCCATTCAACAAGTCAGCAAAATTTGCATCCATAAAGGAACCACAGCAGAAGGGATTGAGTAGCTCAACAAAAATTTGGCAAAAAATAAACAAATAAATACTAACCGAAGCGTAATGGTTAAGGTCACGGTGGTGAGCCTCATCAGCCCGAACAACAGTGACAACATCACGCAGGGTAGAGTCTGGTGACAAACACCAATAGTCAATGGCAATAGCTGGGGCTGGAATGTTTTCTATGGTGCCATTCTCCAAGTCCTTTAGGAATTCCGTGTAGCCATTGACAGCCTCTTCTTCGAGGTACCCAACAATGCGATGAGCGAGCTTAGGGGAGGCGATGTAGGTCAGGAAGTAAGCATTGAAGAACATGCCTTGCACAGCGAAGATAAGGGCTCTCTCATACAATTTGGGCCTGGCTACCTCTATGAATGTCAGTAGGTGCATTCGCTCGTTCTCTGCTTCTTCCAGTAGGGCTTTGATCCAGCCACCGCTGTGCTCAAACCTCCTTAGGGACTTGCAATGCAAGAGCATGCCTCCAACCATGCCCGGAACTGCTGCTACCGTCTCTAGCAGCAATACGTGGCTCACGTGCCTTCTCTGCTTGGCAGGACAATAAAGTATGAGAAAAACAAATGGCTTTGAAGTAAATTACAAGCATGAAAGTATGACCAAATTGATACCTGAAAAAATAAGTAGGTAGGATATTTGAGAGTTTGGACAGTCCAGTAAGCAAATTTGTCCATGAAATTCGATGGCTTGTGGTGCTTCTTAACATCTATGGATATATCTGCCTTGTAACAGTCCCATGGCTGCCCAAATCAAATCAAGTAACATGATTACCTTTTGATATATTGGAAGGCCAAACAGAGCATAAAAAATTAAGGGAAATCAAAGAATATTTTCGGTTGACATACCATGAAGCAATTCCACCTCCAAGCACTGCCATCCTCTTTGGTTAACTTTTTTGGAGCAATACCCCAGTAGCTCGAGATTGCCTTCTGATCTTTCTGGTCCTCGGATTTGCCCTGTGCTGAATGGGAGGATGTTTGGACAGGCTTCATCAGCTCATCCGAGGACAAAGTACTATGATTCCGGAGTTCTAGGATGAAAGTCCTAAATAATCCGGTGATCATAGGCTTGGAATTTTCAGCAGTGGCATTGGAGATGCTGGTGTGAAATGCTGAAGTTGAAGACAAGTGATGAGGTCCAAGCTGCTTCAAAAGCAACCCAGACAGTTTCTTTGTGGCAAGATTGCTCATCATCAAGCGAGAGGGTGAGAGTAAAAGAAAGAAAAAGGACAAAGTGTTGGTTTTCTCTGGGTTTTCTGTTTGAAGACTTTTTTGTTGGGGAGACTATGATTTTAGCCGTACGCTTATCAAAGGTTTATATAGTGGGGGTGGAGTTTGGCATGGTTGGATGGTGTTGCGTGATCAGGTAATGTGAATAGAAGCTCAATTTCAGGTCCTCTGGTCGAAGTGAACACAAGTGGCCAGCTTTGACCCGACTTCTTGGGGATGACTTTGGAAATGGATTGGTCACATTTCTTGTTTCATGGAAAGCTCCTTAATGTCATAAATATTTTCAAAAAATTGAAGTACTTCCTTGCGTCCTTGGCCTGAATTTAACGGTATTTCCCCACGTTTGCCAAAACAAAAAAGTAAATAAAAATATATATATATATATATTTCATTTAGTTAAAAATATCGAAACTTCTTTCTAATAAAAATAACTCCTTAAAGTATGATAGACCTTTGAAGCGAAAATGCGAATGTCTTTAAATAAAACAGTATAAAAAAAATGAAAAATTTACTCTCAACATTTCCAAATTACTGAAAATGTAAGGAGAGCACGAATTCAAGAAGTAATTCCATTCTTTTACCATAAATCAATAAGAGAGAATGGTTGTAAAACAGATAATTTTTAATAGAAAAAAAAATCAATATGCCTAATTATTTTAAGACACCTCAAAAGAAGGAAAAAGAAAAAAAAAAGTTTGACCTAGCTAATTGGGTTGCAAGTTTAATCACAAATTTAAGTCAATTAAAATTCCCAAATAGCACATGCATACTTTTCTACGTGGAAGTTCATAAGAAAAAGGCAAAAGAAAGAAAGGAAATGTGGAGAAGCAACCGGAGGAGTCCTTATAGCAGCCAGGCAGGACTAGGAGGAAATGGGTTTAGAAATGATTTTCTATTTGGGTTGTTCCGATCCCCTACCATATACAACACCCTTGGGATGCACGCATTGCAGTTTTGTGTTTAATGAAATAGCCAGGAAGCACCAACAGCAAACAAGAGGTAGTAGCATTGGTGGATGGCCAAACATTGTACATACAAATTTTGATGTCTAATCATTATTGAGTTCACATGACCTACAATTTCATGAGAAAGTTGCAAGCAGGTATCAATTTCATTTTGGACCCTTATCTGTAAACAAGTGAAATTTATTAATTTTTATCGAGAACCACCTAGATATGTTAATAAATTCAATACAAATCTATTATTTAACAATAATTTTATAATTTATGGTCTCACATCTATCATTGTCAATAAATAACTTGAATTTGTTAGACGTCCCACTTGTTTTCAAAAGAGGAGTTTAAACCCACCAGAGTTGGGAACAAATGGAATACGAGAGGTTAAAAGATTTGTGAGTATAAAATTACATCATAAAGAATTTTTTTTTAATACATATTGCATTAAAAATTTAAATTTGTCGAAAAAATTATTGATACAAAAGTGTTAAATTATATCTATTTTTATAAAATCCTGAAATTTTACGCTAATATTTTACCGTATCAACAAGTTCATATTACTTGTAAATGAGAAACAAAACTTAGTCACCAAATTATCATCTGAACTCGTTTCTCCTCATGAACCTAAAATTACCCAATTTGAGCTACTTCAGGAACTACCATGTTGTCATTACCAACAATCTGTTCCCATGCTCCAACAACTTTTGTCATTTCCAAATTTCCAATGGTCCGAGACTTGTAGAACCCCTGCCAGTGTCACATTACAGGGCTTCTTTCATTCTTTTTCCTCTTTACTACGTGAATCTGAAGATCGATAAACTACTCAAAACAACAGAAGAACCTTCTGATGCCAATGACTATGGAGAATTTAATTTATTGCATTTAACCTTATTTAGGCCAGGGCCAACTCGCTGCTTCATCAGCCTCAACAACGGTGGGCAACAAGTTTCAGTTATGATTAGCAAGCACGGCTGGGAGACAGCCCCTTGGATCTCATATGCAGACCAACCAGCTAACCCTTCCATAACCATTGAGGTTAAAAGCAACAATAATTTACCATCCACACAATCAAAGTCTTTCTGATCATAATTACATAAAATGATATTACATGAATCAATAATCTGTGGTACAATATTTCTATTAGCAAAACAAAAACATAGAAAAACTACAACATTTTCCAAATTTCCCACGCCCACAACCCAAGAAAATGGTAGCAATGACAATAAGCAAGTAGTATACAGGGGAAAGAAATGGAGAAAAGGTTTTCACGATGTCTTCAAACATCCTTCAAACATCAACCAAAAAAAAAAAAACATCCTTCAAACGCCATAGGCCTCTCCCCCAGAAAATGGCAAAAAAGGCCATAGGTTCCCCTCAAAAAAAGAAAAGAAAACAAAAGAAAAATCATCAGACCCGGGAAATGAACAAATTTTCTTATACCTATAAAGTTGGGATATACCAGACTTGTATTGCACGCATGCTGGAACTCAAAAATCACATCCTTCCAAATTCCAATGGCCACTTCACTGCCAGTTTTAATTCTTTCAATGCTTCTTACTATAGTAATTTTTTTGTTTACACATGAAAATTATAAAACCTAGGTGGTTGTACACATGAATATTATAAAATCCGGAAGTAATAGATGCCAACAGAGTTACTTGCCTCAAAACTCTTCATGGATGAGCTTGTTCAACAATGTTGTCAGAAGGGCATCTCTCTTTTCAGCCCGGCTCTCTTCTCTAGTTCTCCTTTGTTCTACCCTTTCTCTCCAAGCTTGCTCAAACATCAGCCTTTCCCTCTCAAGCTTCTCCATGGACTGCCGCCATTCCTGCTCAAACAACTCCCTCTCCCGGGCATGCCTTTCCATTGACTCTCTCCACTGCATCTCCATCCTATGCTGGTGTTGAAAGAATTCCAGAAGCAGCTCCTGAATGCTACCAGTGTTGGTAATATTCTGTGGATGAGTTTGTCCTGAAGACTTGTCCAATGAGATTGTTCCCACTTGCTTACCTCTTGCATACTTCCTTTTTTGAGGATTGCTGCTTCTTAGAAGCCGATCTTCTTCACTCTCATCTTCATCCTCATCTTCATATTCTGAGAATTCGTCCAAAGATCTTTCTGGCTCACCCCCAATCAATTTCTTTCGTTTCTTCACTTGCATGGAACCAGTTTCAGATTCCAGAAGCAGGCGCTGCATGTTCCTTGCTCTCTCAGTGAATACAGCATGTAGCTCTTCAAAGAAAGGACACTGTCGGCCATTTTCAGGATCAGAGGTTTCCTTCCCCTGTAATCAAAGATCAGAATGCCAATCGGAAAAAGCTGCCGTTTACTGCTAAAGAAAACAATATGCCTGTCTGTACCTACACTTGTCTTATGCATGAACTAAAAAATCTACATGAGCATATGCATGCATTATCTACATGAGCATATGCATGCATTATCTACATGAGCATATGCATGCATTATCATATAACAGTATGCATCAGGAATATTGTGCACTGTACCATACTAATGTTTTACCAATCATGCATCATGCAAGCAAATTGTCCCTTCTATGTATAGAATCCCCAAGAGTATAGGGATTGATATCAACTTTACAGTTGTTACAGCAGATATATGATAAGATTTTTCAATAATTTGTTATTATAGTGTCTTGATTGCCTCTGGGAAGTTGAATAACCCAATGTATGCCACAGTACAGGTAATCAGTAACATGACCAAAATTTATTTCAATGCTATCATTCAAAGCTAGGTAGAACATATTTTCACAATATAGATCACATTTTCTTTTATGATAAAAACTGTGATCTTAGTCTCCTAATTTCAGTTCTTATTGGATTCACTTCCATTCAATAATAAATCTTAATATGCCAAAACATTCATTTCACAGTGGTGAAATCTTTGGTACATGTAATTGTTATTCATTCATCAATAGCTCTGATATCGCTTTCTACAAAAATTGTTGTTAAATCAAGTAGCCAATTTTGATGCAAGAAAGAGAATGCTATAAAGTTAACAGCAGGCAAGATGTCTAATTTTTCCAACTATATATAGCAACCAAGAGATGACGTTTTGATTAGTCTCATTGATAACTTTGTCTACTAGTACATTTAAATCGCAAAGCACCTAGATTCTTTTCATAATTGTTGCAGTCTTTATCTTTATTTTGGAAACTAGTTTCACCAGAAGCATATTCTCTAGAAAAGATTTTGAGCTTTCCAGTTCTTTTGTTTATTTGTTTATAAGATGAATTTTTCCCGGAAAACATTTTTCTCTTACATTGTTCAAGAATTAATGAGTTTTATATGTTAAGTAACCATTATTTTTACCAAGTTTAGGTGGCAATTTCATCCAGAAAAATATTGTTATCCCTTATTTTCCTATTCTTTTGAGAAGGATTTGTGAAAACTAACATTAAAATCTTATGCTTTAATTTCCAGCAAATATACGGAGCCATCTAGATTTGCTATCATCTCATAGACCCTTTCTAATAGATTAACATAAGAATACACAAGGACAGAAGCTAGAAGAGGAAAGCGAGCAGGCTAGCCAAATATGTCTTTCCAGCTGCTAAATATCTAAATGGTCCCATTACTAGGTTGGTGCAAAACCTCCAAACCTTTTCTCAATAAGATTTCCCTCAATATTCTACTACTAAAGGGCACAATTAATTCCTGAATGGAAGAGGCACAAAGGAGCAGAAAATGTATAATTTTCTCTTTCACAATAATCACTTCCAGGATTGCAAATGCAAAGTTCCACAAAAAGATATAAGGACAAAAGGAAGTAGATAAGAGATATTAGGTGGGGTTTGATGAAAGAATGCCCATCTTCCCCTGCCTCGTATAAGGTCACTGTCTATTTCAGAGCCAATTATTCTTACAAGTAGATTGTATAACCTGTAGTTAAGTAAAAACTCAAGAAAACAAAACTTCAAAAATACCTTATTTAGAATAATCTTTACAGAGAAAACAACATTAAAATATTAAGCAAGAGCTCCCAATATAATAAAATATAACAATATATATGGTGATATATAAACCTTATAATTGCATACCATAGTGTGATCTTTGAATCACCATTTCATATTATGTGACATATGAACTCTTGACATATTCAAGGCAAGGTAGCACCCTTCTATCTATCTTAATCATTTTTGCGAAATTTCTATTTATTCATTCACTCAAGCAATAACTAATGAATAGTAATGAAAACAAGCGAAAAATGGAGAAACGAACCAACCTTATAGCGATTAACAAGATTCTTCCACTTGCACTTACACTGATCTGGACTTCTCCTATACCCTCTCTCCTTCATTCTGGAAGCGACAACCTCCCAGAGCGTCTTATTCCTCTTGGTGGCAGTGAAATCCCTCTCCAAATCAGCCCTTATCGAGATGAAATCCCTCGTCTCCTGCGCGCTCCACTGCGGAGAAGGAAGTGGATGAGCCTCCTTCTTCGCCTCCACGGAGATCGTAGCTGGATTCAGCTGCAGAGGCAGAAGCAGGGATGACGAAGATGACGAGGATATCGCCTTCATCTTCATTCTGCCTCCCATTAGGGTTTCGTTCTCCCCTCCTCCACCTCCACCAAACATCATCTCCAACGTTTACCTTAGGGTTTTGAATTTGGGGTTTTCTTTACTTGGTAGGTGACCGTCGCTGTTGTTTTGAATTTATTAATTATTTATTTTGTAATTTTCTTTCTTTTTTTAATAATAAGAATTTTAATCATTATAAAGAATAGAGAGAAATTGCACTAAGAACACGGCTTCATTTTTTTGACTTTTTTTTTTTTTTGTTATTTCATTTTTCTTCATTCTTTATTCTAAAAGAAAAAGACAGCTCTCCCACAAGTTTTAATATCCAAATTCTAAAAATTGTGATCATCATTTTTTAGTATATTAACATTTTTTAAATAATTAAAAACTATTTTTTAATATAGATTTTGGAAGGGTTGAAGAATGATCCTTTTTCCAAAAATTCATGAATAAAATTTTATTGATAGAAATTACAAGATAAAATCCTTTGACATTATATAGCCTTCAAATCACTAAAATGTTTATATATGGGTCATATTAATTAAAACATATTTTTACTTTTTTTTTTTTTACTAAAATACGCCTTGCGCAAGTCAAATTTCTATTTTGTAATGGTGTGATTACTCCCATAGGTAACTATCTATAAAGAAATAAGGAATTTTGTACTTTGAAGGCATTGTTTTCGTAAGTGAACATATATTAGTAGAAAATTAGTTATCTTTAAAATATGTTTTAATTAGCATGGCTACCCCCAAATCTCTTTTCATTTTGGTTATGATGAAGTGCCAAAACAGGAATAGAAAAGTTGAAATCAGCCGGTGAAAGAAAGAAATCAATGTCTACGTTGGGACATCTTTCAGATAAGGAATGCTCATGTTGAGCATTTTTTAAAATAAGAAAGATTTCTTTATTTATCTCCCGGTGTTAAATCACCTTCTAAAAATCAGTCATGGGAGATTGAATTGCTTGACATAATTAAAAATATATTTTGAATTAACCTATACGAGATCTGAAAAACTATTCTAGAGAAAATAGAGGGATTGCTTTTCTACGACGTTCATATCACCGGATTAGGAGTCGAGACGTCGTGGATTTGTGACGATTTTCCGATTTGTGATTATCGTCCCGGCAGCGAGGTAGAGCGTGAGAATTTT
The DNA here is from genome assembly GCA_037126225.1 of Dillenia turbinata. Taxonomy (NCBI): domain Eukaryota; kingdom Viridiplantae; phylum Streptophyta; class Magnoliopsida; order Dilleniales; family Dilleniaceae; genus Dillenia; species Dillenia turbinata. Next base: position 14,630,649 of record JBAMMX010000008.1, on the reverse strand, counting down.
TTTAAGTTTGCGGTTCCGGAGATTTTCTGCATCACCGATTGAGGTATATCGCAAACTTAATCTTTTACGGTACCGAAATTTTATTTATCATTTCCGCTGCGTGTATGAGTCACGTTTAATTCTAACATTGGTATCAGAACCAGATTAGAAATATTTTAAATAATTTTTCGGAATAAAATTTGGGTGTAAAAATATAAGGTATAAAATTTAGGGTTCGGATCACGGATGAGTTTCGTGAATCCAATTATACCACTGTGTTACCTAACTCACGTAAAACACGAAAATAATTTTTTCGTAATTTTCTGAACACATTTAGACCATGAAAATTTCAATTGAAGATTCGGTTGTGAATTATAACCATACCCTTCAACCCCAGATTTGGCGAGATTTAGGTCAAATCGGTTCATAAAAATGGTAGATCTATATTTGCCTCTGTTAGATCTACATTTTCATATATATATTACATATATTCTATACCGGAAATTGAGTTTTCCGGAAATGGATCGGAGAAACCCGAGTTGCAGACATTCGGGCGAAAAAGAAAATGGGTGCGTGCACTAAACGTGCAAGAAGGGGTGTCGGTGCACAACGCCCAGGCGCGTGAGACGAGTAGCGCACGAGAGACGTTGGGTCTGACCGGGTCAGACCCGAACCGGTTCATACCCGACCCGGACCTGCGTCCGGATCCGACCCAGGGGCGCGGGCGCGCACGTGCAGGCGCGTCGCCCGCACGCCCGCTCGTCAGGCGCGTCTGCGGACGTGCCTCGGGCACGTGGGGGCGCGTGAGACATGCCGCAGGGGACCTGGCGGCGCGTGAACTCTCCCGGCGGCGCGTAGGTCATCCTAAATTGGAATTTTCTGATTTTTTGAGGGTTTTTGTGATAAAAGTGACTAATTGTAGGTTTTTATGTACCGAATCCTATTCCGATTGGTGAGATGCAATCCCGGATTGTGGTGTATGGTGTCCGTTGACTCATACGCTCGTCTTGGGATCTGTATTTGAGTCTTTTTGGTTTTGGCGATTCGTAGGGTATATAAAATTGTGAATTAAGCATCAATATGTCACTAAAGTCTCTTATTTTTTGTGTGACAGAGACATGGCTACTACCAAAACTGTAATTTTGGATCTCGTTAGAGGAGAGAAACTGAATGGTGACAATTACGATATTTGGCACCGCAAAATTCAGTTTGTCTTCGAGGAGCAAGAACTCGGGGAGGTTCTTCGCCACGAGATGAAGGACCCTGGGGAGGTTCCAACAGAACAAGAAAAACTGGATCAGGAGGTTTTTCGTACATGGAAGAAGAAGGATGGCCAAGTTAGGGCAATCCTTCTTAGCTGCATGCACGATGAGCTGATTCCGATTTATGAACAGTATCTCACTGCAAAATCGATCTGGTTTGCTCTAAAAGAACACTTTGGCTTCGCGTCAGCTCCTAAGTTGAGGATGTTAACGTATAAGTTCATCACATACAAGAAGAGGCCCGATCATACAATGAAATAACATTTGATGCACATGTCAAGTATGATCGCCTCTCTCAAGAGTATGGGGGAGCCAATGACTGATGAGCTTCAGGTGCTGGGTGTGATCCAGTCCTTGCCTGATTCCTGGGATGTGGTTAAAATCTATCTCACGCACACTGAGAGTATTCGTACTTTCAGGGACGTGAGTAGGCACTGTGAGCTCAAGGAGGAGCGTCAGGAGATTGGTAAATCCACTTCTACTCATGTTAATATCACGGAGTCGAGTAAGGGCTCCCGGGGAATTAAACGCAAATGGCGCAAACATGAGAAGAAACCCAAGGATCAAGGCAAAAGGAAGCCATCTTCCAAGACCGAGAACAAAGGGCAGAAAAGCAAGAAGAATGAACTCGACAAGAGTAAAGTCCAATGCTATGTGTGTGGCAAGCATGGACATTTCGCACGCGAGTGTGGTGAGCGAAAGGTATGTCATTCTTCTTTACATGGTTGGAGTTATGTGTCATCTAGTGTGATGCTCACTAAGTCTTCTCCTTTGTGGATTGTAGACTCAGGAGCCACGGACCATATAGCTCGTGATAGGACCACGTTCGTAGAATTCTGCCATTTGAGTCCACATGCGAGGACGCTATATGTGGAGAACGGAGAATTTGTAGAAGTTAGAGGGATTGGTACCTGCAAGCTGATACTGCGGAACAACCAAACCCTATATCTACATGATGTGTTGTATGCTCCTGAGATTCGGCGGAATCTCGTTTCTGTTCGTTATTTAGATGATTTGGGATATTCTGTTTTGTTAGGAAACTCAAAAGTTTCCATTTATAACATTGACAATTTTTTGATTTGTTCTGGTTTAGTCCGTGAGGGACTTGATGTACTAGACTCTATTCCCATCTGTGAAAATTTTCTTTCTTCTCCTATTGTTTTCGCATCTGATAGTGTTGTGGATGATGTAAATGTATGACATAGTAGGCTTGGCCATATAGGGCAAGAGAGGATGGCCCGGTTAGCTACGAACGGTTTGTTGGGCCCGCTAACCAAGGTCCAGTTGCCTGTGTGTGAGTTTTGCCTTGAGGGCAAAGCTACTAGAAAACCATTTGGGAAAACAATGAGAGTTGGGACTCCATTGCAATTGGTTCATTCCAACATTTGTGGACGCATGAATGTGAGAACCCGAAACGGAGCCATGTATTTTATTACGTTCATAGACGACTACACACGTTTCGGTTACGTCTATCTAATCTCGCACAAGTCTGAGGCACTAGAGTGTTTCAAGAGGTTTATCAGCGAGGTTGAAAATCAGCTAGACTTGAGGGTGAAAACTCTCAGAACCGATCGGGGACGCGAGTATCTGTCTGAGAAATTTAAAATGCTCTATTCCGATAGAGGCATTACGAGACAGTTGACTATTCCTACTACTCCTCAGCAGAACGGAGTAGCCGAGAAAAGGAATAGGACTCTGTTGGAGATGGTGAGGTCGATGATGGCGCAGGTCAACTTACCTATCTCCTATTGGGGGATGCGTTGTTGACTGCAATCTACGTCCTTAACCGTGTTCCGACGAAGTCTGTAGTCAGCACCCAATACGAGCTTTGGACAGGGAGATAGCCTGACCTTAGCCACTTGAGGCCATGGGGTTGCGCCACGTATGTTCATGATTTCTCGCATCAGTACGGCAAATTAGGCCCGCGAGAAAAGAAGTGTATCTTTATTAGATACTTTGAACAGTCCAAGGGACATGTGTTCCTAGGAGAACATACCGACGGCACTGTTACTGAGATAAAGTCTCGTGATACCACTTTTTTCAGAGTGATTTCCCTAAGAGAGGAGAAATCGATCGAGACTTCACCTTCTATGAGATGGATGAGCCTAGTGGCTCAGCCGAACCCAGTGGCGGGACTCAAGAGCCGATTATGGATCTTGGTCCTAGTGGGAGCGGTCCATCTGAAGGTGTGGAGGCTCTCTCTCCTCGTAGGAGTAGTCGGGGACAAGTGCCTCATCGTCGTTTCCCGATCGAGGATGAGATCCTCATCGTGACTCCCGAGAACGAAGAAGAGCCGAGAACCGTATAAGAGGCTCTCGAGGGTTCAGCAAAGGACCAATGGTTACAAGCCATGCACGAGGAATTAGAATCAATGAGGGTCAACGGGGTCTGGGACCTAGTTGACTTACCTGAGAAAAGAAGGGCCATTGGGAACAAGCGGGTTCTCAAAATCAAAAGGAAGGCCGACGGATCGATCGAGAGGTACAAAGCCCGTCTTGTAGCCAAGGGTTACACACAGACAAAGGGTATTGACTACGATGAGACTTTCTCTCCAGTAGTCAAGTTTATTTCGATCCGTTTACTTTTGACGATTGTCGCTTATATGGATCTGGAGTTACACCAGATAGACGTAATGACTGCTTTCCTTAACGGGAATTTGGATGAGAAGATCTATATGGAACAGCCCTCGGGGTTCGTTCTAGTAGGTCAAAAGGATAAGGTCTGTCGACTTCGGAAGTCAATATACGGCCTAAAACAGTCATCCAGGCGTTGGTATCTAAGATTTCACGAGGAGGTGATATCTTACTGTTTTACGATGGTCGAGGAGGATCATTATGTCTATCTGATTCTGTCCGATAACTCTTTTGTGATCCTGTCGCTGTATGTGGATGACATAATGTTGGTTGGGAACGACATTCAATATTTAATGACCATCAAGCGTGGTTGTCATCCAGGTTCGACATGAAAGATATGGGTGAAACTGAGTTCATACTCGGAGTTCAGATCCAGAGGGATCGCTCGAGAAAAATGTTGGCTCTTTCACAAGAGACTTACATTATGAAAATTCTCGAGCGTTTTGGGATGAGTGACTGTAATCCCATAGATACTCCGATCGCCAAAGATGAAGGCCTGAGTCTAAAAATGTATCCGAAAACTCAGGAAGAAGTAAGGGAAATGAATAAAGTACCTTACTTCAGTGCGGTGGGAAGTCTAAAGTACGCAATGTTGTGTACAAGACCAGACATATATTATGCAGTCGGTTTGGTGAGCAGATATCAGACGAATCTTGGAAGGGATCACTAGAGAGCAGTGAAAAGGATTCTCTGATATCTTAAGGGAACTGCAAACCTCTCTCTGTGTTACGGGGGAGGCGATTTGCGCCTTATAGGCTATTCAGACGTCGATTGGGGATGCGATTTGGATAAGCGTAAATCGACATCGGGATTTGCTTTCTTGCTCAATGGCGGGGCCATTTCATGGAGTAGTAAGAAGCAAACTTATGTTGCTCTATCGACGATGGAGGCTGAGTTTGTGGCATGCTCAGTTGTAGTTCAGGAGTGTATTTGGCTCCGAAGACTACTTGATGACTTAGGGATTGTAGTGGATAGTGAGAGGCCAGTAATAATTTATTGTGATAATCAGGCCACTATCGCTTATACTCGAGACCCTAAGTTTCATAGTAGGACCAAACACATTGACACCAGATACCATTACGTTAGAGACATTATCGAGAAGGGTGAAGTGACCGTCAAGTATATTTCGACACACAGCATGGTGACTGACCCCTTTACCAAACTCATTATTAGAGACTCCTTTCTAGAGTATAGAGAGTCATTGTGTTTGAATATCTTTTGACATTTCTCAGTTTGTACTTTTTTTTATGACATTGATGCTTATTGATATATATATGATTATAGTACATCATTCAGTCACTTTTGTGTTATATTTTCATTTAATGCATTTGCTTTTATTGTCACATATATATTTTGTGATATGATAATAGATATGTTAGGCAGGCGAGGTCGACTTTCTCACACGAGTGACCACCTCCAGCTCTGAGTGAGCGGGGATGAGACAGCTTCTAGCTATAAGAGGCTTTGAGAGTGGCCCTGCTAGAACATAAGTCGCCCTGATACGTGTTTAGGATGATATCATATGCGATATGACCGACATGGATGTACCCACATCCATGTTGCCTGTGAGAAGCCTGGTTTGAGATCTCGGATATCACCTGCGATTTGTGATAGTCCATGAGGTACTCTCTCTGAGATCTCTGGGTAAAGTTTTATGTGTAGACTGAGTCCCCATACCTGCACAGTGTTAGAGAAATCTGACATATGCCCTTTTTTTTAGAGATGGGGAAATAACACTGTGGCACGTGTTTCATACTACATGTAAAAAGATGACTTGGGATAGTGGGAGCTATATATTATTTGAGACAATGACTTGATATTTATCCCCGAACCCCACTGTGTGAGACCCGAGATCCATTGAGTGAGATCTCTTATACCCTTTTTACTTTCGGTTGTTTCTTGAGATTCTAATTCAGTGTTTGCTACTTTAGTCTGTTTACCAATGGCTCAGAAGATAAATTGAGGTCTGAGGGACAGGTCTAGGAAAACAGCTGAGTTGGGACTGATAGATTCGAGTTTGAGAAAAGAAAGACCAATTGACATTGCATCACTGTTTTGTATTCATCGACCGATCTTTTATGTTCATCAATGTAGGGATTTGAACATAATAGTGGGTACATGTCGAGCGATATTTGGGAATTACTTTCGATGAGGAAAGTAGTTCGATGGATGTAATTAGTCTTGGATCTGGGGTATTGCGAACTTTATTTTTGTACTGACGTTGACTACTCGATCATCCTAACAGGTGCATCGAGAAGTCTTTTATTTGCAGGTGTACTCGCTAGTCGCACGATGTCCACCTCCGTATGAAAATCCAGTAGGGTGATGTGTAGAGATCGCATGAGTTGTGATTTTGAGATAATCGTAAGAATGCCCTCGTATGCAAGTGGGAGATGAAGGAAAGAAATCAATGCCCAGGTTGGGGCATCTTCCAAATAAGGAATGTCCACGTTGGGGCATCTTTAAAAATAAGGAAGATTTCCTTATTTGCCTCCCGGTGTTAAATCACCTTCCAAAAATCAATCATGAGAGATTGAATTGCTTGGCATAATTAAAAATAGGTTTTGAATTAACCTATACGAAATCTGAAAAACTATTCTAGGGAAAATAGAGGGATTGCTTTTCAACGACGTTCATATCACCGGATTAGGAGTCGAGACGTCGTGGATTTGTGACGATTTTTCGATTTGTGATTATCGTCCCGGCAGCGAGGTAGATCGTGAGGATTTTCTTAAGTTTGCAGTTTCAGAGATTTTCTACATCACCGATTGAGATATATCGCAAACTTAATCTTTTACGGTTTTAAAATTTTATTTATCGCTTCTGCTATGTGTATGAGTCACGTTTAATTCTAACAGCCGGAAAAATGAGCTTCCCTACTCTGGCTTTCCTTCTAGTTTTCCGAGGAAGAGCAGTGACAGGCGGGTATAGTCTTAGAGATTCATTAATGATCATGTTCAACTGTACGTCAATATACAAGAAAAAAGAAAAAAACTGAATCAGTAGCTGCATAATTTAACCACTGATATATTTATGAAGGCATGATTTGCTTACTATCTTCAGTCTTGCAATGCCATCTGAATTTGGATTTTCTTGGCCAAATAACTCAACTACTTCCTTTCTTGCTTTTTCCTACCAATCGTCATGGATAGCTAGAAGAAGAACAGTCCATGTAGTAGGCTCGTTGTTGTCTCCTGTCCAGCAATGTAAAATGTCTTGCACTCATCAACCAAATCTTCGATTGCAATCCCCTTCTTCTCATCAGTGTCATGATTAGCCTTTAAAAGCAACCCGAGAAAATCACTCCCATAATTTTCCATTTCTCCCATGACTACCTTCTTTTCTCTGTTCCTCCCAATTTCCATCACCAAGTCCCATATCCATTTCTCAAGTTTCTCCACCTCAATCTCATCGCCCCGTCTTAAAAATTTTACTGAAATGAAAAAATTTGTTTATAAGTGTTATCAAGGTTGGGTGCCTAAAGAAAACTATGAATTTTTTCCTGATCCCGGGAAACCTGGTGGTGTGAAAATTTCTGACCATTATCACAGTTAACTTCATCAGCATCTCAAAGATTTTTTTTTCCCCTTCCAAGTAGCTGCTTCCAAAAGCTGTCCTCGATATGACTTCTGATGTTAGGACTTTGAATTCTTCAAACACCTCAATCTCTCTGCCTTCGTAATCTCTCCATCTTTCGAGCATTACCTCAGCACTAGAAATCATCACTGGTACCATATTCTGTGTATACAAACCATCATATTAGGATAGTGAATGACCCCAGTGTGGTGTCAGGGAAGGATCAAATGGATGCAGCCTTTTCCTTAGTAGAGGGGCTGTTTCTAAAGTAAGACAATCCTAAACAATCAATCCTAGGACGACTTTCATGCACAATCATCATGAACTAGATTCAATGCATAGTAGCTTACTTTTAAGCTCTCAGCATGAAGTGTATGGTTTGCTATTTTCCAAAGCTTAGCCCATTTTTCCCACTGTCAGACGCCCCAAGTCCATCTCCAAAGAGCTTCTCGGAAAAGCCTTGAGTCTTGGGTTTTTGATAAGCTCCATCTTTGTTGTTTAATACATCTCTTATTATCTCCGAATCTAGAGTGATTAATTTAGCTTGGTGACCATCTCAAACAAGTTCATCCCTAACCCCATAAAAGTGGAATGAAATCAGAGTGTTTACATATTAATTCCCCAAAGTATGACATCAAAATCAAGAGCAACAATACATGTTACCATATAATTTGGTCCAAGTGTGAACAAGGGGCAAAGGTCGCGGTAATATGTTTTGAGATAAATCCATCAGCTTGCTCATGGATTCCTTTCTTATACTACTAATTGCTTTGGTGTTTCCATAGATGAACCCGTAGGCAGGGCCTCTGATTCCCTGTGATCTCATGAAACTCTGTAGACGATGGAGCCAACCATGTTTTGTGGAGGAAATCAATAACAGCTAAGAGAAAGCCTAGAAATAGAGCACTCGAAACAAAAATTGTCAAGGTTTCTACTGCAGCCATGGTATTCATAGCATAAAATCAGAACCATAACTTGTGTCTGTAAAGGGTTTCTTGGCATCTTCTTATTCCAAATGCAAGAAATTAAATTAAATACTTAAAATTCAAATGCTAGGTCTGGTCGACTTGTGTTGGATTAATTAGATTTTCAATGTGATAATCTAATTCAATACTATTCAAATTTAAAAAATGAAATAATTTGAGATTAAAAAATCCAAAGGATTGATGATTTGTGCAAGAGATTCCTAAATTTAAAAATGTCAAATTTGTGGAGGAGAGGATGAAACGTCATTCGATTTGAGTACTTTAACGTTTTTGAGATAATTAGTAATGTGAATTATTAACTTGAAATCATCCAAACGTTAGATCTAAGTTGTAATGTTTGTGTACTCTTACACTTAAAACTTAATAATTTGTCAACCTTGATGTAATAGTTGCTAATTTTTTTTTTTTTTTGATTTTTCACCTGGTATCCAGAGTTTCATCCCGACTAATTCGAATCGACCTACTGTCATGCCCTTTTCAGGAGAAGGTCTCTTAATATGATTTTTTTCGGTACCCATGGATTTTCAGGTCTCTCAACATGATTTTTTTTTGTATCCATGGGAAGTCGAATTCACGACCATAGTTAAGAAAACTCAGCTCCCTTCCAGCTAAGTCAACCAACATTGGTATATAATAGTTGCTAAATGCTAACATATCTCTTTCTCCCCTTCTCTATCTAAGTTAATGCTTTTATAATTTTTTTTTAACTAGCATTGCTAATTTTGATAAAACAGCTATCAAAATTTACAAATCGTGCAAAAAAAAAAAAAAAAAAAAAAAAAAGAAAACGATCCTGAAGAATTTCATGCATGGCATAGTCTATGGCTAAAGTTTTTACCTCAATTTTTAAGTGTTTGTTCTTATGTTAAAATAAAGTTGTCTTAGCGTAAGTACCATACTTAAGGCAAGAGAATTGGGTTTAGAAGGCCAAAATTTGAGCTTACCCACAAATTTGTGATCTGGAGTTTCCGAGTTTGGTATTGATGATTTAACTCTTGTTTAATAGTTGGGATTATATTCTTTTACCCTTTGCATGTCCATGATAGTGCTTCACTTTGGGCACTTTCCATTTGCCCAAATGAGTGGAGATCTGAATGCCAGCATATATTAAAGTCCACGCTCAAATGACATTTTTTTGCATTCCATGTACGCATCTCAAGGTTTGAGCATGGAAGTGATATCTTGCACTTTTGGGACCTCTATGTTGTTGTGATCATGATTGATATATCTCACTTGATCAGCAATGATCTAAATAAGTCTTTAGAAGCGGTTGGATATTTCAAACATGAACAACATGTGCCCCTTTGGGACTCCAATTGCTTTGCTATTGTTCGTGTATAAACTTGAGAAAATTTTTTATTGAATTGGTTTTAAGTCGTGAATTTCCTTTAGCCAAAATTCATTCTATATTAATAGTGCAACAATTGGGACGAATTTCCTTTAGGATAAAATGAAGAAATCATTTGATAGCACTTACACTTAGTGAATCAAACCCAAAAAACAAAGAGAGTGAATTTCATAATTTTCTAAGTGTTGGAAAGAGATTTTCTGTAACAAATCAATGCCCAATGACCCTTTTATAGTTGTAAAAACCCTAGAGAAAATTATAACCAACTAATCCAACTGGTGTCTTTTCATATTAACTACCATAGAAAGTTATAACCGACTAACTAATTAGTATTCTTTCATTATAACTAACATTTTGAATTCATTTTTCAACTTAAATGCTTATTTAGAAATTTTGATAATTTTCAACAATCCCCAGCATTTTCAAAGTTTTGAAATGGGTCACGGAAATTCTGAAAATCATATGCATAAATAATGGTATCTTTTGATTGAACCACTATCTTAATGAATACTCTTTATAAATAATCATTATATAATAGTAGGCAAGTTTTGAACCATTCATACATATGACTATCCATAAAAGCAAACACATATAGATTTCGACAGTCTCTTATGTTCCAATTTAGATGATACATTTATAGATCTAGTATTCTTATCCTTTCATGAATATTTAAAAGCCAAACTCTTAACTTTTTAGAGTCTATAATTTATGCATTTATATTGGAAAACTTTAAGTACTCCCGCTATTCATGATACTTTCTAAAGTTTGTTAAGAATTCTTGATTCATCCTCTAACCTTAAAGACGGAAAATAGCATTATATTACCTTGGAATAGTTAACAATATGTAGTGCACTGATCACTAGAATGATGTATTTTGACTCATTGAATTCATGACTAGACGTTATATCTAGCATTAACTTGAGGTTCCACCATTACTGATCAATTTTCTTGGGCTTTAGCCCTATCTCTCTTGATGTTTTATACATCAAATCCTTTGATAAACCTTTTCTCAAAGGATCACCTAAATTTTGAGTTGATCTTACAAAATCAACCGTTATAATACCATTTGTGATTGAATCTCTCACATAGTTATGCCTTAATCTAATATGTTTAGACTTTCCAATATACACTTGACTATAAGTTTTGGCGAGTGTGGGAGCATTATCACAATTATCACAATGAATAGAAATTGGCAATACTGATTTAGGCCACAATGATATTTCATAAAGTATATGTCGAAGCCATTCTGCTTCTTTACTTGCGAATGCTAGAACTACGAATTCAGCTGCTATAGTTGAATCTGTAATACCTGTCTGTTTCTTTGAACCCCAAGAAATAGTACCACCACCCAGTATGAAAACCCAACCACTGGTCAACGAGTGATCACCTTTTTTTGTGATCCAACTGACATCCAAATATCCGTCTAAAATTGGAGGATAGCTTTTATAGCAAATACCAAAGTCTATTGTTTCTTTTAAATATTTTAATTTTCTTGTCACACCTTGCCAGTGTAATTTGTTTGGATTGCTAGTGTATCTACTCATTATACCTACGACATAAGTAATATCAGGTCTAGTACATGTCATCATATACATCAAGCATTCAATTACTCTAGTATAGTCAGGTTGCGACACTGGATCCCCACCATTCTTTATATAGTTTATCTTAAGATCCAAAGAAGTCAAAGCAGAAGCATTCCAGGTGATTAAATTTCTTAAGAATCTTTTCAATATAGTGAGATTGAAAAAGTGTTATCTAATTCCTAAGATGACATCGACCTCTCTCATATCTTTCATAATAAATTTGCTAGATAGGAAATCTTTAGTAGTTTGGATCTGTTTTAAATCAGTTCCAATATTAATGTGTTATCTACATGTAAGCAAATTATAACACATTTGTCTTTATTGAACTTGCTATACTCACACTTGTCTGCTTCATAGATTTTAAATCAATTAGCAAGTATAACTTGGTCAAATTTTTTGTGTCATTGCTTAGGGGTTTGTTTTAATCCATATAAACACTTTACAAGTTTACACCTTGTGCTTTTGACTTAGTACTACAAATCTTTCCGATTGTTTCATGTATACTTCTTCATCTAGCTCTCCATTTAGAAAGACTGTCTTTACATCCATTTGGTGTATAACCAAAATTTTGATAGAAGCTAATGCAAGTAGTGCCTCGATTGTAACTATTCTACCTATCAGAGAGTATGTATCAAAATAGTCAGTACCATACTTTTGGGTAAACCACTTAGCAAGTGACCTGGCATGGAACTTTTCAATAGTTCCATTGACTTTCATTTTTTTTTGAAGATCCACTTACAACCAATTGGTTTTGAAATGGGGGATAGATCAACTAATTTTCAGGTTTTATTCCCATGATTGAGTCCATTTCATCATAGATGGCTTCTTTCTAAAATGAAGCATTTTGAGATTTCATTACTTCTTCAAATGTCTTGGGATCATCCTCAATATTTAAGTAATATGGAGTTTCTGCACTTGTTGAATCCCTATTGCCTTTAACAAGATACATAAAGTAATCCAAATCATAGTCCTCAAACCTTTTGGTTATTTTGCTCCTTCTTAATTCAATGGATTCGTTTTCATTTTCACTTGTTGTTTGATTATCTTTGATAGGTACATTTTAGTTTAAAGAAGTGTTCATAGATTTAGGAATAGATTTAAATCTATTCTCTTCAAAAATTGCATCTCTTGACTCAATTATAGTATTTTTCGATATTGAGTTATTAGACTCTATGACCATAAATCTATATACCCTGCTATCATGTACATATCCTAAGAAAATGCACTTAATTTCTCTTTCACCTAACTTTCTTTTATTTGGTTCAGGGAGTTTGACAATTGTCCTATAACTCCAAACTTTAAGTTAACTCAAATTAGATTTCCTTTTGTTCCAAAGCTCATATGGTGTTACGGAGTTCCTCTTGTGTGGAACTCTATTTAAAATATGACAAGCAGTGTGTAATGTTTCACCCCAAAGTCTTTGACTTAAACCAGAATTTGATAGTATTGAATTAACCACTTCAATAAAAATACAATTCTTGCGTTCTGCTATACCATTTTGTTGAAGTGTGTAAGGAGTAGTAATTTCATAATTTATTCCAATAAACTCAAAGAAATCATTTTGATAATACTCTCCTCCTTTATCCGATCTTAAACATTTTATAAGTGACTCATATTTCAACTCAACTTCAGATTTTTATACTCAAAATTTAAACGTGACTTCATCCTTAAAATGCAATAAATAAACATAACAATATCTAGTACAATCATTAATGAATGTCATAAAAAATATCTTATTTTCTAAAGCTGGTGTCTTATGTAAATCACATACATCGCTATATATAATATGTAGAATCTTTGATGATTTTTCAATTTTAAAAAAAGGTTGCCTTGTAATTTTTATTTTCATACAAGTTATACATTTAGTTTCTATCTTGTCAAATATGACAATAAATTTAATTTAACCATCTTATAAATTTTTCTATAATTCACATATCCTAATCTTTGATACCATTAAGTATAAGACTAAAGTATGTAAATATAGACATTCATTTTATTGTCATAGTTCATATCAAGTGCATTCAATTCGAACATTCCAACATCGCCCATATACAACAACTTTAGTCTGTATTCCACACATAGTTTATATATTGGAACGCATGTCTTTGATGCCTTATTGGCCCTATCTTCATCAGTAGTCGACCAAAGGATATAATCGTCCCCTAAGAGCATGTCGTTTTGGATGCCTCGTATTTCTTCCTTTGTTATGATGCTCTTAATGTCGTTAATGCCTGGATAATCCCGTGACGACGAACCCTTAGTCATCTTCAGCCTAATTCTTTCTCTCTGAATATTGCTTGAGAATTTCAAAAGGAATTGACTTGCAGATTGCCTTTCTGAGCGAAAGTTAAAACTATAAAAAGGAAGAAATGATGGCGCACGAACCAATTAGACGTCGTGTCTCATAAAGCATATAGGAGATGATTTGTGGAAATCAAAATAGTACGTGCCACATTTAATGCTATACACCGACATCTTTTTGAATTTTTATTCGTTTAATGCTACTCCTAAATCCTTTCCTACGGAATGATGTCAGGAGTCGGAGGCAAGTGATGGATCATGACCCAAAGGCCCACTATCTCGAGGATCGAGACCCTACAAAGCCATAGTCCATTGGACATAACGTACCAAACCATGTCATCAATATGAGATTTATCTCCCAGACAGATAGACACGGACCACCCTCTCAGCACATGCTAACCAAACTCTTCTCGGCAGCTGCCTGAGCGACCCTCGAATCTTCTCGATACTCAGTGCCACTCTTTAGTTAAAGGCAATACTTACTTTCCCTTAAAATATGGAGTCGACCTCCCATATTCGGGAAGAAAACCTGTGATCACTATCAAGAAGGAAAGAAATTTTTGATGATTTGAATTTTCTTGTGTAAAAGCATTTTAAATATTTGGGAATTTCTCATTATAATCTCCATAGTCTCAGAAACCTCCCTAAGAAAACTTAGTTTTAAAACCCTACATGCATATGAAACTTACACAAACAGGCTATACATATATCATTAAGTCAATCGGTGAGGTACGCTCTATGAACTTACACCTAGTACACAAAGGCATAAATAGAGTTATCTTTCAATCTGTTTCTTTTTTTGAAAACTGTTTTCTGATTTGAGCGTCAGAGTCTCTCTCGTTGGGAAATTCTCCAATGACTTTTTACAGATTTCATTGATCAAGATTGACAAACAAACAGTCAACTCATTCGAGTCAGTAGAGTCATTGTTTGTATAGTCAAACTCATCTCCAATAGATTTCAAAAACCAACTTTTAGAGAGATTTAATATGATTTTCTTTTTTTTTAAAAAAAAAATAAAAGCAAAAATTCAAAATTCTCATATTTATTCCCTCGACGACTTATATAGTTACTACCGAAGAGTACTTTTGGTAATATTTAGTGAGATATTGCATTAATAATTTAATATTTTTGCAAGAGGGTGTGACACTCGAATAATATGTTGTCACTTTTAGCATCTCTCCCTTCCGATTCAAGGTGCATAATTTTTCGTCATTACCTAATACTTTTATTTTAGAAAATCAAAAGTACTGCTAGTAAATAAGAGAGTTTATGCAGAAATAATCATTAGTCTTATTTGTAAGGCATTTATTGTATTGTTTTGCATAATAAACAATTAGGCTCTTCAATTTTGTAAATACATTATCAATATTCTGCATGAAGAATACGCAATTATTTTTAAATTTATTGTGTCAATTTGTTAGTTGGTGTTTTGATTAATTTCAAAGAATAGTTTCTAATTACAATAATAATGTATTTTTATTTAGTATTTCTATATTTGCATATCATCTTTCGTAGCAATTTTGGATTTATGAGACTTTTTAAAAAACACGAACGTTTGTTGGCTCGAAGGGAACTGAGTTTCTTTAATCATGATCTTGAATTTGACTCCCTATGGGTACGAAAAAAATCACGTTGGGAGACCTCCTCAAAAAGGATTCGATAGTAGGTCGATCCGGATTAATCGGGACCAAACTCTAGATATCGGGTGGAAAAAAAAAAAAGATTGTGATTTTATTTTGTAATTATATTATTTCAGTTACTCGGTCATTCGCTGTGCATGAAAATTTTTTCCTTTTTCATCATCCAACAGAGACATAATTTTATTTTTATATATATGATAAAAATTTATGCTAAAAGAATTTTATTGTTTAAAAATTTAACATAATTCCAATCGAATTTAATAGTTGATATTAAAAAAGAAAGAAAAAAAGTAGAAAAGAGTCGTGTCGAGTCTTAGGAAACATGAAAAGCCCAAGCCCAAGATAGAAAGTCCAAGCCCAATAAAGATCCTCCCTCTCGCGTGGTTTCTTAATAATACACCGTCTTTGCCCTTGATTCTTTCTTCGAGTCTTTTCTGTGCAATTCTTCTAGGGTTTCATCTCTCTCTCTCTCTCTCTCTCTGTATCTATCCCTCTGTCTTATGTTCCCGCCTGTCCAATTCCAATCCC
The DNA here is from genome assembly GCA_037126225.1 of Dillenia turbinata. NCBI lineage: Eukaryota > Viridiplantae > Streptophyta > Magnoliopsida > Dilleniales > Dilleniaceae > Dillenia > Dillenia turbinata. The sequence goes on along the minus strand of JBAMMX010000008.1, from coordinate 14,614,810 downwards.
AATTCCAATTCCAATTCCAACTTCAACAAGGTTTCGTTTTGATTTTCTAGTTTCTATATTTTAATCTGTATTAAATTAAATCCTTAGGGTTTCTCGCTTCTATAATGATTATCGATTCCATTATCACCAGTCGTTTTAAGGTAGCAATTTCTCAAAATCTTCGTGTTTTCGGACCCGGCTTGAATCCTTTTGCTCCCTATTGCATGGCCAACCATTCCTTTGCTTCTCGCTAATTCGATTCTCTCTTCTTTCTTGTTATTCTTCTTCTTTTTTTTCTCTTCTGATTCTCTGACATTCAATCCTCTTCTTGTTTCGAGAAATTTGAATCAAATATCATGTAAATTTTGGGTCTTAATATCTGATCTTGAGTCTTCTTTAAGGAGATTATTTTGGTCTTGGGGTCAGCAATTTGAATTTACAGAGTTATACTGTTCTTGGATTGGGGTTTGTGGTTTTCTTGATTGAAAAGGATAAAAAAAATGCTTGCGGAGGAGCAGTCTGCGCCGCTTCGAAGAAGTCCGTCGAGAAGGCGGTCTTTCAAGGATGTGATTGATAGGGATGATAGGGGCTGGACTTTGCTTCATATTGGTGCTCGAAAAGGTGATCTCAGAGAGGTGTGTTGTTCTCGGTCTTTCCTATTTGGTTCTCTGTAAGACTTGTTCTATACCCAATTTGGATTTTATGTTTGTTTGTAATAGAACGCCTAATGTTGCTTCTTCATTCTTTTTGTTGCTTGATTGATTGGTGTGGTAGTCCTCTTAAAAAGTGTGAAATTCTTTCTATGGATGTGGATTTTGAAATTGAGGTGAGAAACTGGGAGTATATTATTTATTATAATTTCCATGTGGTTCTAATATTACTGCGAGAAATTTTGATATTGGTGTTCATGTTCCATTATTTTGGCCCTTCCATGGATTAAGGTGTTATTTTTTTATTTTTTTTAGGATCTTTATATTCTAGGAAAGGGCCATTGGTTTTATTTAGAGTTTTAGAGCGATCTTGGAACTCTGGAGCAATAATTTTGGTTTCACATCCTTTTTGTAGCATTGCCTTTTTTTTTGATATGTGAGATGGTAGTGTATAACAGATTGTACTTGCAGCATGTCCTTTATGTGTAGGAAAGAGGTTTGCATAAACTTTCAGATAGCGAGTAGAAGCATGTATAACCAAAAATTACAAACAAATTACGCTTCCTCAATTGTTTTTTAAGTATGTCTTAATAATGCTTTTGAATTTACCTCAAAAACTGATTGACATTTTTGCTATCCAATTTTGTGTTAATATACATGGGTAGGTGGCCCAGGTGTTATTTCTCTATTTTATTTGGCGTGTTTGACAGAAGCTTGGTAGGAATCCTAAGAAAAAAGTGAAATCCAAGTAAAAAATTGAATAGAGATACATTGTAAACTCTACATGCTTGAAATAATTGGGTGGGGTGCAGGAGTAATGGTCCTGATCCTCAAACGTCAGGGAGAAAATGGATATCCTACTATTTGACAAATGACGAGTGTTTAATAAGTAAGTGCAGTGACAAACTTCAAAATACAAAATGTTACTTTCAAGGTCCCCTCTCTCCTATTCTTGGAGAGTAGGTGATGTAGGAGAAACACTTCTGAAGAAAGGCTACTTTGATATTTTGGAATTTACTATGCATTGTGATTTTTATTTCTTAAGTTTGTGATTTTATGTAATGCTTTTTACTTTGGTCGTTTTGTTAATATTTGCACATTATTAGTTTTAAAACACAACATGTAGTGAACCCCGGAAAATTCCCCAATACAAAGGCACCAACCAACAATATTTTGCTGGCATTTCATCATCACAGGGCAGGGTGCATGGAAGTCTAAAGCAGAGTCATTCACAGAAAATATTGAACTAATGATGTGCCAACATCACCTCAACAATGACAACAACAATAAAAGATTCAAACTTCTTTTCTTCTTTGTTTTTTTTTTTTCCATAAACACACCTATAGTTACAAGCTGACCAAATACCACCACAGTTACAATTTTATGTAAAGGGAAACAACAACAACAACAACATAGGCCTTTTATCCCAAAATTTGAGGTCGGCCATATGAAAGACAAATATTGAGAGAGAGAGAGAGAAAATAAAAATAAAAATTAAAAAAAAAAAGAAAAAAAGGAAGGTTGATTTAGTTTGAATTTTATGTAAAAGGAAAAAAGGAAGAAAAAAAAAAATACAATCAGAAACATATGTTACTGTGACAATCAAAATGAATGAAATTGAGAATGAGAATGAGTTATGAGATCCCCAAAAATCTTCATTCTGTACAAACAGAATATTGTATTAGAAAAGGCATTCAATTCCAACTGCAAAGAAACCCCACAAAAAATGGGAGTCAATTGGTTTTTTCTAGTGTGGTTTATAGCTATCGTATGAACACTGATAGATATACTGAAACCAAGTTATAAAAAAAAAAATGAAATAAAAATTGTCTCGGAAGATGCATATCTGAGAAGGGTTTGAAAGGACAAAGAGGAAGTCCCAGATCCTGGTTCCATGTGAAAGAGAGAGAAGGTGATGAAGCCAAGCTGGATTGGATTGAGGAGAGTGACTGTGCACAAGTTCAAGTAAATAAAGGGGGGGAGAGGGAGAGAGGGAGATAGAAAGAGAGAGAATAGAATAAATTGGATTTAAACAAAATGAAGCCGTAGGTGTCTCGTGTTTGTCTTTCTGAGGAGGCTAACACTGTATAACGCCTCAACTACACAACACTTCACTTGGAGAAAAGGACCTCTCTCTCTCTCTCTCTCTCTCTCTCACTCACACACACACACACACACACACACACACACACACACGGATGTTCAACATAACTGCTGTGCCAAACTCTCTCAACTCTCTCTCTCTCTCTCTCACACACACATGCACACACACACACACACACGGATGTTCAACATAACTGCTGCGCCAATCTCTCTCAACTCTCTCTGTCTCTCTCTCTCTCACTCACACACACACACACACAGATGTTCAACATAACTGCTGCGCCAATCTCTCTCAACTCTCTCTCTCTCTCTCTCTCTCTCACATGCGCATGCGTGCATTCCGAGGTTCAACATAACTCCTGCTCCGATCTCTTTCAACTCTCTTCTTCATCTCACTGGTTCCTCACCAGTAGGTAATGCCATGAGTACCTAGGTATCACCAAGATGATGACAATTAAGAGAGTTGAGAGAGTCAACAGACTCCTTTAAAATATAGAGACAAGCCTTTCGTAAAAACAAGAGAGTGTTTCCTTTGCAGCTTTAGTATTCTCGTCCAGACTGGGAATCTTCCTTGATAGACCTGGCTGCATCCACTTTCCAAGGCAATTCATAATGCAATACCTAATCTCTCATGATTCCTCAGCTATCTATAATGCAGTTAAAGATGGTTCACAAACTCTAGACTATTTTGCATAAATACCATCTTAACCAAGTAGTGTCTTGTATTGAGAGATTGCCAATGGTAAAAATATGACCTCAAGCAGCCTCCAGGACAAAAAAGGCAGCCAATCATCATTGAATTTTCATGAAGATATCAACTAGCCATTATGACATGAATTATTTCTTTGCTATCAGTTCCACCATATTTGCTTATAGGTTGTTTGTCGCTTGCTTCCGAGATGCTTTAGTAGTTTTTTAATGGTGTAAACCTTCTAAGACTTTTCTATGAGATTACCACTCACATGATCAATAATCTAGACATGGACCATTTTTTAGTTTATATTTATACAACAGTGTTTAAGGACAAATGATGTTTAATATTATGTAGTTTATATTTATTAATGATGTGATCCCAAGTAAGGTTTTTTGTGCACCCCACAGCTTTGTACATATGCTAATGTATATTTTCTGTTATGATGTAAAAGAAAGAAAGAAAGAAAAAGAAAAATGAAGTTGTTATAAAATAGTTGGGCGAGGAGGGAATGAGGGGGTCAACTATCCAAGTTCACATTATAGACTTTCCTTGGTTAAAGTTTAGCAGTGACTCCTTTATAGGGCAAGGTTGAATTGCCTTTGGAATTGGCTATGCATGTTTATCTTTGCTTTCTTTCTTACACAGTTTTGTCATGCAGCTAAATTTACAGATGCATTTCTGGTGGTTGTATTGTACAATTCAGCAACATCTTCCGAGTACAATGGAGTTGTTAAGAAATCATTGCGTTCATTGTCCCTAGCTTTGTTTGTATGGACAGACTCTGGAGCATGCACCACTTACCCTTCTAATTAGATTATTTCCGGTCTATTTTTAGCAGGGTGTTTATAAGGAAGGACTTCTGGAATAGTTACAAGTCAGGCTAAGTAGATGTATTTGAGGATTTTGCACGGGGAGAATATGTAAAGCATCATTCAATATTTAAATCAGGTTTTATATGTTTAAAAAACTGCTTGTCTGTTAATAATGTTCCGTAGTTGGGGAAGATGTAAAAGAATTTATTAGCTGTTAATAGTGCTGGCATCTATCTTCCTCTGAAGCTGATCTTGGAAGTGTTACATAAAAAACAGCTTGTACGTTGATTTTAGTGCATAACCTATAACTAATGAAGATGAAGTAATAAACAAGAATTGCTAGAAAAATGCCTTGCCAGTGATTGTGTGCTAATCTCCTGGAACTGTTACACCAGTTTTGTAGCCTTTCATGAAAAGCTGTATTTTTTTTTCCTCTGCCTTTTTCTACCACCTTGATTGATTCAGTCATGCAGGCTTTTCTCTGGCATTGTTGAATATTAATCGGTTGTGTTTCCCTTTTCATTCAAACCGAAGTCTACTTTTCTGTCAAGTTGGCCCATGTGTACAGAGTTTCTTCAAACCCCCCCCCCCCCCCGGGGGTGGGGGGGTTTGGGTCCCCTGCCTTTTTGCAAAATCCTTGATGGCTTTTCAGTAATTTGGTTTTCAGGCATTGTGATGAGATAGAGTTACTCTAAATTGCTAATATACTTGTGCATAAACTCTTAAAATCCCCACCCTGCAGATTGATATAATTAATGCTATAGATATGGATCTATTTAATAATCATTTGTTTATTATCTTTCCCAATAGGATGCTTTTGCCTATCATATATAGCTTGTGTGTGGACACACTTTTGATTTTAAAAGTCCTAGGAGTTTTTCCATTTCATATGCTTGTCTTTGTCTTTCTGTTCCGTATGCCTGTATGGTGCTACTGGTTATTTGCCCAGTGAACACTTTATTAATTTCCTTTTCTTATCTACTGTGCAGGTGAAGCGTCTTCTTGATGAAGGAATGGATGTAAATGTGACTGCTTGGGGCCGTAAAGCACGGGGAGTGACCCCTCTTCACCTTGCTGCGGAGGGTGGGCATGTCAAAGTTATGGATGAGTTACTTGAGCGTGGTGCCAACATAGATGCCAGAACCAAGGGCGCTTGTGGATGTGAGTATCTATCTTATAAAGGGAGAGCTATCCGCCTCTAATTGCAATTAGAAGCTTAGTTCAAATTTTTCTTGTTTTTCTCCTTATTAATTTTCTTGTGTTTCAGGGACTCCTCTTCACATTGCAGCGAAAGAAAGAAACAGGAAAGCTGTCAAATTCTTGGTGAAGAATGGTGCTTTCTTGCCAGACCACATCAATGATACCAGATTCAACCCACCACTGCACTACTGCCCTGGCCTTGAATGGGCCTATGAGGAAAGGCGCCATCTCCAACAAGAAAACATGTCATCAGCCGGAGAATCCTCCTACAGCTCTGAAAGCTAAATACTTCATTAGCTTTCCCCATTTTCCACAAACTGCAAATGTCTTATCATGTGAGATGTAAGGTGTGTTATGTCGAGTGATCTGTAATGCAACATAAGACAAATACTCTCTAATGTCATACAGACTCCCGCCATGCTTGTAATATGCTTACTTCTTGTGAATGTCTTATCATGGCAAAAGGGTATGTCTGGTACTTGATGATTCTTGTGTTTGTTGGGAAAACTTGGTTTAGACATTTAAGGAATGCACATGTACGGGTATGGCAAATCCATGCTGCTTTGATGAGTTGATTTATAAAGCATGTCTTGGTATTTTGGCCCCCCTTTTAAAAGGAAAGGGGGGGGGGGAGAATGCATTTCCAGGCATTTGGGTTTTTCTGGAGATAAAAATGGAATAGTTTACTGGAACAAGTTGTGAAGGGCAGATATATATATTTTTTTTTGGTGAAAAGGAAGGGCAGATATGGTCATTGATCTTCTTTCACAATTGTTTTGCTTAGTGGGCTAGGACTTTCTCTACGGCATTGTGACTTGCTGTTTGGGCTGAACTGATTTTAGTCTAAATGGTCGGTAGTATTTTAAAAGATCTGGCGTGGAGAGGAGGTTGAATTGATTAGCCAAGACAGAGGGATGGTAGTGATGTGGTTAGAATTTGATGGAGAGGAGGAGAAAGTCTGTGGTGTGGTTTTGATATTCTGAATGGGGAATCTGTGGCAGTCCTTGATTGCAGTCTTCACAAGTTTTCTGGGAGGTTTCCAATTTGCCAAATCGAGGGGTGCGAACGATCCTGCTTCTGCCACTTGTTTAAATGCCTTTCTTGGTCTTCTGACCCCCTTCTTTTTGCCAGAGATTCCATGTGTAATGTGTCATTGGCTTTGCTACATTCATTTCCTAGTTCAGGTAAAAGAGAAGAGTTTAATTTGATTCACATTGTGAACATTTTTGCTACATTTCTGATCAACTTGAAAATGAGAGACGCCCTTTGATGGTAAGAATTGCCCTTTTAATAGAACTGGAGCCTAAGCCCCCACGCAAGAAACAAACTATAAAACAAACTGACATTGGACACCGCTCTGGAGGAAGAAGAAGAAGGTACAACTCCGGACACATCTAGAGATATGTTGGTTCAAATCCTCAGTTTCTAATATGAGATTGTACACCCATCTATCATTCTTTTTTTATTTTATTTTATTTTATTTTTTGTCTATAGACTTTGTAAATCAATAGAGTGCTCTATTAACCTCAAAGCATCCTATAATTTTTTTTTTTTTTTTTTTGGTCTCTTCTCAACCATCGATACTCAAAAGTAGAGTCAAGTGAATAATAACGCATACCTATAATGCGTATCATAAGTTTCAGAATTCATGTCTTTAGTTTGGGCGGGGTCGGATTCAGTTAATATGATTGATTTGAACTTAAAACATTGGGTATTAAATGTTTTGACCAAGTACTTTATTTTTTCGGTATAGAATATTACGTATTTGGGCCCTTTAATTTAATTTAATTTTTTTTGTTATATAAAAATTTAAATTTAAGATATTCAAATTAAAAAAAAAATTATGATTATTAAACTGTTCTATTAATTCTAAATTAATAAAATCTTATAGAGAGAGAGAGAGACGTAAATAGAAATAGATTTAGAGGAATATGGTATGGATGGCACGTGGAATACATATAAAGTCAAAAATAACATTTGATATGACTGTTAAACATCTTTAATATCACCAACTGCTTTCATAAAAACATCGTCCTTTCAACCGTCCCCATGCATCGCTCGCTCCATAAAGTCATTCTTAGTTTCCTCTCTCTCTCTCTCTCTCTCTCTCTCTCTCTCTCCCCTCCAATATTCATTTAGTAAATATGAACTAGTGATACTCTTGCAAGGAAAAAAATAAGTATGATTAAAAAATATAAGAAAATCTTTAAAATGATGGAACTGAGTAAAGTGAATTCATCAGAGATTTTAATTAATAGATTATAAATATGGCTCTCTATTTTTGATTCGGAAAAAAATAAAATTAAAAACTTAAAACTAAAGATAACAATAAAGAGTGGAAACTAAAATTAAAACCTATGACTCTTAAAGCTCAGAATATTTGTTCACCATTATTCCTTTTTTTTCTTCCCCCCCCCCAAAAAAAAAAAAATAAATGCTCCCTCTGCGTATAAAGGTCATATATTACTTTACGGTACCTCAATTAATATTTTATTTTAATTACTTTGAATTTTTGATAAAAAAATTATTTAAATTCAATTGAATTTAGGATCCAAAGTTGTATCATGAATTTTGATTTACTGGCTAGTCATTGGGGGGAGGGGGTAAAACATAAAATAATAGTAATTTAAAAAAAAAAATACATAGTTGGGTTAGGAGTTGGGAGAGGAGGATACCGTTGCCGGCCGCAAAAATTCTCAATAGCCACATTGTAGCTTGTGCAAAGCCCCCACCATGTTCTCTCTTCCATCCCACAACCCCAACTACATTGTATTCATCCCCGCCTGCTACATTTCTCTTTTCTTCTCTCAGAAATCCAGAAAAAAAAAAAAAAGAAAATGAAAATGCAAAACCTGAAAAATAAATAGAAAAGAACTTCCACTCAAAAAAAAAAAATAGCAAATCATGACAAGGCAGAAGAAGAAGAAGAAGTAATAGCCGGCGGGTGAGGCATTCTAGGCAAGACATGAACGGCCACTGCCTCAAATCCAACTGGCAAATCTACAACCCACAACCTCGGGCGCACCGCCACCACATCCACCACCACAATCTCCTTCCCTCCGCCAGCCACCATACAGAGCCGGCCACCGCCGGCCGCCATTTGCTCCGCCCCTTTCAGCCTCACTGACCTCACGATCTCCTCCCAAGAATCACTTTCCTCCCGGTACTTTCTCACCACACCCTTCACCTGATCAACGCAATAGATCACCTGCTCGTCCATCGCCGCCACTGGGCCTCTCCACCCGCCAATCATGCCTTCCTTCATCTCCTCCCACACGTCTCTCTCCACATCATACACCACTCCACCTTTTGTAGCATCCCCTTTCACCATCACCATACACAGTTTCCCTCTCCACCCAACTCCATCGACTGCTTCTCTGCAGAGCTTCCCATCTTTCAGACATCCCAATTTCGTCCAATATTGTTGTGTTTTGATCTGTGTCAGATCCCATTTCTCGACCGAGCGCGCCACGTCTATCTGGTAATGGGAACCCACCCCACTCGCGACATAGACCGAGCCCGAGACAGCTCCTGCGGCGCACCACCGGCGCGGTGCGGAGAGTGGAGGGCCTGACGACCAATTGAGGGAGATGGGGTCGAAGACAAGAGGGAAAGGGAGGGCGGGAAGGAGTTGGGGGGTGGTGGCGGCGAGGAGGATGAGTTTTCCGGCGGCGGAGACCGATTGTATTGGGAAATTCCAGGAGAGGAATGAGGGGTGATGGTGGAGGAGGAGGTGGCGGTGGGGGAGCGGTGGGGGAGGGAGGCGGAGCCAATTGGATGAAATTGGATCAAAGGAGAAGAATTCACATGTCGAGGACTGAGACTGAGGAGAGAGAAGAGCATAGAGAGAGAGAAAGGGGGTAAAAGAAGGGGAGTAGAGAAGGCGACGCCAGGAGTGACAGACTGAGAACAGAGTGGTGGGGTTCTGGACTTGGGAGAGGCAGAGTTGGGCTATATGGTCCGGAAGGCCTGGAATTAAAGGCTCATGATTTGCGTTGTCACTTTGATTTTGGTTTTGATTATGATAATGATTATGATGTTGATTTTGGTGGCGGAGGAAGAGACGGTGGAGCTTTCTTCTTTTGTTGGCGGAGGATGAGGATTCAGTTGTGGTGACAGGATTCGCCATATCAAAATGGGAGCGAGAGGAGAAAGAAGGGGGGGGGGGAGGGAGGCGACTGGGAGGGGGTTGGGATGGAGTCTTAAAAATGGGGGGTTTGGATGGGTTGGGCTATGATTTTTGTTTTTCCTGACATTATAGTATTTTATTTATTGGCAAAAAGGTAATTGTTGGAAGAGAATTGATGGTGTAATGTCCTTCAAGTCTTGCCCATGACCCAAATGCGTAGGCCTCTTAACCCCACCTCTTCAAATCATAGCAACCGCACTTTTCCTTTTTTGGACAATAACGGCAAACAATACCCTTCTTTCTCCTTAACTATTTTCTCAATTTTCGTAACCATATGAACTTTTCCCATAATTTGAAATAAAGAAATTGGCACTTTCACCCTTTCATTGGCGACTCGACCAAAACACTTCATGCATTTGTATGAACCTCGGAGCCGTCCGAAGAAATATAATAAAAAATGTGATAATATAATAATTATAAATCTTTTATAGAGAAATTTAATTGCTAAATACAATATTTTTTATAACTTTATTTATTTTAATTAATAAATATTACGAATTAAATAGAATAAAAATAAGTCAAAATACATTAATAACACATAAATAGAGGCTTAAATCTCATAACATTTGCCAATCCAACTCTATTTTTCATTAATGATTTCATTTATAAGCTAATTAATTGATTGTCAAATTATAATTAAACTAACTTATTCATGATTTTTAATCAAAAATCTCAAAACATCTTTTCATAATAAAATGTATTTTCCGAATTTATTCAAAAATGTGACAGTCTTTTAGCTAATATTCTTGAGAAATTTATTCATAACAAAATCCTAACAAAATAAAATAAAATAAAATAAAGTTGTGATGATGCTGAAAGGAGAGTATGCTTTTGTAATGTCCAAAGCTTCTTCCTTGTCATCTCCGTTTAAGATAACATGAATTCCTGAAAAAAGAAAACATTAACAGAAGCAATGATGTCAGAACCCACAAAAGAAAAGAGGATGGGCTTTTATTAATAAATGTGATTACACCTGAGAGCCTTTTCAATCCAAACAACAGTAAAAAAAATCTAGAAAATTTGCATTGTTGACTAAGCTTGATAAGGAAGTTTATCTACTGTTAGCATCTAGCTCTTGTTCTTATACTTCCTAGAGAGAGAGAGAGAGAGAGAGAGAGAGAGAGAGAGAGAGATTACTCGGATCTCAGTCAACTACTCCAACAATAAAACAAATCGGAGAAGAAAGTTGAAAAATGAGAAAATATGGAAAAAGGTATTTTCGGTGCCAAATAAAAGCCACGCGTTAAGCATTCACTACGTAGCATGGCCCCCATCTCACAAGAAAAGAAGACATAGATGGTTGCTATTGTATGAGGTATTCAATTATTAATACCCAAAATCACAGAATTCAAGAGGGAAAGGCTTGGGTTGGACTTTACTCTTTACCAACGAGACATACCCCTTGGAAAGGTTTGGTTAGACTTTAGCAATTATGAGAGAGAGAGAGAGAGAGAGAGAGAGAGAGAGAGTAAAGTTGGGGATGAGTTTTTCCATGAGGTGGTATTTAAGCTTTTGGTTTTCATGTTGCGGGGCTAACAGCCAAATGTGGCCCTTGCCTTTGCATGTAAGTTTCGATATTCTTATGATTAGGGATGACAATTTTCAATCCGAATTGATAAATATCTAAAAAATTTGATTCGTCGGATTGGATTTTTTTTTAAAAAAATCGAATTCGGATCGAATTAGGATCGGATTTTAATATGAAAATTATCGGGTCGGTTCGGTTTCGGATCTATGTTATTAATAATCCGACCCGATCCGACCCTATTATAATTTATAATAAAATAAAATAAAAATATATATTAATATTATATTATTAAATTAAAAAAAAAACAAAAGGAATTTTAGGGTTAATTCTTATCTTCTTTCTCTAGCCTAGCACCATTAGCCACACCCGCACCCGCACCTCACCTCTATTCCTCTCCCCTTCATCTCATCACTTTCTCCCCTCACCTCTATCCCTCTCCCCTTCATCCTTCATCCTTCATCGCATCACCGACACAACACTTCATCACCGATGCCAGAAGACTGTGCCGACCTTCATCAACTTGTCGATCTTCATCGCGTTCATCAACAGTAGTCACTGTGACTTGCCTCTACAACGACAACTTTAGAAGGTAAGTAAAAATTAGATCTGGATTTTATTTTATCCAAATTTTCCTTTTTAGATCTGAAAATTAGATCTGAAAACTTTCAATTTATTTTGTCCAAATTGTACTGTCATTTTTAGCTCTGTAAATTTCAGAATTTGCTTTTGTTGTCGGATTTGGTTTTTATGGTATTGGATCTGTAAATTATCTATGTGGGATTTTGCTTTTATGGTATTAGATCTGTCATTGCCGGATTTTCCTTATGCTTCTTTTTATAACTACTTTCTTTGAACCTCCAGAGTCCAGAGGAGAGGAATAATGCCTAATAAAGTTATACAGTGACCACTGGCTTTGATTTGTTTAGTCTAAAGGTTTATGTGGCTTCATCGTTAACCACCATGGATTTATTTTTTCTCAAACCTATATGATTTTTCTCCCTCTCAGTAGCCAACCTTGTTGGACTGTTAAAAAACACCGTTAAGTATTGTGACCAAAAGATTATTCCTGTTTGTCCAGAGTGTTAAATTTTAATTTTGGATCCTTGCGGGTGGGAATTAATGCTCCTCGTTGATGTAGAACAAATAGCAGGACTGAAAAGTGCGAAGATCATTCTCTGCAAACTGTAAGGTTCAATTTCAAGTTACCAGAGACTACCCCCTTTTCTTAACATTGCATTGTTGGTCTTTTGTGTATGTGTGTAAGTTTTAGTATAAAGATAAGACGAGGTTTTCTTGTTGAATTCGAAACCGAACCCATGCCCACCCTAATTTGTTCTCCACTATAATGATTTGTCCTCAGCACTCTCATACAAAAATATGTTCCTAAGGCATCTCATCTTTTTCATTTCATTTATGATCTTATTGACAAATTCATCTCAACTTTTTTGACTGTTTTCCTTATCATTTTGTAATTTAATTTGTGAGAATACGACAATAACATCTCAACTTTTATTTTGTGATGCACTCTAATGGCTCAGAGGTTGCTGGGAATTTCTTGGAGGGTGAAAGATGCATACTGCTCCTGTTTTAAGTTCACTGTGATGCTTTGGTAGAAGTCATTACATTATGCTGAATATTTGTTTCTATTTGAGATTGTATTATAATTTTGACAGGATGGGTATTGGAAGATTTATATCTATTTAATTTTATTTTATTCATTTTGATTGCAGGCAAATATATATCTATTTAGAATTTTATGGATTCAATTCCTTCATCTTCCCATGATTTAATAGCTTCAAATCCTAGCGAGGATGCTCCATTTACAATCTCAACAGCTGTTGCTGATGGAACAGATACTCTGACTCCAACTTCAACTGAAATTTCAGTTTCTAATTATGAGGGCAAACGTAAAAGTTCAGTTGTTTGGGATCATTTTTTTAAGGAGCAGATTAATGGGGAATGGAAGGCAACATGTAACTATTGTAAGAGAAAAATGTGAGCAAATTCAAAAAATGGGACAAGTCATTTAAAGGCACACTTAGAAAGATGTCCCAAAAGGCAAAACACTGATATAAGACAAAAATTTTTTGTGATGAATAAAAAGGAAAATATTGGTGGTAATGCAAATTTAAGTAATTATGTTTTTTATGGAGCTTTGTCGAGGAGAGAGCTTGCGAAAATGATTGTGATACATGAGTATCCATTATCAATGGTTGATCACATATGGTTCAAGAAGTTTGTTAATAGTTTACAACCTATGTTTAGTATTCCTACTCGCAATACCATTAAAAAAGATATCATGAATCTTTACAAGGAGGAAAAGAGGAGGACAAAAAAAGAACTTTTTCAAAATGATAGTAAGATTGCAATTACTACTGATATGTGGATAACAGAATATCAAAAAAGAGGATACATGGCAGTGACTGCACATTATATTGATCAATCATGGAATTTGCGAAGCAAACTATTAAGGTATTGAGATCTGAATTTTTTAAATATTTTTATATATAAATCTTATTTTATTTATTAACTTTCTTGTAAACTATTTTTGCAGGTATTGTTATGTTCCACATCCTCATGATGGAGATGTAATATGCCAACAATTGATGAAGACATTTCTCGACTGGCACATTGATAGAAAGATATCAACGGTGACAATGGACAATTGCTCTTCCAATGATTCTGTCATAGAGTTGTTGATTCACAGAATGCGTAGTGGAACACTCATACTAAATGGTACATTTTTTCATATGCGGTGTTGTGCACATATATTGAATTTAATTGTGCAAGATGGATTGTCTATTATTGGTGATACAATTTCTAAAATTCGGGATATTGTTCAATTTTGGTCGGCAACACCGAAAAGATGGCAAAAGTTTGAAGAAATTGTTGTTTTTGAAAATGTGTCTGTTACGAAAAAATTATGTCTTGATGTGAAAACACGTTGGAATTCAACATATTTGATGCTTGAGACTGCTTTGTCATATAAAGTTGTTTTTATGAGTTTGATGCAACGTGAACCAAGATATAAGTGTTTGCCAAGTGATGAAGAATTGGATATTGCTAGGGTGATTTGTGAGAAGTTACAAAAATTTTATACTGTGACTGAGATATTTTCTGGTTCTAGTTATGTAACTGCAAATATTTGCTTTCCAAAAATTTGTGATATCAAGTTGTCATTGATACAATGGGCGAGTGGGGTTGAGAATGAGATTATTATTAGAATGGCAAAGATCATGTTGCAAAAATTTGACAAATATTGGAGTAAAACTCATATTATTTTGGCTGTGACTATTGTGTTGAATCCAAGGTACAAAACTTTGATGTTGAAGTACTATTTTCAGAAATTTTATGGGGATAAGGCAAATGAAGAGATTGAAAATATTTTATATGTTTGTCGTGAGTTGTTTGTTGAATATGAAAGAAAATATATGGTGATGGTGAATCATGAATCTTATTCATCTAGTATTGCAAGTACATTAGTTTCAACAGATGAATTAGAAGATTTTGATGCATATGCTGAAAAAGAAATGGAAATTGATTCAAAGACAAAGTCAAAATCAGAATTGGATGATTTTTTGGAAGAGCGAGTGATCCCAAGAAAACCGGATTTTGATATATTGCAGTGGTGGAAACAAAATGGTGGCAAGTATCCTATATTGCATAGAATGGCAAAAGATATTTATGCTATACCTATTACCATAGTGGCTTCTGAGTCTGCATTTAGTACAGGTGGTCGGGTGATTTCTCCTCATCGAAATAGACTTCACTACACAACTGTGGAAGCTTTGCAATGTACTCAAAATTGGTTATGGACTCAATATCTAGGTATGTATCTAAACTAAGTCTTTAAATATTCTCTATTAATTAATATTTGATTTATTATATTTTGATATTTGTTTCATTTTTTTTTTAGAAAATGAGTCAAAAGCTCAACTTGAGGCTATGCAACCATTGCTATTATTGAATGAGGATCAAGAAGAGGATGGTGATGATGACTGCGAAATGGCTGAAGAGTTTCCTATTGCTGATTTGGTTACTTGAAATTTATAACATTGTTTTAGAAAAACTAATATGTTTTATTTTTCGCAAGTATCAAAAACATGTAATTTATTTTTAGTTTTATTTTGTGTATTATTTCTTACTTATCAACACATGAAACTTGTATGTTTTGATTAATATTTGGATAATTTATCTTTTTTTATGATTCTTGTGCATATATTTTTTTTTCTTGTGCATGATAAAATATTTCTTATTATGGTTTTTTTCTTGTGCATGTTTTGTTTTGTTTTTTTAATATAATTTTATTTGTTATTATATTTTTTATTTTCGGGTCGGTTATGGCTCGAGTTGGGTCAGGTCGGATCGGGTTTTTAAAAAAATCCGTAGGGTCGGATATGGTTTTTTATTTTTTAATCCGAATCGGATTAGGGTCGGATATAGATATTAAAGTAAAATTTAAGATCGGATATGGTATTAATATGATCCGAACCATAACCGATCCATTGCCATCTGGTTGTAAACTCACAACCCAACAAAATATGCTTTTAATACAGGTGTGATTGTCCACATTTGCCCTCTTCCCTAACCTTTTATCAATTTTAATTTTCCAAATTTACCATTTTTTTTTTGTTTATCACCGTCGATATTTGAAAATATATTTTGACTAATTCGTTTCAAATATTTACAGTGACCCTATTTAGAGGGTGGCTCTTCTAACCTAATTTTTTTTATTCCTAAATTTTGAATCCGAGATTTGATGAGGAGATCTAGCATCTCATTCCATTAGATCATAATTAAGTTTAGAAATTGGTAGTAAACCTATGATAAAAATTAAAATTTTAATTTCATCAAGTTGTTGCTTTTACACAAATTTTAAGAAAAATTCATACTAAATTATGAAGAAATTGGTTTCAAATAAATTTTTTAGTATTTGAAAAAGAAAATGACCAAATACTGCACTGATTTAGCAATCAGGCATAGAAATTTCATAAATGTTTTTATCATGTTTTTTCTTAATTACTACATAAGACTCAATACATTTACAAGTAAAAGACTATTGGGAATTTCTTAGTAAAAGATTACAAGAACATGAGATAGCAAAATCAATTCAATTCAAACACTTCGACTCAATTATGAAGTATTTTAAAAACTAACTACATTATTATATGATATTTTACTAAAATCAAATCAAATTAGAAAGATATTGTTTGCAGCTCACAATTGGGATCTCGATTCTGTGAAACAAAACAGTATGTGAACCACAGAGAAATTCACGAGGGACGACTAGTAGTAATGCATATTTCTTTTGGCATTAACGTAATTGAATTAAATTCATTATATTTTGAAATATGAATTAAATTTGTCTGCTTACAAACTTTTACAACCATATACATTATATATATGCATTTATTTTATTCAAATATATTAAATAACAAATGATATATCTATACATGGAAACTTTTCCTATGAATTTCATAACCAATTCCATGTTTTGATTTAAATTTTTCGTTATTTTTATGATGATTGGAAAATTGAAATAAGTTGCAAAATTCTTATGCAAAATCCACATGCTTAACGACCAGTGAAATTTCCTTTTTTTCTTTTTAATGCAAATTTTTATTTCTTGATAACAAGGAAATTTATGAATCCCCCATTATATTCTACATTATATAGATTATTTCATCATCCAATGCTATAAATTTATGCACAGACATGCACGCAAACATATATGTTGGGATCGAAACCAATTTGCAATTAATAAAATCAATACAAAATCACATAAAATAATACACGCTTCGGTCTATTTTGTAGATATTGTCCTCATTAAAATCATCTGTCGACCTACTATATCTCATTTTGTTTTATAAAAGTATTTTACCTCACTATCCTTGAATCCTAAATCTGTTATGTACGTTTACATATAGGTTGGGATTGAAATCGAAGTGCAATTGAAAATTCAATACGAAATCACATAAAACAATATATGGTTCGCCACAACCACAAAATATGTGGAGATAACTATGAAAATATTACGTAACACCCAAAAGAAATTCCTGGCGTTGCCAAATTCTACAAGGGAAATCCAATAAAAGGAATCTGCAAATCTCAATTAAAAAAAATCATATTCAAAGAGAATCTCCTAAATAACCACCAACTAGGCACTCGAGGGTTGCATTATATTTTTATAGAGTTGGGTTACTACACTCCTTTATTCAATGTGTAATATACTCTTAATCCCAATACGAAATACTTACACTAGGAAAATGTCAAGAGCAGTCGAACATAGCTCAAACTCCTCCAACTAGTCGTGACAAATTATGAGATTAAGTGCATCTAGAACGCGTCTAGGTGCTGCTGCACCAAGGAAGTACAATGCCTTAAATCCTTCAAATCCTTCTTTGGGTGTAGCTGCGCTAGCCAAGCCAAGCGTAACTATGCCAAATCCGCCGAAAACCCAGATGGGTGCGGCTTTACATGGCCAATTGCTCGACCCATGGTCTAGTATGTAATACACCTCTAGTGCTAATACATGATAATCACATAAAAAATATCAGAACAAACCTAACATATTCAAACTCTTTCAGCTAATCATGACAGATTAAGAAACTAAATTCAGCCGGAACATGTTTCCGTGCAACTGCACCCAGAAGGTGCTGTCGCCTCAAATCTTTCAAATCTCTCTTTGGGTGCCAGCGCAGCTGCCCCAAATCTGTTAAAAGCCCAAACGGGTGCTTCTGTACCAGCCAATTGTAGCTTGGCCAACAGTATTCTCAGAGCGGAAACAGAAGGAACCACGACGAAAACAACGGCATGCCCCAACTGTAACAACAGACATGGGTAAGAATGTTAGAAATTTTATATTAGAAATTTAGTAATAAAAATGATTATGTTGTGAGAGTTTTTTTAAATCGAGTCTGATAATATTTAAATTAAATTAATTAAAATATAATTTTGAATATCGATCGATTATAATAAAAAAAAATAAAAATAAAAAAATCAACATCTTCAAAATTGTTACAATTTGGATCGGCAATTCTCACCATGAATAGCCTAGCCTTTATCACTTTACGTGGATGACCCGGGATGGACGTTGCGAGGTCGATGAACCCCGTCCGGTTGAGACGGTCTAAGTCCCACATCACAAGAGCAGGAGAGGAGAGGGAGAGGAAGGCTTGGTCACGAAGAAACATTAAGGGGACCACCTTTAATTTATTGGCCAAAAGTTGCCACCTCCCTCCTTTCTTCATTTTATTATTTAATGTTCAAAAAGGTTGTGGGCCCCATCGAAAGGGACGCGCATGCCACTTGCCACGGGCAAAAGCCTTTTTTGTCGTTTTCCCCCGTTTTTGTGAAACTCACCCGTTTGTTTCCCACCCAATATTCATTCATTACGCGCCGTCCCTGATCTATTTCACGCGCTGATTCACAAATTTTTATTTTTTAATCACTTTCTTATAAATAATTATAAAATTAATTAAAAACTTTATAATCATACAGAAAAAATTCGTCTAATCTAGCCTCATGTAGCCTTCTTAAATCTCATCCCTAATCTAACTAATTTGAACCTATGAAAAATATTTAAATAAAAAATTAAAGTTTCGGATCTAGCATTACTTAAAAGTCGGGTTATTAAAACAAGACTAAATTTTGTTTGTAAGTTGGCTCGATTTTTAGAAAGTACAAGAAAAACTAATTAAATATTGGGCATGTGAATATGACTGTAAATAATAAGCTAAAACTTGAATTTTACTCATAAAACCTTCGACTAAATTCGTAATATAAATATATTAAATTTGAATTCAAATTCAAATTTATTTAATTAACTATTTAAGTTTTAATTGTTTACGGACTTAAATTTAATGTCAAGTGATAAAATTGACATAATAAAGAGTAGAGATTGCCGACTAAAGTTTTGAATTCAAATTTTAAAAATAGAAAAACAAGTAATAAATATTTACTATCTAAAATGACCCTACAACTGTTCATGACTTAAAAAAAAAAATGCTAAACTTTTATTGCAATCTAGTATTAGTTAATAGATGATAAATAATAATTGTTTCATAATCATTTAAGTTAATCACTCTATCACCAAAAGTGTATAATTATTTTTGAAAAAGTGTTTTTTAACTTGAATACTGATATTTAAAAATCTGACTAATTCATTTCAAACAACCCAATTTAAGAGCCGATTATCCTAATGATTTTTTTTCATTTTCAAATTTAAATTCGAGGCTTTATCAAGAAAATCACCACAGGTCGTAGGTAAGAATATCGCTTACCTCTTTTCACAATTTTACTTGATAAAAATAAGGTTTTTATACATTAAATTATTTTAAATTTGAGTATTTATTTTTGAGTTCAACATAATATGTCGTGATAATTTGTCTACCTCTCACAATTAAATATTATAAGTTCTCATTCTCTCACAATCAAAAATTATTATTATTATTATTATTATTATTATTATTATTATTATTATTATTTTGGTTTCGCTATTGAATAGAAGTTCAATAGCCTTACAAGTGAATGGAGTTAAGAGATCACTTGCAAGACCAGGTGTGTTTCTTTTCCTCCTCTTTTCAACACAAAAAAAAAAAAAAAAAAAACACATTACTAAAAGATAAACAAGAGAAGAAAAATGAAAATATTCATTCTGAGATAAAATAGAATTTTTGTAAATAATAATAATAATAATAATAAGTTGAGCATAGAGAAATAGAAATTTGAAAGAGTTTATGGTAAAATGTTAGTTCTTTTGTTTGGGAAAAAGAAAGGGAGGGAGTCATGTACAGAATTTGAAGAGTGAGTCGGTATTTCTTGCGTAAACTGATATAGAGGACTTGATTTGGTAGCTTAACATAAGTGTATTTAGAGAGCACATTAGAATTTACATTAAAATTTCTTAAAATAATCAGACTATAATTAAACTTTAGGAAATTATTTTCTTAAAAAAAGTTTGAACTTTTTCAAAAAGAAACGAATGAGGCTGAAATCCAAGAAAAGGAAGATGTATTTTTTTTTTTTTTAACTAAACCCACAATTTGTCAAAATTATTGAGAAATTTCTACATTTTGGTCTTTTTTTTTTTTTTAAAAAAAAAAAAAGTGTAGTAGGATTTGGAATAGACAAAAAAAAAATTGTGAAAATTAGTTGTTGCACATTAAAATTTCTTAAAATAATCAGACTATAATTAAACTTTAGGAAATTATTTTCTTAAAAAAAGTTTGAACTTTTTCAAAAAGAAACGAATGAGGCTGAAATCCAAGAAAAGGAAGATGTATTTTTTTTTTTTTTAACTAAACCCACAATTTGTCAAAATTATTGAGAAATTTCTACATTTTGGTCTTTTTTTTTTTTTTTTTAAAAAAAAAAAGTGTAGTAGGATTTGGAATAGACAAAAAAAAAATTGTGAAAATTAGTTGTTGCACATTAAAATTTCTTAAAATAATCAGACTATAATTAAACTTTAGGAAATTATTTTCTTAAAAAAAGTTTGAACTTTTTCAAAAAGAAACGAATGAGGCTGAAATCCAAGAAAAGGAAGATGTATTTTTTTTTTTTTTAACTAAACCCACAATTTGTCAAAATTATTGAGAAATTTCTACATTTTGGTCTTTTTTTTTTAAAAAAAAAAAAAAAAGTGTAGTAGGATTTGGAATAGACAAAAAAAAAATTGTGAAAATTAGTTGTTGCAGAAATGTTTTTGTTCTTTTTTTTTTTTGTTTTCACCAATCGGTATCCGGAATTTGCCTGATTAATTTAGTCTGAACACTATGAATCCCATTGAAGGATCGACTCTTTTAAATCTTTTTTTTCCACTGTAGATATATTTTTGTTCATGTAAAAAGTGAAATGTAACTAAGAAGAAATTGACAACCAAAACACAAACAAAAGGGTCTGATGAGGATTGAACCTCAAGGCAGATCTCTCGCTATAAAATTTTGAAAAATAATTGGATGGGGTCCAGAAACAAGTTGTGATTTCCTTTGCACCATAACCAAAATTATGATATTTTGATGAGATGGGTCGAGGTACCTACACTATAGTGGATAGTCCAATCCAATGTTTGGTTCTCTCAATTTGGAGAAATGTCTTTATACGCTTGGGTACCAAATTTGACACCCCCTAGAAACCGGAACCCTTATTCTTGCATTAAGTGAGATGTTCTATTGTCAGGATCTCTCCTTCTATAATAAAATTTTTGAATTCGAATCTTTTTTATTAAAATAAAAATAAAAATAATACATGTTATCACCATTTTTTTATCTTTACACCGAGATTTGAATCCAAATCTATCATAAAGATAGAAGAAAAAATATGTCATCTTAGAAACATTGCTACGTGGTACTAACAGCCCGGCTAGGTGCCTGTTCTTTAGGTTAGGACCCCCAAGCAAGAGCTTTGTGAATCCCATTCAACTTGGTTTTTATATGTCACTCATGTGAATGTGCTCATGGTCTAGTAAAGGGACTTAAATCTCTCGCCTCGTGACAGAAAAAATGCTTAATTGTTAGACTATTTTTTAAGGGATTTTCAAATGAGTATCACAAAAAAACACCCCTGATTTGTACAATACTTTGAAATATCCCCTGATTTGTCAATTGCAATCAATTCCTCCTCCAAACTTAAAAAAAAAATGCATCCATCTACCCTAACCCTTTTGCTCGTTCTGCCTTCCCAGCTTTTTATCTCATTTGCCCTCAATGCTTATCTCCCATGAAAAGAGAAAGTGGGAAGGAGAGATTGGTAGAGAGAGAGAGAGAGAGAGAGAGAGTGAAGGAGATGGACAAAGAGAAAGCTAAAAGGGGATTCCAATTGATTAAAAAAAATAGTAAAAAAAGATTGGGTGAAAAGATAAGCATTGAGGGCAACTGAGATTAAAAGTTTGGTTTGGAGGTAAGAATCTGTCTTGACCTTTTAGCGTATACCCCATGGACCAAGCATCGAGTTGATGTAAAAAAAATTGAATCTTCTACTAAAATTTGGGTGCTACTTCATTGCAACTGAAGTTAGGGAATATCTAAACGTAATACAAAGTTTAAGGAAATTTTTGGGGTTTTGGAAAAATATAACTTAGTTAAATACACTCACTTTGGCCTAGGTTTTACGGCTCTTAAACCTAAGACCAGACTCCCCAAAAAAAAAAAAAAAGAATTGGATCTTATGGGCCTGTCCTGGGTTTATTATCAGGTTGCCCCCTCACTTTATGGTTCAAAATATTTTCATTATCACTTTGTGTGCCCATTAAGTTTACGAGTTACTTTTTTCAAAAATAATAAAATGGTAGAACTAAACTAATAATAAAAAGGCAAAAATATGAATAACTTGAAAATAGTATATTTGCTCTACCACCACCCCATTCACTATTCCAAATGTTAAAATATTACAAGTACAAAATAATAATCAAACTACTTATTCCAAATTTATGAATTTATGGCCTTAAATTGAAGAATTTAATCATTTTCCCCCTAAAAATCAATCTTAAACTTGGAAAGAGTTTGAATTTGTTGAGAATAAGCTATTTGGGAGAGAATATTGATAGTGGTAGTGGTGAAAACCCATTCTTTCTTTTATATTTTTTAATCTTTTAATTCAATTTTTTAAAAAATATTTTGGTTAACTGGCAAGAAAGAGTGATCCCCTCTTTTAATCTGCATTCAGAGTCAAAAGTCCATCACTTGATAGTTAAATATATTAAATGTTTTTTTCTTTGACTAATCAATATTCGAAATTATATTTTAAATAATCAAATTCAAATTACTGTCGGATCCATTTTAGAAAGAGATCTTTTAACATAATTTTTTTCTATTTTTAAAATTTAAATCTGATTTTTTGATTAAGAGAAAATATTTATTTTATTAAATCAATTGGTATATATAAAATATTTTAGTTACAGGTGGAAAATCTTTTAAACAATATTTACATGCGTATTCTAAATCCAGAACAAGTTCGCATGCACATCTCAATCTGCCAAGTACATACTTAAACTACTTGGTGCAATATATAATAATATATTATTGTTGTGGGATCATGATTACTTGAACCCTCTGATCCAAATTCCAATCCAAATTCGTTGGAGAGATGGGCACAAGAAGCCATAGATTGCTTGACTGACAAGTGATTGAGCTGGGAAATAGGGTATAGGCTAAAAAGATTAAAAAAATGTGGCCAATTGATTAATAAAGGCTCAACTTGCAAGATTTTAAAATTAAGTTACATGGGCATCCCCTAGGGGGTGAGAATAAAGACAGAAGAAACAAAACAGCCCGGCAGGTCATGCAGCAAGCAATGTCTAACTTTTGGGATTAAAGATTGCCTTGCAGGGTTGAACAGTTACAACCTTTTAGTATTTAAAGCACAAAGCAGCTAGATTCCTACTTTAGACCAAATCCAGCCAAGTATTCTCATTTATTGCTCTGCCTCGGCCACTGCCCAGACAACATTGTGGATCAGACCTGACCTTTCCATACAGGGAACAGCCTCTTGTGGCATCCCAATTGTCAATCTTATCTCCTACGCCTCAGACCTAGGGCAAAATTCAAAAATTTTATTTATTTATTTATTTATTATTATTATTATTTTTTTACCTTAATGATAAATGGAGAATAAAACTTTGGAAATGGACCATAATATGGGACAATTTTTTTGCTTGCAAGCCATGAAGTCAACCATACATTACATTTTATGCTAAAGAATAAAACTGTGAAAAAAAGACCTTATAGTGTGTGTTTTTTTTTTTTTTTATACATACGAGACATTCGAATTCGATATCTTCAAAAAAAAAAAAATAATGTCAGTTGAGATATAATTCGTTTACATAATTTTGATTTCTTAATAAACTAAGGAAAGGATTTATTCTAATTGATAAACCCTTTAGTTGATCTCAGTTTTCATGACTCTTAAGTAAAGGAAAAATAATGTGAAAAAAAAGGCCATATAGTTTTGGTTTCTTAACAATGTAGGATACTGTCACTTAATGTCCCTCTCACTTGGGAGAACACTGCACTCCAGTAAGGTAGGCTAACAAATGAAGTACTCCTTTTGCAAATAATATGTGGGACTGCATTCTAATTTAAATTCGTTACACCACCTATTGCCAATCCTAAAAGCAAGTGCCTAAACCACTCTGATTATAACTTGCGTTTTATACACATTGGCGAAAACCGGGAAGAACACTGCATTTTAGTGAAATAGTATGCTAAAAATACAGTATTTCTTCTATAATTATTGTATGCTAAAAATACAGTATCACTACAAAATAAGAGCATTGTACAGTCGGTAAAAAACCGTCAGCAAAATACATAAAAAGCGTCGGTAATACTTTCTCCAACGGATAGAATATCAGTTGAGTATATACCAGTCGGGATAAATGTATTCTGATGGTTTGTGCAACTGTTGTAGCATGTAATATATATATCGTGACGTTTAAAAAGTGTCGAGATAGTTAATGGTTGTATCGTCAGTCAGTCAATAGTGTTAGAAAAAATAGACTTTTATGATCGGTTACTATATGTTACAAAATGTTACTAATTTTATCATCAGTTAACATTGAGTTAGGAAATGTCACTAATATTATTATCGGTTATTATGTGTTATGAGATACTACTACTTTCATTGTCAATTACATTGTGTTAGGAAAAATCACCAACTAGTTTTATCATTGATTACCATATGTTATGAAATGTTACTACTTTCATCGTCAATTACCATTGTATTAGAAAATATCACTGATTTTATCATCGGTTATTATATGTTACGAGATGTTATTATTTTTATCATCGTTACTATTGAGTTAGGAAAAATTAGTGATTTTATCATCGGTTACGATATGTTATTATTAGGGTTATCATTGGTTACCATCGATCATCTGTTGTCATTGAATTAGGAAATTTTGATTTTATCATCGATTATCCATGTCTGTTACAAAATATTACTACTTTTAACATCGATTTTTTAACATGGTTGTTGTTGCTTGATCAGTGTGTGGGACGGGCGCCCGTGTATGAAGAGCGGGTGCCAGGCCAGAGGGCGCTGCCTATGGGCGCCCCAGAGGGCGCCCGAGCCCTACCCATGGCGGGCGCCCCGCGTAAGGGGGCGGGCCGCCGGGGCGCCCACGTATGGGGCGGGCCGCCCCGCCGGGCGCCCGCGTAGGGGCGCCAGGCCCCACCTATGGCGGGCGCCTGCATATGAGGGGCGGGCGCCAGCCCCCCTTGGCGGATGCTGCGTATGGGAGACGAGATATAATAGGGGTTTTTTTAATATAGTGTTGTGACCATAAAATAACAAAAATTACAAAAATAATATAAATGTGTATTGAAATACGAAAATGATTGATATATTAAGTAGAATGAGGAATACATATTTGATAAAAAAAAAAGATCGCATGTCCCACAATTGCAACTGCATGTCTCTTTTGAAGGCATAATCTCAGTATCAAATCTAAGTAGACGAACAACTTTATTCATAATCCTGTCAATCTGTTAATAAAAATCAATAAAAATTAATGGTGAAATGAATATAATTACATAATACATTGTAAAAAATGGTTGTAAATAAAATATTACCTTTTGGATGGATTCAGACGGTGATAATGATGGTTGGATTTTATCTGCACTCCCAGGTATTGAAGAAACCTAAAAATGGTCAGCTGTCGTTTATTTCATCACATAATCATAACTAAAAAAATTCAAAATCTTTTAGAAGAAGAATGTAGTAGAACCCAGAATAAATTTTTTTTTAGAAAAAAAAAAAGCAATTACCTTTTTGTAAAATTTTTGCAAAGTTGTTGGTATTTGAGTGAGAGGTTTAGATAAGTTATAGGAAGAAAAACTTTGGTCAAATTACAAGTTTTTATAGATTTTGAGAGGAAAGTTTTTTAGAGGGAAGCATTTTGAGAGGAGAGCTTTTTGGAGGGAAGGAGAATCCCGCGATTTTTTTTCAATTTTTTTCATATTTTTTGCCTGGTTTTTTTTTTTTTACGAGTAATTTTTTCATACTTTAACCGCCTTTTTTATATTACAATCCTTACCATTTCTAATCATTTTATATTTTTCATATATTTTTAGTCGTTCACATGTCTTTCCTTAAGTTAATTTTATAACACTATATTGTATAATAATTGTTTAAATATAATACTATGTTGTAATATAATAATTATTTAAATATAATAATTATCTTTTAAAGGTAAAACAATTAAAAATAATTAATTTATATAATTAAATATAATTATTTACTTAACTATTTTACCTTTAAAAATATATTGAATTAATATATATTATAGAGTAACAATTATAATATAATTATTTATATTGTAATTAGATTATATGTAAAAAAAAAAAAAAAAAAACAAACAAACAAAGAAATATAGGGCCGGGGCAAAATCTGGCGCCGCCTTTGTGTTTTGCAAATGAGAAGGGCGGGCGCCAGGACCCCCCTATGGCGGGCGCCAGGACCCCCCTATGGCGGGCGCCCGCTAATAGAGGCACTAATAGGGACGGGCGCCAGGCACTCTCATTATATTATGTATCATTGGTTACTATTGGTTACTATATATTACTCTATAAGCTCGGCTTGGTTACTATATGTTACTCTATAGGCTCGGCTCTGTGCGCCAATTTTTTTATCGAAAAATTATTAATTAAAATTATTATTGTTAATTATTTTTTAGAATTTTTATAAAATAAAATAATAATGATAATTAATTTTAGAATTAGATTTTTTTCATATAATTATGTATATAGTTAAGGGCCAGAGTACGCCTCTTTTTTTTTTCTTTTATTATTTTCTATTTTTAATTTTAAAAAATAATATATAAAATAATATATAATTAAAGATAAATAATTATTAATTAATTATGTAATAATAATTGTTTAAATATAATACTATGTCATACAATAATTGTTTAAATATAATAATTATTAACAAATGATTTAAAGTTAAAATAATTAAAAATAATTAATTTATGTAATTAAATATAATTATTTAATGGTTTAGATTAGATTAAAAAAAAAAAAAAAAAAAAAAAAACACCAAAGAGAGGGGGCGCCCCTTTGCAAAACAACAAAAAGGGCTGCCGCCCACTATGTTTTTTTTTTTTTATTATTTTATTTTTATTTTTTTATTTTATTTTTTTAATTATTTTATCAGAAAAAATGAAATATTAAATCACCGTAGAACATATAATATAATTAAAATTATATTATAATTTAATTAGTAATTTATAAAATATATTATAATTTGTCATAATATAATACATTAGTATATAATTTAATGTTAATGTGTTAAAATATAATATAATAATATGTAATATAATAATATAAAATATAATATTATGTATATAATATTAATATAATAATAATATTTGTTATAATATAATATATTAATATATAATATAACAATAAGTTATACTAATATATTAGTATTATATAGAAATATATATTAATATAATAGTAATTATTTTACAAGTTAGTCTAAATGTCTCAAATAAATAATATAATAGTAATTATTTTATAATTTTATTTACAATTTAGAATGTAATAGTGTAATTAATTATGTGATTATGTGAGTATAATTAAATACATGATATTTAATATTATTTAATTATATTAGTTTAATTAATTATATTGATAGATTAGTTTTGGATTTTATATAAAATTATATAATATTTTCTTTTTTTTATTTTTTATTTTTGTTGAAATTTATATAAAATTATATCATATAATTAATTTTTAGAATTTGATATAATTAATTCTTAGAATTTACTTTTTTTGTTTTTAATGATTTAAAAATAAGAGTAGTGGAAATGACATTTACCATTACTTACCACCATAGTTATTACTTACTGATACCACATGATCACTGCATTACCACTACGTATTGTTAGTTACCACTACTTACTACCTGGATATCTGCATTACCACTACTTACCACCAATTATCACTACTTATCACTACCATACTACTACTTATCATAAATTATCACTACTTACCATTAGCACGCGGTGCTCGTGAGGGTGCACAGACACCCGCATTACCATAAATAATTTCTTTCTTTATTTTTAACATATATAATATTATTCATAATATTAATAATAATATAATTGATTAAATAAAATCAAAAAATTTATAATATAACATAACAATAACTAATCATATAAAAAATTAATCTAAGTGAAGAGATATTATAATGTACCTTGAGAAAGAAGTAAACTATTTTATACCAGCTAACTATGCTAACTAGTTTGATAAATTCCAATCGGATAAATTACATTTTATTGTCTTAACCAAACTTTAAAATGGATGGATATTGGATATTGATTATTAGATTAAATAATATTGATAATTACTAATTTATATAATTATATAGTATTATTTAAATTACTAATACTACTAATATTAATTTTCATTACAATTTTATCTAATTACTAATATTGAATATCATGTACTATTATTTAAATTAATAATATCCAATTTATTAATGAATTATGTAAGAATTGTCAAAGTAAGACTATATATTATGTATTAATTAGTTACATGATTTCATATTATAATAGTACTCCACAATGATATGGCACTATTGAGTTTATCTTAAATAGCATTACATATAATAATGTAGTAATGTAAATTCATATTATGTTAATGGTGCTTTTGTATACCACAAAAACAATTCAAATTAGTTCATTTCTTCTGTTCAGGTATTAATTCTAAATTGTATAAATTTCATTTCAACCAATGATGGACAAACTCTCTGTTTTTGATCCAATGATTGAGAGGTAATTAGAACGAACTCTTAAATGGATATTTAGGATAAACAATAGGATGAATTAGAATTAGAGGGGATTAAAGGCGGGAAGTTATGAAGAGCGGAAAATTATATAGAAAAGTTAGGTTTTGAAAGAGAAAAGAGAATCGAAAGAAGAAGTTATATTTAAAAAAAAAAAAAATTGTATGACAATTTAAGAGGGAATCGAAGGCAGGAAGCGGGAATTGAATGCGGGAAGCGGGTGGCGGGAATCGAAGGCGGGAAGCGGAAATCGAAGGCGGGTAAGAACAATTTAAATTATCACTATATATTACTACTAATTAC
Organism: Dillenia turbinata; assembly: GCA_037126225.1. Taxonomy (NCBI): domain Eukaryota; kingdom Viridiplantae; phylum Streptophyta; class Magnoliopsida; order Dilleniales; family Dilleniaceae; genus Dillenia; species Dillenia turbinata. The sequence goes on along the minus strand of JBAMMX010000008.1, from coordinate 14,585,568 downwards.
TATTAGTTACAACTATACACTAGTTATTATAAACTTACTACATTTTACTACTAATTACCACTATATTTCTATTAGTTACCATTATATTACTGCTGATTATATTATACCACAATTTAAGCTTACCACTGATTACTATTAGTTATAACTATATTACTACTAATTATAAAAAACTTAACACAATTAAAATTATTACTATATTACTATTAGTTATCTTAAACTTATCACAATTTTAGTTATCACTATATTATTACTAGTTATGAACATAATTTATTATAAAATTACAATATTACCTCTACCTAGAGTGTTGACGATAATTAATAATTATTTTAATTAAATATCCCTTTTATAAACGGTGCAATAATTAGGTTAGTATAAGTATAAATTTATATCAATGATATGATTTAACCGTTACAAAAAAAACTCATATAGTAACTTTTTCCAAACTATCACTAAAAATTGTCATATTTGTCGATGACAAATGATAACCGTCTGAATGATAGATGACATTTACAAACGGTAAAATATATTAGTCAGTATAGATGAAAAATTTATACAAACGGTATTGTTAAGTGACAGAAAAGAAGAATTATATAGTGATTGTTTTTAAATTATCTTTATACACTGCTATATTTAAGGACCACAACTACTAGTCGTCAAAATTGAATATCAGTTTCTATAGACGGTTTTGCTACTTTACTAAGGGTTGATAAACTTTTTCTGACTGAAAATTTTATATCATCAGAAAATGTATACATTTCCTAACGATTTCGTCGAAAGTGTTTCTAAAAATCATAAAAAACCGTTACTAAAATTCACCGATAATAAAAGTCACCGTCTATATATTGCTTTAATTTTGTAGTGTATGCTAAATTTGTTGGATCACCTACTTGACAAAGGCATGTGTTTAAATCACTTTGGTTAGAAGTTGCATTCTCTGCATATTATTTTTGATTCGGAAGAATACTATAAAAAAGGCTCACTCAATGCACAACTAGTTGCTCCCCCGGTTAGTGCAAGGGTAGGGGGAGAATGAACATGTATGTATGCAACATTTTCTTATATTTTTGCAAAAAGACAGTTTTCACATCTTGAACGGATGATCTCGAAGCTACCAAATGAGCAACTTAACCGTTGCGCCAAAATTCACCATCTATTCAGAAGAATACTATTTTTAAGTGAAACAAGAAAAATAAAAGTTGCAGGTCTTCTCTTAAGAAATAGAGTATGGCATAAATTGCTCGCACAACCTTGTTGCCAATTCCAAAGGCAAGAGGGTAAAACACTTTGATTAGAAGTTGCATTCTACCCGATTGACAGAATATTACATTTGAGTGAGATAAATCTGATAAAATATGCAGTATCATTTTTAGATAAATTGTATGATGCTGTGCTTTCAATTAATTGATTGCACCACTCTATTGTTAATTTCAAAGACAAGTATTTAATAGGGTGCATTTCAACAGTGACTAGATGGGGTTAGGATTTTTAAGTGTGAGACAACTAGAGACCTACGTACTACCGGGGTTCAATCGTTCTTTAAACATCTTCCAAATTATTGAAAAGGGGTATTTTGTTTCAAAAATATATGTGGTTGAGAATTGGTAGGAAAGCAAATTTGATGAGATTATCCCTAGATTTGGTCACTATTGTATTGACACTGTGATTGGGCATGAAGGTGTGTTCATATTAAGAATATGTCAAGAAATCTACAAAGGTTGAATATATTAAAGAGGATCTCTTCCATCTTCCACTTTTTCAGCTTTTTCTTCTTATTTGTCTTCCTGTGGCCCGTCCTTTTGAAATGGCCCAATGATACCGATGCTGACCAAAAAGGGTCTTTTGATGGTTTCCTTAATATTTGGGAGTTGTTGGAAAGGTAATACTCATAAACAACCAACACAACTTAAATTAATGCAACAACGTGCTTTACCTGTACATTAACACCATTTCTTCTTCTTCTTGTTCTTTATTGAATTTGGTTCGAATTGGGAAAACTGAAATTAGAAAAAAAAAATCAATAAAAAGTTTTGAAAATCAGGAAACATAAGATGACAGATAGAAATCCAAGAAAGCGAGTGAAATTGAGGTTTTTGAGGTTAAGGACTGTGGGGGTAGAGGAGCATAAGGATAGTAGAAATGGGGCTGATTTACTTAGCTTTTGAGTCTGTTCCGATTGCCGTTGTTGAGATTGATAGTGGTGTTAAATAAGTATATTAGGTAAACTCTTTATGTAAATTCAAAATCTTGAATTTTGAAACCCGAGAACACATTTACCTTTGGATAAACTCAATTCAAATATTCATTATCTCTATCATTCAAATGTACTTTTTATGGGGGCAATTTTTGTCCCCTCAGATATCTGCTCTTCCGAGTCAAATGGGAAGCTTGTGTCGTGATAATCACCGAATCTTCTTGGATGAAAAACCTACAAAAATTCTACCGAAATTGACCTCACAGATGACTCCGATAGTCAAATCAATAAGAATAGATAAAATAAAAATTGATGATAGCCTGTAGGTTTTGTCCTGTATTGTCTCCGTGTGATCAGTGTATAATTGGATATGGATGTCCTTGCGTATGATGTATGTATATAAATAAAGATAATGAATGTATATAATTGAATATTGAGTTATACCCAAATGTATAAAATGAGACATAAAACTATATCTCTGATAGTATAGAATTGGTGTAGAAACTGTACCTAAGATGGTGTATAATTGAGTATGAAGTCATACCTACACTGATAGAGAATTAAGTTGTCTTCTCATAACCCCAAGATATATTTGTAGGGAGAGAAAATATTGTGTGATTGTGTGTTTGTGTTATTATGGAGAAATTGTATTGTATAGGGTTGAAAGTATTGTCATCTTTGCCTTGTGTCATCTTCTGTGAAATAGGTTAACTTTGGCTGCATTTATAGCCTTTTAAAAGATATAGAAAACCCTAATTTCTTTTCTGACATAGTAGGGATTATGATAAAAAACTTTTTACAATATTTAGAATTCTATAAAATTAAGAAATGTTTAGGATTTAAGAAATGTTTACACTTTTATTGAGAGTTCATAAAAATTAGAATTATATGGGGTTAAGAAAAGTTTTCTGGGTACCATCAACTTTAAAATGCAGAAAGAATAAAATTTTGATGCAATTGAGGTAATTAAAATATCCTTTTGTATTATACAAACAAGATAAACGCCCAGTGAACCAAATTATTTTTTAGGTATTTTTTATTGATATTCTGAGCAAATACGGACCAATATCCCTATATTTATTTTTTTTAATATCTATTTTTAGCTCTTCCATTTGTCACATTTTTTTCTTTTAAAAAGAAAAAAATAAAATTATAAATAATATTTTAAACTTCACGCTTTTTAAAAAATGAAAAAAGCTAAACTTTATTGAAATCTAGTATTAGTTAATAAATGATAAATAATAATTGTTTCTATAATCATTTAGGTTAATCACTTAATCACAAAAAGTGTATAAATATTTCTAGAAAAGTGTTTTTTTAATTTGAAAACCGATATCCGAAAATCTGACTAATTCAGTTTAAACAACCCAATTTAGAGGTTGAGTCTGTCAACAATTGTTTTTTTATTCTCAATATTTAAACTCAAAATTTTGATCGAGAAAATCTAATACCTTATTATTAGAACCATAGATCGTTGTTAAGCATATTGCTAACCTCTTTTCACATTTTTGCTCAACAAACAAAAAAGGATTTTATACAATACGATGATACATGACCCAAATCATACTGGGTCCAAAGATGGCCAGATTCTCAGTCCATCAATAAGCTCTTTTTGTACTTATCGATCAACTCTGTATCTCTCTCTCTCAATAGCCAACTGCTTGATACTTCAACTGGTTGGTCCCAAGACCTCCTCGATGCTCGATGGTCAACACACAAATTGCTTTCCCTAAATCACAAGAAGAATCTTACACAAATAGAAGGGATACCTACAATCGTGATCGATAAGAAAAAGAATCTCCATAACGATCTGAACTTTTCAAACCAAAAAGATTTTGCAATCTTTGAGAATTCTATGGCATGATTCCCCGAAATCTCGGACACTTGTAAGAAAACTAGGGTTTAATTACCTTGCTTGCTCATGGCTGTCACGTCCAAAGGCTATATAAGCTCCAGGATGTCTATCGCCCAGGTAAATCATCTAGACATACACTTTACACACAAGGTATATAGAGCCTTTTTTTTTTCGATATTAGTTGTTTCCTTCCTTTCGAAAACCATCTCTAACTTGAGCGTCTGAATCTCCACTGTCAGAGTACTCTTCAGTGGTTTTTTGCAGGTCATATTGATCAAGACCGTCAGATGGTCGAGTCACCCCGTTCGAGTTAGCAGGGCCATCATCGTGGAGCCTGACCTAGCTCCAACAGATTGGCATCATCCTTAAGAACAGACTAATTTCTCAACCAAATCGGCTCTTGTTGCTATCTTTCTTTCTCTGCCATGGCCTCAATTAAAAGAAAAAGACCAACAATTGATTTCAATGATGATGATTTAATAGGAATTGATACTAATCGAAACAATCCGCTAGTCATCATAGCCGGCTCTTATCTCATCAAGAGGACCTTCATAGATCAAGGAGTAGATCACGACATCCTCTTCTGGGATGCTTTTCACTGGATGGATCTCATCCCGTCTCACATTTAATCTTCTGATCAACCCATTAGAGGGCTCAATGGCGGATGCGTATCTCCATAAGGCACTATCTTGCTCATCGTGTTATTAGGAACGCCTTCTCGCCAAGCTACCACCAGAACCACTTTTCACATGGTGAAACACTGATCCCCTACAATGCCATCCTAGGCTGTCCAAGCCTAAATAGCCTCTAGGCAACCGCCTAGCACTAGGCACATAAAGATCAAATTTAAGATACGCTTGGGGATCGCAACACTCTGCGGTCAACCGTCCCCATAACGAGAGAAGAAGGAGAAATCTTAACCATTGACACTATAGAACTTAGAGATAACACTGAGCAGCAGTCAAAACCTAAACCTGGAGAGGAAGTAATTGAAGTATCTACCACCAACACGCCTGATCAAACCATATAGATTGGTGCCCACCTATCAATTTCTCTTCAGAAGGAGATCATGGATTGTTTACGACGTCATTCCAAAGTCTTCGTATGGTCTCCCAAAGATATGATAGGCATTCTCCATTCAGTCACAGTTTACAAACTGACTAAGGACGCTAGTCGTAGACCCGTTAAACAAAAGAAAAGGGTGTTCTCACTAGAATGCCAGCATGCAATATAGGAAGAGGTTTAAAAGCTCTTGGCAACAAGGTTCATTCAAGAAGTAGATTACCCCGAATGATTGGCCAACGTAGTCATGATAAAGAAAGCAAATGGAAAGTGGAGAACGTGTGTACACTTTACTCACCTTAATAAGGCCTATCTCAAGGACAACATCCACTCCCCAACATTGACAAGTTAGTCAATAATTGATCTTTCCACCACCTCCTGAGCTTCATAGATGCATATTCCAGATGCAATCAAATACATATGGCTCCTGAAGACAAGGAGAAAACCAACTTCATTATAGAATTCGGTACCTATTGCTATAAGGTTATGTCGTTCGATCTCAAGAATGCTAGGGCAACCTTCCAACGCCTTGTCAACAAGGTCTTCAGTGAACAAGTTGGCATAAACATGGAGGCCTATGTCAATAACATGCTCATCAAAAGTACCGACACTAATAGCCATGCCACGGATTTAGAAAAGACATTCTAAACACTCGAACGGTACAACATGAGACTAAACCCTGCGAAATGCATATTTGGAATCATGTCTGGGAAATTCTTAGGCTTCCTGATTACTAACTGAGGGATCAAGACGAATCCAAAAAAAATCCAAGCCATACTTGACATGGCCCCACCGAGGATGATGAAAGAGGTGTAACGCCTCACAGGCAAGATTGCAGCCCTCAACTGGTTTATATCGAAAGCGAGGGAAAAATTAAAACTTTTCTATGATATTCTTAAAAAATCCCAAAAGTTCGTGTGGATACCTGAATGCCAAGCCGCATTTGAAAAGCTCAAAGTATATCTCATGTTGCTCCCACTTCTCTCCCGACCGGTCCCAAATGAAAAACTTCATCTCTATCTCTCTGTTTCTGACCAAACACTCTGCTCTATCCTTGTGAGATAAGAATCTACCACATACAAGCCGATGTATTACGTCAGTCGAATTCTCCATGAGTCCGAGATTAACTACCGACCTATCGAGAAAATAGCTTTCGGGTTGGTTACCATTGCTAGAGGCCTCCGACCCTACTTCCAAGCACACCCCATCGTGGTGCTCACCAACTAGCCCTTGAAACAGATCTTACAAAAGATGGACACTTCAGGTCGGCTCATCAAGTGGAGCATCGAACTAGGCGAATTCAATATCGAATACCAATCGAGACTAGTTATCAAGGGCCAAGCCCTTGTAGACTTTATCCTCGAGTGTACACTGCCAACGTCCACCGAACAACCATCTACCGACGATCGAGAAGAACACTCACAGCCCGAGTGGACCCTTTATTTGACCCTTTATGTTGACAGGTCATCTAATTCTTCAGGAAGTGGAACCAAACTCATCCTGATAGAGCCAAATTACTTCAAGGCCGAATACGCCCTCCGTTTTGACTTCTAAGCAACCAATAACTAGGCTGAATATAAAACCTTTATGACCAAATTACAGATAGCAGCGTCATTTGGAGCCTGAAGTGTATGGGTATTTACCAATAGTCAACTAGTCGTCAAGCAAATCAAAGGACTCTACGAAACCAAAGAGCCAACGATGATGAAATATCTATCCAAGATACACCAGGAAATAGATAAATTCACTAGGGTGGACATATAATAAATTCCCTCGTCTAAGAACGCATGAGCCAACATGCTCTCAGAGCTAGCTATCTCTGACTCAATAGTGACCAGCAGCACTTTCTATATAGAGAGTCTGCTGTACCCCAACATTGAAGAGCTCGAACAAATCCTGTCGACAAACAACTCACCAAGTTAGAAAGATCCCATCAAGGTCTATCTAAAACATGAGCAACTGCTAAACTCGCCCTCTGAAGCCACCAAGTTGAGGTGTAAGGCCGCCCACTATGTTTTCATCGACGGCAACCTCTACAAGAAGTCATATACTCATCTGTACCTAAAGTGCTTGACATCAAAACAGGGGAACTACGTCATTAGAGAAATTCATGAAGGGTGATAACATGCAATTTGATTTTTTATTTGGTAATTTTTATTTTAACAATTTATTTGAAAACCCCACAATTTTATTTTTAACATCAACTAGGAGATTAAGTTAATTAGTTCCCTTGGGATTCGACCTGGTAACCACTATTGCTACAGTTTGTTGCATTGGGGGAAATCAGTATTAATTTGAGGGCTTCGACAACCCGACCAAATTTTGGCGCCGTTGCCGGGGAACTATTTTGATTTCTTAGTTGTGTTTTCTTTATATTTGTTTTGCTGACCTCTTTTATTTTATGACCCGTTCTTCTCAAGAAGGTGAATTGGAATATATTCCCGAAATTGAGAAAACTGCTCGCCGATTGAGAAAGGAGGCCAGACAGAGGAAAGGTAAGTTACGTAGAAGGTCAATTTTTAACATTGATTTGACAATTTGTGACAGGTTTATTTTTGAAGAAGAAGAGGAAAAGATGGCCGAACGTGAGAGAACCTTGAAGGAATTGGCTGCTCCCAATCTGAATCAACAACCCTTGTGTATCGAATATCCGAATCTTGAGGTAGCTTTCGAACTTAAATCTGGTTTGATTCACTTACTTCCTATTTTTTGTGGTCTTCCAGGTGAGGACCCACATAAACATTTGAAGGAATTCCACGTTGTTTGTTCGAGTATGAAACCCCAAGGTGTGACCGAGGAACAGATTAAGCTGAGAGCCTTTCCCTTTTCCCTAAAAGAAAAGGCAAAAGACTGGTTATACTATTTACCTCCGGGTTCGATCAATACATGGAATGGGATGCAGAGATTATTTTTGGAAAAATTTTTCCCTGCATCTAGGGCTGCCAACATTCGAAAGGAGATATGTGGGATCAGACAGATTAGCGGAGAGACGCTGTATGAGTACTTCGAGAGATTTAAACAACTCTGCGCTAGTTGTCCACATCATCAAATACCGGAACAACTCTTGATACAATATTTCTATGAAGGACTTCTACCCATGGATAGGAGTATGGTAGATGCGGCCAGCGGAGGAGCCTTGGTAAATAAAACACCTGAAGAAGCCAGACAATTGATCACAAACATGGCAGAAAATTCTCAACAATTTGGGTTGAGAACGGATGGAGTTACGAAACGTGTCAATGAGGTAAGTCATTCTCACCTTGAAAATCAAATTTCTGAATTGACTGCTTTGGTTCGTCAGATGGCTGTAGGACAAATACATGCAACCAAGGTTTGTGGCATATGCTCGATACCCGGACATCCTACGGATACGTGTCCATCTTTGCAAGAAGATTCTACTCATCAAGCAAATGCCGTAGGAGGATTTCCTGGCCAACCTCAAGGGAAGTACGATCCCTACTCCACTCATTATAATCCTGGTTGGCGAAATCATCCATACCTGAGTTACGGGAATCAAGGAGGACAGACAAGATATCCTCCTCAGCAATTCAATAGGCCAACACAAGCACCGACACAATCATCTAATTCAGGTATGTCCCTAGAAGATATTGTGAAAGCTCTCGCGACTAACACCCAAAAATTTCAACAGGAAACGAGAGCTAGTATTCAAGACTTGGGAAATCAAATCACACAGCTGGCCACTTCAATTAGCAATTTGGAGGCTCGAAATTCAGGGAAATTACCTTCACAAACGGTAGTAAACCCTAAGGAAAATGCTAGTGCAATGGTGTTAAGGAGTGGAAAAGAAGTGCAATCTAAACCGCCATCACCCAAAAAGAGGAATGAAAAGAAAGACGAAGAGGAAAAAGCCGAAGTAGCCAATGAAAATCCAATCAAGGTAAATTCCGATTCTCTTTTGCATACGAGTTCTAACAATGTTGAACCACCTTTTCCAAGCAGGTTTGAAAGATCCAGGAAGGAAGACTATGAAAAGGAGGTTTGGGAAACTTTCAAAAAGGTAGAAATAAACATACCTTTGTTGGACGCCATCAAGCAAATACCCAAATATGCAAAGTTTTTGAAGGAGCTATGCACAAACAAGAGGAAGATGAAAGGTGATGAGAAAATAAGGGTGGGGGAGAATGTGTCTGCTGTCATCAAGAGATCCCTACCCGAGAAATGTTCGGATCCAGGTATGTTCACTTTACCCTGTGTTATTGGTTTGAGAAAATTTGAACGTGCTATGCTAGATTTAGGAGCATCAATCAATGTCATGCCGTATTCTATCTATATTGCTCTAAATCTAGGCCCTTTAAAGGAAACTAAAGTGATTATTCAATTGGCTGACCGTTCTGTTGTATATCCGGAAGGGGTTGTTGAAGATGTTTTGGTGCAGGTTAACGAGTTAATTTTTCCAGCAGATTTTTACATCTTGAAAATGGACGAAGACACCATTACAAATTCAGCACCGCTACTATTGGGAAGACCGTTCATGAGAACAGCAAAAACAAAGATTGACGTGGATGAGGGTACACTCTCCGTAGAGTTTGACGGCGAGATTGTGAAATTCAATATTTTTGAAGCAATGAGGTACCCGAATGAATGTCATTCGATTTGCTTTGCTAATGTCATTGATTCGATTGTGCAGGAAATTTTTGAAGAAGAAAATGACACAAATCGTGCATTGGACATTCAATTCAATACTAAGGAAGAGACGGTCGAGATTTGTGAAATTTCAGAGTCAATATTGGAACAACAACCAAGGTCTTTGAATTCAAGTACCATACTTCCTATTTCTCACAAGAAAATGTTACCTTCTGTTTTGCAGGCTCCAACATTGGAATTGAAAACCTTGCCGGATCATCTTAAGTATGTATACTTAGGTGATGAAGAGACCTTGCCCGTTATTATAGCAAAAGAGTTGACGGAAGAGCAGGAAAATCGGCTTCTACAAGTTCTAAAAGATCACAAGACAGCAATCGGTTGGACCTTAGCTGATATAAAGGGTATTAGTCCCTCAATTTGCATGCATCGAATCCTTTTGGAAGAGGACACTAAACCAGTAAGGGAATCACAAAGAAAGCTGAATCCAATCATGAAAGAAGTGGTGATGAAGGAAATTCTCAAGCTTTTAGATGAAGGCATAATTTATCCAATTTCTGACAGCAAGTGGGTGAGTCCAATCCATGTGGTACCAAAGAAAACAGGGATCACAGTGGTAAGAAATCAAGACAATGAGTTAGTACCCATGCGAGTCCAAAATGGTTGGCGAATGGTCATTGATTTTAGGAAGCTCAATTTAGCCACTAGAAAGGATCACTTCCCTTTACCCTTTATTGATCAAATGCTAGAAAGATTAGCCGGAAAATCATTCTTTTGTTTTCTTGATGGTTTTTCAAGTTATTATCAAATCGTTATTGCACAAGAAGATCAAGAGAAGACTACATTCACATGTCCATTTGGGACGTTTGCTTATAGAAGGATGCCTTTCGGTCTATGCAATGCCCCAGGTACATTTCAACGGTGTATGTTAAGCATTTTTTCTGAATATATTGAGCATTGCATTGAGGTCTTTATGGATGATTTCACGGTTTACGGTGACTCGTTTGATAGTTGTTTAGGGCATTTGATCAAAATTCTGAAAAGATGCATGGAAACGAACTTAGTTTTGAACTATGAAAAATGTCATTTCATGGTGAAGGAAGGCATAGTGCTAGGACATGTGATTTCTTCTAGAGGTATTGAAGTAGATAAGGCAAAGGTTGACTTGATTAAGAGCTTACCTTACCCTACAAATGTTAGGGAAATTCGTGCTTTTCTTGGACATGCAGGTTTTTATCGCAGGTTTATTCAAGATTTTTCAAAGATTGCATTGCCATTATCCAAGTTGCTTCAGAAAGATGTACCTTTCGATTTTGGGATAAAATGCAAGGAAGCCTTCGACAAGCTTAAAAATCTGTTAACTATTGCACCAATCATTCAACCACCTGATTGGAATTTACCTTTTGAGATCATGTGCGATGCAAGCAATTTTGCTGTGGGAGCGGTTCTTGGCCAGCGGATCGATAAGAAGAGTCACGTCATTTACTACGCTTCAAGGACATTGAATGCTGCTCAATGCAACTACACTACCACTGAAAAGGAGCTCTTAGCCATTGTTTTTGCTTTAGATAAATTCAGATCTTATTTACTTGGTTCTAAGGTAGTTGTGTATTCTGATCATGCAGCTTTGAAGTATCTTTTGGCGAAAAAGGAGTCAAAACCCAGGTTGATACGGTGGATTCTCTTGTTGCAAGAGTTTGATTTGGAAATCAAGGATCGAAGTGGAGCTGAAAATTCGGTAGCTGATCATCTAAGCAGGTTAGTAAAGGAAGAATATCCTATACCAATTTCTGAAATTTTTCCAGATGAACAACTATTTCACTTGAAAGGTATTACCCCCTGGTATGTAGATATTGTGAATTATTTGGTTACACACATCTTGCCTAATGATCTTAGTAAGTCAAGGAAGGATAAAATTCGATATGAGGCAAAATACTATGTGTGGGATGAGCCTTATTTATGGAAATTTTGTTCTGATCAAATAATTAGGAGATGTGTCCCAGAGAATGAACATAGATCCATTTTAGCATTTTGTCATAGCTATGCTTGTGGGGGACATTTTGGACCAAGGAGAACTGCAAGGAAGGTTCTAGATAGTGGGTTATTTTGGGAGACCTTGTTTAAGGATGCTTATTTGTTTTGTAAAAATTGTGATAAATGCCAAAGGACAGGAACTTTGTCTCATAGGAATGAGATGCCCCAAACTCCCATTCTTGTTTGTGAAATATTTGATATATGGGGTATTGATTTTATGGGTCCATTCCCTTCGTCTTGTGGTTATGCTTACATTCTTTTGGCCGTTGATTATGTATCAAAATGGGTGGAAGCAAAGGCCACCAGGACTGACGATTCTAAGTCTATTGTAGGTTTTATCAAGACTAATATTTTCAGCAGGTTTGGGATTCCTAGAGCCATCATAAGTGATCAAGGGAGTCATTTTTGTAATCGAACAATCGAAGCATTAATGAAGAAATATGGGGTACATCACCGGATCGCTACGACATACCATCCTCAGACAAATGGACAAGCCGAAGTTTCTAACCGTGAAGTTAAATCCATTTTAGAGAAGACGGTCAACCCGGGACGAAAGGATTGGAGTTTGCGTCTAGATGATGCATTATGGGCTTACCGAACAGCTTTCAAAACGCCAATAGGGATGTCTCCTTATAGGTTAGTTTTTGGAAAATCATGTCATTTACCGGTGGAAATTGAGCATAAGGCGTATTGGGCAATCAAACGTTGCAATATGAAGATGGATGAAGCCGGTGAGTTAAGAAAATTACAACTACAAGAACTTGAAGAGCTGAGATTGGAAGCCTATGAAAACTCGAGGATTTATAAAGAGAAAACCAAACTATTTCACGATAGTATGATCTTAAAGAAACGATTTGCGATTGGGCAAAAAGTGCTTCTATATAATTCTCGACTCAAGCTCATGCCAGGTAAGTTGCGTTCTCATTGGATTGGTCCATTTGTTGTCACTAATGTGTTTTCTCATGGTGCAGTGGAAATCAAAAGCCTTGACACAAATAAGGTTTTCAAAGTGAACGGGCATAGGTTGAAGATATTTCACGATGACATGGAGATTTCTTCAATGTTGGACATTACATTGCAGTCTCCAATTTATTCGTCCGGCTGAATCAATCATGAAGACCGTCGAGCATAACGACGTTAAAATAATTGCGCTTGTTGGGAGGCAACCCAAAATTTTTAAGAGTTTGATTTAATTTTCTAGTAATTTTATTTATTTTTGGGTGTTTTATTATGCTATTTATCTCCCCTTTTTAATTTTTATTTGTGTCCAGTAATTTTCTCAAGTCAAGTCACAAATGGAGTGATATTCAAATTTCAGACAGAAGCAGTCACTCTCATACCAGATGATCACGCGGTTTGCTGAATGGGGTGTCAAAATTCGGGCAGAAGCACTCCTACTCTCAGGAGATGATCACGCGGTATTCTGAAGGTTTAATTCAAAAGTGGGCAGAAGCACTCCTACTCTTAAGAGATGATCACGCGGTATAAAAAAAAAAAAAAAAAAGGGGGGGGGATCGATTGGGAGCAGAGAGAGAACACTTCATTCTTACCGCTAATCTCTCTCAGTTCTGCTACGAATCCTTTGAATTCGCCCCCTTCCAAATCCATCAATTGCGATCTTGAATCCTTCCATTCAACCGATCAATTGCAATTTTCACTCATCAATCATCAACCTTCGAAACCCCTTTCGAAGAATCCTAAACCACCGTCATCTTCTTCGTGAATATTTTTTTTGGCCGAAACCCTATTTTGTTCGAAAACCATCATCATCAATCGATAGCTGCTTCACCATCCTTTATTCCTTTGATTGAAGACTCAAATCCTCACTCAATCGACCCCCCAAATCTTCCTTTGGCCGAAACCCTAATTGTTCCCCATTTTGGGTATTCTCGATTTGGGTCTCCAAATTCGATCGAAGCTTCTGGTTCATTCCTCTACATCTTCATTTCCTTTCGATTAACATTTCGAATCCCTTTTCGAAATTGAATCTAACTGCTTGTTCCATTTTCAGAAACCTATTATTCTTCGTTTTCCCCTTTTCTCCCACTCGCTGTACACAACCTGTTCGATAAAAAGCCCCAATCAACTCAAGCTTCCACAAATCGGCACGCAACGGTTCTGTATTTCATATTCCTCCATGGGAAAGAAAAGGGTGGCAGAACATCGGTATGGCCTTAGAGCACGTGCTTCATCTTCCATTGAAGGTTCATCTTCCCGAGCGCAAATCGCAGACCCTAGTGGCGAGCCAATATCACTTTCTTCAGATGACCAACCATCTCCCTCTGCTAATTCCTCTATGCAGTCCTCTCCTCCAACCGCTGAAGACCTTCCGCAGCAGCAAGAACCAATTCAAAAACCTCGAATGGTGCTACCCAGGACTGAATCTTCACGCAAGAAGCCGCGAGTGATGCTTCCTCGGTCGACTGCAACTTCATCCAATGCTCCTCAGTCGACTGCAGGCCCACCAATGGAACCTGCAGAGTTCTCAATTGCCCCTGCCGAGCCACCATCTGCTGACCAAGAGCTCCCATCATCTTCGAGCAGACCCAAATCAAGATCTCGCATGGCCAAGGGCAAATCCATACTACCTCCTCGCTGAAGTTGGGTGGACACCTCAAGTTCTATTCTGCTGAGCACAAACGCAGGTATCCAGATATCTCCTCCCGTACTATTATTCCCTGCAAATCTTTTCACATTCCTACTTTAGAATCTCTGGGCCTTCTTGAGAACATACAGAGTTATTTATCTGCAATTGATTGGAGTGCGTATTTGAATTTGTCGTGTCCTGCATTTAGAGAATTGACTTGTGAATTTTACACTACATTTCGGTTTGACAGCACTGCACATTGGACTGTGGACACCCCAGGTCTCATAGAATTTCGTTTGATGAACCGTGCATTTCATTTTTCTTTGACCCAGTTTAATGAGGCCCTAGGATTTTCAATTGACTCTTCTGATTCCTCAATCTGTGACTACACTTCACATTTTAATTCCTATTATTCACGTATTTGGTCTGAATTGACTACTGACCCTCATAATTTTGATCCTAGTCACTCTAAGAGCCACTACCTTAGAGATCATGCATTGCAACTCATTCATCGGTTTTTAGCTTTTAGTTTTTCTGGCAGGAAGGCTAGTTCAGCCGTATGCTCGAAACCTGAATTGTTTTTCCTATGGTCAATGACCCAAAACCAAAAGATTAATTTTGGTTATTGGTTGGCCACTCAATTTCGGAGCGTTCTGTCATCTTCTGCTAGACCATTGATTTTAGGCTCTTTGATTACTCACTTGGCTATGAATTTGAAAGTTTTGGACTTGAGTAATCACAATATGAACATTGCTTGTCCTGCTGAACCATTAGACTTTGATTGTCTCATTCGCATGGGTGTTGTGTACAAATTCAATGGTATCTATCACTTTACCTCACCGGGTGACACCCGGTCGAGAGTTCCCTCTTCTTTTGCAGGTTCCTCCGATGCTGCACAATCATCTCACCCCCTTCTTTAGCTCAAATAGTGCAAGACATGCAGCGACACATCTCTCAAATGGAGCAAAACATTCAAGCCCTCGCGGATTTTGTAGGATTTCAGCTACCATTCCCGTCACCACCTTAGGGGAGTTCTCTCTCTCCCTTCTTCATTGTCTTCCTTTTTGAGTTAGTTTTTTTTTTTAGTTGGTATATCTCTTTTACTACGACGAATTTTCATTGTCTTCATTGTCTTCATTTTTTTAGTTGCCAAATTACTTCAAGGCCGAATACGCCCTCCGTTTTGACTTCTAAGCAACCAATAACTAGGCTGAATATAAAACCTTTATGACCAAATTACAGATAGCAGCGTCATTTGGAGCCTGAAGTGTATGGGTATTTACCAATAGTCAACTAGTCGTCAAGCAAATCAAAGGACTCTACGAAACCAAAGAGCCAACGATGATGAAATATCTATCCAAGATACACCAGGAAATAGATAAATTCACTAGGGTGGACATATAATAAATTCCCTCGTCTAAGAACGCACGAGCCAACATGCTCTCAGAGCTAGCTATCTCTGACTCAATAGTGACCAGCAGCACTTTCTATATAGAGAGTCTGCTGTACCCCAACATTGAAGAGCTCGAACAAATCCTGTCGACAAACAACTCACCAAGTTAGAAAGATCCCATCAAGGTCTATCTAAAACATGAGCAACTGCTAAACTCGCCCTCTGAAGCCACCAAGTTGAGGTGTAAGGCCGCCCACTATGTTTTCATCGACGGCAACCTCTACAAGAAGTCATATACTCATCTGTACCTAAAGTGCTTGACATCAAAAGAGGGGAACTACGTCATTAGAGAAATTCATGAAGGGATACGCGACAGTCACCTAGGCACCCGAAACTTGGAAAATAAGGCTCTATGACAAGTGTATTACTAGCCTACGATAAAGGTCGATACGGACGACTATGTCAAAAGGTGTGACAAGTGCCAACGCTTTTCGTCAATACCGTGCTAACCTTCCACTAAGCTTAGCCCGATAGCCATAGCCAGTCCATGGTCATTCACCTAATGGAAAATGGACATCTTGGGACCATTCCCTCTAATAACCAAACAATGTAAATTTTTAGTCATGGCCATCAATTACTTTACCAAATGGGTGGAAGCCGAACCACTAGCCCAGATTACTGTCGGCAAGATGTAACACTTCATGTGGACATCCAGCATCACCAAGTTTGATATACCACACGTTTTGATAACAAACAATGGTAAGTAGTTCGACAACAAAACTTTTGAGACTTTTGCAGTACGTTGGAGATCCAACACAGCTTCACCTTCTTTGCCTATCCACAGACCAATGATCTCGCAAAGGTAACCAATCGAACTATCCTATAAGGACTGATGGCCGCACTAGATAAAGTCAAAGGTCACTGGTAGACAAGCTCTAAGCATGCTTTGGATCTATCAAATGACATCTCGAAGGGCAACAGGGGAGACACCGTTTAGTCTCACATACGATTGCGAGGCAGTAATACTAGTCAAAATTGACATTTATTCCCTAAGGGTGGATCAATACGAAGGAGAGCAGAACGAATCCGTGCTATGTGAATGACTTGACCTACTTCTCGAGTTGAAGGAAACTGTATCTGTCCAAATAGCCGCCTATCAATAGCAGATGGTGAAATATTACAACCAATGGGTCAAAACTAGAATGTTCAAGCTGGATAACTTAGTACTCCGAAGAGTGAAAGCCACTGGTCAATCCCAACCAGGGGACAAGTTAGCACCCAATTGGGAAAGTCCTTACAGGATACGTTCAGAAGTATGCCTAGACATGTATCGTCTTGATCACCTAGACGGCTCGATCATATCTAGGACTTGGAACTCTGAGAACCTACTTATCTACTATCAATGAGGTATAATACTCTATCGAAGGAACACATCTCGTTCTGTGTGCAACCGAACGATCAGGTAAAAACCCCTACGACCCTCCATGTTGCTATGCTAACCTATCGATCTGCTCTATGCTTTCCAAGGCATGTCGTCGATGAGGGATTTATCTCCCTCAATGGGGTAATATTGTTCCGTCCTCTCGAATGGAATCTATTATTGGGATTTATTTTTCTGAACGAGCTAGTATTGCTTCGTCATCCCGAACGGAGTTTATCATTGGGATTTATCTCCCTGAATAGGTTAGTGTCACCTAATCCTCCTGAACGGACCCTATCATTGGAATTTATCTCCCTGAACGGGCTAGTATCGCCCCGTCCTCATGAATGAAATCTATCGTTGGAATCTATCTCCCTGAATTAGCTAGTATTGTCCCGTCTTTCCGAACGGAGCCTATCATTAGGATTTATCTCCCTAAATGAGCAAACCTCACCCAATCCTCCCGAATAGAGTCTATAAGGGATTCATCTCCTAGAAAGAGCTAACGAAGTACATTCTCTCAGAACGAATGAATGATTAATACAAGGGAGATCCCTGCTCGAGTAAAAGTAACTCACTCTCTCAATCGTATATGATCCAACGAACACAAGAGCCATTGTGCTCCATACCTAAGGACTAGTAAGCTTACTGACCAGGAGACGTACTACCAGCCAAGAAACACACTTAGAAGTTCAACGCTCATTATACACATTGACAAACTGTCAGCAAATGGGATAACCATTCCAGAATCAGATCGACAAGTAAATAATAAAGAAATTTTCTTTATTTCAATATGATGAGTACATATCAGAGTACAAAGTTGGATACAAGGCGAAAGAAAAATTTACAAGTCCCTGAGATGGACTGAGTTACATCTAAAAAATGATATGAGAAATCTATAGTAAAAGGTTTCGAGATAAGAAGACCGCAAAATGAATAGAGAGGCTAAAAAGGATTTCGCAAAAGGTGGGAGATGGTCAAAAAGAGACAGAAAAGATGCATCAATTGTAGCACCTCCACCATTCGGCCTTCTCTAATCTCTTGGCCTCTCTTATTGCCCAACCCGACAAAACACCGAGGAAGTCTCTTCGACAACCTCTGCTACACCGATTGGTCAGACAATGATTCTGACCATGAGAAGAGAGTTTCGATCCAGGGTAAAGGTCTCTCTTTACCCAAAGCCAAAACCCGTGAACCCCAACAAAGTCTATCACAACATGGTGGAATCTCACGTTAGTAGCCCTCTCCTTGATGGAACGTCGCATAGGCAGAAATTCTCTAAATCTTAGGGTTTTGAGGCTCAAAACTCATACTTGCAGAACCTCTCGGAAACATTAATCCTCAACAGAAGAAATTGACAGAATCACTCTCGAAAATACTCTGTATCTTTGATGCGAAGCCGAGCTATGTGATCCCTATTTATAGTCGCAAGAACATGATCTTCGCCAGATGAAATGAACCAATAAGAAACGTGTGCAATGAATGAGGAGCCTCAACCTCTTCAACTTCCCACGAAACATTTTATTCGGGATCATTTGTTCGATTGTTGAATGTATTTACATTTTCACGATCTTCCAAGTGGCGACCCTTGTCTTACTCCTTACGTCTCTCCTTCGAAGTGAAGTAAGGAGTAAGGGGTAAGTAATGCTACATAGCCCAAATTATGTCGGGCCCAAAGATGGCCATATCCCCAGCCTATCAATAAGCTCTCTTGGTACTCGCCGATCACCTCTGTATCTCTCTCTCTCTCAATAGTCAACCGCTCAGTACTTCAACCGGTCGATCCCAAGACCTCCTCAATGCTCGATGGTCAACACGCAAACTGCTCTCCCCTAAATCATAGGGAGAATCTCATGCAAATAGAAGGGGGACCTACAATCGTGATCAATAAGGAAAAGAATTTTTATAATGATCTACACTTTTCAACGTGATAGATTTTGCAATCTTTGAGAATCCTATAGCATGATTTTCTGAAATTCGGGACACTCTCATAAGAAAACTATAGTTTAATCACCCCACTTACTCACGGATCTCACTTCCAAAGGCTATATAAGCTCCAAGATGCCTACAGCCTAGATAAGTTTTCTAGACCCATACTTTACACACAAGTCATACAGAGTTTTTTTCTCTTGATATCAGTCTGTTTCCTTTCTTTCAAAAACCGCTTTCTAACTTGAACGTCGGAGTTTCTTTCTCCCACGGTCTTTCGTAGATCTTATTGATAGAGATCGACGGCCAAGTCACCCCGTTCAAGTTAGTAGGGCCATCATCTATGGAGTCTAAGCCAGCTCTAACACATTAAATTATTTTAAATTTGAGTATTTATTTTTGAGTTCAACATAACATCTCATGATAATTTGTCCACCTCTCACAATTAAAATTTTATAAGTTATTAGTTTCTCACGATCAAAAATTTTGGTTTCACTATTGAATAGAAGTTCAATAGCCTTACAAAAGTGAATGGAGCTAAGAGATCACTTGCAAACCCATGTGTGTTTCTTTTCCTCCTCTTTTCAACAAAACAAAAAAACACATTACTAAGAGATAAACAAGAGAAGAAAAATGAAAATATTCATTCTTACATAAAATAGAATTTTTGTAAAAAAAGAATAATAATAATAAGTTGAGCATAGAGAAATCGAAATTTAAAAGAGTTTATGGTAAAATGTTAGTAATTGACAAAAATTTTGTGAACTTTTATATGGGAAAAAGAAAGGCAGGGAGCCATGTACAGAATTTGAAGAGTGAGTTGGTATTTCTTGCGTAAACTGATATAGAGGACTTGATTTGGCGGCTTAACATAGTCTATTTAGAAAGCACATTAGAATTTACATTAAAATTTTTTAAAATAATTAGACTATAATTAAACTTTAGGAAATAATATTTTTAAGAAAAAGTTTAAACTTTTTCATTATTTGTAGTTACGGCTAAAAAGAAACGAGTGAGGCTGAAATCCAAGAAAAGGAAGATTTTTTATTTTTATTTTTTATAACTAAACCCACAATTTGTCAAAATTATTGAGAAATTTTTACATTTTGGTCTTAAAAAAAAAAAAAAAGTGGAGTAGTAGAATTTGAAAGAGGGAAAAAAAAATTTTGTGAGAATTAGGAAGATAAAACAGAGTTGCTGCAGATATGTTTATGTAAGAAGAAATTGACAACCAAAACACAAACAAGATGGTTTGATGAGGATTGAACCTTAAAGCAATTCTCTCTCACTCTAAAATTTTGAAAAATAATTGGATGGGGTCCAGACACAAGTTATGATTTGCTTTGCACCATACCCACAATTATGTTATTTTGATGACATGGGTCGAGGGCCCTACGCTATGGTGAATAGTCCAATCAAATGTTCCCCCCACTTCTCGTTCTTATGAGATAGTAATATTTATTTTTTTTCCTTTCATTCCAATCGAATAAAATAAAATAAATAAATATATATATTTACATTTTATCAGATAAGTAAATTTCTCCCTTTGCTTCTCCCTCCTCTTCCCCTTCCACAAACCAAACTTACCGTAGCAACCCTGCTGGGTGCCTCTTCGTTAGGACCCCCGCTTTTTGAATCCCATTCAACTTGGCTTTTATGCCTCTCCTCTTGTGTAAAAGCACAGATGGTCCAGTAAAGGGATTTAAATCTCTCGCCTCACCGGTGAAAAAATACTTTAAGACAATTGTTCAAGGGATTTTCAAATAAGTATTACAAAAAAAAAAAAACCCTGATTTGTAAAGTTCTTTGAAATATCCGCCGATATGTCAATTGCAACCAACCTTAACGCTTTTGCTCGTTCTGCCGTCCCAACTTTTTATCTCATTTGCCCTCAATGCTTATCTGCGGTGAAAAGAGAGAGAAAAAGTGGGAAGGAGAGGATGGTATACAGAGAGAGAGAGAGAGAGAGAGAGAGAGAGCGAGAGAGAGAGAGAGAAGGCTAAAAGGGGATTCCAATTGATTAAAAAAAATAGTCAAAGAAGATTGGGTGAAAAGATAAAGCATTGACGGCAAATGAGATAAAAAGTTGGTTTGGAGGTAAGAATCTGTCTTTTCCTTTTAGCCTATACCACATGGACCAAGCATCGAGTTGATGAAAAAAATTGAATCTTCCACTAAAATTTGGGTGCTGCTTCACTGCAACTGGGTTTATTATTAGGTTGCCCCCTCACTTTACCCCCTATGGTTCAAAATGTTTTTTTTTTTTTTTTTTTTTTTAATTAGATAGAGATTTGAATCTTGAATCATAGCATTAAAAGAAAGAAATGTGACTATTAGGTATCCCATTGGGGACTAGTTCAAAATGTTTTCATTACCACTTTGTTTGTGCCCGTTTAGTTTACAGAGTTAATTTTTTCAAAAATAATAAAATGGTAAAACTAAAATAATAAACAAAAAGCAAAAATAAGAATAATTTGAAAATATAAGATTTGCTCTCCCACCAGCCCATTTACTATACCAAATGTTAAAATATTACAAGTACAAAATAATAATCAAACTACTTATGCCAAATTTATGAATTTATGATCTTAAATTGAAGAATTCAATCATTTTTCCCCTAAAAATCAATCTTAAACTTGGAAAGAGTTTGAATTTGTTGAGAATAAGCTATTTGGGAGAGAAAATTGATAGTGGTGGTGGAGAAAACCCCATTTTTTTCTTTTATATTTTTTAATTTTTTAATTCTATTTTTCTTTAATTAGAGGATAGAAAGTGATTTTGAGTTAGATAGCAAGAAAAAGTGATCCCCTCTTTTAAACTGCCATTCGAAGTCAAAAGTCCATGTCTCCATGGTTAAAATGTACCAAATTTTTATTTTCTTAATCATTCATTATTGAAAACTATATTTTAACTAATCAAACTCAAACTACTGTCGGACTCTTCATGAAAGAGTTCTCTCAATATAATTTTTTTTTATTTTTAAAATTTAAATTCGAATTTTGATTAAAAGATTTAACCTTTTTTCACCTAAATTAACCTGAGTATTGATGTGTACCAAATATTTTAGTTATAGGAGGGAAATGGTTTAAACAATATTTGCATGTGTATTCTAAATCTAGAACAAGTTCACATGCACATCTCAATCTACCCAAGTACACACTCAAACTACTTTATGTAATATATAATAATATATTATTGTTGTGGGATCGTGATTACTTGAATCCTTGGGTCCAAATTCCTCCAAATTTCAATCCAAATTCGTTGGAGAGATAGGCACGGGAAGCCATAGATTGGGTGAATAACAAGTGATTGAGCTGGGATATGGGGTATAGGCTAAAAAAAAATATAAAAAATGAGGCCAACTGATTAATGAAGGTTCAACTTGCAAGATTTTAAAATTAGGTCACATGGGCAGTCCCTGGGGGGTGTGAATAAAGACAGAAGAAACAAAACAGCCCTGCAGGTCATGCAGCAAGCAATGTCAAACTTTTGGGATGAATTGAAGTGCAGAGTTGAACAGTGACTACCTTTTTGTATTGAAAGCACAAAGCAGCTAGATTCCTACTTTAGCCAAATCCATCCAACTATTCTCATTTCTTGCTCCGCCTCGGCCACTGCCCACTAGACAACATGGTGGATCAGACCTGAACTTTCCCTTATAGGGAACAGCCTTCTCTGGCATCCCAATTGTCAATCTATCTCATACCTCTCAGATCCAGGGCAAAATTCAAAAAGTTAGACCCCTTTACCTTTTTTTTTAATGATAAATTGAGAATGAAACTTTGGAAATGAGCCATAAAAGAGTCAGCCATACATTACATTACATGTGCTAAAGAATAGAAATGTGAGAAAAAGACCATATGGTATTGGTTTCTTAATAAACTAAGGAAAGGCTTTATTCTAATTGATAAACGCTTCAGTTGATCTCAGTGTGGACTCCCATTTTTCTAAAGAGAATGAAAAGAGAGTTTTACTTTCAAACTTATGTACTGTGGATCAATTTATTTATTCCTCCCTTTTTCTTATTTATTTTTTTTCTTGTCTTTTTTCTCTCATTCCTTTTTTTTCTCTTTTCTAATATTTTTTTCTCTTTTCTTTTTTTTTGGCTATTTGTTTTTCTTTTTTTTCTCTTTATTTTTTCTTTCTTTTCTTATTTCTTTCCTCTTTGGATTTTCTTTTTTCCCCCTCTTACTTTCTTATTTCTCTTTGATTTTTTCTTTCCGTTCTTTTTTCTCCTTTTTTCCTCTCTTTTCTCATCTCTCTCTCTCTCTCTCTCTCTCTGTCGCGCACACACACACACGCACACACACACACACACACACACACACACACACACACACAAGCGCTCTCTTCTCTCTCTATCTCTCAGTTTTCACCAAACTGCCTCTACGGCTATAGACTTTCCATCTTTGTCTTCATTTTTACACCTAGTACTATTAAAAAATTCTTAAAACCGAACAAAAAACATAATTTTGACAAGGAATTTTTTGGAAGATCAAATCTAATTTTTCTCGTTTGATGATAAAAACCCAAATTTGCCGAAAAGTGAAGAAAGCAAACAAAAATGAAAACAAAGAGAGAGAAGGGGAAGAATACAAACTTTTGGTGGGGTTAAAGTAGGGTTTGACCTCAATGTTTATTGTTATGAATCGAAATATAGGGGGTCAGGTTGGATCTCTCTTATTGTTATGAAGTCTTTAATGTCTCCCCCCCCCCCCCCAAAAAAAAAAAAACAAAAAAAAATTATGTTCACCCAAGTCAAGAAAAACTTCAAACGTATAAGAATCGGAAGAATCCCAAATGGTGACTCTTAATTTTGGAACGGAGATTGTAACCTTCAAACAATGTAGGATGTTGTCACATGTTGTCCCTCTCACTTGGGAGGACACTGCACTCCAGTAACGTAGGCTAACAAATGAAGTACTCCTTTTACAAATAATATGTGGGACTGCATTTTCAGTTAAATTCGTTACATCACACTATTGCCGATCCTAAAAGCAAGTGCCTAAACCTTTACTAGAAAAATGGATAACAACGATGGATCGTTGATATCTAAATTTCCGTCGTTAAAAATATCAACGACGAATTTTTCGATCATTGAAAGTCACATCGCTAATTTTAACAAACGATCAGCGATGAATTTCTATCGCTAATCCGTCGCTAATTATCGACTGAAAATTTTATTTTAGGGATTTCAAATTACCGACGGATTAACGACAGAAATTTCCGTCACTGAAATAAGTAAGAACAAGCCCAAATGCTTGAAACTGCCCGCCCGACCCACCCGCCCGACCTGCATGTCCGGACTCTGGCCCGCCCGCCTGCCCGCCCGCACCTAAATGTGCTGAAAATATGTTCCCACCCAGGTTCGAACCCAGATGTGAGAGAGGAAACTTAAGAGCCTTAATCACCATGTCACCATTACATTTATGTTATTAGTTTATTTTTTTCTATTTCTATACTTTATTTGTAACTTTCAATATTAAAAATACAGTACCCTTATCTAATAAAAATATAAAATTTTATTTAATAAAAACATAAAATTATATTTAAAAAAAAAAATTATATCTAATAAAAATACAAAATATATTTAATAAAAATAAAAATTATATTTAATAAAAATACAAAATTATATTTAATAAAAAAAAAATATATTTAACAAAAAAAATAACATTTTCTTTAACAAAAATACAAAATTATATTTAATAAAAACAAAAAATTATATTTAATAAAAATACAAAATTATATTTAATAAAAAAATTTTCTTTAATAAAAATACAAAATTATATTTAACAAAAATACAAAATTATATTTAATTAAAATACAAAATTATATTTAATAAAAATACAAATTTATATTTAATAACAACAAAAAATTATATTTAACAAAAAAATAAAATTATATTTAATAAAAATACAAAATTATATTTAATAAAAACAAAAAATTATATTTAACAAAAAAATAAAATTATATTTAATAAAAAAATTATATTTAATAAAAAGACACAATTATATTTAATAAAAATACAAATTATATTTAATAAAAACAAAAAAAAAATTATATTTAACAAAAACAATTTTTTTTTTAAGTTTTAGGGACGGAAAAATTAGCGACGGATTTTTTCGTCGCTAAATCCGTCGCTGATTTTTCCGTCGCTGATCCGTCGCAAATCCCAAAAATATAGCGATGGATTTTTTTCCGTCGATAATTTTCATCGCTGAAGACCCTTTTTCTGGTAGTGAACCACTCTGATTATAACTTGCATTTTATACACATTGGTCAAATCTGGGAGCGAGCTTTATAGAAAGGAGGGTGAACAATTACCCCTACTAGATCAAAATAATTCTATTAATTTTTAAATATTAAATAAATATTACTCCCTTTCAATCTAAGATATCACATCTACTAAAATTATCAATAGACGCACTAAGATATTGTATGTATTCAATCCAAAATATTACCCTATTTAACACATGATACAACTAAAAAAGGTATAACTAAAAGTCAATTAAAAATTTTCACAAAACACACGGGAATATAAAGAAATGGAGATGAGATAGACAATAACACATGTCTATCCATTAGTTTATTTGTTTTTGAAATTGACCATGATTATTTGTTGCTATCGCTACATTAGAAAGAACATTTTCTTCAATGAAAATTGTAAAAAATCAGATAAAAAATTGGATGGATGACAGTAAGATGAATGATTGCCTTGTTACATACATTGAGAAAGATGCATTTAACATTATAGAAAATGAATTTATTTTGCAATTGTTCCAAAAGATGAAGTCCAGGAGAGAACAACTATAAAGTTTAGTCATTTTATTATATGGTTAATTTTGCATATACACTCAAATTTCTATTTGGTATAATGTAAGATACACTAAAATAAAATAAGGGTTTAGCGATAGATTTAGCGATGAAAATTTTAAAAAAATTCATCACTAATAGGTTTAACGACAAAAAAATTAAATGTCGGTAATAATGCGTCGCAAAAATTTAACGATAGAATGTTGAATCCGTCGCTAAATTTAGCAATGGAATGCTGAATCCGTCGCTAAATTTCGCATTTAATATTTTTTTGTAAAGCACGCCCGCCTGCCGGCCGGCCACCGCCCACCACCGCCTCCGCCCCTGCTGCTTGCCCGCCCATATTCCCGCATCCCGCCAGCCCTTGCCCGCCCGCACATGAACCCATCCCCTGCTCCTTTATTTTTTTTTGCAGAAAATATGCTTTTACCCAAATTCGAACCTGGATTTAAGGGGTTATCTGGAGTGCTCTTAACCACTAAGTCACATTAACTTATCTGATATACTTTTTTTTTTTACTTCTTTACTTTCTTTCTAACTCTTACCATTAAAAATATAATTCTCTAATTTAACAAAAATACAAAATACAAAATTATATTTAATTAAAACACAAAATTATATTTAATAGAATTACAAAATTATCTTTAATAAAAATATAAAATTATATTTGAAAAAAATATAAAGTTATATTTAACAAAAATTAATGGCCAAATTTAATAAAAATATAAAAGACAAATATATATTTAATAAAAACACAAAATTATATTTAATAAAAATATAAAATTATATTTTGTGACTAATTTAGTAACGGATATTATATTCTGTCGCTAATTAGTAACGATTTCGATTTTTGTTGCTAAATTCGCCACTAAATAGCGACAAATTTTTTCCGTCGATAAATTCCGTCACTAAAATCGTATTTTCTTGTATTGATATATTTTTGATATATTTGATTATTGAATTACTATGTTATGTTTATGTTTTAAAGATATATGTCATTTTATTTCATAAAAATATTTTATCTCCACTACCTTTGAGTCCTGGATCCACCACTGATTGGAAAGAGCATTGCAATTTTGCAGTCGAGATCTAGTATTCAAAACTTCATAAATACATGTATTTTCACAATTTTGGTATGGTTCTTTGTCTTCAACTAAATTTGTTGGATCACCTATTCCCAAAGGCAAGTGTTTAAATCACTTTGGTCACAAGTTGCATTCTCCACATATTATATTTGATTTGGAAGAATACTATATTCAAGTGAAACAAGAAAAATGAAAATTGCAGGTCTTAGTATGGCATTGTACTTTCAATTAAATTTCCAATTCCAAAGGTAAGAGGGTAAAACACTTTGACTAAAAATTGCATTCTATACCAAAGCCTAGTTGATCCTGACTATTGATATCTTTTAAACAAGATTTCGAATTTGTGTCTTATGTATTGCAAGAATATATGTTGAAAGAGTTTTACCTTTTAAGAACTCAATTTGATTTGAACTGTATTTAGTCAGATCCACTATAATTATCAAATACCGATTTATACCAAAAAAATAAAAAATAAAAAATAATTTTATACGTTGGTTGTTTGAAAGAATATTACATTTGAGTGAGATTAAGCTAAAATATGCAGTATCCCTTTTAGATAAAATGTATGGTACAGTGTTTTCAATTAAATTGATTGCACCACTCTATTTTCAATTTCAAAGACAAGGGTTTAATTACGGGCATTTCAACTGTGACTAGATGGGGTTAAGTTTCCAAGTGTGAACCAAGTAGAGCCCTACAAACTAATGGAGTTCAATCATTCTTCCAAATTATAACTTCATAAATACATGTTTTTTTTTTTTCAAAAATATATGTTGTTGTTAACCAAAATTGAATACGCAATGGAGTCTCAAGATATGTGATTAGGTATAGTGGTGCGTTCATATTAGGAATATGCCAGGAAATGTACAGGGTTGAATAAATTAAAGAAAAAGATATCTTCCGTCTTCCACTTTTTCAGCTGTCTCTTCTTATTTGTTTTCCTGTAGCCCGTCCCTTTGAAATGGCCCAATGATACTGATGCTCACCAAAAAGTGTCTCTTGTTGGTTTTCTTTAATATTGGGAGTCGTTGGAAAGGTAATACGCATAATCAACCAACACAACTTAAATTAATACACCAATGTGCTTTACCAGTAAATTAACACCATTTCTTCTTCTTGTTGTTCTTTTTTGTATTTCGTTAGAATCGAGAAAAGTAAAATTAGAAAAAAAAAATCAAAAAAAAATGAAAATCAAGAAACATAAGATGATAGGTAGTGATGGGACCCTATTCAAAAAGGCTCAATACGAAAAATATCCAATAGTCAACATAAGGCCAGTGATTCAATATGTTCAACACGCTTAATCACAAATTGGTCTCTGTCGTCCTGCTCTACTGATAGGATTTATTTCCTTGAATGGGTCATATCGCCCCGACCCACTAAAAGGATCTGTTATTTGTGATATCCTATTCGTTGTTCGGCTAACTCTCGACGAGGCCTACGCCATCGATCCATAAGCGCATTCGGTTAGACTGAATGGTAGCCCTCTTCCATCCGGCTGATGACTACCGAACACTTAGGGAACCAATCACTTCGACTCCTGAATGGTAATACTCAACCGAATATCACCTTTGTCAGGTTTCCTATCTTAGCATGGAATGTATCTCCTAGATAAGGAAAGAAATCTTGGAGAATCTAATCGATCAGAGAAAAAATCATCTCGTATAATCAAACTTACTAAATGATAACGATTTCAAATTTCTGATATTTGAATTCTGAAATCTTCGGATCTCCTCGTAAGGAAACTAGGGTTGTAACACCCCGAATGCATGCGACTCTTGCAATACTCCCTATAAAAGCTTTCAGTACACCACCACTAGGTAAGTTTCCAGGACTAAACACTTGACACACAAATCACAGGGGGACCAATCCCTCCTTTTTTCTTAGTCTGTTCTATTCTGTTTTGAAAATCACTCTTTCTGATTTGAGCGTTGGAATCTCTCTTGCCGAAACACCCTCCGGTGGTCTTTTGCAAGTTTCAAACATTTTTATCAAGCACTCATTTGAGTCATAACGAGTCGGATTTGTGAAATCAAAGCCCACCTCTAATAGATTGACATTGTTTATAGGAAACAGACTAGAGAAAGTTCGTCGAGTTCTTAGGATTAGCAGATCAATATGCCTCCAAAAGGAGAACTAGAACTACATCGAAGGTTGTATCTGCTATGGACAGCCATACTACTACCCCCACTGACACAGCCCTTCCTGTGGCCCCCACTCGCTTTATTGATAATCCTCCCACTCATACTCAACCTCCTCGCTTGGCAACCTACGTCTCAGGAACGCCTAGCTGTGGTTTCTATGCCCGTATCCCAAGAACAAGTCAGTCAACCTTGAATGGATAGGTTAGAGTCCAAGATTCAGGACATGAGCAAGCAATCAGGAGGATTTAGTCGCACCGTGAGGTTTGAGGGCCAGTCCCAGACGAGCTCAAGCGGGTGAATGCCAGAAGAAATGATTTACCCCTGTATCTCTCAGCTATGTCACCTTTTGATCCAAAGATCTCCTTAGAACTGGTACCCCGGGATATACTTCTACCTCCTATGGAGAGGTACGAAAGAATGACCAACCCTGTGATCATACAGCTCATTTTGTAACATGATGATCTCAAGAGATATGACGAACACTTCTATGTGTAAAGATTTTCCTACCACCCTCAAGGGTAATGCACTAACGTGGTTCAATTCGCTTCCACCACTTAGCATCTTGAGTTTTTCCCAACTTCAATAGCAGTTTGAAGAGCACTTTGTAACCAGTCGGGGAGCCAAGAGGAAATCTACCTCGCTACTATTGTTACAGCAAAAGGACGAGGAGCCTTTTAGAGACTTCCTGGAGATATTCAAAACCAAGATGATATAAGTCCCAGTTTCGGACCATTCCATTTTGTTGACCGCACTTCTCACTGGATTGCGCCCATCGGACATGAAGACATCAATCACAAAAAATCCTCCTTCCACCATCCAAGAGTTCTATACTCATGCTGAAAAATACATCGCAGCTAAAAATGCCAAAATGTTCAAACGACGAAGGAACCAATCATCTCGAAAAGAACGTAGCCGATCGTCTTAACAGCTGATGCCAAAAGAGAATTGACCGAACCCACCGTGCTAGCAAAAATTCAGCACTTACATCCCTCTGAGTGAGGCCTCTAGCCAAGTCTTATTTCAAATCAGAAACAAATCATATGTCAGATAACCATCTCGTCCCACCAAGGATGATCCCAAAAAAGATAGATCAAAGTACTGTCACTATCACCGAGATTACAGACATATGACCGATGACCATAAAAGGCTCAAAGATGAATTAAAATTCTTGGTCCGAAGTGGAAAGCTATAAAAATTCATTGGCATGGAAAGGAAAAACAT
Source organism: Dillenia turbinata (assembly GCA_037126225.1). NCBI lineage: Eukaryota > Viridiplantae > Streptophyta > Magnoliopsida > Dilleniales > Dilleniaceae > Dillenia > Dillenia turbinata. The sequence goes on along the minus strand of JBAMMX010000008.1, from coordinate 14,555,232 downwards.
GCCTTCCCCCAATCGAAATGGTCCACCACAAGGAAACGAACCGAACAGTCCGACAGTCGTTTAACCATTAGACGATAGGCAAGACGGAGTGATCCTCTAGATCCATACCCACAATCCCTGTATGAGCCCTACATTCCAACTTGCGCTTTTCCGGCCTATGATCCGACGTTCTCTATATCCCCTGTTGAGTAAATTCTAATGCCTTTCACTTGGCGGACATTTTTATAATATCTCATAGCAGATAGCTCCTTTTGTGTTATGTTTATTCAAAATTGATTTCTTTCTATGATAAGACATTCTAGCGAACTCAATGGGCCTCTGTCGCCTCGGCGTACCGAAGGGATTTATCTCCCTGATTGGACCCATGTCGCCTCGACCTACCAAAGGGATCTATCTCCTCGAATGGGCCCATGTCGCCCCAACCTATCGAAGGGATCTATCTTCCTGAACAGACCCTTGTCGCTCCGTCCTATCGAAAGGATCTATATCCCTGATTAGGACCTTGTCACCTGGACTTACCGAATGAATCTATCTCTCCGAATTGGCCTCTATCGCCCTGTCCTACCAAAGGGATTTATTTCCTTGAACGGGTCTCTATCGCCCTGACCTACCGAATGGATCTATCTCCTTGATTAGGCCCCTGTCGCCCCATTCTACTGAAGAGATCTATCTCTTCGAATGGGTCTCTGTCGTCTCGTCCTATCGAAGGAATCTATCTTTTCGAATGGGCTTTTGTCCTCTCGTCCTACCGAAGGGATCAATGTCCCCGAATGGGTCCCTGTTGCCTCGACCTACCAATAGAATCTGTTCGTTCGAACGGATCCGTGTCACCTGGCCAACCTATGTGATAATCCTTCTATCGAAGCCATTTTCTTGAGCGGGCTCGTATCGCCCTAATTCATTGATGGGATCCACAGTCCCAAACAAACCAATGTCACATTAGTTGATCCACGAAAGATGTTCTTCAATGAAGCATCATTATCTAAAGCTTTCGAAGTGACAGATGAAGCCTGATCTTCATATGATCATGGTTCGACTGAGATACCCTTCTAATTGAGGCGATATACTTTCCAAAAAGTTAACAATACTCCACAAGCTAATTGACTTGGGAAATCATCAGCAAGATATATCTAGAATACGCAAAGAAAAGGATACATTCTGTATTCGATCAAAGGAAGGGCTTTTACAAAGGACAAATACACTACATGGAAAAAGGCCTTCTGAACAAAAAATTACAAAGCCAAACTGGGTCAGGGAGGAGGAAACACTAAGACCTCTCGAGAAGAGAACTCCACGACCGCTTGAGCTATAGACGGCCCGGTATGAACACTATCGGGAGCCACAAATACAAGGCCTTGGCCTATCGCTGCCCCCTCCAAAGGAGGCAAAGCCTCATGCATCCCAGCCTCATAAGCTATTAACTTAGCACACTTTAGTCTCTATAGTAGCCTGTGTTGGAAATGTCTAAGGGCTGTAACATCCCTAAGACCAGACTTCTCAAGATGCGATATTCTCTATTTAGCTTCTTGAAAAGACTCTTCCCACAACCGCACCAATGTCTCTGTGGTTATCAGGTTGCCCATTTGAAGATGTCACTCGATTTCCAACTCCTCACATCACTTTTCGGCCAATGCCAGCTTCTTTCTAAGTACCAAATCAGCTCATCCTTTTCAGCGAGCAGGGTACTAAAAACACTCTCAACCAGTGTATTTTTCTCTTCCAAGGCATCCTATAATGCTAGGATTTGGTTTTCCAAGGGATTGACTTGCTATTCTGACTGCTTCCTCCGTTCCCTCTGGAGTTCCGCCAAAGCTGCAGTCTGAGAAAAAAATTATACAAGTCAATCAGAACTAAATAGGACGAGTTCTGGTTAGAAGCAGTACCGTCAAGTAAAGAGACTGAAGGGCTTTATCCACCCACTCAAGAGATGCCTTTGGTAATTCTAAGTTAGGATCCCAAAAATCAAACCGTTCAGCCAGTCGGAATGTCTCTTCAGCATTGACACAGTCGAATCTTTGGCCTCCCATGCAAACACCAATTGATCCCCCATCTTGCCTATCCTTTTGAATATCAAAAGGCCTAACAGAAACAAACAATGAGAGCCTATCTTCCTCTATTCTTTCACAACGAGGGTCCGCAGCTCTATAGAAGACTGAATAAATGTCTCGCCCATAATCATAATAAGAACGTGTGACTCCATTGACGGACCCTCTCTTATTAATAGGACAGCTGCATCTGTAGGCACCTCTATTTCTGGAGCTTTTTCTATGAGGACACCCTCTTCGGCACCCTCTATTGAGGAAGACACACAATTGATCCCCCCTCTTGCCTATCCTTTTGAATATCAAAAGGCCTAACAGAAACAAACAATAGGAGCCCATCTTCCTCCATTCTTTCACAACGAGGGCTCCACAACTCTATAGGAGACTGAACAGATGTCTCGCCCATAAGCGTAATAGGAACGTGTGACTCCATTGACGGAGCCTCTCTTATTAATGGGATAGCTGCATATATAGGCACCTCTATTTCTGGAGCATTTTCTATGAGGACACCCTCTTCGACACCCTCTATTGAGGAAGACACATCAAGCAGCTGACAACTTACCCCCTCTGTCTCCACTCTCACAGACGTGGAGTGTTTCGACACAGTAGGAAACATATGCTCTTTGGCTTCCCCGTGATCTTCTTCTTCCTCAGAGTGCCTCGATGAAACCGAGGAGGTGTGCTATTCAGCCTCTTCATGTAACTCTCCTTCTTATGAGACTCAGGTACCTGGAATTTTCTTTTCTTTGATTTTGATGGCCCCCTCTTAGGAGACCTCTCAGCGTGCTCACGTGGCCTTTAGGAATTCAGCCTCACTTTCTTATCAGTCAAAATTACATCCAAGATGGAATGTTCCACTAACTTCAGATCATCAACCAGCTCCTTCTCCCTCTGCTCTAACAAGATGGGCCTGACGATTTTTGTTCTCTCATCAATTCGCAAGCTCACCAAAAGCAACATCTAATCGTTCACCAACAAGTCCAACAAAATTTTCTGATGAGTGGACTAACAATAGTGTATGACAGATCTAAAAAATTGAGAATGGTGAGTGGGAAGTGGAGGCTTCCCCTTCAATAATGGTTCCTGGTTGATATTCGGCAATGCAGGTAGAAGATCCCTATTCAAGAACCTCACAAAGAAATATTTTTGCGCCCAGAACTTATCCTCTGATTCGCTATAAATCCGAACGAGTTGTAGCTGATACCAACCGTGGCATTTTTTATATTTTGTAAAAAAAAAAAAAATAAAATATATAAAAAAAAAAAAATTTGAAAAAACCCCCCCCGGGAAAATTTACCCCACAAAAAAAACCAAGAACTAAGAAAAAAAATTGGGTAAACCCTCACGATCTTGTATCACCTTAGCAAGCGGGCCCATATACGGGATCTTTACTCCATACTTTATAACTTGCCTATACATAGGGACACAATCGTCAGACGCTTTGTTCGCCCTATCTCTGTTGGTGGGTAACACCAGGGCAAAATCACCCTCCAGAGCCATATCCGATTGTATCTTGTTAAGCTCTTCTTTCATCATCGTGTTTTGAATCTCGTAATACTTTGGTGGGAACAAGAAGAACCTTCGGCATTTTTTAGAAAAAAGCTTGCACCAGACGAGAGAACAATTCATAGACGAAGAGGCAAAGTACACAACACGCTTAGGCCATGGCTTTTAAAGGAGTATTAAAGACGGTTCACAGAAACCGACAGGATACTAGTCACATTAAAAGTTTGACGCCTTTTCAATAAAGTTATTACTATTGGCACCTTTCTCACGAAACGATACCACAAGTTGGGGACAAATGATGAGACGCTATTCAAAAATACTCAATACGAAAGGCGTTCAATAGTCAATATAAGGTCGGTGATTCAATATATTCAATATGCTTAAACACAAATGGGCCTCTGTCGTCTCGCTCTATTGATGGGATCTATCTCCCTGAATGGGCCATGTCGCTCCGACCCACTAAGAAGATCTATCATTTGTAGTATCCTATTCGCTATTCGACTAATTCTGGACAAGGCATACACCATCGATCCATAAGCGTATTTGGTTAGACCGAATGGTAGCTCCCTTCCATCCGGCCAATAACTATCGAAAACTTAGGGAACCAACAACTTCATCTCCTGAATGGTAATACTCAACCAAATATCACCTTGGTCAGCTTTCCTATCTCAGCAAGAAATATATCTCCTAGATAAGGAAGAAAACCTTGGAGAATCTAATTGATCAGGGAAAGAATGACCTTGTATAATCAAACTTCCTAAATGATAACAATTTCAAATCTCTGACGTTTGAATTCCAAAATTTTCAGATCTCCTAGTAAAGAAACTAAGGTTGTAATGCCCCGAATGTACACGGCCCTTGCGATGCTCCCTATAAAAGCTTTTGGTACATTGCCACCAGGTAAGTTCCCGAAACTAGACACTCGACACACAAATCACAGAGGGACCGATCTCTTCTTTTTTCTTAATCTGCTTCATTCTCTTTCAAAAATCGCTTTTCTGACTTGGATATCGGAGTCTCTCCAGCCAGATTACCCTCTGGCGATTTTTTGTAGGTTTCAAATCTTTTCATCAAGCACCTGTTCGAGTCACAAGGAGCCTGATCTGTGGAGTCAACACCCGCCTCCAACAAGTAGAAACCATTTGCGTTGTAAATTAAAGAAAAATATTAAAGAAGAAGAAAAAGAAAATAAAGAGAGAGAAAGAGAGAAATTTCTTATTCTCTTGAATGTGTGTATAGAATGAGGTTACAAAGGGGATATTTATACATTTTGAGGTGTGTACATAGTTGAAAGATTTCAAAGTAAAACATTCTCCCAAATATATGATGTTTCCATATTGTGGTATTGACTAATAAAAGATACTACTAATAACTAAAAGTATCCTTCTAAAATATTTACCTTTCATATATTGGATATCCACCTAAATTTCTCAGGGTTTATAACACTCCCCCTTGGATGTCATTACACAGAGAATAGTTTTCATTAAAACTTTACTTAAAAAAAATTAGTGGGAAAAAATCCTAGTAAAGGAAAAAGAATACACTATTCAAAGTGTTTGACAATGTATACTCCCCCTGTTGAGAATATCCCTTGAAATCTTTGAACCGATACATTCCGATTCCTTTCACCAATTTTGTAAAACTACCAGTTGGCAGTGACTTTGTAAACAAATTTGTTAAATTTTTACTTGATCGAATTTGTTGAACTTCTATATCACTATTCTTCTGAAATTCATAAGTGAAAAAGAACTATGGTGAATGTGTTTTGTTCTATCGCCTTTGATATATCCTTTCTTAAGTTGGACGATGCATGCTGCATTATCTTCATATATGATCGTCAGTGCTTCTTTACTTGAAGATAAACCACAAGCTTCTTGTATATTCCGAATCACTTACCTTAACCATACGCATTCACGACTAGTTTCATGGATTGCCAAAATTTCAATATGATTAGAGGATGTAACTATTATTGTTTATTTCATAAAACGCCATGAAATAGCAATACCATCATATGTGAACACATATCTAGTTTGTAACCAAGTATTATGAGGATTAGATAGATACTATGCTTCTGTAAAACCAAGCAAATTCATTTTGGATAATTTAGGAAAATATAGACCCATGTCTTTTTTACCTTGTAGGTAATGAAATATATGTTTAACCTCATTTCAATATCTTCAGGTTGGACAAAAGCTATATCTCGTTAATAAGTTGACGGAGAATGATATATCAAGTTGTATATGACTAACAAGATATATCAGTGCTCCGATTGCACTTAAATATGGTACTTCAGGACCAAAAATCTCCTCATTATTTTCTCGAGGTCGAAAAGAGTCTTTGTTTTACATCAAGTGACCTCACAACCATTGGGATGCTTAACGGATATGCTTTGTTCATATAAAATCATTTTAGCACTTATTCAGTGTAAATTGCTTGATACACAAGGATTCCTTTTTTAAAAAATTTTCTATTTGTAATCCAATACAGAACTTTGTCTTTCTAAGATCTTTCATCTTAAATTCTTTTTCAAACATTTTACTACTTTTGAGAGCTCTTCAAAAGTCACAGTGATATTCAAATCATCAAGATATACTGCAATAATAGTAAAATCATATCCAAATTTCTTTATAAAAATGCATGGACAAATGGGATCATTCTTATATCCCTCCTTTAACAGATACTCACTAAGTCGGTTATATCACATGCGACCAGATTGTTTTAATCCATATAAGGATTTGTTCAATTTGATTGAATAATGTTCTCGAGAACCGTAATTACATGCTTCTGGCAGTTTAAATCTTTTTGGAAGTTTCATATAGATGTCATTATCCAGTGGGCCATACAAATAAACTGTAACTACATCTATTAATCGTAAATCGAGTCACTTTTGTATTGTCATACTAATTAGAAATCGAAAAATAGTCACATCCACCATATGAGAGTATGTTACATCACCGGATCTTTATGAAAATCCTTGTACAATTAAGCGTACTTTATATCTCATAATTTCACATTTCTCATTTCGTATTCATACAAAGACTTATTTATATCTCATTGGTTTTACACTAGTAGGTATACGGATTATTGGTCCGAAAACATTTCTCTTGTCAACAGATTTTAATTCTGCCTCAATTGCATTTTTCTATTTTGGTTAATCAGGTCCATGTTTGCATTCCTTTACAGAACTTGGTTCAAAATCCTCATTTTCATTCTCAATACTCATTGCTATGTGGTATGCAAAAATGTCATCAACATGACATTATTTTGATTCCATATTTTACTAGTCATAAGATAACTTATTGAGATCTCATGATTATCATTATTTTTAGATACCTGATATTCTTCTGGAATATTATCCATGGCTGGTATATATTTAGGACAAACAATATTCTCATTTAGACCATCTATTTTTTTGCTCCTTTTTTATCTTGAGGATTTTTATCTTTGAAAGCAATCGGTCTACCACGTTTTGTATGTGCTTTAGACTCATTAGCAATGTTATGTTATCCTTTAGGGATATCAATTCTAATATAAGTATTAACAACCAAAATATGTGACTTAATCACTCTTTTATGGTTAGTAAATGCATCTGGTAATTGATTTACTAAATTTTGTAAATGAATCATCTTTTGAACTTCTAGTTCACATTATTTTGTTTGAGGATCAAGATAAGATAATGATGATTTATTCCAACTGCTTTTATTTCCAAATTGTTTATTCCTATCACCCCTAACATTGTGAAAATAAACTCGTCAAAATAATAGTCGACAAAACAAGTCATAAACAAATCTCCTATCATGGGTTCAATATATTTAATAATTGATGGAGATTCAAAACCAACATATATCCCCAATCTCCTTTGAGGTCTCATCTTAGTTCATTATGGTGGAGCAATAGAGACATATACTACATATCCAAAAATCCTCAAATAGGAGATATTTAGTTCCTGACCATGAACCAAATGTAATGGGGAGAAATAATTACTATTTATTGGCCGGCTGCAAATAACTATTGTTGCGTGTAAAACGACATGTCCCAAGCAGAAACTGGTTTGCTCTCATAAGCAATGGTCTTGTGATCAATTGAATATGCTTAATGAGTGATTTTGTTAGACCATTTTGAGTGTGAACATACACTACAAATATTCTACACTTATCCCAATTGACATACAATATTCATCAAAATTTTAGGATATAAATTCATCAGCATTATCAAGACGAATTTTCTTGATTGAATATTCAGGAAAATGAGCTCGTAATTTAATTAATTGAGCAAATAATCTCACAAACCCCAAATTACGAATTGATAATAATAATACATATGAGCACCAAGTTGATGCATCAATTAAAACCATAAAATACTTAAATGGTCTACATGATGGATGTATAGACTCACAAATATCTCCGTATATTCGTTCAAAAAATTTAAAAGACTCATGATTTATTTTAACTGATGATGGTCGCATAATTAATTTGCCTTGGGAGTAAACAATACAAGTAAATTTATTGGACTAAAGAATCATTTGATTCTTTAAAGAATGTTCACATGAATCATTTATAATCTTTCGCATCATATTAACCCGAGATAGTCTAACCGGCCATGCCAAACAATAAAATCATTCAACTTAATAAATTTCTGGTTTACTATTGCATAAACTTCTCTTGTATTAATGTATGTGTAATACAAAGCGGAAGAATATACCAATGATTTTTCTAATATCTTTTTCCCTACCCAAAATTATACTTATAATGTGAAGGTATTCAATATTTTCTTCACTTGTTATCTCAATATGATAACTATTTTTATAGATATCTTTAAAACTTAATAAATTTCTTTAAGACCTAAGAAAGTATAATATTTCCTCAGTTTCAAATTTGGTTCCCTTGGATAAGAGTATGTTAACTCTTCTAGAGTTTTCAATTAATTTTGTACTACTAGATATAGTACTAGTACTGCCCTTTTGCATTCTCAAAAGAGAAAAGTACTTCCTTTCTTTTAATATAGTATGTATAGTGGCATGTCTACAAGACATATATCTCCACCGTTCATCACAAATCGAACCAAGGGAGTCTATATTTTTCGATAAATAAACAAATATTTTAGAATTCATGACAATAAAATATTAGTGAATTCTAAAAATTTATTTTGTGACAAAAAATATTTATTTAAAATAAATAGATCAATAAAATATTTAAATATGATAACTATTTTAGAGTTCAATACATTTAAAATAAAATATAATTATATTCTAGTGAGTTTTAAGAAATTTATTTTTGGACACTCCTCTCTCCAATCAAGTGGTCAATTTTTCTTCAATGATACATATTTGTGCTTTGCTAGAGCTTTCAATTAATTTCATATTGTCACTTATGATATCAATCGTTATTTCACCCAATTTCAGATATGAGAAGTAATTCTTATTGTATGTATTGCAATACCAGCAATAAGGCATTCATCTTTTTTGTCTTTTATTGATCTCAGAATATTCTCAGAACTTTTTGAGAATTTATCTTGTTTTCTCCCATCATTATTGTCCCACTTCTAGTAGTGATGAATTTGCATGACCACTTCTGATGGTTTGATTAATCACTTCAATCACGACCTCTTCCATACTTATAACAATATTTAGTCATATTCACTTTAGGGAATGGACAAAGACCAGTAAGTCGAGTTTCATGATTTTCATCAATAATATTTTATTCAACCATAATCGGATATCAATTTAGAATATTTTGAATCCCTTTTTTTAATATTGCTATTGCAGGAGCAAACTTGGGACATAAAAGTAGAGAATTTTCTAACATATTTTTTCCAATAATTTTCTCCACAAAACTTTTCCACCATAAGAATAACCATTTTCAGGTGGTTATATTTTTATCATTATTATTCCTTTAAATGATATCTTCAGGACCTATTTCATCTAGATATATTTCAATATCTAACACCCATAATAAATATTTTTTTTTTCATAATATCAAGAGTCACAAATTTGAGTTTAACAAAATACGACATTATCAAGTAAAGAAAAAATAAATAACACATTTATAAAATATATATATATATTTTAATAAAAACTTATTGATCAAATACGTGATGTTGTTACACCAAATTTGTATCTTATAAAAAAAAAAAAAAAAAAAAAAAACCTTTAGACTAGTAGCCTGCAAAATCTAGTTTTCAACCTATATACTTAATAAATAATAAGGCTAGAAAATAATAAACACAACAATACTATGGTAGTTTCTTTTCTAATGTGAAAAATTAGACTAAACCATAACCCCAAAGATATTTTGAAAAAACCATAATATTCAGTAAAATCTCTATATAAAATAATAAAAAAAAAGTTATTGAAAATTTATACCAAAGAAAGTTTATTCTTCGTTGGTGAGAGCTTCGTTCTTGGTTGGGAAGAATTTTGTACTGTTAACGATTTGTAAACTAAAGAAAAATATTAAAGAAGAAGATCAAGAAAATAAAAGAGAGAAAGAGAGAAATTTCTTATTCTATTGAATGTGTGTATAGAGAATGAGGTTACAAATGAGGTATTTATACATCTTGGGATGTATACATAATTAGAAGATTTCAAAGTAAAATATTCTACTAAATATGTGATGTTTCATATTGTGGTATTGACATATAAAAAATACTACTAATAACCATAAATATTTTTGTAAAATATTTACCTTTCATATATTGGACATTCACCCAAATTTCTTAGGGTTTATAACAATTTGTTGATTTTTTATCTGTCACAAATCTTTTTTCCTCGGGGGTTATTAAAATAGACCAAAATTTAGCTCATTGATTGATTTAACCAACTATCATGATTGATTTAGTCAATCATTATGATTGATTTGATCAATCATTATATATTTGATTGATTTAGTCAATTACTAAGATTGATCTAGTCAACCATTCTATATTTATTTAATTTTTAAAATTGATTTAGTTAACCATTATATATTTGGTTGATTTAGTTAGTCAATTATTATATTTAGAAAACTTAGTTTATTCTGATTTCTTTCTTTATTTTTAGTAGATGATATTTTCTTATCTTTTAATCAAATATTTTATTCCTTTTTTCCTTTAGGCTGAAGTGTAAGCATAGGTGTTATATCATTCTTGAAAATATACAGAAAAAATCCAATTTTCACGTTTCTCTTGTATTAGCAATTCTTCTCTTGTAAAGGGCAGTCACTCCTCTGTTTGCAAATGTTTTTTTTTTATCAGTTAAAAGAAGAATTTTCTTGTTTTCTTTCAATATTCTTGCTCCAACATATTCAAAAATTTTAACATGGTATATGAGCAAATTTCGATTCATTCCTTTTCGAAATTAGGTGATCCCCTTTCTCAAATCATTTCTTTTCATTCACAACCCTTTTCTTTCAATGTTCTTACATCTTCAAATTATTTCTAATGGACTGCTCTTGTTAAGAGATCCTTAATCTTAAGAAATCTCTTGGGTCACATTACAAAGGATTCTCTTGAGGAGTTGACCCAAGATTTGAAGAATGGAAAATGAGGGACGACCAAGTTTTCATCATACTCATAAGTTCTATAGATCAAACTCATAGAACTATGGTCATTTGCTCTCCAAACTCAAAAACCCTATGGGATCAAATATATAATCTTTATGAGCAAGAGTCAAATTTAGGAAGAGTTTTTGAGATAAAAAAGGCAAATCGTCAATATCAAGAAAGATGAAAAGATTCTCTCCCAACTATTGGACTAATATGAAGACCTTTGGAATGAGATCAAAACTTTGAGATTGATCACAACCGATCTCAAAATTTTTACCCAAAAAAAAAGAGGCTAAGGACAAATCCTTTGGGCTCCTTATTTCTCTTAGAGAACAATTTACACATGTTCATTGAGAAATCTTTCGAATGAAGGATTTTCCTTCCTACCAAGAAGTAAGAAACATGAACCAACAAGTAGAAGTAAGTATGAAATTTGAGGATACTCTTCAATCCAAAGTAAAAGGGTATGGTTTCAATTCAACTACAAAAGGACAAGTGGCCAACAAGGTTCACTACGTGCCCTAAAAGATATGTGCTCATTGTAAAAATCCAAATCATTCGCAAGAATGATGTTGGTTTCTTCATCCTCACCTGAGACATGAACACCTGAAGAGAAAGACCCAAATATCGTCAAATGCGACACATAATGCATCACTTGAGTCAACCATCAAAAGTATCATATCAAAGATGCTGCTCAAATATGGAACAACTAATCCAAGTACTTGTTTAAACTCAACTTTGAATTTTCAAGATTGGTTGGTAGATTTGGGTTGCGACCATCATATGGTTAGGGATAAAAATAAATTTAAAAAACTAAAATCTCTTCCAAACCATAAGACAGTCAAAGTTACTAATGGACATAATTTAAATGTAAGAAAATTCAGGAAAATTAATTTTTTCAAAAAAAACTTTAATGCTTTATATGTCCTTGAATTCTTCTCTAATCTTATGTCTATTAGTCAAATAACTAGAGACCAAAATTGTAAGATTACATTTGATCCTGACACTGTTATTTTTCAAGGTCTCAAAATGAATAAAATTATTGGTAGAGAATTCAGAAGAAACAACCTATATTTTTTGAATCAAAATAACCATGCACATACAGCATGTCAAGAGGAAAATTATATTTTATGACATGCTAGGTTAGAGTCATCCTAGCAATCAAGTTTTGAAATACCTATTTCCAACAAAAAATTGTGAAGATAGACATTGTGAATATTATATTTTTGGAAAAGAAACTCGAATGCACTATCCGATTTCGGAAACAACTTATAAAAATGCTTTCAATCTCGCACATTCTGATATTTGGACATCTCCAGTAGTATTTAGGTAAGGTTTGAAATATTTCATATTCTTTATTGACCACAAGACTAGATATAAATAGATATATATGCTCATTTCAAAAACATAAACATTTGAAGCATTTAAAAGTTTTTACAATTACATTACTAAGCAATACAACGCGGACATGAAAATGCGTAGGACAGACAATGGGAGAGAATACATGAATCATGTATTCAAAATTTTTTTAGAAGAAAAGGGAGTAATCCACCAAACCTCATGTCCATACACCTCCAACAAAATGGAGTAGCCAAAAGAAAAAATCGGCATTTACTTGAGATAGCAAGTCCAATCATGTTCTATAACAATATGCCTAAAATATTTTGGAGCGATGCAGTTAGTACTACCACTTATCTAATTAATCGTTTATCCACAAAAGTACTCCAAGAAAAATCTCCCTTGGAAGTTCTAACTAAGGTCAACCCAAACATTACTCACTTAAAAGTGTTTGGATGCATATGCTATATACATATAACAGAACAATTTAAAAATAAATTAGATAAAAAATGGAAGCAGTGTGTTTTCATAGAATATGGGTCATTTCAAAAGGGTTACATATACTATGATCCTATGACTAACAAAGTATACACATCAAAAGATATGATATTTGTTAAAAACAAGTTTTATTTTGTAGATACAAGTGAAGAAAGAATATCAGAAAATGAAGATTTGCAAGTTTTCTTGTTAACTCCAAAGGAAGTTAGCAATCCTTCTCATCAATCTAACGAAAATGTGAATTCAGAGGAAGAGCAAAGAGAAGATGGAAGCTCTCCTAAAACCGAAGGAAATAGGGAGCAAAAGGAAGACCAAACTTAAGAAGACTCACTTCCTTCAGAAGCAAATGACGAGTCTAATGACTCGCCATCATATCCACCTCCACTTAGAACGCTGACAAGGCTAACGTTCCTTCCATCAAGATGGGAATAATACATCTCTAAGTTCACATCTTATCCCATTGCTACTATTATACCATTACTAACGTTTTCTCAAGTCACCAAATATCTTTGAGTGACATTAATGAAGTACAGGAGTCTAGAAACTTCAATGACGCCAATGATCATCTAGAATGGAGGAAAGCAATGGAAGAAGAGTTAAATACTCTCATAAAGATCAGGACTTGGGAAATAACAACTCTCCCAAAAGGAAAGAAAGTAGTCAGATGCAAATGGGTTTACAAGATCAAACATAAAAGCGATTGTTCAATTGATCATTACAAGGTTAGACTTGTGACCAAAGGATTTACTCAGACCTATAAAGTGAATCACACGGAGAATTTTATACCCGTAATGAAGATGAATACTATAAGAGTTTTCTTGTCTCTTGCCACCAACAATACGCCAATGTACCAAATGGACGTAAAGAATGCCTTCTTGCAAAGGGAGCTAGAAGAGGAGGTTTGCATGCATTGACCTCAAAGGCTTAACCAAAGTCTTGAAGGACAAGTGTGTACATTAAAAAAAGTCATCTACAATCTCAAACAATCTCCTTGAGTCTGGTATGCAAAACTAAACTCTGTATTTCTCAATAACAATTTTAAAAAATATGATAGTGATTCCTCCATATTTACTAAATTTGATAATGGAAGAATCACCATTGTGCTTTCATTGTTATTGAGGATGATATGAGTCATATTGATTAAGTCATAAATTTAAAATAAAGAATCACATTTGGTTAGATAAGAGAAAATGAAAGAATATAATAAAAAAGTATATAAATTTACTATTTTACTCTTTCTAAATTTTATTAGAGTTTTGAAAAAAAGTGTAAAAGTAAATTTATCATTTATACTTTTTATTAAGAGTAAAAAAGGGTAAATCTAACTAAGCTGCAAAAAAGAAAAAAAAGATAGACAGAGAGAGAACGTGAAAGTGAGATGGTAACTTGGAAAATCCCAGGGCTCAAATTTCTTGAAATCAATGACAGGAATGGGATTAAACTTGATGGGTTTCCTACAAATTTTCCTCTTCAGATAATAGCCAATTAATTCTTCCCCTTTTGGGTGAAATCTAAACCCAGAAGCCAGAGGTTTAGTTGCTGACTCTGAACCCATGACAAAATTTTAAATTCACGAATCAATTAAAAACAAAATTCCTATCTGGGTCTTCAAAAATTTTTCATTTCGGTGAAGAATTTGGGTAATAAAAGATTTTTGGGATTTCTATGGAGAAAGCAGGTGAAATTGAGGTTGTTGAGGTTAAGGACTGTGGGGTGGAGAGAACAAGGATAGCAGAAATGGGGCTGATTTATTTAGCTTTTGTAGGTTTGCTAAGGTTCCCTCGAGAACCCGTTCTGCGATGGCTGTTCGAGGCACAAAAATTGAGTCTGTTCCGATTGCCATTATTGAGATTGATAGTGGTGTTAAATGAGTATATGAGGTAAACTCTTAATGTTAATTCAAAATCTTGAATTTTGAAACCCAAGAACACATTTACCTTTCCATAAACTCAATTCAAATATTCATTATCTTTATTATTCAAATGTACTTTAAAAATGCAGAGAGAATAAAATTTTGATGCAATTGAGGTAATTAAAATATCTTTTTGAGTTACACAAAACAAGAAAAAAGCCGAGCGTGCCAAATTATTTCATAGGTATTTTTTATTGATCTCCTGAGCATATACGGACGGACCTATCTCCCTATATTTGGTTTTTTTTTTTTTTAATATCTATTTTTAGCTCTTCCAATTGTCACATTTTTTTCTTTTAAAAAGAAAAAAAATAAAATTATAAATAAGCTTTTAAACTTCATCCCTTTTAAAAAAAGAAAAAAGCTAAACTTTTATTAAAATCTAGTATTGGTCAATAAATGATAAATAATAATTGTGTCTATAATCATTTAGATATTCAAAATTTGATTAATCTAATTTAAACAGTTATAGGGTCCTATTGGACGTGGGTTTTAACTCCACAGATTCGGTTCCTTGTTACTCAAATAGGTGCTCAATGAGAAGATTTGAAATCTACAAGAGACCGCCGGAGAGTGCTCTAGTAGGGGAGGTTCCGACGTTCAAGTCAGAAAGAGCGTTTTTCGAAAGGATAAACAGACAGAGAGGATGGGAGAACGGATCTCTCTCTGACTTTTGTGTATTCTATATCGAGTTCAAAGGACTTACCTGGATTGATGTATCGAGAGCTTTTATATCCTGTCCCGCTAGAGTCGTATTATCTCGGGTATTACAACTCTAGTTTTCTTTATAAGATGATCCGTGGATTTCGGATCTTGAACGTCAAAGATTCAAAAACGTTATCATTTAGGAAATTTAATTATACGAAAAGATTTTTTTCCTTATCGATTAGATTTTTAAAAGTTTCCTTCGTTATCTAGAAGATACGTTTTGTATTAAAATAGAAAATTTAATCAAGGTGAGATTTTGGTGAGTATTACCAATCGAGAGTAGAAGTATTCGTATTCAGTAATTATCAGTCGAATACAAGGGGTAGGCATTCGGTCTTACCGAATATACCTGCTCGTCAATCGCGCTGTCCAGATCGATATATTCATGGTTCGAAGGGGCTAGCCCCTTCGGGAACATGGGTGTCTTGTAGGGTTTCGGGCACCTGAATACCGCATCGACTAATGTTTGGATTATGTCTCATCATTTGCCCTCAACTCATAGTGTCGATTTGTAAGAGAGGCACCATGAGTGAAGTTTGCTTCTTGAGAAGTTAAAAGGATATGGAAGTTAGTTGACATATGTCTCTTGAAATCATACGAATCGTCTGTAACTGATACAAAATTAAAGTGAATGGGAAATAAGTCCCCCTTTTGTCTCAACCATTCCATCTCCCACTAGTATTAATGCGTTCCCCTTAATTCGCATGCTTTTCAGAGAAATGCTTTAACTACTCCAAGATTTTGAAGAGATTATTTCGTGTCTTTAAATAGGTGCTATGGGATCTAGCGTTACTTTAGCGAGTTTCTTCATGCTTGAGGGTTTTCTCTTTGTGAGAGTTGTTTTCCATATGGAGTCTTCAAAAGGATGCTCCAGATTTGCAAAGCTCAGTAATATGAGTCACTTCTGTTGGCATGAGGTCTCGTCAAGAATGGAGACTGTTGTTTATTTTTCGTTGTTCCTCTTTTTACTATTTTTTTACTCTCCAGTGTTATCAAACGATAAAGACGAGATAGCCATATATATTTCTTTCGATGTAATCGATCCAACCGAGAGACTTGTAAAGTGTAATTACTTATGTAATCAAACATGTATTTATTATATGGAAATAAAAGAGATTTGCTCCACTTACTTGTCATTTGTTGTGTCTGTTGGAATTTCTTTACATGTCGGGCTGCTTAAGTGATTGACCCACTTGTGTGAAAGACACTAGGTGATATACTAACGCTTTCAGGTTGATAGAAGTATGTTTTGTCTGTCCATTGACACAAACTTAACTGATGGTTCAGGCTTTTTCAACCAAGGTCCACTCAAGGAATTAGATTTTTTTATTAGGACAGGGCAACAAGGGCCCATTCGGGGGATAGATCCCTCTAGTAGAACAAGACAACTAAGGACCATTCGGAAAGATAGATCCCTTCGATAGGATAGAGCGGCTAAGACCCGTTCGGAGAGATAGATCCTTTTGGTAGGTAACAACTGATTTGGATGAAATCATTAGGAATCAAACGATAGATCTATTGACAGAAAAATCATGAGATGCTTACTCGATAAGAGATATATCTAACGAAGGAGAAACAGTATGACTTACTGATAATAGATTCACAAGTTCTCTACATTTTAGGTCCTGGACACGGTTGATCCGTCTAGGTTATTGAGACGATAAGACCCTGGGTAAATCATAGAGCATATCTGATAGGGGCCTTCCCAGTTAGGGGATAGTTTGCCCCCGGGTTAGAGTTGGCTGATAGCTTCCACTTTCTTTAGCACTAGATCACCTGGTTTAAACGTTTGACTTCTGACTCGCCAATTGTAGTACTGTGTCATTTGTTATTGATATGCAACCACTCGGGTAGATGTAGATTCCCGTAACTCGGGGAGTTGGTCTAGGTATTCACGAAAGGCAAATTCATTCTATTCGGAATTATACTAGGTCACCCGGAACGAGTGGATCCCGATCTCCATTGGTATGACAACTTCACTTCCGTACGTTAGTCTGAACCGAGTCCTCCGGTTATCCTTCGAGGTGTGGTGCGGTACAACCAGAGGATACTATAGAGCTCATCTACCCATCGTGCTTTGGCTTCATCTAGCATGGTCTTTAGTTCTTAGAGGATTGTTCTATTGGTTATCTCTGTTAGTCCATTAATCTGTGGGGGTGAGTGACTGATGAGAATCGATATCGATCTCTAGATTCGCACAGAACTCTCAAAAGTTAGCATTGTCAAATTGTTTTCCATTGTCTGTGATAAGAATGTGAGGTATGTCAAATCGAGTGAATATGTGAGTCCATGCGAATGACTGGATCTTAGTTGTTATTGTATCGACCAGAGGTTCGGTCTCCACTCACTTAGTGAAATAATCAATAGCCACTATAAGGAATTTTCTCTGTCCAATAGCTGGCGGGAATGTTTCAAGGATGTCCATTCCCCATTAGGTGAATAGCCATGGTACTGCTATGGGGCTAAACTTAGTGAAAGGCATTTGTAGAACCAAAGAGAATCGTTGGCAATTATTACACTTTTTGACGTAATCATTCGAATCGGTATTCATGATCAGCCAGTAGTACCCTTGTCGTAAAGCTTTGTGGACTAGACCTCGAGCCCCCAGATGACTATCATATATCCCTTCATGGATCTCCTGAATGACATAGTTTCCCTCTTATGGGGTCGGCATCTCAAGTAGAGATGAGTAAAAAACTTTTGGTACAATCTTCCATCAATGATTACATAACGGAAGGCCTTTTACTTTAGTTTAGCTGCCTCCCGTGGCGAGTCAGGCAGTCGACTGTCTCTCAAATATGCTTTGATTAGGTCTTTCCAACTATAAGGTTGGTCCGTCACTAGGACCCTTTTAAGCTTATCGATGTTGGGGTACGATAAACTTTCGATGTAAACCGTTCGGCTAGAAGTAACTGAATCTGAGCTGACCAATATAGAAAGCGTACTAGCTCTCGCATTTTCTGAACGAGGGATTTGTTGAATGTTAACTCTGTTCAAATTTGCTATCATCTTTCGCAATTTACTTAGATATTTGGCCATAGTCAGATCATTTATCCCATAAACCCCTTCGATCTGCTTGACTACTAATTAACTATCGGTAAATATCTGAACACCTCGGGCTCCCATACTGGCTACGATTCGGAGTCCCGTCAACAAAGTTTTGTACTCCGTTTGGTCGTTG
Source organism: Dillenia turbinata (assembly GCA_037126225.1). NCBI lineage: Eukaryota > Viridiplantae > Streptophyta > Magnoliopsida > Dilleniales > Dilleniaceae > Dillenia > Dillenia turbinata. Next base: position 14,536,527 of record JBAMMX010000008.1, on the reverse strand, counting down.
GTGGCTCTGAAATCGAAACGGATGGCATATTCTGCCTTGAAGTTGTCCAAACCCATCAGTATGAGCCCAGCACCACTATCCGAAGAGTTTGAGGATCCATCAACATGTATGGTCTAATCTAGAAATGACCATTCGTTAGGACTGTCGGTGAACTCGACCGTATCTACAACCAGAAGGGTGCATTCGAGAATGAAGTCGACCAAGGTTTGGCCTTTGATCACAGATCAAGACTGATATTGGATGTCAAATTTTACACTCCATTTGATTAAATAGCCAAAGGTGTCTCCCTTCTGGAAGATCTGTTTCAACGGCTGATCAGTAAGCACCACGACAATATGAGCTTGAAAGTATGGTCGAAGTCGTTTGGCCGAAATGACCGGTGCATATGTTATCTTCTCGATCGGTCGATAATTGATTTTGGCTTCTTTGAGTATTCGACTGATGTAATATATCGACTTCTTAACAGTTGAGTCATGTCTTACAAGAATAGAGTAAAGTGTTCGATTGAAAATAGAGAGATAAAGGTAAAGTTTCTCACCAGGAATCGGTTTAGAGAGCAACGGAGGAGTCATAATGTACTCTTTAAGCTATTCGAAGGCTGTTTGGCACTCTGGTGTCCATGTAAACCATTGAGATCTCTTTAGAGCATCGAAAATAGGTTTATACTTTTTTTCGACTTTTGACATGAATCGGCTCAGAGCCACTATCTGACTGGTAAGGCACTACACCTCTTTCAATGTTTGAGGCGACAGCAAGTCCAAGATAGCCTATATTTTCTCAGGATTTGCCTCAATCCCACGATTGGTGATAATAAAGCCTAAGTATTTGCCCGACGCGATACCAAAAGTACACTTGATAGGATTCAGTCGTATGCTGCAGATATGTTTATGTAAGAAGAAATTGACAACCAAAACACAAACAAATAGGAACGTAAGTGGTTCGGATTAAACCGTTAATCCGAACTAAATTGAACTGAAATTTTTTATTTGGTTCGGTTTTTTTCTTTAAAAAAAATATTTCAGTTCAAACCGAACCAAACCAAAATTATTTTGGTTCGGATTCGGTTTAATTTTTTAAAATTGATTCGATTCGGTTTGAATTGAACTAGTATTTTTGTAATATTTTTATATTAAAAAATCTAATTTAATTAATTTTTTTTCTTACATTTTTGTAATATTCAAATGATGAATTATGTTATATTGTATAAAGAAAAATATTATTCATAAATTCATAAGAATATTTTTCTCTATAATTACTCTTGATATGGTTTAAATAAAAAAAATTATTATTTTAAAATCTAAACCAATTTAGAATAATTCTTAGAGTTAAAACCCCTAAATAATTTTAAAAATATTATATTTGGAGAAGAGAAAAGAAAACTCATATGTATTTTACACATTATTTGTAAATGACATCTTTTTATACCTAAAAAAAATAGTGGCAAATGAAAAAAAAATCGGTTTAAACCGAACCAAACCAAATCAAATCAAATTTTTTTAGTTCGATTTGATTTAAATCGAATTAAATTCGATTCGATTTTCGATTTAAACTTTTTTAAAATTTTAATTTTTGATTTGATTTAATTTAATCATTAAATCAAACCGAATCGAATCATTCACACCTCTTAAAAAAAAGGGTTTGATGAAGATTGAACCTTAAAGCAATTCTCTATCACCGTAAAATTTTGAAAAATAATTGGATGGGGTCCACAAACAAGTTTTGATTTGGTTTGCACCATGCCCATAATTATGATATTTTGATGACATGGGTCAAGGCCCTACGCCATTTCAAATGTTCGGTTCACATCTCACTTTAATCAAATATGAAAAAATAATATTTATTTTCTTTTCTTCCATTCCAATCAAATAAAATAAAAAATATATATATTTACTATTTATCTGGTAAATAAATTTCTCCATTTGCTTCTCCCTCCTCTTCCCCTTCCCCTTCCACAAGCCAACTTACCGTAACACCCGGCTGCGTGCCTCTTCTTTAGGACCCTCACTTTTTTGAATCCCATTCAACTTGGCTTTTATGTCTGTCATGTGAATGTGCTTATGGTCTAGTAAAGGGATTCAAATCTCTCGCCTGACAGTGAAAAAATACTTAAGTGTTAGACTATTGTTCAAGGGATTTCCAAATAAGTATCACAAAAAATAGAAAAAATAAAAATAAAAACCCTAATTTTTACAATTCTTTGAAATATCTGCCGATATATCGATTGCAATCAATTCCACCTCCAAACTTAAAAAATTGCATCCATCTACCCTAACGCTTTTGCTCGTTCTACCGTCCCAACTTTTTATCTCATTTGCCCTCGATGCTTATCTTCCGGTGAAAAGGGAAAGAGAAAGTGGGAAGGAGAGGATGGTAGAGAGAGAGCGCTAAAGGGGATTCCAATTGATAATATATATATATATATATATGGTCGAAAAAGATTGGGTGAAAAGATAAGCATCGATGGCTGATGAGGCATATTCCAAATACAACTCATACTGCATTCGGGTGCCCGATACATGACCAAACATTCGTGGTCCCAGAGGGCCTAGTCCCATCGAACCACACATCGATTTGGGCATGGCAACCGACGAGCGGATACACTCAGTGAGACTGAACACTTATCGTTTCTATCCGACCTATGACTAACGAATACTAAAGAAATCGAATACTTCTATTCTCAATCGGTTGTACACAAGCTGAATTTTGCTTTGATTGAGCTTCCTATTTTAGTATGAAATGGATCTCCCGGATAAGGAAGGAAATCCTGAGGATCTAATCGATTAGAGAAAAAATCTCCTCTTATAATTCAACTTCCTAAGTGATAACATCAAAATTTTGATGATCCGGAATCCCCAGATTACTCCATAAGGAAACTAGGGTAACAACACCTTGCGACGGCATGGCTTTGAGAGGGATACTATATAAAAGTTTACGAGACATCAAATCAGGTAAATCCTCTAACTCAATACAGGACATACAAATATCATAGGGAGACATGTCATCCCTCCTCAGTTTGCTTATCCTTTCGAAAACTGCTCTTTCTGACTTGAGTGTCGGAATCTCCCCGTCGGGGCACCCTCCGATTGTCTTTTGCAGGTTTCAACCCTCTTTATTGAGCACCTATTCGAGTCACTACGAGCCAGATTTGTGGAATCAAAACCCACCTCCAACAGATTGGCACCATCCGTGGGTAGTTAGGCCAGTCGTTAATTTTTCTCACCAACTTCTTATCACCAAACAAAAATGGCGACAGTCAAGAGAAAATGGCCCGTCATTGAGTTCAATGACGATGATTTGATCGGAGTTGACCTTAGCTGCAACAATCTCATAGTTGTTACTATTAAAATAGAGTCTCATATGATAAAAAAGGTTCTCGTAGACCAAGACACAAATTGTGACATCCTTATTTGGGACGCTCTTTATCGAATGGGTCTCAGCTCTTCACACTTTCAACCCCCAATTGGATCCCTCAAGGGATTGTCTGATGAATACATCTATCCATAAGGGATCATTCCACTCGCTGTAACTTTAGAGACTCCCCCTAACTATGCAACTGTCAAGACCACCTTTCATGTGGTAAAACTATTCTCACTGTACAACGTCATCCTCGGTCGACCAAATCTGGACGAACTAGAAGCCTTACCCAGTACTCGACACATGAAGATAAAGTTCAAAATGTTGGAGGAGATCGTAACTATTCGTAGCGATCTCGATCCCTATACTTTCTTCATTGACCGAGATAGGTGAGAGAGCTTTTCTATTGATACCCTAGAACTCAAGGGTGACATCGAACCGATGAGCAAACCAAAACTAGGAGAAGAGGTAATTGAAATTCCTCTGGTGAACGACCTTAATCGGACTGTTCGGATCGGGGCTACTTTGTCTATACCCCTACGAGATGCTATTGTTAGTTGCTTACAGTGGCACTCCAAGGTTTTCGTTTGGTCCTCTGAAGACATGTCTAGTATCGATCCGTCTGTCATTACCCACAAATTAATAGTAAACCCGGTTAAGCTAAAGGGTCGACATCCAATAAATCCCTCATTCGGAAAACGTGAGAGCCGATACACTCTTCAAGTTGGCCAACTCAGATTTGGTCACTTCTAATCGAATAGTCTATATCGAAAGTTTATTGTACACCGCATCAACAAAACTGAAAGGGTCCTAGTAGCGGACCAACCTCTTAGTTAGAAAGACCCGATCGAAACATATTTAAGAGACAACCGATTACCTGACACACCACTAGAAATAGCTAAGCTAAAACGAAAGGCCGCTCACTACGCGATCATCGACGGAAAGCTACATCAAAAGTTTTTCACTCATCCTTATTTGAGATGTCTAACCCCAGAAGAGGTGTGCTACGTTCTGCAGGAGATTCACGAAGGGATATGTGGTAGCCATCTCGAGACTCACAATCTAACACACAAAACTTTACAATAATGGTACTACTAGCCAACCATGAAGAACAATTCGAATGATTATGTTAAAAAACGCAACAAGTGCCGACGATTCTCTTCAATTCCCAGAACACCGTCTACCGAGCTTAGCCCCTTTACTGGACCGTGGCCATTCACTCAGTGGGAAATGGACATTCTCAGACTGTTCTCGCCGACTACCGGGAAGAGAAAGTTCCTCATAGTAGCCATTGACTACTTTACTAAGTGGGTAGAGGCCGAACCTCTGGTCAAGATAATAGTAACTAAGGCCCAACAGTTCGTATGGGCACACATCATTACTCGATTTGGCATACCTCACTTCCGAGAGTTCTGCACAAAGCTAAAGATCGATCATCAATTATCATCGGTTGCATATTCACAAACCAACAGACTCGCGAAAATAATCAACAGGATGATCCTTCAAGAGCTAAAAACAATTTTAGATAAAGCCAAAGGACAATGAGTAAACGAACTCTATAGCATCCTCTAGTTGTACCGCACCACACCCAGAAGAGCAACGGGGGAGACTCCGTTCAGCCTGACATACGAAAGTGAAGCTGTTATACCAGTGGAGATCGGGATCCCCTCCCTTTGGGTAACCCAATATGATTCCAAAACAAACGAATCAACCTTACGTGAATAGCTAGACCTGCTCCCTAAACTACGGGAATCCACATCTGCCCAAATAGCTATGTATCAGCAACAAATGGCATAATATTATAACTGATGAGTCAAAAGCCAAACGTTCAAACCAAGTGACTTGGTACTAAGGAAAGTTGAAGCTACCGACCAACTTCAACCCAGGGGCAAACTAGCCCCCAATTGGTAAAGTCCTTATTAGATACGTTCTGTGGTTCGCCTGAGAGCTTATCGTCTTAAAAATCTAGACGGATCGTCCATATCCAGAATTTAGAACTCAAAGAACCTGCAAATCTACTATCAGTGAGCCACATTGTTTCTCTTTCGACAGAGGTACCTCCTATCGAGTAAGTCCCTCATGATTCTCCTTTCAGCCCCTAACGCTTTCGTTTCAGTTAGTGATTACCTATCGAAGGGATCTATCTCCTCGATTGGCCTTTATCACCTCATCCTATTGAAGGGATCTATCTTCCTAAAGGGTCTCAGTCACCTCATTCTATTGAAGAGATCTATCTACCCGAAGAGTCTTAGTCATCTCGTCTTATCAAATGGATCTATCTCCTCGAATGGCCTTTGTCGTCCCATTCAATCGAATGGATTTATCTCCCCGAAGGGTCTCAGTCGCCCTATCCTATTAAAGGGATCTATCTTCCCGAAAAACCTCAATCGTCCCATCTTATCGGAAAGATCTGTCTCCCCAAAGGGCCTCAGTTGCCCCGTTCTATCGAATAAATCTATCTTTCCAAAGGGTTTCAGTCTCTCCATCCTATCGAATGGATCTATCTTCCCGAATAGCCTCAGTCGCCTCGTCCTATCAAAGGGATCTATCTTCTCGAAGGGTCTCAGTCGTCCCGTCCTACTGCATGGATCTATCTCCCCGAAAGGTCTCAGTTGCCCCATCCTATCGAAAATATCTATCTCCCCGAAGGTCATCATTCGTCTCGTTTTGTCGAATGGATCTATCTCCCCAAAGGGTCTCAGTCACCCCAAACTATCCAAGGATTGCATCTCCCTGAATGGGCCTTAATCACCGTGTCCTACCGGAAACACTTACACCCCTAAAGGGCCTTGGTCGACCCATCCTAGCGAGAGGATTCAATTTCTTGGATGAACTTCGGTTAGAGGAACAAGCGTCATCAGCTAAGTCCGTGTCAATAGACAAACAAAACATACCCCTATCAACCTGAAAGGTGCAAGGACAACCCCCAGTGCCCTTCACACAAATGGGTAGATCACAAAAGTGGACCAGCCTACAAAAAAGTTCTGACAAACACAACAGATAATAAGTAAATGAAACAATCTCTTTTATTTTCATACGTGTTCGATTACATGAGTAATTACACTTTACAAATCTCTTGATCGGGTCGATTACATCAAAAAAAATACATAAGGCTAACTCACCTCTATTGCTTGACAACACTAAAGAGTTTAAAATTAGTAAAAAAAGGAATAATGAAAAACAAATGGCAGCCCCAAGTATCAAAGACCACAGAAGCCATAAGTGAAACTTACATGCGATAATCTGCAGCCCTATTGATACAACGGGACTATCAAAAAGGGAGACAAACCAATCGGGAAGGGAGTCAGAGGATGTATCAGAATATCATCATCATACTTTCTTCCATCACCTAACTCCCTACATGCAACCGGTACGCCCTGCCACCCGACTCGGAAGGGGACACTTTTCTTAAATCTAAGTCAGGGACTCCTAACGGGAACCTCGATAAAGCCCATCACGATATTCAGATAGCGAACAGCATGACGAGCCCTATACCAATAGTCCTCATTCTTAACGAGATCTCATACCAACAAAAGCGATTCACGCTATTGAGCTTTGCAAAGCTAAAGCATTCCTTTGAAGACTTCTATGGAAGATAAATCTCACAAGAAAAAGGCCCTCAAGCGTAGGAAAAAATTTGTTAAAGCACCACCAAGTCCCATAGTCCCTATTTATAGGTACAAAAAGATATCTTCAATATCTTAGGGCAGTTGAAACACCTCCATGAAAAGCGTGTGAATTAAAAGGAGGTGCATGCCGCCTCGCATTCCTACGCCACATCAATTTCAAATTGAATCAAGTGAAAGGTGGAACGTATTAATACCAGGGGAGTATGAGACGGTTGAGGCAAAAGGGGGATTCATATTCCATCCACTTTAATTTTGTATAAATTATGAATGATTCGGATGACCTCAGAAGACACGTGTCGCCATCTTTTATGTTTTTCTAACTTCTCGAGAAGCGAACTTCACTCATGGCGCCTCTCCTACAAATCGACACCATGAGTTGGGAGCAAATGATAAGACATATTCCAAATACCGGCCCATACTGCATTCACGTGCCTGATACCCGACAAAGCATTTGTGGTCCCGGAGGGCCTAGTCCCTTAGAACCACATATCAACTTGGGCAGAGCAACCGACAAGCAGATATACTCGATGAGACTGAATGCTTGTCCTCTCTATCCGACCGATGACTAATGAATACTAAAGGAATCGAATACTTCTGTTCTCAATTGGTAGTACACAAACTGAATCTTGCTCTGATTGAACTTCCTATTTCAGCACGAAATGAATCTCCCGGATAAGGAAGGAAACCCTGAGAATATAATCAACAAGAGAAAGAATCTTCCCTTATAATTCAACTTCCTAAGTGATAACAACATCAAATCTTTGATGATCCGGAATCCCCGGATCACTTCATAAGGAAACTAGGGTTACAATACCCCACAACGGCACGGTTTTTAAAGGGATGCTATATAAAAGTTTTGAGGCATCAAGTCAGATAAGTCATCTAACTCAATATAGGAACACAAAGATCACAGGGAGATATTTCCTTCCTCCTTCTCAGTTTGCTTATCCTTTCAAACATCGTTCTTTCTAACTTGAACGTTGGAGCCTCACCGGAGTATTCTCTGGCGGTCTTTTTCAGGTTTTAAACCTCTTCATTGAGCACCCGTTTGAGTTACAAAGAGCCAAATCTATGAAATCAAACTCATCTCCAACAATGGCAAATGAGATGAAAAGTTGGTTTTGAGTTAAGAATCTATCTTTACATTTTAGCCTATACCCCATGGACCAAGCATCGAGTTAATAAAATGTTTATAGAAATTTTTGTGGTTTTGAAAAAATATAACATGTTAAATACACTCATTTTGCCCCCCAGGTTTTACGACTCTTAAACCCTACGACCATACTCCCCCCCAAAAAAAAAAAGAATTGGATCTTATGGGCCTATCCTGGATTTATGATGACTTTGTCTGTGTCTTGTTTAGTTTACAAGTTAATTTTTTCAAAAATAATAAAATGGTAAAACTAAACTAATAATGAAAAAGAAAAAATAAGAATAATTTGAAAATATTAGATTTGCTCTACCACCACCCTATTCACTATTCCAAATGTTAAAGTATTATAAGTTATGCCAAATTTATGAATTTATGGTCTTAAATTGAAGAATTCAATCATTTTTTCTCTAAAATTCAATCTTAAACTTGGAAAGAGTATGAATTTATTGAGAATAAGCTATTAGGGAGAGAAAATTGATAGTGGTAGGGTGAAAACCCCATTTTTTTTCCTTTTAATTTTTTTTTAATTCTATTATTTTTTAAGTTAGAGGATAGAAAGTGATTTTGAGTTCGATGGCAAGAAAAGTTATCCCCTCTTTTAAATTGCCATTTGAAGTCAATAGTCCATCTCTTGATAGTTAAAATGTACCAAATATTTTAGTTATGCTGGAAATATCACGCACAAACCTCTTTTCAAACACCAGAACAATAGTCCAGAAGAATAGTTTGGATTGCTGCCCTGAAAATTTCTAAACCATCCTCCTTCCAACCCAAATTCAAGCCCCTTCTAAGTTGTCTTTGGTCCGGTCCTTTCAAGATCTTTCTACCCATCTTCTTGGGAGTTTATGGCCCTCATTAGGGCCTATTCAAAGGGATTCATCAGTCAACAAAAGCCAACTGTTGAAGTCCCCAACAGTTAGTGAAAACTAGCCCTTGGAATCTGTCCAACAGCTAGGTTCCTAGTCATTGAAAAGGGACTGTTATGTCCCTCTCTTTCTCTTTTTACTTCTTTTTTGTTCCCCCTTCTTTTCCTTTTAAATAGAAGGGTTGTGTAAAAAGAAATCTGTACAAATATTTCTTGTATTCTTCATTGCAAAATGCTACTAATTCCTTGAACAATAAAATTCCAACTTACTTATCATTCAATTCCTCTGTGCTTATTCTTATAAAATCATCATAGTATCAGAGCAAAGTTCAATCCCATCCTCCAATGGATTGGGTGGACCACCTACCTAAATGAATATCCAAATGTTTTCTTTCACACTTCTTGATTCAACAAAATACAATTCATGAAGGAATATTATCATGAGGTCTTCGAACTTTTATAATCTAGAAAGCCATGTTCTATATGAGCCTTCTATATAAGCCTCCGGATGTGTCTACTCCCATTTTCCAAAGTTGAAAGAAAAGAGATGATTAAGTAGTTGTCTTGCTGCTAGTATCACTTGACAAGACTCACAAGGCTGTAGTTTCATATATCCCAAATACTAAGGCTTAAGTGCATGCTATCTACGACCGAGAAAGCAACACCAACACGATCTTTGAGATAAAAGGAAAGATTTCAATACTCAAGGAGGAGGAAAAGTCTCTCCCTGAATATTTTGGTGAGCACAAAGATTTATGGAATGAACTAAATCTTCTCTGGCCTCTAACTTTAGACATAAAAGTTCAACTCAAAAGAATGGATGAAGACATGTTATTCTCTCTTCTAATCAGTCTTGGAGAGCCATATTTTAATCTTTGACAAGAAATTCTGAGAATGAAGGATTTTTCCTCATTCTCAAAAGTTCAATCTATGGTATAAAAGGCAAAACAGGCCTAAGATTTAAAAAAGTTTCTAACATTAAAGCAGAAATCCATGGGTTTATTGATGTTCAAGAAAATATAGCACAAAATAGGTGTATCAATCCAGAAAAATGGTTGTTTACTTGATTGCAAGAAGCCTAATCATAAAAAGGACAATTGTTGGTTTTGACATCCACATTTGATGCTCGAGTCTATAAAGAAGAAAGCTGGCCAACAGCCTTCTCAAGCACACAATGTTATCTCAGATTCCATGCGTATTGCTGCTCTTGAGGACAAGCTAGACAAGATTACAAAATATATATCTCGTCCCCAAGATATCTTTCCTAAACCTAACTCTTCTAATTTTAAATCTATAATTTTCAAAGGGTGGATTATTGATTCTGGGCTGACAATCATATGGTCAAATATAGACATAAAATATATATAAAAAAAAAAACCTTAAACCTCTTCTTGGTCAAAAAATTGTAAAAATAGCTAATAGGAATACTCTAGAAATAAAACTTCAAGGTGAATGAGTTTTAGGAAAAACTAGTAAAGTATTATATGTTCCAAAATTTGATTCAAATCTCATATCCATTAACAAAATTACTAAAAACCAAGATTGTAGAGTAATATTTGATTCTTAATAAATGAGTTTTCAGGATCGCAAGTCGAATCTTTTGATTGACAAGAGAACTAGAAGAAATAACCTATATTTTTTGGATGAAAAGAATTATGCCTTCATCACCCGCACCAAGAGTATCTCTTTATGATATGCCCGGCTCGGTCATCCTGGAAAGTTTGCTTTAAAATGCCTATTTCCTCTTTTGAAAATAGAAAATAGACATTGTAAAGTTTGTGTATTGGGAAAGAAAGCTAGAATGTACTATCCTATCCCCTAAACTCAATATGAAAATCCTTTTGAGTTAGTGCAATCTGATTTGTAGACATCTCCTATTACATCCAATTATGGTTTTAAATATTTTATCACTTTTATAGATCATAAGTCAAGACATACATGGCAATATTTGTTAAGTAATAATCAGAAACACTTAAAATCTTCAAAAGCTATTACAAATAGGAGACTAATCAATATAATACGAACATAAAAATTCTTATATCAAACCATGGAGGAGAATACTCTAATAATGCCTTTCAAGAATTCCTAGAAGAAAAATGAATTATATACCAAAAGTCTTGCGTATATACTCCTCAATAAAATGGAATTACAGAGAGAGAAAACAAATATCTTTTAGAAACTGCTAGAACCCTATTATTCCATGCTAATATTCCAAAAGTCTATTGAGATGAAGCCATAAAAACAGTTGCACATCTAATAAACTTGAAACCCACTAAAACACTGAACAGAAAGCTCCCTAGAAATTCTTCTTCAAAGAAAACCTGATATATCACATCTAAAGGTTTTTGGGTGTACATATTATATTCGTATTCAAGAACAAATTAGAAGTAAATTAGATAAAAATGATAAGAGGTGCATCTTCCTAAGATATGCCTTATTTGAAAAGGAAAACAAATGCTTTGATCCTACTACTAACAAAATATACACATCCAAGGATGTGATATTTTTAGAAGAAGAATTTTATTTTTCAGATTATAAAACACAGGTGCCATAGCCACAACATCCACTCCAAGTGACCGGAACATGCAGATTCCTTCCGTTGGTGTCAATGAAGAAATCATCCAAGAAAGAAAGGCTCAAGACCAAAGTCAAATGAAAGAAAGAGAATTGGAAGAAGAACAAGGACAAGAAACCTCAAATCACGAAGACGAAAGGGAGTCAAGGGGAGAAAATGAAATTAAGGATTCTGGTGAAAAAATAGTTGGATCTCCTCCTTCTCTTGGAACCCTAAGGAGATCCACCAGAATAAGATAGCCTCCTTCGAAATAAAAATTTTACTATAATTCTCTATTTATAGTTCATCCCATTTCGAATTATTACACATTAACTAATGTTTCCAAAAGCCATCAAACCTTCTTGAGTGGCATCGACAGTATGCAGGAACCTTAATCCTTCAGGGAAATCAATAACATGCCAGAGCGAAGAATGGCTATGAAGGAGGAGCTAAACACCTTGGAAAGAAACAAAACATGGGAAATTATAACTCTCCCTATAGGAAAAAAGGCCATGGGATGTAAACGGATTTATAGAATTAAGCATAGAAGAGACGAATCTATACACAAGTTTAAGACAAGGCTTGTAGCCAAAAAGGTTTATCCAAGCATGTGGGATTGACTATAAGGAAACTTTTGATCCTGATGGAACATAACCCTAGACCCAATCTGAAGGGTCGGTACCTGAAAGGCCCACACACGAAACCCATAAAGGACAGCTACCGTCCGATATCCAATATTCTCTATGACTATCTACCAAAGGGTCTTAGTCATCCAGATCTCCCAAACGATAGGGTCTCAGTCGTCCCGCCTACCGAACAAAATTTATCAAGCGGGAGTAATCTCCTCGAGCGGGTACTTAATTATTGGTCCCCAAAGAGCCCAAAGACCCTTCATTGGCCAAATAATCGACCGATAGTCAGCGACTTTAACAATTCTAAAGGAAGGTCAAGGCACTTTAACAGCTTCAATTTCCTACTTAAAGACAATATCTTTAGGATCTTACAGTTAAGGAACGGATCTCCCCAAAAAATGAAAGTTTACATATGATGAAGATCACTAACAATTCAAAATATTGAACTCCCGAGATTTTTGGATCGGTTTGATAAGGAAAGTAGGGTTGAAGCATATCAACGGTATCGACTTTTACAAGTATAAAATATCCAAAAGACCCTCCAAACCAGATACGCTCTCTTAGTCTTTCACATTATGCACTCTAATCACAGGGAACCTCTCCCTCTTTGAGCTTTCAGTCTGTTTCTTTTACATTCGAAAACTGCTCTTTCTGACTTGAGTGTCAGAGTCTCCCCCATCGGAGCACACTCCGACAGTTTTTACAAGTTTCACATCCCATCGACGGCAACCATTCAAATCAACAAGGAGCCGGTATCTGTGGAGCCGTAACACACCTCCAACATATTAGCGTTGTTTGTGAAAAGTAGACTGATCTCCTGAAAAGCTCATGACGATATCTACTACAATCACTCCCAGCGTAACACCCGCCAAAAGAAAAGGGCTAGTTATAAGCTTTGACAATAACGATTTGTTGGGGGTTGATCTCCGTCGTGATGACCCCATAATCATTACCCTTAAGATAGAATCCCACATCATGAAGAGCGTTCTTGTTGATCAAGGGGTTGATTACGATCTCCTCACTTGGCACGCCTTCTACCAAATGAGTCTTAATCCATCTCGACTTCTGCCACCTACCAGGTCCCTTAGAAGACTTTTAGATGAGCCCACCTATCCCGAAGGTATTATCTACCTTTCCGTGACCCTCGAAAAACCCCCTAATCATGCGACCACCCAGATCTTGTTTCATGTGGTTAAACTTTTCTCTCCTTACAACACCATTCTCGGAAGGCCCAGTTTGGATGAACTAGAAGCATTGCCGAGCACGAGACACATGAAGGTGAAGTTCAAAATACCACAATGGGTCGCCACCATATGTAGCGATCCTGATCTTGATATCCTCTTTGCGGCCCAAGACGCACAAGAAGTTTTTTCAATCGACGCCCTAGAACTTAGGGACGTCACCGGGCCGAAATCAAAACCCGAACCAGGCAAAAAAACGGTTAAGGTCCCTTTAACAAGCGACCCCAGTCAAACCGTCCGGATAGGGACCAACCTATCACCTTCCTTGCAAGAGGCCTTAGTCGCCTATCTACGATGACACTCAATAGTCTTTGTCTGGACCCTGGAAGACATGCCAGGCATAAATTCATCTGTTATAGCCCATAGGTTAACAGTTAATGCTAATTTCAAACCTATGAGACAGAAAAAGAGAGTATTCGCTCTCGAATGCCAACGTGCTATACAAGAAGAAGTTCAGAAGCTATTAGTGGTCGGGTTCATTTGCGAGATCAAATATCCCGAGTGGTTAGCTAACGTGGTCTTGGTAAAAAAGACCAGTGGCAAATGGAGAATATGTGTAGACTTCACCGATCTCAACAAAATGTGCCTGATGGATAGTTATCCACTCCCTAATATTAATAAACTTATAGACAACTCTTCAGGATACAAGCTCTTGAGATTCATGGATGCCTATTCAGGTTACAATCAAATCAGAATTGCACCAGAGGATGAAGAAAAGACCAGTTTCATCACTGAATTCGGCACGTGCCATAATTGGTGGGATCCTTTATCGAAAGTCATTCACTAATCCATATCTACGGTGCCTAACTCCCGATGAAGGGGACTATGTACTCTGAAAAATCCACGAGGGGGTCTTTGGTAATCACCTAGGCGCTCGAAACCTAGTCTACAAAACTCTTCGTTAGGGGTACTATTGGCCAACCATGAAGGTCGACTCCGACAACTATATAAAATGATGCGACAAGTGCCAATGCTTCTCCTTAGTACCTTGGCTACCTTCCACCGAGCTCAATCCTATATATAGCCCCTGGTCATTCGTTCAATGGGGTATGGATATCCTTGGGCCATTTCCTCCAGCCATAGGACAGTGAAAATTCCTCATAGTAGCGATTAACTATTTTACCAAGTGGGTGGAAGTCGAACCTTTAGCTCAGATCATGGCAGCCAAGGTCCAGTCCTTCGTGTGGGCTCATATCGTTTCCTGGTTCGGTATACCGTGTGTTCTTATCACGGACAATGGAAAGCAAATCGACAATAAGTACTTCTAGGAATTTTGTGAAAAACTCATGATTCAACACCGATTTTCATCGGTCGCTCATCTGCAAACCAATGGGCTGGCCGAGATAACCAACCGAACGATCTTGCAATGACTAAAAACGATGCTAGATAATGCCAAGGTGCAATGGGCTGAAGAAGTTTACGGTATCCTCTAGTCATATCGCACTACACCCCGAAGAGTAACAGGAGAAACACCATTCAGTCTGACATACGGAAGCGAAGCATCATACCCATGGAGATAGGAAATCACTCACTCTGGGTGGCCCAATATGACGCTGGGCAAAATAAGCGTACCCTACGTGAAATACTGGACTTGCTTCCAGAGTTACGAGAGTCCGCATCGGCACAAATGGTGGCTTATCAGCAACAAATGACACGATATCACAAATGTAGAGTCAAGAACCGAACGTTTAGACCTGGCAAGTTGGTACTAAGATGGGTGAAAGCTACCAGACAACCCTAACCCGGGGGCAAACTCGCTTTTAACTGGGAAGGCCCATACCGAGTGCATTCTGTGGTCCGACCAAGAACTTATCATATCGACAATCTAGACGGATTAGCCGTGCCTAGGACCTGAAACTCAGAAAACCTATGCATATACTATCAATATACTCCAAAACTATCTGCAGCCAGAGGAACCAGCTCATTAAGAACCAAACAATTCTCGCCCCTCAATCAAAGGTTTCCTATCGTTCGAACGTGTCATCAATAAGGGATGAAACTTTTCGAGCGGGTGGACACAGTCCCTCTATCCAAAAGCTTCCTATCATACGGCGGGGATAAGTCACTTAGATCATATCGTTCGAACGTGTCATAAATAAGGGATGGAACTCTCCAAACGGGTGAACACGTCCTCTCTATCCAAAAGCTTCCTATCATACGACGGGGCTAAGTCGCCTAAATCCTATCATTCGAACATGTCATCAATAAATGATGGAACTCCCTGAACGGGTGGACACGATCCATCTATCTAAAAGCTTCCTATCATACGGCGGGTCTAATTTGTCCAGATCCTATCGTTCGACGTGTCATCAATAAGGGATGGTACTCCTCGAATAGGTGGATATGACCCCTCCATCCAAAAGCTTCATATCATATGGCAGGGATAAATCGCTCAAATCCTATCGTTCGAATGTGTCATCAATAAGGGATGGAACTCCCCGAATGGATGGACACGGCCTCTCTATCCAAAAGCTTCCTATCATACGGCAAGCCTAAATTGCCCAGATCCTATCATTCGAATGTGTCATTAATAAGAGATGAAACTCCCCGAATTGATGGACACGACCCCTCTATCCAAAAGCTTCCTATCATACGGTGGGTCTAAGTCACCCAGATCCTATCGTTCAAACTTGTCATCAATAAGGGACGGAACTTCCCGAATGGGTGGACACAGTCCCTCTATCTAAAATTTTCTTATTGTCTAGCCTAAGTCGCTTAGTCCCTATCATTCGAACGTGTCATCAATAAGGGATGGAACTCCCTGAATGGGTGGACATGGCCTCTCTATCTAAAAATTTTCTATCGTTGAGTCTAAGTCGCCCAGATCCTATCAATTGAACGTGTTATCAATAAGGGATGGAACTCATCAAACGGATGGACATAGCCCCCTATCTAAAAGTTTCCTATTATCGGATCTAAAGCATCTAGATCCTATCGATCAAACGTGTTATCAATAAGGGATGAAACTCCTTAAACGGGTGGACACGGCCCCTCTACCTAAAAGTTTCCTATCGTCGAGTTTAAGTCAGTCAGATCCTATCGATCAAACGTGTTATTAATAAAGGATGAAACTCCCCGAATGGGTAAACACAGCCCCGCTATCTAAATGTTTCCTATCGTCAGGTCTAAATTGCTCATATCCTATCGATCGAACGTGTTATCAATAAGGGATGGAACTCCCCGAATGGGTGGACATGGTTCCTCTATCTAAAAGTTTCCTATCATCGGGCCTAAGTCGCTCAGTTCCTATCGATCGAACATGCTATCAATAAGGGATGGAACTTCCTGAATGGGTGGGCATAGCCTCTCTATCTAAAAGTTCCCTATCAGTGGGCCTAAATCGCTCCGATCTTACCGAATGAACGAATCATCTAATAGGGACGTAACTCTCCAAACGAGTAGGCACGACCCTTCTATCTAACTACCGAACGTTTAGTGGTCCAAAAGCCAGTATTACTCAGCATCTCAATGCAGAGCCTAAAGCTAGAAGAAGACCTACTCTAATAAGTGTTGAAGAAAAGAATATAACTAGACAAGAGATTAAAAGAGAACAAAGACAAGATTCAAGTAAGTAAAGTGTAACCTTTCATTTATCCTTATGCAAGAACTGCACTCGGTTACATGAATATGTATAAAAGTCCCTGGGTTGGACCGACTACACCAAGAAGTACATAACAGAGTCACTCAAAGATACAGAAACCACAGTTTCTACACTGGAGAGTATAAAAATAATAATTTCTATGCAGTGCTAGAGATAAGAGAAGGCTAAGGTCGGATTCTGTCATCCCCAAACGACCCGAGCCCAACCTATTAACCAAAGACGATGCAAGAGGCATCCTCACCGTAATTGGATGATAGAGGGAACCCAGACAGATCACCCAAGGCGGTACAAGACGTGCCTCCATCGGTGATGGATGATCTCACCATGCCAACCGAACAATGACCGACATAATGAGATCTCATTCCGATGGTCCTTCTCCTTAATGAGATCTCACTCCAGCAGAAGCTACCTAAGCTATAGAACTCCACATACCAAAACATCACAAAGCAACTCTCGAAAAGGAACCACTCTCAACCGAACCCCCAAATAGGAAGAAAAATCTCAATTCTCTGTAGGAATGAACAAATACTCATCATAGCTATTTATAGCAGTGGAGAAACGGGCATTAATTGGTTCAGGGTAGGTAAAATGGATTAGCGAAAAATAGCCCGTCATAAATAGAGTAATTAATTTTCTTCAGTTCCCCATGAAGGGGTCACTTCCAATGAGACGTACCCACGTTCATGACAAAATGGTGGAATGGATTAGGATGAATCTAGCACCTCTATGCTCCTGTAACGTATTTAGCATGCCTCACCCTAATGGGTCTTTACTCATAGCGTCTCTTTGCTAAGAAGGCCATGAGTTGGGGGCAATTGATAGAACATAGCCCTAGGCCCAATCTAAAGGGTCGGTACCTGAAAGGCCCACACACGAATCCCATAAAGGACAGCTACCATCCGATATCCAATATTCTCTATAACTATCTATCGAATGGCCTTAATCGCCCAGACCTCCCGAACGATAGGTTCTCAATCGCCCTACCTACCAAACGAAATTTATCAAGTGAGAGTAACCTCCTCGATCGGGTACTTAATCGTTGGTCCCCGAAGACCCTTCATTGACCAAACAACCGACCGATAGCCAGCGACTTTAACAATTCTAAAGGAAGGTCAAAACACTTTAACATCTTCGATTTCCTACTTAAGGACGGCATCTTTAGAAATTTTCAGTTAAGGAAAAGATCTCTCCTGAAAACGAAAGTTCCCATATGATGAAGATCATGAATAATTCAGAATATTGAACTCCCGAGATTTTCGGATCTGTTCGATAAGGAAAGTAAGGTTAAAACACCCCAACGGCATACGACTCTCGTAGGTATAAGATATCTAAAAGACCCTTCAAACCTGGTACGCTCTCTTTGCCTTTCACATTAGGCACTCTAATCACAGGGAACCTCTCCCTCTTTGAATTCTCAGTCTGTTTCTTTTATATTCAAAAATCGCTCTTTCTGATTTGAGCGTTGAAGTCTCCCCCGTCAGAGCATCCTTTGGCAGTTTTTACAGGTTTCACATCCCTTCGACGGCAACCATTCGAGTCAATAAGGAATCAGTATTTATAGAGTCGTAACCCACCTCCAATTGGCAAAAATAAACACGATTAGAGTTCTCTTATCATTGGTAGTCAACCATTCATAGAGCATTATCAAATAGATGTAGTCAATGTATTCTTGCAGGGAATCTCAAAGAAAATGTATATATGGAGTTGGCTCCTTGAATTCAACCACAAAAAGGAAACTTATGCAAGTTGAAAAAGGTCATTTACGGTCTCAAGCAATCGCCAAGAGCCTAGTATGCCAAGTTAGGTTTAGCATTTATAGGCAATAGATTTAGAAAGTGTAAGAGTGGTTTATCTCTTTTCTTTAAAAATAGTCAAGGAGAAATTACCATTGCACTTGTGTATGTTGATGATATCATAATAACCAAAAATGACACTTAGAACTTGATTAAGCTAAAAACTATTTAAAGTCTAAATTTGATGTCAAACATTTAGGAAAATAAAAATACTTTCTTGGAATTGAGCTTGCTTATTGCCCTAATGGACTAATCCTTTTGCAAAGAAAGTATGTGTTTGATGTTCTGCAGGAAACACGGAAACTACAAGCCAAACCTGCTTGCACTCCCATTAGCACTTGTTCAAGTTTCAAAGACAATGAGGAGCTGTTTGAGGATAAGCAGAAATATCAAAGACTTATAAGAAATTTAATCTACCTCACCATAACCAAATCAGACATGTTATTTATAGTAAGTCAGATTATCCAACACATGCATGACCCAAAAAAGTTGCATTGGAAGGCAGCAGAAAGGATTCTTTACTACCTAAAGGGTTCTCCAGGAATGGGCATATAAATGAAGAATAATCACAGCTTAGAAATTTTAGGATTCTGTGATATAAATAGGGTTGGTGACTCCAAAAACAGAAAATCAACTATTGAATATTGTATGTTTGTGGGAGAAAACTTGGTGGCTTGGAGGAGCAAAAAAACAGTATGTGGTATCAAGATCTAGTGACGAGATAGAATATCAAGCTATTGCTGTAGCAACTAGTGAAATTGTATGGTTAAAAGCTCTTATTGAGGAGCTAGGATTTCCGGTTACAACCCCAATCAGGTTTGTTTCTGATAATTAATCTAGCATTTATATAGCATCTAATCCTATGTTTCATGAGAGAACTAAATATATTGAAATAGATTGTCACTTTGTGCGCCAAAGTTCAAGAGAAACTGATCATCACTTCTCACTCAAGAAGCAACTAGCATATATTTTTACCAAGGCCTCCTCCTCAAACATCTCTTGAGAATCTTAAGCAAGTTAGGTACCATAAATATTTACGCATCTAACTTGAGGGAGAGTATTGAAAATATCATGCACAAGTCTCTCTTCAAACACCAGAACAACAGTATGGAAGAATAGCTCAGCTTGCTGTCCATAAAATTTCTAAACCATCCTCCTTTCAATCCAAATTTAAGCCCCTTCTAAGCTGCCTGTGGTCCGTCCCTTACAAGATCTTTCTTCTCATTTTCCTAGGAGTTTATGGCCCTCATTAGAGCCCATCCAAAGGGATTCATCAGTCAACAAGAGCCAGCTGTTGAAGTCGCCAATAGCTAGTGAAAACTAGTTGTTGGGAAGAAATTATTATGTCCCTCTCTTTCTCTTATTGCCCCTTTTTCATTTCTCTTTCTTTTTCTTATAAATAGAAGGATTGTGTAAAAAGAAATCTATACGAACATCTCTTGTAATTTTTCATTACAAAATGTTGTTAATTACTTGTGCATCCGACTCACTTGTCATCCAATTCCTCTTAGCTCATTCATATAAAATCATCAAGTTATAGGTGGGAAATGGTTTAAACAATATTGCATGTGTATTGCATGTGTATTTTAAATCTAGAACAAGTTCACATACACATCCTCAATCTAACTAAGTACATAGACTACTTTATGTAATATATAATTACATATTATTGTTTTAGGATCATGATTACTTGAGCCCTTTGCTCCAAATTCCAATCCAATTTCGTTGGAGAGATGGGCACAGGAAGCCATGGAATGGGTGATAGACGAGTGATTGAGCGGGGATATGGGGTACAGGCTAAAAAATATTAAAAAAAAATGTGGCCAATTGATTAATGAAGATTCAACTTGCAAGATTAGGTCACATGGGCAGCCCCTAGGGGGTGTGAACAGGGACAGAAGAAACAAAACAGCCCAGCAGGTCATGCGGCAAGCAAAGTCTAAATTTTGGGATTAAAAGATTGCATTGCAGAGTTGAACAGTGACAACCTTTTTGTATTTAAAGCACAAAGCAGCTAGATTCCTACTTTAGCCCAAATCCATCCAACCATACTCATTTATTGCTCTGCCCCGGCCCCCGCCCACTAGACAACACGGTGGATCAGACCTGACCGTTTCCATACAAGGAACAGCCTTTTGTATCATCCCAATTGTGAATCCATCTCATACCCCTCAGATCTAGGACAAAATTCAAAAAGTTGATCTTTTTTTACCTTAATGATAAATGGAGAATAAAACTTTGGAAATGAGTAATAATAATTTCAGGAGTACTTCATTTGTGCATAAGATGATTTAAACCTGTAAATGGAATTTCATAATTATTTTATCTGAATTAGTCAAATTTTAAAATACATTTAAACAAGTAAAAAATAGAAAATGAAAATTTTGTTTCAAAAATATATGTTGTCAAGAATTGGTAGGAAATCAAATTTGATGAGACTAACCCTAGATTTGGTCACTATGGCATCGACACTATGTGATTAGGTAAAGTGGTGTGTTCATATTAGGAATGTGTCAAGAAATCTACAAGGTTGAATAAATTAAAGAAAAAGATATCTTCCATCTTCCACTTTTTCAGCTGTTTCTTCTTATTTTTTTTCCTGTAGCCCGTCCTCTTGAAATGGCCCAACGATACTGATGTTCACCAAAGAGGGTCTCTTGTTGGTTTCCCTAAATATTGGGAGTTGTTAGAAAGGTAATACCCATAAACAACCAACACAACTTAAATTAATACACCATTGTGCTTTACCTGTACATTAACGCCATTTCTTCTTCTTCTTGTTCTTTATTGTATTTGTTTCGAATCGAGTAAATTGAAATTAGACTTGATTGAAATGATATGAACTTTTAATATAAAAAGAAATTGTTGATATGATTATAATTTAAATATTACAAGAACATTTAATGTGCAAAGCATTATATTCTCTGCAAACGTTTTTTTTTTTTTTAATTTTAATTACTATATATTATAAGTAAAATCCTCGCAACATTTCTACCGCACAAATTTCAAACAAATATCACCCCTAACATTTTTACATTTTATAATGAATTTTGTAAGCTTAAATTTATAGGAACTATGCCAAATCACCATTTGTTTTTTTTTCTTGATTACATAAGGGTCACAAAAATCACAGAAATACACGCGTCTACAGAAGTTAGAACACAAGATCTCATAATAGACATTTGAACAAAAGCTCTCTACCACTCGGATATTCCTGTGAGGATGAACCACTTTCCGTTTGTAAAAGGTACCAAATTACCATGTCAAGGATAATTAATTAGAATGCCTATATTGAAAAAGGAAAGTCTAATTAATCAAGTATACTCCCAAATTCAAAAAAAAAAATGTTCTAATAAGAAAATATAAAAAGGGTAACAATAATAGGTGGTGGTCCAAGTAATTTTTGATGTTTCACAATTTTGTTTTTAAATGGTTTCATTATTTTCGTGATAATATAGAAAGTAAAAATTGATAAGATATACACAAACAGTCGTAGTTTGGAGTTAAATGCACCCAATTCCTAAATTAAGATATTTCAAGTTCTAAAAGTAAGTAGTTTATTTTTAGATTGTAAAATTGAATTGTTAATGCTTTCAAATCACATTCTTCTAAGAGAAAAAATGAATTGTTTATTTTATATCTTTCTATCTATCTGCCTACCTACCTATTGCAAACACATATTTTTTTTTAAGAGTATGATACTAAAAATAAATCTCTAACTACAAACATTAATTTTTTATGGCTTTTCTTTTGGGCATGATTATGGTTTTGTTCAAACAAATTGTTTTTTCAAGTGAATTATGTCCAATATTACATTTGCAATATTAATCATTGTTTCATTATATAAAAAAAAAAAAAAAAAAAAAAAAATTGTAGAATAATAAAAGAATAAACTTGGGATATTGAGATAATATTTTTTGTGAGACGAGTAATATGGGATTCTTAGCTTGGCATGAGAGATTGTAATGAACAATCGTAAATGATCCAAGTTCACATTCTTTTGAAAGATAGGCCTCCTTCTGCTAGCCCCTGAAGGAGAAATTTGAACTCGAGGTGGACTTGCCCAAGAGGCCCATAGATAGAGGGCTTCTTTTTCTGCTTCATTTTGCTGTTTTGGTTTCGGTTTTCCCTCTCCCAAAATGAAGTCTACTTTAGAAAAACAAAGAGGCAGTACATTGTTTCAACCATTGAGAATTAACAAGAAGGCTGAAATTGCCCTGTGCAACATTTTCTTGGATGCCTTAGCAGGGATATACTATTCTACAAAAGGCAATAGGGCAGTTCAAAATAGATCTGCAGGATGGCAGGTTTAGCACAAACAAGAAAACCAACAGTGGGGTTTTCACCAAAAATCATAACCCCTTCCTCCCCCCCCCCCAAAAAAAAAAAACATCTGAACACAGTTTTCAAGTAATTATGAGGAAAGGAGGCAGAACTGAACATAACAACAGAGCCACTCATGAAAACTGAAGTCAATGACACTAAACTAACTCGTTGGCACCAAATGATGAAGCAATTAAAACCTTGCGCAACCAGAATTACATGCAAAAGTTGAATGAAGAAACAAGAATTATAGTTTTTAAATGGGTAGAGATATAGGATGGGAAAATGCTATATCATGCAAAAGGAGGGGACTTGCCCAAAATTTAAAGCAAGTTGTGCATTTCTAAATCTTAAAGTTGTCTAAAATCCATCAGATGAAATCATTGCCATATCAAAGACAACAATCAAGGAATACACGTGTCAAATAATATCTTTAATCTAAACACCTGAGTTAATACAATGGGTGTTAATTTGGGATTTGGACTCCATACGAGCCAACTCAAGGTAAATGACAGGAAAGGGTCGTTAGGACCGTGTAGGCCACAAGGGTTCATTATTTATTATTGGTTTTTTTATAAATTAGATCTAATTCAAGTCGAATTAAGTTCTTAAATTGACAAAACTCTTTCAATATTTATTTTTATCATATATAAAACTCAAATCCAAAATCTTAAAAAATACGAGTGTTAAATCATAGAACCAACTTCTACTATATTTTTTTAGTTGAGAAACAGCTCAAACCCACCCCCCGCCCCAAAAAAAAAATCTCCTTACTCCATTGTTACTTCATTCTCCATTTCGACATCAACATTATTCATCCAGATGTTCATCAATTACCCAAAAAATCTAGCTCTCATTTTTTTAATTCCCCTCGAAATCAATTGTATCCTTCTAGCTTTATTTCCGTTCATCAATTCCCAATGAATCTAGATTTGCATTATTTTTCTCAGACGTATCATCAGATCCCTACAGCCCAACAACACATATAGCAGATTTTTCTGGACATATCATCAGATCCTTTTGTTTTCGAGACTTGCATTTTCACTACCGGCGAGACCACTTCAGTTTGGCTCGGTCAAGATACTAACCAAAACAGAACGTGAGCAATGATCAACAATAATTATAGGGGACAGAACAAAAGGATTTCAATTAAATTTTAAAACCCAGACCCCCCACAAGGGGTAAAATAAGTTCGCAGCAACTTATAACATTCTCTTGCTTTGATAAATGTCCAAATTAAAGCCCCGTTTCTGGCTTAACAGATAAAAGGCCTAATGAATCTAAGCAAAGTTGTTGAGGCCAAGGGTATTCTTTAAGTTGAAGAGGCCGCTCTTCTAGAACATACTCTGGAAGGGCATCACCTTGTGCAAGCAATATCAAGCGTCGACAGTGGTGTCAAGCTTGCCTAAAAACGAGGAGAGATATAAGCAATAAAGAAACTGATTTAGGTCCACGGCTCCTGTGTTGACAGGCCCATCCAGGAAAAATACCTAGCTACTTCCATGTCTGTGCCTTGTCATTCTGCTGAGGCAGGCTTCAATTTTTGTCAATGAGGCTTTGGCAGAGCAGGTTTTGATAAATTGAATTTGCAAATTGCAATGGAGACCTTAAACCCAAATCCAGGTGCAATACAATAAATCCATCTTTACACAAGAAAGAACATAAGCACAGTGTCAGGATGCCTTCATTTCCAATGAATGCAATCTCTGCCTATGTAACTACAACAGGTTTAAGATAAGACAGCCCAAAGCAAATATAAGTGTTAGATATCAATCGGGAATCATAACCCTATTTCGTATATCTTACCTAAAAATGAAGCAGCAAAAAGAAACCAGAGTGAACTTACAAGCTTCCCAAACCCATATTTCTGTTGCTTAATCAAGTAACACATGTTGAGGAGTTTGAGGGAATCAATGATGCACCGCAATCATTTCCCACAATCTCCGGTTTCAAAGATGCAGCTCAGCAGTAGGTATGGAATTTAAAACCTCGCTAATAAAAAAATAACTGGAAAGATTCTATGCCCAGCATAGATCCCATAAGCTTCTCCGAAGAAAATGACAACAGAAAATAGTGATAGCTTCAGAGTGCAAAGTAATTCTTAGTTGAGATGCTTGAAGTGTTCAAAAAATTGAAGGAACATTTATCAGTACTTCTTTCTTTCGTAGGTTTTTTCATTGTTAGAGGTGAACACTATTAATTTAAACTGTATAGCTCCAGTAACTTGAAGATGTAATGAAAAAGTTTCAGTTCTGGTTGTCATTCTGCCCTCGATCCACTTTTTGTCTGCGCTCTACGCGACAAAAATTTTGTTAGCAACACAAACAATCATGTGCAAGCTAGTTCATGAGTACAATTCACGAAGGAGCTGAGATTTCATATCTAGGGAAAAGATTCTAGAAGTCCAAATATAAAACGTATGTTGAAACAGATTGGTTTGCTCATTATAATGTCATGTATCACATTTAAATGTAATAGAAGGTATCTCGAGCATTTTCACTTTCACTACAAGGTAATTAAGGGTGACACTTTCAGATAAAATTTTACAAGTGCCTATTATAACATGGTATACTTTATTCATTAAGACATGTGGCACCAGCCTCATGAGAATACGGATTGCAAGAAGATGTTACAAACGCCAACAGACAAGCACTTTGACAACTACAAGCTCCGCATTGAATTTAGATAATTAAAGTTCATGAGATGTACCTCGTGCTCAAGTTGGTTCACCATGTCAACTGTGGCTTCCAGATCACCCTTATTTACCAAACAAACTTCAGCAAGGCACTCCTCAGATAAAGATGGAGATGTCATCTGAAGATGTGCCACATCCATCTCAAATTCCTCATCAACAATTTGACATTTTGTATTCACATTCTGACTATGTGAGGCTGAAACATTGTAATTTTCAGAAGGTTGGTCCATCAGAATGAAATCTTCAGCCAAAGGGATATTTTTACCACCGTGGACACTAGAGTAAATCAAATCATTGGTAGTCTATACAGGGAAGCATTTTCCACCATCCACCTTTCCACTGGTGAGTGGCTCATATGGTGCCGCTTAGGGATTCAAACTTGACTTTTCAGCCTCCCTTGCTCAAACAAACAAGAGATTGCTGTTAATGAGAAATAACACGTGATATTTTAATCAAAGTTAACACATCACGAAATCAGCCATTAAAATGATTCAAAAGTA
This sequence comes from Dillenia turbinata, assembly GCA_037126225.1. Lineage (NCBI taxonomy): Eukaryota > Viridiplantae > Streptophyta > Magnoliopsida > Dilleniales > Dilleniaceae > Dillenia > Dillenia turbinata. The sequence continues at coordinate 14,510,187 of JBAMMX010000008.1, read as the reverse complement.
AAGGCATAAAATTATAAATTTCCCAAGCATCAAGAAATAGTTTGAATCTGACAACACCGCATAAACAAACACTAGGATGGTATTAAATTTCACATCATACACCAACAACCACCTTAGAATGAGAAGAATTAAAAAAAATGTGTCTACTAGGTTATTTAATAAAGGTACAATGGCAGCCGCCTCAAGGAAATATTATAAGTTCTTAATGACCAGCAATACGAGAACTGTAATCAAACATAAGGTATCATGCTTGTAGCTTCAATACCTACCATTCACTGGAGAGCCTCACTATGGATGCTGTCGGGAGATTGTGAAAGAATCAATATCCAATAGTGCTTGGATCTCCAATGTATTCAGCAATTTGATCCAGTCGCACATTAAGCAAGGCATGGCTATCAGCATCACGAACAACACCAGTTTCCTTGTCCAAATCCTTTTCAACTAGGTACCCAAACACGCCCTTATGCTTGCCGAACAACACAAGAACACGACCCCCACTCCGTGGAATTGCGGTCTCAAGAAGATCCTGATTAATCCCTTGGATGAGCTCTCTACTATCGTCCATGGATATATCACAAGTAGCCGGTCCAACAACATCCACAACCATACCTTTTTTCAAATACAGTCTTCCCCCTTTCAACTCTTTGCTGATTACCCTAACCCTAATGTGACTCGTAAGCCAAGAAACCCGATTCACACTCTTATGCTCCATCTTCCTATTATTTGAACCCGCATTATCGCCATGTTTAACTTCATTATCTCTTCTACTACCCTCATCCCTACTCCTTTTATTTTCAACCCTTTTCTTCTCCATATCACTGTAACTTCTATGGCCTCTTCGCTCACTTCGATTCTCACCATCCTTTGTTTCTTGAATCTTTAACTCCTTCAGTCTCTTCAAACACTTCTCTTCTTCCACGGAACCCAGTTCTGCAACCTCATTAACACGGACCTTGACTTCCTCCTCACTCCTAGAGAGCCTCAAAACAATTGAATTCGATTCAGAAACCTCCAAAACCCTACCCTTCAAGCCCACATGGCTTCCTCCAATTACCCTAACATCCTTACCAACCTGAATCTTTGTGCTGGGCATATCACTTACGAAACCTAAGCCCTCCTTCCCTGTCCTCTTCTTGATTTCAACAACCTTCACATCTTCTTTCGCGTTCTTGCCAATCCCTTTTCCTTGTTGCCAACCATAACCGGCGAGAATCGCAGAAGCGAAACTCTCAACGGGGACTTCCTTGAACTCGTCAAACCCTTGTTCATCAGGCAATCTGTTCAAATCATCCTTCAATTTCTGCAGAAGTACGCTCTCTACAGAACCGGATCCAAGCCGTTCATTCCCATCAACTTGTTGTTCGTCATTATTAGCCGCCGATTTCCGGAGATTGAGACCGTAATTCATGGTGGACTCGGTTTCCTTGTCCAAGGAAGAGGAAACGAGTTCGAATTTCAGATCGTTGGGGTCGTGAGATTGGAGAGGGAGATCGAGATTCTTCATCTTCTTGAGAGGTCTCCACTCGTTCGGCTTAGGAGGGATAACGATCTTCTTGGCATCGGTTAGGGTTTTGGAAGGATCGAACTGGGTGACGAATTCACGCTTCGAGCCATTGCCATCGGAGGTCTCATGGTGGTGGTCTTCGTCGGTGAAGTTGTACGAAGGCTTGTTAGGGTTAGGTTTCGAGGTTGACTTCGATGGGAGAGAGAAGGAGAGTTTCATGTTTCCCACGGAATGAGAGAGAGAGAGAGAGAGAGATGGGCCTCTCCGGATTCGAGTAAAACTCCTTGGAAAACCCTAGAAATGGGTGATGGCATGTAAAAGAACAAAATTTGGAGAATACAAATGCCTGGCCCGAACAAGGACAGCAGTTGTTATTCTTTTCCGTACAAGGGGGAAAACCTCCCCCCAAAAAAAAAAAAAATTATTAAAAACAAGATTAATTTCGTTTTCAAAACTCAACAATTTCATGGAGATAAATCTTCTTGAGTTTTCAAAACTCGATGATTTTGTAAAGGTAAACTTCTTTCGCTCTTTCTCTCTTCTTTCTCCTCTCTTCTGTGTGTCCATCCTTCCTTCATTCACCCCACACCATCGCCCCTAACCCTAGATCCAGTAACATTCCTTCGATTATTGTCAAGACCTCAAACTACCGCCCCACACTATAGCCCCCTCATTTTGGTGACCGCCAAAGGTAATCTCTCCTCCTAGCACTTGATAATGATGATATGTTTAGGGTTTTATTTGTGTTGAATTTAAATAATATTGAATTTAGGGTTTTGATTGTGTTTAAGGATATGATGATGATGATGTGTTTGGGGTTTTGAATATACTGAATTTAAATAATATTGAATTTAGGGTTTTAATTGTGTTTAGGGTTATAATGATGTTGATGTGTTTAGAGTTCTGTAGCCCCCTTATTTTGCAATCGATTAGTGATTATGACGTGTTTAGAGTTGTTGTTCTACAACCCCCTTATTTTGCACAATCAAGAATCATTACTTTAATTACTAGAGTTGTTGAATTTAGGGTTTTTTATGTTTAATTTATGATTGTTATAATTTAGGATTTAGTATATTTAATTTTGGGTTGTTATATTTGAATTGAAAAAAGTCAGGTTATAATATATTTGATTTTGTTGTTTAAAATAAATGACGAAAATGGTGAGATTGCTATGTTATATTGATGGTGATATTGTCATAAGTATCAATGGAGTTGGTTATAACTGTTGGTCTTCTAAGTTGATTCGGATGAGAAATAATATTTCATTTAATGAGTTAGTGTATGCGATATGTAAGGGTTTTTGAATCAATTCTATGACACAACATTTAGAGATTTATCATTGGTATTCTATGTCAAACAATCAAGGTGGGAATGCATGGCATGAATTGATGTTGATTAGTGATGATGATAATGTTGTTCATTTAATGGAGTTTGCGAGGACCACGGGAGCGGGTTCGACACATGAATTGTATATAAAATCTGTCAATGGTGGAATGTCTTTGATCAAGTCGATGGTGGAATGTCCTCACATCAAGTTGTAGGTAAAAATGTCCATGCATCAAGGATGTGGTTATATAGATGATTCTCCACATATCGAATCTCGAATAGATTTTATCTTAACAGAAATGGAGAATGATATAGATGAGGAAGAATTGGCCGAAGAAAAGGTGGAAGAAGAGGATAATGATGAAGATGATGAAGAAGTTGGTAGTGGCGGTGATGGTGGTAAGGAAGAAATTGATATCTCCTCAGTTTCTTATACCTATGCTCGAATGGACGAGTTAATCTCCTTCAAGACTATTGCACCCGGAGGTGATGGTTATGTGACTTTAAAGGAAGAAAATAGATTGAGAGGCGAAAATAGATTGAGAAACGAATGAGCAACTTATTTATGTGGTCAAAATGCACCATATGCAGCATCACTACCAATTTCGTGTTGGAAAATCAACCCATATACTTTGAATAACAATATGTATGTAAAGAGATCAAGGTTGTAGGTGAAGATTACATGCTCATAAAACAAAATATGTTGATGCTTTTGTGATTTCCATTGTTGACGGTCCATATACATGTGTGAATGCTGGATTGACGCAGGATCATAGACAATTAGATTTAAATTTTGTTGCCAACATATTCTTAACTATGTGAATGAAGATCTAAGTGTCAAAATTTCTCCTTTGTAGACAGTTATGATAGAGAAAATCACATATGCAATCTCACATAAAATGGTTGGGGAAGTAAAGAGAAAAGCCAGTGATTGGGATAATTCATACAAACAGTTGTCTCAACTATTGGATGCTATAGCACAAAAGAATTCGGGGACAAGAGTTAATTGGAAGTTGGATTTGCCAAATGCAAATAGTGAAATGATACTTGAAGTTGTCTTTTGGGTATTTGTTCCTAGCATCATGGCCTTTAGAAATTGTAAACCATTGATCAGTGTAGATAGGACTTGTCTCTATGGGAAATACAAACACAAGTTGTTGATTGTATATACTATAGATGGTGTTAATCACATAATCCCATTGGCTTTCGAGTTGGTTAATGAAGAGTCTCTTTCTTTATGGTCATGGTTTTTATGTTGTGTGCTAGTCTTTGTGGTAGATAGGGACATAATCGACGACATTTTTTGACCCAGAGCAATGATTCTTGATTGTGTTTTTATTTTAAATGTAATTCTTGTATTACTTTCCGTATCAGACATCATCGTGTACTTGTGAAACATTTGATATACTTTACATATATTTAATATATTAAGTGTTGATTATTTCACTTTTGTTTGTCTTTATGTTTCCTATTGTGTTTGTATTTTAACTAACTTATATAATCATATTTTGTCATTTAATCATACAATTTGCAATACATTCAATATAACTCTTTTTTATCATTTAATCATACATTTTAACTAACTCATTTTCCTTTATGCATTAGATGGATCATGGACCTTCTAAGCAATCTGTTTTACATTTATAGTGAGTTTACCATTCGTCTAGCATTTGGGATGGAGAGGGCCAGACCTATCTCATTTATTGTCGTCACAAGGCTGTTTTACGATATTGGGACCACAGTCATATTAAGGACCGGTTCTCCCTTTTCTTGAGACCTCAGGGTTTCTGGGAGTCACTTGGTTACGATTCGTTTCGCTCGACTGGCATCTAATCATGATATTAGTTGAGAGATGGAGACGGAAGACACATGTTTCACTTCCCACACGGTGAGCTTACTGTTACCCTCCAAAACGTAGAGGTTCTTTTTAGGTTGCCCATTGATGGGATACCCGTGGCATGTGGATAGACGGGTGTGTCGTAGGCTAATGAGTGTGAGTGATTATTAGGCATTAGACCACCACGTTCCACATTTAAGAGCAAATCTTTGAGTATGTTGTGGTTAAGTGAGGTTTTTGCTGACTTGCCTAGGGATGTTGATGAGGTTCATATTTTACAATGGACTCAGGCATATAATTTGATTTTGATAGGGGGTGTGCTGCTTTGTGATAAAATAGCATACTATGAACATTATAGTTTTTATTACTTTTAGAGAATTTGGATAGTTGTGGTCATCGTAGTTGGGGTTTAGCATGCTTGGTGTATTTATATAGGCAGTTGTGTATAGCTTCGCATGCTAGTTTCGTGAGATATGTGGGGCTCTTATATTTCTTCAGATTTGGATATTGAAGAGGTTTCCTTACGTTGCTCCTATTAGACGAGATGTCACGGAGGTCAATGGTCCACTTGCTTTACTTTAGAGGATGCGATTTGATATCATTACCCTCCCTACACACGTAGTTAGACCAGATAGGGAGTCGTTTGATAGACATAGGCCTCATCAGATAGTCTGGATACCATATATTGAGGATATTCTATCTTCTCTTCTCGATTATTGTCATGAGGGTAGAGATGTTTGGTAAGCACGGATACCTTTGATCTGTTTTAATATCATTGAGTGGCATTTTCTCGATAAAGTCATTCGCCAATTTGGAGGTATCCAGTACATTCTCATTCGTTATGACACAGAGGAACGTCTCTATGATACTACGACACATGGTTCGTCGGACATTGATTGGTTGATGGAGCACATATATTATATTAATATTTGGACAGCGCGACACCATAACTTAGTTGTGCTAGACATGTCCTTAGGACAGACCATTGATCCTACCTATGTATCCTGGTTTCGCACCATTACCTGTCATTTCATAGGCCAGCAGGGAGCTTACTTGAGTCACGTATTAAGTTTTCAGTTTATTTATTTTTTATTTATATCAATAATCTAGATTTGCCTTTTTAACTTATACATATATATGTTTTTGTAATGAGATAGGTTACATCAGATTCGAGAGTCTAACGACATCAACGAGATGCATGAGATGGCAAATTTGGCTATTTCCGCCTTGATTGATGATATGACAGGGATTATGAGGACAGGACTAGATAAAGGAGGTGACGGTGATAATGAGGGTGAGCGTGATGATAGACAACATCAACGACGAGGAGGGAGAGCACACTGTATGAGAGCAGCACCCGACGTTGTAAGGCCTTCACAGACTTATGTGTCACCACCATTTTCTCAGCCGTCCACGTCTCAGCATCTGCCCGATGTTGTAGAGCCTTCGAGCGGGTACGTACACTCCTCATCTTTCTTCACACCTGAGATTGATGACTTGTCTCATATTTTGACTCCAGGTGCTTCATATAGAGGAGCTCATCCTGACGTTGATATGGATGGGGGATTGACATAGGTTCAGAGAGATGAGGGCCCACCACTGCTCCATGTATCCCCACCAGTTTTTTCTTACCCCCAACACCATGATGTAAGTCATTCCCAGATCTCACAGATAGATGATTTGGGACTTATATATCATGATTCTAGTGTAGATAATAGACCACATATTGGTGCTAGACATTATAGCAGGAGAAGAAGAAGATGTTGAATTTAGTGTATTCTGTATTTTGTATATTTTATTATATTAATGAAAATCATATTTTATTTTACTGATTATTGTATTTTTAACTATTTTACTTTATTTTTTACTTTTGTTGTGTTGTGTTGGTGAGAGATTTGTTTGTATATTAGTTTGGAAATGAAATTGGTTTACTATGAATTTGGATATAAATTTGGGTTTTGTTCAATTTCGATATGAGTTTGGTTTGTGGTTATAGGGATTGGGATTATGGTGGTTGAGTTTGGTTTCTGTGCAGGTTTTTAATACTATGGTGGTTGTATGATTGTTGTTTGGGATGATTTTTTTTTTTTTTTTGGTTAAAACACATATTTCAAGTATTAGGTTTCAAGTAAGAGGATTGGTCGACTTTTGAGAACTCAACCCACGATGGTTGAGTTTTCAAAATGTGACCATCCTGCATTAGGGACCGAATTTTTTTTCCAGAGGTTTTTTTAAATTTTTGGGGTCAATTCCATACTTAACTCTTCAGCAGTTAAAGGAACATTAAGAGTCAAGTATAGAAATAACCCAAATTTTTTTTTAAAAAAAAAATTCTTAAAACACCGTCAGTGGAAAAAAAATTCCAGATATAACTTAAGTTGGTCGAGTATTGAAAACTTGATCAACGTATGAATAGTATTGATCGAGTATTCAACACTCAACCATCTTGGGTTATTTTTGGAATTTGCTTCCTATATGAGTTTTTTTAAGAATTTTTTTAAATAAGGTTATTTTCGTACTTGACTCGAACTTAAAGCTCAATTTCCATGAATGTAACGTGTAATACATACGTTAGTTGATCTTTACGGGTTATTTTTCAAAATATTATGAAAAATTAGAAAAATGTGGTACTTTTTTTTTATTCCAAAACTATGGATATCGAGATTGAGAATCTCGACTTTGAAGTTGATTTCAATAACCTCGACTTCATCTTTGCCCTATTTTACTGCCCAAACAGTGTTTAAGAAGACAATTTTGGCAGTATAGATTTCAAAATCGATTTTGGCAGTATTGACTTCAAAGTTGACTATGCAAAGCTTGACTTTGAATGTTTTTTGACATCAAAAAAGCTATGAATGCACTAGAAAGTTGGATAAGGGCGCTGGAAAGCTCGAGCAGGGGACTATTTAGCATGTATTCTGTGAAAGTTGAATAACCCATGTGAAAGCTAATGCAAAGCTACATTTCTCAACGGTTTACGTGAACGGCACAAAGCTGTCAGACTACAAAAGCTACATAAATTCTCCTGAAGTCTATCTCTTCATGATCAACTTCAAAGTCGATTTTAGAAAGATCGCCTTTGAAGTTGATCTGGACGAGATCGACTTTAGCTATATTTAAACACTCCCGAACCCTTTCTTTCTCAACCTATCTTTTTGCTAACCCCCCTTACTCTATTATTTCAGAGTTTTGAACCCCTTCACTCCCTGCTATTCACTCACTACACTTTGAACCATTTACTGCACTTCAACCTCCACACTTTGAACCCTTTGTTGCACTTCAACCTCGGCACTTTGAACCTTGAACCTCAGTTATGTAAGTTTTTTTTTTTTTGGAAATTAATTTTTTTTAAAAGTTTGTTTCCTATAGAAAGTTTCATGGTCTGTTTTCGACAATCTATTTCCGACAATGGCAGCACTTCATTTCCAATGAGGACATCACTTCATTTCTAACGACGACAAAAGGTAAGTTGTTTTAATTTTTTTATGAAATTGAATTTTTTTTTTTAAGATGCTTGTTTCTAGCACTTTGAATCTTGGTTGAATGTATGCAAGTTTCAATGCACTTTGAACCTTGTTTTCTGCACTTTTAAGCTCTATTTTTCATTTCCTGCACTTTGAACCTTGTTTTGCATGCAAATTTATTTTATTTTAACTTTTCCATTCCGCAAGTTCCATTTCATTACATGTAAGTTTCTACACTTTTTTTCCCCGTTTCAGTGCATGCATACATGGACATTTGAATGCTGGATATGTGGGCAAAATATGCGCATACTTTGTGGACAATATATATATATATATATATATATTTGAAATTATATTATAAAAAGTAATAATTTGAAATTCTAATATTCATGAGATTAGATGAAATAAATTAAGATAAATTTTAAAATATATTACCCTTAATTATTTATAATTCAAAATTACAACAAACCCTTAAGTATTTTATTTATAAGAAAAAATTTTTTGTCTATATATAATAAAATAGAAAGTAAGGAAGAGTATTAATATTTATAAAATTGTAATAATTAGCAATGGTAACAATTATAAAATTGTAATATATATATATTAACAATCAGTAATTTTAGTACTCATAAACTTATAGAAAAATTAGAAATTTTAATATTCATAAAATTAGAAAAAATGTGATTAGAAATTGTAGTATTCATAAAATTAAGAAAAATTAAAGATTGTAATTTTCATAAAATAAATTTCATAAAATTAGAAAAATAGAAAAAATAAAGAAAAAAATAGGAATTGTAATTTTCACAAGATAAGTAAAAAAATAATTAGAAATTGTAGTATTCTTAAAATTAGAAAAAATTAGAAACTTTAATTTTGGTAAAATAATTTAAAAAAGTAGAACTTGTAGTATTAATAAAATTAGAGGAAATTAGAAATTGTAATATTCATGAATTGTAATATATATCAATTGTAGCAAACCCTTAACGGTAGAGATAGTTAGAAATAAATATTTTAATTATCAGTTTAAATTTTTTGTCCATATTTAAATTTGTGATCCAAACTTTTATAAGATTCATTTCTTAGTATGTGTGATATAACATGCTTAGAAAAGTTATATTTAATGACAAATATTTGTTCAAAGAAAGAGATATTTAAGCAAAAATAGACGAGCTCCATCTCTTTCTTGGAAACTTTCTTGATACTCCTTATTACAAAACAGGTTTGGGTTAAATTGAAATGAGATTTACAAATTTATATAACTATAACTATTCTATACTCTAATTTTTTTAAAAAAATAAAAATAAAAATAAAAGAATAAGATTTTATCATCATTTAACGAGCTATTTCTCTAAATATTAAGTATTTCGATAAAACTTATTTTTATATTGTGAATTTAAAAAGTTTTCCAAAATGGATTTCGTCAAATGTCATTTTCTGAAAATTCATTAAGGTTTGCTGCCATTGAGATCAATTAGGGTTTTAGGGTTTTAGAAAATCTTAAGTTAAGTGAAAATGGAAATTTTTGTCTTTACATTAAGGTTTTAGGCTTTAAGATTGAAGTTGATGAACTTTTGTTAATAATAATTGGTTATCCGTTTAATATTAGATTTCTAACATAGTTTTTTTGTTATGAAATATAAAGTGAGTATGGTTGACAATCGAATTAGAGTTTTGCTCTATTGGGGCGACAAAATTAGAAGAGGGGCGAATGGATTTGAGTTAAATATAACTATTTAATATACAAAATTAGTTAATAATAATTAATTTCAAATAATAGTTTAATTAAATATAAAATTAATATTGTGAGTTGAATACAACTATTGTACACTTTAAGTTAGAGATTTAGGAGATTAAAATTGAAATTGATGTGATTTTGATAAGAATAATTGGTTATCCTTTTATTATTAGAATTCTAATATAGTATTTATTTTTATTGTGATGATATATAAAGTGAAGATGGTTGAGAATTGGTTTAGAGTATTATTTTATTGGGGCGGAAAAATTGCATTAGAGGAAAATGGTTATGAGTACAATGTAACTCCCAGAAAGGGTATAATTGGTTATCCTTTTATTATTAGAATTCTAATATAGTATTTATTTTTATTGTGATGATATATAAAGTGAAGATGGTTGAGAATTGGTTTAGAGTATTATTTTATTGGGGTGAAAAAATTGCATTAGAGGAAAATGGTTATGAGTACAATATAACTCCCAGAAAGGGTATCGTGGTAGATAGTCGAACTAAATGGTAGCAGTTGTTAAAAATTTTGCACGAAAAAATTGGAGTCAATAGAACTCAATTCAAATTGAAGGTTTCATGTCGATATCCTATTTGAAAATATGGTGGCTCAGTGAGTTGGTACCAATTGATGATGACGACTTCTTACCTAAAGTCTTATCAATTCCAAAATATTTTTCAAGACACGTTTTGGTGAAGCTATTTTTAGAGATGGAGCCCCTTTTGGAGATATCTGGAGGGCCACCTGAGGTGGGTTGCTCAAGTGGTGCTGGCACTTTGAATGTTGGAAGATATACGAAATTTTTAAATGATATAATCGAAAGTGGGGTTGGTATTGAGACGTGTAATCATATAAGTCAAGTATTTGATATCGGAATAATCAAAGATGAATGGGCCCAATACGGGGCAATGTTAACAAGTGATGTGATTGTCTCACCTCCAAACTTTAATACTATGTTGCACCATGTAATCAACCTGGTGTAGCCCAGTAACAGCAGACCTGAGTCTGATCCCATAGAGGCATTATTGATGCCAAAGATGCAAAATCAGATTCGGGTGAGGATAGTAACGAAATGGTTGATGGAACAGATGAATGAGAGAACATTGTTGATGATTTTAATGACGAAAAATGTGAAATTTCATATCTATATAATGTGGGTGATGGGGAGAATGTTGTTGATGATTTTAATGACTACAACCGACCAATATGATGAGACATTGGTTTCACAGGTTAGTATAATTTTAAAACGAATGAGGGGGTCCAACAGGCTATTAAATACTGGTCAATACATGAGCATAGATTCTTATGAGTTCACGAGAGTTCACAAACCACTTGGTTCATTTGGTGTTTTTACTACATCGAGAAAAACTGCTTGTCACTTTGCGAGCAAAACAGAAAAAGAGTCATGGGTCTTTGAATTAACTATAATGAATCTGACGCACACTTGCTTTCCCGAATAGTCTGTAGGAGATCACCCGAACCTTGACTCCAATATAATAGGCCGGTTGGTACAGAGCCATCTAAAGGAATGTGTTTTGTATGAGGTTTGTGATGTTTTTTAAGATGTCAGAACTTACAGAGTCAATGTGTCATATAAGAAGGCATGGCTGGGAAGGTAAAAAACCATTGAGCTAGTATATGGCAATTGGGAGAGTTCATACACAATCTTGTCACAGTTCATGACTGCTTTACAGGCCAATAATTCGGGCACAATGGTCGATTGGAGGTTCTCCAACGCATTCGGCGAGTTACTAAATGTTTTCATGTCAGTTTTCTGGGTATTCAAACCCTGTATTGATGGGTTCCACCATTGCAAGCCCATTATTTCTATCGACGGCACTTTCTAGTATGACAAGAATAGAGAGAAAATTCTTATTGTTGTGGGCTCCAATGTTGTCGGTCATATTCTGCCATTTGTTTTCACTATAGTCGATGAAGAAACTTTGGTTAATTGGAACATGAGAGTTCAAGTTATCGGCAATCGCCAAGGGGTTTACATCATTTCGGATAGGACACCTGGAATTCTCTAAGCTATCGAGAGGGATCCCTATTTACAAGCACTATTTGTTTACCATCAAATGTGTTCGCATTACTTAAAGGCAAACTTTAGCTAGCAGTTTTGAAACACACCATTGACGACGCTAATGCATAGGGACATTATAGCTCACCAAACCCAAAAATTTGACGCGATGATAAACAAGATCAAAAAATTGAGTGAGCCCACATTTCGATGGTTAATAGATATTTCACTCGACAAGTGGAGCATCGATGATGAAATAATATGATGAAAAATAGATCGAAGGGTTGTAATGGGGTTTTAAAAGGGGCTAGAAAGTTATCGATCATTGCATGTGTCTAGGTGACACTTTATAGTATGGTTGCATATTTCAATAAGCATCGAAATGAGGCTGAACAATATCTTAAGAATGGAAGGAGATGGCGGATAATCATAATGGACAGAATACTCCAGAATGAGATTAAGTCCAAATACCATCGTGTTACTGCTTTTAATAAGTCAATTGGAGAATATGAGGTAATTACCGGAGTTCACGGGGGATAGAAATGGGAATGAGCACAAAGTCATATTGAATGAATGTTCCTATACCTGTGACAAATTTAAGATATTTAAACTCCTTTGCTCCCATATGTAGAAAGATTGTGAAAGCATAGGGCGTCGGGTTATCAGACTTGTTGACAAGTTCCACAATTCATAGCAGATGGTCTTTACATATTTTAAATACTTTCATCCATTGGGACACAATGATTATTAGCTCCCAATTCGTTTCAGTTAGTGGCCAATATTTCACATCTCAACCATTAACTAGGACGACCATGAAGTACGAGGATTAGGAATAAGATGGATAGATGAAGGACTCAACTTTGCAAGGCCTACGGTGAATGCCCCACCAAAACAATTGCCCAAATTTGGAACTATTGAGACAGATAGCCCACTTAAACCAATAAGAAGTTTCATTTCTATGTAAAGAACGATTTGAAATGTAATGAACGATTTGAAAAACACTTGAAATGTTTATTGGACCTTATGAATGATTTTGACAATGTAATGATAGATTTGATGTTTTATGACTTTTGTCATCCATTGAATGATTTTATATTCTATGCATTTAGCTTCTCAAGATATTGTCAGACTTAATATATTTTACAAATCTTAAAGATGGCAGGAACTAATTATCTAGACTTACAACTAGGTCCAGAAGAAATCCATGTATTTTAACTCTAGGAGACACATCGCTCCTAGCATCTCTGAGAGATTGGGAGCGATACCACACTAGATATCAGCCGCTCAAATCATGGATTTTGGTTTACATGGCTTCTAGACATTCGTGTATAGCATATTTTGCATCATGTCAATTTCTATAGAGTCTATCGATGTGGTCACATTCACCTTGACCATGCGTTTATTACAGCATTGGTTGAGCATTGGAGACAAGAGACACATACATTCCATTTTCCTATCGGCGAGGTCACAGTTATATCACAGGATGTGGAGGTTCTTGATAGCAATATTTTTATATATTTGAATTCTTTTATTTTATTTTATTTTAGACTTTATTTATAATTTTTAGTATTGTTTTATATCTTTTTTCATGATATTGCATTAATTAAATTCATAGGTTTTGTTTTAGGAAATATTAGGCTTATTTAAGAAATTTCAGATTATACAGATAGTTGTTAGTATTTTGAATATAACTTTCTATTCTGATATTTGATTGACCTGATTCTTATTGGCTTGAAAAGAAGACTTCAAGGTCTACAAATCTTGTGATGAGTGTAGAAGCTGATTCAAGTCAGAAAATGTCTAAAATTTAGGGGAAAAAAATTTGCTGCAGTGTTGAAATTTAAGAAAGAGAAGTCCTTGTTGAAGAGAGAAACCACTTGAGCTTATCTAATGAGAGATCTTTGAGATGAAGTTGCTAATAGCTTTAAGAATCTTCAAGATCAAGGATAAGGATGAACTTTTCAAATTTTGAAAGAGAATAAAGTTTAGCATCATAACACAAGTTTTCAAGTCAAAGAGAAAAAGTCAAGTTTCCAAAGAAGCCACAACTCCTTAGGGTTTTAGTCCATATATAGGGGCCACCTCACACGACGTAGAGGGACCTTGAGGGAGAGATCACAAAACACTAGCAACCTCCATAGGACTATTTTTCCATCTTCTTTCGATGAAAAAGGGGTAGTAATGTTCTTTTCACTTTTCTTGTTTATTTTTATTATGTTTAGCTTGATTTCTTGTTTCTAGGATTTGATAATTTTGTTCTTTGATTAATAACATAATTTGATTTACTTCTTTTTCTTAAATCTTTATTGGCATGATTATTATTTGTCATACATATAGAATTCTATATTTTAATGATTTGAGATTAAATACATGAGATCAAGAAAATATTGTAAAAAATTAGTCTAATACAATAAAATCTACATAGCGTTATGAGATCGATTGATGATTAATTATGTATGTGGAATTTTGAGAAAAACTCTAAATTACAGAATTTTTATAGATCTTAAAGCAGTTCAATTAAATCAAAATTACATGACCAATGGGTTTTGATTAATCAAATTAAAATTTCATTACATGACCATTGGATAAATTTAGTTTAGGAAAAATCGGTCATTATCAATAATAATTCTGTAGCCAATAAAATTTAAGGGATTCGAAAAATTTCAATTGTGTGAGAAATTAAAAACAGATGAAATTTATATTTTAAGGTTTTCATCCATTACCTTCAGTTTTTAATATTTTTGTAGTTTTTAATATTTTAGCAATCTTGATTTATTTTATGCAAATTAGATAGGGTAATTTAAAATTGGTAATACAAAATATTCACGTGTAAACAATACTTGATCACATTATACACAACACTCGACTAAGGCATAATTGTCCAAAATCGTGATATACTAAAATTGTGTAACAGTCCTATGTGGATTACTTATGAATGGAAAGGTAATCACTGGTCCTGATTTTCAGCATAGCTTAGCTGAGTGGCAGGTGATTTGTCTAAGCCTTATGGGTTTCATTCTCAACCCCGATGATTTTAATGGTGACTGGCTTAAGTTGAGGGCCATCATGACGGCTCTAGATTTTCAATCCCTATACCCTGACTTTGAATGGACAGCTATTTTATTTCATGTGCAAGGACACATTATACAGTTGTTGGGAAATTTACTCAGAGACAAGTTAAGATCCAAGGTGAAGTTAATATATTTAAAGTTGTTACAAGATATAGAAGCAGTCAGTTGATTTAGTTGGGACGGTATAGTCTTGGCTATATTGTACAAAGCTTTATGCCAGGTGTCTATTGACAGGGTGAAGCAAATAACGGGACCAATTCTACTTCTACAGGTATAATATCGAGCGATGGAACTTGTTCACTTTCTTATACATATATTTCATCTCTAATTTATTTTTTTTTTTCATTTGTGACCAGCTGTGGGTGTGGGAGAGGTTGTCTATTTTCATACCGGTCTGATGCCTTATAGTTGATATGACGCCGACTACACTCGACTTGCTAAGTGGGCCAAGAGGATCACTGTAAGACACAATTATATTAACATATAGTGATGTGTACATTTCATTATCACTTTCATGTCACTAGTTATTTACTTTGTCATGTTTTGAAACAAATGGGATATTCCGCGCAGTTTTATTAACATGGGATCACACGTCCTTCGGAGTTATAAAGATAAGATGGACCATATGAGTGAGGACGGGCTAAGTTAACTAGCTATGTTCATGACTATCATACTGTAATGCATTCTTCTTGTCATTCTATTACAATATATGCAATTGACTTTTTGTTTTTTCGTTTTAAGTTTGTCTGGATGTCATCCTCCAAGTCAGACTTAGATGCATTGCCACCTTATTTTCGACAGGGTTATGACATTTGGCATGCATTGGTTCCACTCATTTGCTTTGAGATTATTGAGTACCATCTTTCAAATAGGATACTCGGAAAGTTTGGTATCCAGTAGTGCATACCGATCGATGCCAATAATGGACTGAATTTATATCACATCGATCAACATAAGAGAGTGGGTCAGTATTGGAGGACCACGCACGCAGACCATGTATAGAGATGGGAGGAACGTCGAGACTACATTGTTGACGGAGACCCATTTTATGGATCTGTGAAGATGAGTCCGGATTTCATGTCATGGTACCACGTCATCATGTGTACCTACATGGGTAATCCAGCACATCATTATTCAACTAGATTTCGGCCTATGGTATTGTGATTAGAGGTTCTTGTAAGTTCAAATAACTCGACTATTTTTTACCAAACCTTTCTTTTTTTCATTGATTACTTATTTAACATTGCATTCGTTGTAGGGTCAATCAATTGAGCACATTCACCATATTGGGAGCAATATGATGGGCTCTAAAACATCCAATGCTAAACCTACCCAACTTAGAGAATTAGCGACTCATGTATTAGGAGTCTATCATGATAATCGAGTCTCCACCTCTACATAGCTAGACTATACGGGTTATCCATCCACATCAGGACAAACAGATAAAGACGATACGACACAAATGCCCATTAACTCTACATATCCGATATCTAGTCCGTTTCCGCCTCCCTATGACGTGACTACTTATGACCCTTTACCCAGTGTCCCTCCATGCTTGAATATGCAGCACTGGCACCATAGTAGATTATCTCAAAATATGGAGTCGGAGCCAATGATACCCCACCTTCGATGACACTGCCCAGCCATCTCACAGGCCCAGTCCTTGGCTCACCAGACGTCAGTCCTGTAAAAATGCTAGTCGTCCTCCTTGCAAAACTTAGAGTTGATGTCTTTGTTTTTATATTTTTGTATACAACTCAATTTTATATCTTTTAATTTATTATTAGGTTCTCAAATTTGTTGCAAAGTTGATTTCAATTGAAAATTCATTTTTAAAATTTTGCAACAAAAATTGGAACAATTCACTAAATTGAGAATCCAAACAAAAACAAATTTAAAACTTCACTAAAGATTTAAAAATTTTAAAAATCAATTCAATAAAACAAAAAACAAATCACTATAAATTTCTCAATTTTTTCATTCTCAAACTAATGTCAATTAAATAAAAATTTAAAACAAAAGTAAACAATGATGTACTTTCTTGTCTTACACAATAATCTTCCCTTGTTAATAAACAAAAATAAACCAAATGATATCATCTTCCACAATAAACAAAATGATGTCATCTCCCTTGTAGATTGACTTCTCTGCATTTTTCAAAGCAATCCATTCTAGCCACTAACTCACCAATGTCAATGTTCTGTGGGTCCCACTTTCCACTTGATTAAAAAATGTATGCTTGTGATATATATATATATATATATAGAGAGAGAGAGAGAGAGAGAGATCCCCCAATAAAAAGAAAACTATTCCTTTCCTATGCATCACCCCCACAAAAACGGTTTCCTATGCATCCCCCAATTGTATGCTTGTGTGACTGCAAATCTGACAAAACTAACAAAACTACAGAGGTCCCTAAAAGCACTCTTCTCAAAATCGGCTTCGAAGTCGATGCTACCAGTATCGACTTTGAAGTCGTTCATGTCAGTATCAATTTCAGTTTATTTAAAAAAAAATAACGAGAAGGAGATGTTGACAGTAGAAGTTGAGGTTGGAAACCTCGATTTTGAAGGCACACACCCTCATATCTATACTTTTGAAAGAGACAAAAGTACTATATTTATGTAATTATTGATTTTTTTAATAATAATCTAGAAAATAACCCTGATTTCTACAATGTAGAAAAAAAGCAAAATTAGAGGAAAAAAATTAGAAAAAAAGACATCAAATTTACTATAATTAAACTTAAAATGAATAATTGCGATAGAAACCCCTAGAGCATTTGGATTGAAACTTCTACTCTAGTACAAGTTGCTCTTATATATTAGATTTATTAATATTGAAATTATTAGTATAATAATTACTTTAAACTAATTTATTAAATTTGATTTTTTTTTTGGAAAAACCCAATGTTTTAAATAAAATTTATATCTAAAACAAAATCTCACATCTAATAAAGTTTTGACATATGATAGCAAAACAAAAGAGAGAAGAGTGTCATATATTGCAACACAAAAACAATAAAAAAATTTAAACATTAATTCGTATATGATGGATATTGGTTTCCCAGATTTGAGTATGGCTACCGTATTTATTTTAGGTTTGTGTAGGTGATGGTTTGTACATCAAGTGAGTATTATTGTATGAATAGATGTAATTTTATGATTAATATATTTTGTAATTTCTTTCAAAAGGTATGTTCTAGTTATAAGAGTGAGTATTATATGAATAAGAATTATCCTATTGTATAAATCATGAAACTCATATTAAAAAAGAGTGAGTATAACCTTGGGTTAGAGACTAAGACAAATAAAAGATAGAAAATTATAGTTTTGTTGAATACATTTAGAAGGTTATAGAGAGGTTATAGTCTTAGCTGCTAGTTATGTAAATATAATGAAGTTGATAATTGATAATTGATAAATTTTGATAATTTTGCAATAAATTAATATTATTTGATAATATGATTAACTAGTATTTGTTATTATTTAATTTAATTTGAGTTGATATTTACTTTTACTATTTCAAATTGATTAGATTTTTATCCATGTTTTATTAATTCTAATGATAGGATCAATATATTATACTAAATTTGTAAATTATGATTGTATATGTATATAAATATATATTATTTTTTCTATTGTCTTAATATTTATTAGGTTCTTCTAACTCATCATTTTTTCCCACTTCGTTTCCCTTAGAAAATTAAACTCACAAATATACAAAACACTGTCATGAAGTAACATTTGAGTGGACTCAAGTCCAGAAGAAAGGTAATCATTTAATTCGTCTAATTAGGGAGAAATCTTAATTGTATGACTGCGAATATGGCAATCGAGATTTTATTTAATAATAATAGCTTGTTTCATGATGCATTTGTTTTTATGATAGAAAAATTTTCAATTTTCTAATCCAACTTTTATGGTGTCATTGCGATTCTCAAACTCTCACAAAGAGGATTGTATTACACCTTACTTTACATTCCTTGTTTAGTTTTTATGAGCTAACATTTTTCTTCACCCCAAATATTCACCATCAATCGTGTCTTTCTTGTTTTCCCTTTTTGCAGGGAAGAAGAATCTAGGTATTAGGCAAAAACCCTTTATCAGAATTGAATATTGCTAAGTTGTGAATTTTGATTTTACCTTCGTGTAATGCTTTTTCTTTAATCTAATGTTTCTCAACCTTTTCTTTTTCAAAAAATCTTGAAGTAGTTAGTCTCTTCTATCTCTCATGTAAGTGTGCAAGGTAACATCTCATCTTCCTTTCCTTTTCTCTTTGGTGGCAGGCTACAAGCCTAATGGTTACAACCTACCCCTTTTAGTTCATTAAGCCCCACTTGTGTTTAGTTGGGCTGCTTTGACTCTGGACCTTGAACCTTAGTGGGTTTATTAGACTTTAGTTTAAAATCTTGAGTCTTTGGACTTGATTTAACTATACTTAAAATCTTGGCCCTATTTGAGCCCACTTTGATGCCTTAGTTGCATTTTTGATGTGTCACAACCCTATTAACAAAGTTGAGTTGGAAGCTTACACAACGATTGTGACTTGTTGGAAATGAAAATAGAGCATGATAAATCGGAAATGAGCATGTTGATGGGCTAAAATTGCACAATGTGAATTGTAGGTTTGATGATGATTTACCAGAGTATTGAAATGTAATCAGAATTGTAGAAAAGAAGGGAGAATTAGAAGAGAGAGAGAGAGAATAGAAGAAATAGAAGAGAGAGAAAGAGCAAGAACTTCATTTCATTTCCTAACTACTGATCTGGGTTTTGTTCTGAATATATGTACAATCTTTAACAATTTCTCAAGTACCTAAAAAACTCTAACTAATCTTGATTATAATTACAAATTCGATTATTGTAGTTGGGTTTGTTAAAAGTTAATTGGGAAACTAGTCATTAAATTTGAAATTCCAAATAGTTGTTACAACATCGTTCCCCTTTATAGTATGCTTGTCCTCAAGGATTAATGGTAGGAAACTGAGTTCTGATAAAACTTATGTCTCCAAGTGGATTTCTCTGTGTTAAAATTAATCCACCTGATTAGCTACTGAGTCACTGATCTATTATTCCTCATAATTACTCTCCTCTTAAGTACTATTTTTGGTTCAACGACAACTTGTTTGTCTGTTCCAATAAAAGGCAAAGTAGGCATGGCTTCTTAAGCTAGTCTAAACTTCTTTTTTGAGTAGAGAAACATGAAACATATGGTGAATCTTTGAACCATATGGTAGTTGTAACTTGTATGTTACCTTAACCACTTTGGCTATCACTGAAAATGAACCATAGAATTTTGAAGACAACTTCCTCAACTCCACAGACTAATGCCTATAAGACTCAAGTTTCAAGTATATTAATTCAACTATTTTAGCACTCTTTCAAACATTTTTTTTATCAGCATTTATCTTTCTCCTATTCTGAACCTTAGACAAATGATCATGGAGGATTGTAGCATAGTTTCTTTGCTCCTAACAAATCCTGACGCTACTAGAGTAAGAGAGTCCAGACATGATCCAAATGGTAAGGATCTAGGTTGATATACATATAATACTTCAAAATGAGTCATTTTCATGCTAGAATGGAAGTTGGTGTTATATCACCACTCAACTAGACTTAGCCATTGTGTCCACAACTCTGGTGTGTCAAATGTCATACATCTTTGATAACATTCTAAGTATTGATTCACTCTCTCACTTTTCTCGTGTGTCTAAAGATGATATACACTGTTAAGATTTAATTGTGTGCATATCAATCTAAACAATTCTTACTAGAAAAGTTTTGTAAAGATCTTAACTCTATTAGACATAATTGAATTTAATATACCATGAAACTTGAATACACAATCTACAAACAACTAAACTACTTTTATGGTAGCATAAGGATGTTGTAAAACTATAAAGTGGCTAAATTTAGTAAACCTATCAATAATCACTAAAATGGTGTTATATTCTTAAGATTCAAGCAGCCCTTCAATGAGTTCCATACTGATCTTGGACCACCCTTGAGTGGTAATTGGTAATGGTAGCAACAATCCTGAGTATTGGGTGTTGTTATACTTGTTTTTTTTGACACACATCACATTTCTACACAAATTTGACCACTATTGCTTTCAAGGAAGGCTCGTAAAATGCAGTCTTTATCCTATGCCAAGTGCCTTTCTACCTTGAGTGTCCACCATAGTTGAAACATGCATTTGTTGTGAAATACAACCTAAAGGGGGTGAATAGATTGTTTTGACCATTTTTCAAAATTTTTGAAAATTTATGAAATGTTGACAATAAAACAGAGACAAAAAGATGAAACAAAAATAAAGATAAAATACACAAATTTTATAATGGTTCCACCTATTTAGTATATGTCCATTCCTAGATTTTCTTCCCAATTTTTACTATTTTTTCAAATAGTACATTGACCACTTGTTTAGAGGTGCAAGCAAGATCTTTATAAGTGTTTTCTCACAAAACACTCATAACCACCTTGATTATCACTTTTTCTCTCCAAGCCCATGTTTTAGAATGCCCTCTCAAATTTTTTTTTCCTTTTTCTGAAAAGAGATGTACAAAGATAAATAGTTACAAAAATGAAACAACTCTTCAAACTTTACAATTATTAGCTCAGTAATAAATCTTTTTCAAAAAATAGAATGCATGAATAAATGTTAGTTCGAGAGCAACTAATATTTTCAACCATCTTCTTCTCCCTTTCAGATCTTCAAAACTTATTTTTATATTTGTATTCAAGAGCTCCATTAAGATAGATGAGTTTTTGAATGTTGACAATAAATACTCCATCTGTCTCATTAAATGTTCTTCACCTATGTTTTGCTTTTTCTACACAACAATAAAAGTTTTGTCTATTTAAAAAATATGAACGTTAGAATTTAGACAGTCGACTAATTTATATTTTATTCAACCGTATTCTAAACAACAATTAAGATTTATGTACATAAGTCGAATTATATTTGTATTTGATTAATTGTTCAATGTCACATGTTGCATTCTGTTCAACTATTCTCAAATTTCAATCAATCAAATTCAGAAAAATGGTTGTCTTATTCAACCGATGTCACAACTTAGTCGATTGCTATTAATTCTTCTTTTCAAATCAGTCACAACTTAGTCGATTGCTATTAATTCTTCTTTTCAAATCAGTTAATTAAAAATTCTAGTTAATCGACTATGTTTAACGGGATTAAATTTCTCAGTTAAATGATTATACTAATTAGTCAACTGTATTTTACAGATTAGTTTAAAGAAAATTTTTATAGCCGGCCGAGTATGTGAGAATTTTGAAAATCAATTTGAGGAGTTCAAAATTCAATTGACTGACCTTGGTTTCTATTGAACTAGATTGAAGTTGACTTTTAAAATTGATCGGTTGAACTTTTATCTCTTCTAGTTTAGTTGGCTAATTTTAAACTCAGATGATTGCTATTTAAAAATCTATTCAACCAATTTTCATTTTAATTTAATTGATTAGGAAGAGTTGTCAAGCTAAGTGCTAATTTCGGCTGACTGAAATGATTTGTACTAGAAATTATTTAGCTGAATTTCAAAATCATTAAACTGACCTTTCTAAATGGGTTGGTTGAATTTCAAATTCAATTGGTTGATTTTAAATTTCAACATATAGCGTCTCTAACTCAATTTAACTAATTTTCCTTTTTAGTAGATTATCTATCTAGTATATTTGTCTAAAAACTAAATTGTAAAATTGGTTAACTGACTTTATTCGACTTTGAAACCATTCGACTGACTTTTAACTTTATTCAACTTTGTTGAAAAGATTATTAAACTAAATTTGATTCCAATTAACTAAAATAGATTATCAAATACATAATTTTACTTTCAATTGAATGTTTTCTAAATTCAATTGGTAGTTTTCCATAAAAATTGATATAATTTTTATGACGTTCTTTTGATATTTCAAAACCATTCGATTGTTCACTCATTTTAGTGGACTATATTATTTTACATTAAAAATCAATCTATTGAATTTTAAATATATTTAACTAAATTTATATACTTGGTTCAAGTTATTTTAATTTAATTCAACCGTCGTAATGTATTTTATATTTTCTGGTTCGAAACATGTGAATTCAGTGGATTGAATTACTTATCATATTATTTTTTAAATTTTTGCTTAATTCCTCGAATTGTTTACTCATAATCAAATCCTAAATATACTAAGATGTTGTATGATCTTGGTTCTGAGTTAAGAAACATTTCCTACATATATTTTATTTCCATACTTCAGGACGCCATCTCGAAATTGATAGTTTTTCTTGTTATCTGGTTTTACTATTAATTGAACTATTAAAACTTGACATTCTTTATTCCCTTTATAACATTGAATTACCTCTTTTAACCATTGTGGTTGGATCACTGATATAGCCATGATTGCTCCTTCATGTTGATCTTTTGGTAGTTTCTCCTTCCTCAATAAAGTATCTGCTCCCTTTTTATATTGTATTTTATAGTCCAATCCTAATAATTTAATGAGTCATTTGTGCCAAGAAGAGTTAGTTAACTTCTACTCCATTAGATACTTCAAATTTTGGTGATCAGCCCCTATAATGAAATGATATCCCATTAAATAGTGCTTCAATTTGGTGACAACGATAGCTACTACAGTTAGCTTTTTCTCATAGATGAAAACCTCTTGATTTTTAAATCCTAAAGCCTTACTTAGATGGGCAATTGGTCGTATTATTGCATCAAAATAGCTCCCAATCCATTGTTTAGAAAAATTAGGGAGTCTTATGATTGGTCATCACTACTTTAAGATGTTGGAAGACCTTTTTTGTTTTCTCATTCTAGTGAAAGTTATCTGTCTTAAGAAGGTCATTTAGAGGTTTGGTTATAATTTTATAATTCTTGACAAATTTCCTATAATACACAGTTAATCCTGAATTTAACAGAAGAAAATATTGGTTAGGAGGTAATACAGTCTATCTTTTGTGATCCATTTTAACCCCGATGTTAGATACTATATAGCCTAAGTACTTCACTGGTTTTGTGCAAATGTGTATTTGGATAATTTGACAACTAATTAGTTATACTTCGGTAGTAAAAACACTTCTTTCAGATTCTAAATGTATGTGGAAAGATTAGAACTACATATTAAGATATCATCAAAGAATACGAGTATAATCTTTCTAATATAAGGTTGAAAAATATGATTCATTAGTGATTGAAATGTTGCAGGAGCATTGGTTATCACAAGAACTAGAAATGACCATGATGAGTTTGGAAGGCTATCTTATGAACATCTTGAGATTTGACCCTTATTTGATGATAACCAGCCCTCAGATCTATCTTAGAAAATAGTTAGATCCATGGAGTTTATCTAATAATTTAGCAATGTTAAGAATTGGGTAGTTGTCCTTAATAGTGAGGTTGTTAAGCTACCTGTAATCCATACAAAACTCCATGTATTGTCCTTATTCTTGACTGACAAAACAGGTGATACAAAAGGACTAGTGTTGTGCCTGACAATCCCATTGCCTAGTATCTCTGAGCTTGCTTTTCAATTTTAGTTTTCTGGGAGTGTGTGTACTTGTATGGCTTCAATTTGAGGGTTAGGCATAAGGTTTTAATGGAATAGAATGGTTATGGGGCCTTTCTAGTGGAAGGGAGTTGGATAAAGAAAAAACTTTTTCAAATTGTTGAAGTAGTTCAAAGATGGGTGGGTTTGGTATGGACTGTATTCTGATCTTATGAAAAGTGTATTACAACTCTACAATTGTTGCTTTCTAAATTTTCTAGTGTCTTTTCATGTACCAAATTGATTATTGATTTTTTCACCCTCCCTACTAAACAACTTTTCATTCTTCACATGTTAGTTTAACTTGTAATTGTTTGAAATCAAAAGTTATGGGACTGCAATTATACATCCCATCCACTCCTAGTATGATATCCCATTCACCTAAACTGATTATTCTTAGATCAAAAGAAAATTTGTATCCTTGCATACACCATTTAACATTTCTAATCTTAGTATAATTGGATATCTAACTGCCATTAGCAAATATAGCATGCAATGGCTCATCCTTTTCTATCTCCATTTTGATCTCATTTACTACTTTTTGATTCAGGAAGTTATTGGAACCTCTGGTGTTTACTAAAACTTTAATGGCCAGCCTATATAAACTCCCTTTTCATACTATAGTTTTCCTATTAAGAGAACTAGGAGAGCATAGAAAGGTACCTCCATAGCTTCTGTATTTTGCTACTCAGATTTTGGACCATCTTCTTCTTCTACTACTATTATTACATTGAGATTTTTGAACTTATATTGGTGTCCTTGTATATATCATTCTCCACAATTAAAACAAAGATTATTGGCTCTTTGAAATTGAATCTCTTGGGGGTGATAGTCTATTTGTTTTCTCATCAACCTTAGCTACCGATTGTCATCCTTTGTCTTTGTTTATAGAATTCTTAAAAAAAAAAAAAAAAAGCAATTGATCCCCTTACATTGTTGGTTCCTCCCCTTGCTTCCATTTGATCTAATCTTTTGTTTAAACTAGGTATTCTTAGTAAGCTCAAGAGTTTATTCTTGAAGCATGACAATTTTGAAGGCTTATAGCAAAGTAGTAGACTCATCTTTAATATGAACTTAATTTCTTCCTCCACTTTACTGGTGAAGTTAGAAATGAAGTAGAATTCTAAGTCTAGGATTCTTTTGAAGCATAATTATCCATAATTCTTCAAACTTTTCTTGATATTCAGCCATTGAATCATGCAATTATAGTTTATTGAATTCTTCTACTTCATCCTAAATCCCTTTTTCTTCAAAATGTTGGCACAATAGTCTAGAAAACTCTTTCCACCCCACTTCCTTCTTGACAAGCTTCAATCCTTGAAGCCATACTTTTGCTCTTCCATCCAATTACATTTCCACAGTATCTATCCAAGCATGAGTTGGTACTTGGTAGATAGTAAAAAACTTAATGCACTTATGCAACTACATTCGAGGCTCCCCAGTGAATATCAGTAACTCAATTCTTGGTGGGTTCGATAAAATTCTACAATTGACAAGTTCTTTTTTAGGCTATTGAAACTCTACTTCTATTCTTGACTTTCCATCTATTAGAGTGGGCATAATAGGGGATTTGGAGAGTCTATCAATCTCGTGTTCGTTAGCCACATCTTTATTTATCATTTTAGCCGAAGCATTCATTCTTATATCCATATAAGAAATAAGAGCCTCCAGTTTTTGCTTTCCATTACAATATTATTTTCTTTGATTTCTACTATCAACTCCTGCATTTTAGTTTTTGTTTCTTGAATTGTTCTTTGATTGCTTTAAACTGGTTTCCTTCTACCATTATTGATTATTTTGCCAAGAATTGAATGCTCTGATACTAATTTTGTCACAACCAAATCAACAAAGTTGAGTTAGAAGCTTACATAGCTATCACAACTTGTTGGAAATGAAAATAAGGCATGCACTACAAAAGAAATGCACTATTCATATAGTAAAAAACCGTCAACAAAATCTACTAAAACCATCAGCAAAATTTTCTCCAATAGATGGACCTTCAGTTGGGTATACACCAGTCGGGATAGGTATATCCTGATGGTTTTAGTTACTGTTAAAGCATGTCATATATGTATACTGACGGTAGAAAAAATATTAGTAAAATTAGTGATTTTATCGTTAGTTAATAGGGTGTTATGAAAAATTAAGATTTTTATTATCAGTTACTATGTGTTACGAGATGTTACTACTTTCATCATCGGTTATCATTGAGTTAAGAAATATTACTGATTTTATCATCGGTAATCATGTGTTATGATGTTACTACTTTCATCGTCGGTTACCATTGAGTTAAGAAAAATTACTTGATTTTGTCATTGATTACCATATGTTACAAGATGTTACTACTTTCATCGTCGGTTACCATTGCCTTAGAAAATGTTACTAATTTTATTATCGATTATCATGTGTTACGAGATATTACTACTTTTATTGTCTTTTATCATTGAATTAGGAAAATTTACTAATTTTATTATCGGTTACGATATGTTACGAGATGTTACCACTTTCATCATCGGTTACCATTTAGTTAAGAAATGTTATTGATTTTATCATCGCTTATCATGTGTTATGAGATATTACTACTTTTATCATCGTTTACTATTGAATTAGGAAATAATACTGATTTTATCATCAGTTATCATGTATAACATGATATTACTACTTTTATTATCGGTTACTGAGACGCAGGTCTGTCTCAGTGCCCTGCGTGGTGGGCGCCTGCGCATAGGGGCAAGCGCCAGGCCCCCACTTGGGCAAGCGCCTGTGCAAGCATACAAGCGCCAATGCCCTGCGTGGACAGGCGCCAACCCCCCTCTTGTGCAGGGGCCCGCGTATGAGTGGCGAGCACCAGCCCCCTCTTGCGCAAGTGCCCGCGTATGGGGCGAGCGCCTGCATATTACCACATGTAATACTATATCATCAATTACCATATGTTACTATATGTTACCACATGTGTAACACATGTTACCATCTGTTACCACACGTGTTATCAAATCATCTGTTACCATATGTTATCACATATGTTAGTATACGTTAGTTACCATAATATTACCACAATATTAGTATTAGCATCATCAGTTACCACATTGTCACATGTTTCTTGTATACAAGTGTTAGTATAAATCACTATTGGCATTAGGTAAAGTTAACACGTGTTAGAAAAAATTACTATGTTGTATCATCGGTTACTATAAGTATTAGTAAATGTTATTATCTTTTATCGTCGATTACCACAAATTTTAATAAAAGGTTACCACATGTGTTAATATAAATTACTATCTTATATCATCGTGATTAATACAATGTTATTGTTTGTTACTATAATATTATTGCATATGCAAAAATGTTACCATCTCAAACAAAAAATATTCACTTCGATCATAAAAAATGTTATCATCACTTGAAGGCACAATCCCAATATCAAAACCAAATAATTCCAAAATTAAATAGACAATGATCACACAATCTTTAATTTCAATTTATTTATAAATATCAAAATTAATATAATTACATGCTAACATTATAAAGAATGAATGGTTATAAATGAAAATATTATCTGTGGAATGGAATCAGGTAGTGATGATAATGGTTGGCTTCTATGTGCACTCCCGACATCTGATACAATATAAATAATTTTGATTATTATTCAAAGACAAAAGTAAAATTAGTAAAATTACTCTAAAAATCAAAAACCAAAGAAACCAGACAAAAGTGAAATTAGTGGATTATACAATTTCTTTTTTCTAATTCCCAAAACATCTTGACAACACATGGCCTCTGCATTTCTTGATAACTGCTCAAAATAAAAATTTTAATACAAATAATTAAAAAATTTCTTCCCCAAATTAAAATGATATGTTTATTTTTAAACCTAGCTAACATCTTAAATTGATTGCAGATTGAACTTGTTCTTAAAATGGTTGTAATTATTCATGGTTATTTACAATATTCATCCGAATCTTTCAAACACCCAACCAAAATCCCAAATTGATTTTTTGTCAAAAAAATGTGATTAACTTTTGATAAAATTTTACAAATTGAGTTGGAGGTTTAAATGAGTCAGAGGAGGAGAGCTTTTGAGGGAAGGAGAAGTTGAAGTTTTAATGGTGAAATTTTCTACGCTGATGATTTAGAATGTATCATTTTCACAAAACAATTTTCAAAAGCTGTCATTTTGCACTTTTTTCCCGCTTCTTTTTTCATTGCTCTCATACTTTTTTTCCCACCTCTTTTTTCATTGCCCGCATTGTTCTTAATTCTTCTTCTTTTTATACTTTTAGTCAATATTACCACGTGTCTTTCCCCATGTCTTATTTTGTTGTAATTACTTGCAATTTCTAACTGTTCAATGCACAGCCTTACGGCCCACGAAAGTTTGTATGAGCATGAAAGCGTAGTGCTTGGATTTCATTAAAAAAAACATGGTTTTAGGACATGAATTTTAGAAATATTTGGATTTAGTCACGTAAAAAGTTTGTGTTGTTAATAACACATTTCGATTAAAAAAAAACAAAAGGAAAAAAAAGGCGTGACCTGCCACGCATTTGTGCAGGAGAAACAAAAGAACAAAAAAAATCAAAAGAATAAAAAAAAAACAAAAGAACAAAAATTAAAAACAAAAGAATAAAAAAAGAAAAAAAAAAGCTTAACATAATAAGCGTAAAAAATAAAGTAACAAAAAAATAAAAGAATAAAAAAAAATAAAAAAAAAAAAAAGAATAAAGAAAGCAAAGTAAAAAGGAATAGAAAAACAAAATAAAAAAAGAATAAAAAATAAAAAGAAAATGAAAAAAAGTTCAACATAGGAGGGGCGGTTTCATTAAATTAGGAGTGAACTCAATTATGGATAAAATACAAGAATATCATTTGAGGTGGCTTGGACATATAGAATAAAGACCAAAAAATGTACCAACTAGGAGAATCGAAAGTTTAAATATATGAGATTTAGTAAAACGAAGAGATATACCATTAAAAATCTGAATGCAATGTATTCGCAAAAATATAACAGTGAATGGGTTAATTGAAGTGATGATTTCGGATAAGAATGAATGGTATAGGAGAATTAAAATAACTTAAATCATCACTTTTCGTTATTATAAAATGTATTTGAATTGTGTGTGTGTGGCTTTTTTGATCATCTTATATCTGTCTCTTAAACGGTCGACCTCAAATTTTAAGATTAAGGTACAGGTTGTTGTTATTGTATATGAGGGGCAGTTCCACCGGTAGTGGAACCACCCCTCCTATGTTGATTTTTTCTTTTTTTTTTGTTTTTTTTTGGTTCTTTTTTGTTTCTTTTGTTTTTTTGTTTTTATTCTTTTGTGTTTTTACCAATACTATTATATTATATTAACACAATTTATTACTACTATTTAAGTGATAACAAATAAAAAAAAAAAAAAAAATCTACCTTGTTGTTGTCCAACATCAAAATTGGGGTAACATGAATGAAAACTAAACTCGTCAGGTTCTAGTTAGCATAGAATTTGGGAAAGACTAAATACATATAAAGTTTGGATACTACAAAAACATTTTAACATTTTTTTGCAATCATTGGAAGCTACGTAAAGACAAACAATCATGTTAATTTACGATATTAATTTTAAATGATCATTAGTCAGAATAGGTGTAACCATTTTCTCACAAACAAATTATCAAACACCAAAGCATACATTAAGAGGATTACTTACCCAAAACCTTACGTTTTCAAAGCCAAACAAAGGTGTAAAAGAGAACTACGATTAAATTCTTGATTCCTTCAATTGTCTAAGAATGACGATGAATATAGAAAAGGATTAGTATTTAGCAATATAAAAATACAAAAAATAACACCAAGCATGCATTAAGAGATTGGAGTAGGATTACATACCCAAACGCTTATGTTTTCAAAGACAAACAAAGGTGTAAAAGAGAACTGCGAATCACACTTGGTTCCTTCAATTGTCTAATCTAAGACTGATGATGAAAGTAGAAAAGGATTAGTATTTAGTAATATAAAAATACACAATTCTTACAAATTGTTTTAAGAAACTCAATATTGCTGGGAAAACAATTCTTCAATATTTAGGAAGCGCATTGCTGTAAAATCCAAACTCTAGCTATTCCGTTTGCTATTTTAGGGGAAAATTTTGGTAAGAGGGAGATATTTAGATATTTCTCTTGTTGATATAATCAGTATAATCGGAAGGTGTATATTTTTTGTGGAGTAGATAGATAGAAATTGCAAAATCAAAGGTTAAAAATAGAGTCAAAATGAAATGATTAATTTGTAGAAATTTGCAATTGGGTCGCCATCTTGCAGGATTTAGGAAACAAGTGTCACAATAGAGAGCTATATCTTGAAAAGCTCATAAGCAGCGATAGGAATTGTAGCAATTTCTAAATAGAAAACAATTGCTATGTTGCATATGTGTGAGCATGAAAGTATTGTGCTTGGATTTCATTTAAAAATAATGGTTTTATGATAAAAATTTTAGAAAAATTCAGATTTAATCATAAAAAAGTTTCTTTCGAATTTAAAGAAAAAAAGAAAAAAAAGGCATTATCTACCATGCATTTGTGCGAGAGAAAACCAAAAAAAAAAAAAAGAACAAAAAAAGAAAAAAAAAAGAACAAAAATTAAAAACAAAAGGAAAAAAAAAGCACAAGATAAAAAGAATAAAAAAATAAAAAAATAAAGAAAGCAAAATAGAAAAGAACAAAAAAAACAAATGAAAAAAGAATAAAAAAACAAAATGAAAAAAAAAATTTCAAGATAGGAGGGTGGTTCTACTGGCTGTGGAACCGCCCCTCCTATATTTATTTTTCTTTTTGTTTTTCTCTTTTTTTTTTTAAATCTTTTGTGTTTTTATTCTTTTATTTTTTTGTCTTTTTTTTTTTTGTTTTTCGGCCACCAGCGTAGAGGGATGGGCACCAGCCCCCTACTTGCATGGGTGCCTGCGCATAGGGGCAAGTACCAAGCCGCTGCGTGCGCGGGCACCCACGGATGGAGGGGGCGCCTGTTTCGTGGGTGATAATTAATATTAATTAATATTATATTATATAATATTTATAATTACTGATATAAAATCATGTAATTAATAATATACCATATTATCTAAACTATTTGATACTGTAATGCAATTTTAGTGCTTGTTGTTATATGTTATTATCACTTGTTATTATAGTTTATCACTTATTGTTATATTTTATTACTTGTTACCGTCCATTACCATCCATTATAGATATATCACTCTGTTATTTTTTGTTACTATATTATTATCACTTGTTACCATGCATTATAGTCACATCACTACGTGTCATTTATCGTATTATCACTTAATATCATACATACATTATAACCATATTAATAAAATAATATCATTTTATATCATGCATTATTACCTCTTATTATCACTTATTACCACTTGTTATCATATCATTTCATGAATTATTATCACTTATGCATTACATTATATTATGAAGTAAATGGACTGTCATTACATTACATTTCATTTCATACGTATACGCATCTCATCCTACTCTATCAACTTCATCATCACATTACATTACATTTCATATGTATACACATCACATCCTACTCTATCAATCTCATTATCGTCATTTATGTGTGTTTATTCATCTCCTCTATCTTCATTTTCAAGATTAATATTTATAATTTTATGTAATATTCAAAAGTAATACACATTTTGTTAAAAATAGTTACCGAAAATATTTTAAATATTTTTAATATTCATTCGCATAGTAGATGATATTTAAAGTGTAATGAAAGTTAAGTTAAAAATGAGGTTTGAAAATTTATTGGTTGAGTTAAAATTTCTATTGATTTTGAGATCTTTGAGAGAAAGAAAAATTTTGAAGTTAATATAATATATTTGAAATTAGATTTTTAGAGACAATTTCAAAACCCATCTTTTTTTCTGCGATTTTTTTACACTTTTTATCCTCTATTTTTTCATTACACGCATTTTTTTTCATTATAATCCTTACCTATTTTAGTCATTACTCATGCCTCATATTTTTCATACTTTTAGTTGGTCGCATGTCTTTCCTTAAGATTGTACAACAATTTATATAATTTTTACAAATTGTTATCATGTAATTTCATGCAATTTTAATAATTTTTACTAGATAAAGTAACTTAAAATATAGTCATAACAAGATTTAGACTATATTTATAAGATACCACTTAATTTAAAATTTATTATTAGATTATTTCCAAATTAAATTTTATTATCAAAATCTAATATTCTTGTGAGATATGATCTACTTATAGAGTGAGAGTTTTGATAGGTCTGGATGTTGAAAATATAGTATAGATTTTGGTTGAGTGAGAGTTTTTATTAAAAGTATGTTTGGTTGAATAATAAGTTTTTCATAGATTTTGAGAGTTTAGGGAGAAAGGGAGAGCTTTCAAAGGAATGAGAGAGTTTTGATGGTTTTAAGGGATGTTGATCACCTTATTTTCACAAATAATTTTAAAATCCGTCATTTTTTAAAATTTTGTCTCTCACTCACTTTTATTTTACCTGCCTTTTAGTTACCCGACTTTTAGTTTTAGTTTAGATTGGCAATTGAATCGGGCCGACCCAAGCTTGGCCCGTTTTGAAGGGCCGAGCTCAGCTCATTTTGGAGCCCGACCGAGTTTGGGCTCAATATTTAGGTCCGTTTTAATTACAGACTGAGCCTGAACATTATTAGGCTCGACTCGAATTAAGCCTGGCCCACATAAAAATTTAGATATGTTTAATACACTACCCAAGAATTTTACTTTCTAAACCCAACTAAGCTTAAAGAGAGGGAGAGAGATCGATCTTGTCTTGTAATAAAAAAAGTGATCTTCTCTACCTTCCCTAACCCAACTAAGCCTCATTTCCCGAGAGAGAGAGAGAGAGAGAGAGAGAGAGAGGAGAGTGTGTGTGTGTGTGTGTGTGTGTGTTCTTGTCAAGGTCATCAAAGGCCATCACTAAGAGCACTTTTCTTTTTCTTCTTCAAAATCTACTTGCTGAACTTCCCATTACTTCATGAAGAGAGGCAAGAAGAGATAAAGCACCACAACAAAGCACCACGAAACCATTTCTATGGTTAGGGCTTCTCTCTCTCTCTCTCTACAGGATCCCTTCTTTTCCTTCAATGAAAAAGAAAAACTTTATTCACTGCCCTCTCCTTCTCCTCTGCCTCATGTGCTTTCCTTTTTCTCACACTCTCTCTCTATACTCTTCTTCTTCTTCTCCGATTAAACTTCTTTTTTGATTAAACGAACACTCTTCTTCCTTTCAAGGTCAAAGCTTGACCTTGTTGGATGATCCATCACTAAAGCACTCTTCTTCTTCTTCGAATCTGAAGTGTCTTTCCATATGGAGATACTGGATTTTTTTTTAGAGAGAGAAAATGATAGGTTTTGTTTTTGCCTCCATTGTTGAGTTCGATGAGAGAGACTGCGCGGTGGTGGATGCTATCTTGTGCCTACAGTGTGTATTGGTTCGCCCCTGCCTCTCTCTTTCTGATTTTTTTTTTAATATTTCATTCAAGTTCGAGCGTGACCCGAAATAGGCCCAAGGCTCTTTTATTTTTTTGGGCCGAGCTCGAGCCTTTCGATTTTTCTCGAGCTGGGCTCGGGCTGGGGCCTGGGCCCACAAAAATTGACCAGGCCGAGCTCGGGCTTCACAAAGCCCGGCTTAAAAAGCCCAATTCCCAGGCCTAATTTTAGTCTTATGCCTCATTGTCAATCCAACATTTATTCATTTTTTGTCATGTTATTGATCCAAATTACATGTTTTATCCGACGACTGGACCTAACTCTAAAACAGACATATCACTATATCACATAACTTAAAATTATATCACCAATTATTTTAATTTTAATTTAATATTATAAATAATCAATTACTTTTAAAAAAGGTAAAACAAAAATATTAAAATAAATTTTTGATAATTTCTTTTTCAACAAAAGAAAATAAAATGGAAAAAAGAAGAATCATAAAATAACAAAAAACTAGAAAAATCATAAAATTAATATTACCAAAAATATAGAAAAATCATAAAATTAATATTACTAAAAAAATAATTTTTTAATTTTAAGATAATTTTTTATTTGTGCAGGAAAAAAAAAAGAAAGTTAAAAAGAAGTGTAGCAAGAGAGAGAGAGAGAGAGAGAGAGTTAAAAAAAAGAATAAAGAAAGTTAAAAGATAAGTGTTAAAAAAAATACCTAAACAAGGAATCATAGGAGAGATGGTAGAACCGTGAGAGAGACAGTGGAACCATAGACTATAATATAGTCATTGATAGTAATCGATAGTAACTAATGATAACTTATGTTATGATTTTATAAGTCACAATGGGAGGCGATGGAACTGTGGAGAGACGATGGAATAGTAATGTTGGGTGATAATATAGTGGTAGTAAATAGTGATAAAAAAATTTTAATTTTAATTTTAATTTAATATTGTAAAAAATAAAAATTTTAACATAAGATATTTTTTTTAAAAGTGTAGTAGGAAAAAAAATAGAGAGAGAGAATTAAAAAAATAAAAAAAGTAACACATGAGAGGCGCGGTGTACCTCGCCTACCGCGCCTCCTGTTTGCTTCTTTTTTTTTGTTTTGTTGTTTTATTTTTTTTGTATTTTTTTGGTTCATTTTTTTGGTTTTTTTTGTTTCTTTTTTTTTTTTGTTTTTTGTTTCTTTTTTTTTGTTTTTTGTTTTGTTTTTTGTTTTTTTGTTTTTTTGTTCTTTTTTTGTTTTTTTGTTTTTATTATTTTTTTCTGTTTGGTTTTTATTTTTATTTTTTTGTTTCTTCCTACTAGTTACCACTATATTACTATTATTTATTATAAACTTAACACAATTAAATTACCACTATATTATTACTATATTACTATTAGTTATCCTAAACTTATCACAATTTTAGTTACCATTATATTACTATTAGTTATCACCATAATTTATCATAAAATTACAACATGTTATCTTTACCCATAGTACTGACGACAATTAATGACTATCTTAATTAAATATTCCTTTTACAAATAGTACATTAAATAGGTTAGAATAGATATAGATTTATGCAAACGATATGATTTAACTGTTAGTAAAAAAAAAAAAAAAACTCATATAGTAACTTTTACAAAACCATCACTAAAGGTTGTCACATTTGTCGATGACAAATGATAACCGTCCGAATGATAGAATAATTTATACAAATAGTATTATTAAGTAGATAGAAAAGAAGAGTTATATAACGATTGTTTTCAAACTGTCTCTATACACTGTTATATTTAAGGACCACAACTGATAGCTGTCAGAATTGAAGATCATTTTTTGCAGACGGTTTTGTTACTTTACGGATGATTAATAAATTCTTTCTGACTGACAATTTTATACCATCGAAAAATGTATATATTTCCTAACGGTTTTGTCAAAATCGTATCTAAAGATCATAAAAAACCGTCACTAAAACTCACTGACAATAAAAATCACCGTCTGTATACTACTTTAATTTTGTAGTGTCATTTCAACAGAGTGATGAAATTTTACAAAAACATTCTGAATATATGTGGATGCTGAAAATATAGTATAGATTTTGGTTGAGTGAGAGTTTTGGTTGAAACTATTTGATTGAGAGAGAGTTTATATATATATATATATATATTTATATATATAGATTTTGAGAGCATTGAGGGGGAGGAGATGAGAGCTTTTTGGGAGAATGAGAAGGAATGTGAGAGTTTTGATAGTTTTAAGTGATATTGACCGCCTTATTTTCATAAACAATTTCAAAAACGCCGCCTTTTTTTAAATTTTATCTCCCGTCCATTTTTTGACACTTTTATTTTACCTGCCTTTAGTTACTCACCTTTTAGTTTTAATTTTAGGTTGTTCAAAAACTCACCACATTCAATGCAAGCAATCCTAAATTGGTTCATTTTCTCTCACGTTGTCAATCCAAATTGGATAAATTATATCTGACGGTTGGGGCTAATCCTAAAATAAATATATCACCATATCACACTACACTAGTGGAATGTTTTTCAACTTAAAAAATTATATAATATTGATAATTATAATATTATTATATAATATTGATAATTACTAATTTTATGTAATTATAAATAGAAATCATGTAATATTATTTAAATTACTAATATTGATAACTATAATGTTGACGTTGTACCAATTTTTAATGTGTGATTCATTGTAACAATTGGTCATAATATCCAATTGATCAATAAATTGTCATAACGTAATATTGCAATGTATTGATTGGTCATAATATCCAATAATTGTCATATTTTCATATTATAACACTAAATTATATTGAATTGTCATAATATCATATTTTATTGATTATATTGTAATGTATTAATTGGTTATAATATCTAATAATTAAATTAATTTCATATTATAATATTAATTTAAATAACTTCTTCCATTTAAATAACTTCCTCCACGCGCATGAGAGAACAATGTCACTTGATCCAACGATTAATTACAATGTAACACTGTGTAAATTGTCATAATATACATATTGTATATAACAATTGGTCAATAAATTGTCATAATATTTCAAATAACTTTCTGCATTGGTCCAATGCATGAGAGAATTACAAGGTGAATTATAATGCCAATTCAACTTATACAAAACTGGTCCATTACAAATAGTAATAATGTAACATATTGACAATGCCACGCACGGTGGACAACGCATGCCTGTGTGGTGGACCGTACATGCCAGCGGTAGACCGTGCAAGAGCGTGGTGGACCGTGCATGCCTGCCCGGTACACCGCGAAGGAGGGTGCACGGTCGACTGTGCATGCCGTACGGTAGACCGCGCAGGGGTGCAATGAATCATAGTCCACCGCAAAATTATAAATATTTTAATTATAATTTAATATTATAAATAATCAATTATTTTAAAAAGACAAAGTAAAAATTTTAAAATAAATTTTTGAATTTTTTTTTTTTGCAAAAAAAAAAAGAAATGGAAAAAATGAAGAGTCATAGAACCATGAATTTCCAACATAAAATTAATATTTTCAAAAATTTTGAATAAATTGAATTAAAAACAAAATGGAAAAATCATAAAATTAATATTACCAAAAAAATAATTTTTTTAATTTTAAGATAATTTTTTATTTGTGTATTTAATTTTTATTTGTTTATATGTTTTAAGGAAGGGGAAATTAGAGCTAAAAGGATTAAGAAAGTAAAAAAAAAAAAAAAAGAGTGTAGCAGGAAAGAGAGAGAGAGAGTTTAAAAGAAAAGAATAAGGAAAGTTAAAAAAGTAGTATTAAAACAAAACCAAAATGTTTAAATAGGCACAGTCTATTGTGCATGTGCGCGATAAACTGCGCTTGTTTTGTTCTTTTGTATTTTTTTTTGGTTCTTTTGTATTTTTTTAGTTCTTTTTTTTTTCCTTTTGTTCTTTTGTTTTTTTGTTCTTTTGTTCTTTTGGCTTTTTTTTTCTTTTGTTCTTTTGTATTTTTTTCTTCCGTTTTGTTTTTTTGTTTTTTTTTTTTTTAAGGAAGTGGAGTTGATGAACTCTTTTTTTTTGTTCGGAAGTGGGAGTTACATTGGGCTAGTATCGTGCACGTGTCATTGATTTTTTTCCCTACATTTTTTTGTGTTTTTTTGTTTGGTTAATTTGCGTTAAAAATATCACTTCTCATCTTTTTTTCTTTATAATCTATATCTATTTAATAATACTAATCGGATTTGTGTTTGGCGATCGTAGACAGCTGTCGAGCTACTATAGTTTTACCATAATTTAAATTACTACTATATCACTACTAGTTACCACTATATTATTACTAGTTATCGTAAATTTATCATTAGTAGTTACTACTGGTTATCACTTACCACAATTTAAGTTACCACTATATTACTAATAATTACCATTATATTATTGCTAATTATCGTAAATTTACCACTATATTACAATTAGTTATCATAAATTTATCACA
Source organism: Dillenia turbinata (assembly GCA_037126225.1). Classification (NCBI taxonomy): domain Eukaryota; kingdom Viridiplantae; phylum Streptophyta; class Magnoliopsida; order Dilleniales; family Dilleniaceae; genus Dillenia; species Dillenia turbinata. Next base: position 14,471,714 of record JBAMMX010000008.1, on the reverse strand, counting down.
ATTTAAATTACCATTATATTATTATTAGTTATCACTATATTACTACTATTTATCATAAACTTATTATAATTTAATTTACTACTATATTACTACTTGTTATCACTATATTACTATTCATTATTGGAAAATTATCTTAATTTAAGTTACCACTATATTATTACTAATTACCATTATATTACTATTAGTTATCGTAAACTGATCACTATATTATTACTAATTAGCATTATATTACTATTAGTTATTATAAACTTATTACAATTTAAGTTATCACTATATTATTATTATATTACTACTAGTTATCCTAAATTTATTATAATTTTAGCTACCACTATATTACTACTATTTATTGTACTCTTACCACAATTTAGTTATTAATACCTATTACATGTGTCATATAGTGTCACACTTACTGACGACAGCTAATAATCGTCCTAATTGAACATCTCTTTTACAAATGGTGCAATATATAGATTAGTATATATATAAACTTATATAGATAGAATGGTTTAGCCGTCAGTAAAGAAGACTCATATAGAGACTCTTTCCAAACTGTCACTAAAAATTGTCATATTTATTGACGAAAAGTGATAACCATTCAAATAGTAAATGACATTTATAGATGGTATTATTAATAAGACAATAAAGAAGAGTTATATAGAAACTGTTTTCAAATCGTCTCTAAATACTGTTATATTTATTGACCACAAGTGATAACTGTAAGAATTAAACACTACTTTTATAGATGGTTTTGTTACCTTTATTGATGGTTGATAAACTTATCCTGACGAACAATTTTATAGCATCTGAAAATATATATATTTCTCGACAGTTTCGTTAAAAGCGTCTCTATAAATCATAATATACCGTCATTAAAACTCACCGATAATAAAAGTCACTGTAAGTATATGGTTTCAATTTTGTAATGATGATAAAAGGGAAGTAAAGCATGTTAATGGGCTTGAACTGCATAACATGGATTGTTGGTTTGATGATGATTCACCTTAGTATTAAAATGTAATCGGAATTGTAGAAAAGAAGGGAGAATTAAGAGAGAGAGAGAGAGAGAAGAAAAGATATAGAAGAGAGAAGTTAAAGAGAGAAAAAAGCAAGAATTTCATTTCATTTCCTAGTTACTATTCTGCATTTTGTTCTCAATATATGTACAATCATTAACAGTTTCTTGACTATCTAAACAATTTTGACTAATTTTGATTATAGTTATAAATTCGATTATTATAGTTGGATTTGCTAAAGGTTAGTTAGGAAACTAGCCGTTGAATTTGAAATTTCAAATAGTTGTTACAGGATGTTAGTAGGCTTAGTGGACCTGGTTAGATATTTTGAACCTAGTTTGACCCATTTTAACTCCACTTAAATATATGTGCCTAAATTAGACTTTGGACTCTAGGTGATCTAGTTTGACTCAAGTTAGCCCAGTTCATTCGGACTAACCTAATTGGACCTGATTTAACCCAATTGTATTGATTTAGCTGTAATGTTATTCGTTTAACTAGGTTTGACCTTGATAGGCTTCGGTTAGGTCTATTGGACCAAAAACCCTAGTCAGTCCTAGTTTTGTACTTGGTAAATAGTTTGGACAATTGATAATCTTGGTTATCATTCGAAGAGGATGAGGGGCTTTGGATTCTATGTCTTAGTGGCAAGCGATGGACATAGATATGGCGACTTATTTTACTTAGTAGCACCTTTTATTATTATTTTTTATAGTATTAATAATTATTTTCGTAGTACAATAGCATCTAGAGTGGGATATCATTGTATATTATGTTGAAATTTATATGTGAAATTTGCATCACTTGGTTTATATTCTGTTTATGTGGAGAGCTCTCTCATTGGGTTCATTGGAAAGCTATTGGATTTTGAACTTGTGACTCTAGTTTTGGGATATTGCCATAGTCTTTGGTCTTTGGATAGTTTACGGAATGATCTGTCGTGCATTTTATGTCATTTATATCCATCTTTATATGCCTCTACTCTTGTGGTTTGGGTGTCACAGGATCAACAGAAATCCACTCCAATGCATGCTCAAGTGGTCGAGCTCTATTGACAGCCAAACTTACTCAAGTTTAGGAATGTTGTGTTTGCAGGCAAATTCCATAAGATGGTGGAAATTGTTTCAAAGCTATGCTAATTTAGGAATTTTTTTTCCAGAAATTAATTAGGAGAATATAAAATTGATATATATATTTTTAATTTTATTAAAATTCAGATTATTATTCTCAAAAACCCCAATGAAGATGACAAGGTTTTGAATGGAATCCTCCTAATTATGGATTTGACAAAGAAAGAAAAAAAAGCCTCATTTTGGGACCACTAAAACAATTTTTGAATTTTAGAGTTTTGATTATCCATCTCAATATAGTAAAATTTATATCATGTAAATAAGTCTTAAAATTAATAGACAGTCGAGTTAATAAAATAAGGTATTAAATCGTTTAATTGGGTTTAAAATTTAAAAATAAAAACTATATTATAAGAATTTAGTAATGGATAAAAGGGTAGCCTTAATGTAAGAAGAGCCCAAGCGCATGGTTTCATAGGGGGAGGTACCAAGGATATTTATTTATTTTTATTTTTATTTTTCCAATTCTAAGGATTTCTCCGGCATAGAAATTTATTCAAAACCCTAATAACTCTCTCCCTCCATCGAATTCGAGGAAAACTTCCAACCAGGGTTTTCTCTTGATCCTCTCCTTCCAAGTCCCCCACACAACTACACTACATAAAACTTTCATGTTTTATTTACGTAGGCATTTTCGCCTGTAGTATAGGAAGAAACCCTTGGGGGCCAAGAATAAGATGGAGACGGAAGACATACTACAAGAGCTGCTCAACGTGGAAGTGGAACTCCAAGAAGTCCAAGGTTTCAATTTTTTTCTTCAATTTCAAACCATTGGCGTTTCCCAATCTCACTTGGACTTGTTCTGTTGTTTTCGCATCCGTGCAGAGCAGATAAATGCGTTGATTGGTCGTCAAGAGAAGTTGCAGGAGAGGAAATCCGAACTTAAGTCAGTGTTGGAAGCGTGCGGTAGTGATTCGGGAAGCGCGAGCAACAATGGTGGTGGTGTTGGTGCTGTTGAGGATTATTCGGGTACATTTGATTGGGATGCTGAAGCTGAAGATGTTAGGTTAAACGTTTTTGGGATTTCCTCTTACCGTGCAAATCAGCGCGAGGTCTGTTTTCTTTTGCATTCCTGAATTTCTTCTGGGTCAAATTCCATTGATTTCTTTTGCTCTCTGAATCTTTGAATCGAAATTTGTTCCATTCTAGCTCCAATTAATTTAGAGCATTCTCATGGTCATGGCTTAGTCTTCCTCCCATTGTTTAGTTCAATTCCATGATCATGCTGCAGTTTCCTGTCATGTTTCCAATGTCTGCCTAATAATGTGTGAGCAATTTATACTCGGGTAGGGGTAGGATAGGACATCCCAATAAATTGTGTCTTCTTACCACTCTACAATTGAGTCCTCACTCAAATAGTCTATTGGTTGGATTGAAGTGGAGAAATTGTTGATCTAGCCCAACTTTATTTAGCTCCAGGTAATTGCCGTCTAGAGGCCATTTTGAGTACATCAAGAAGTTTTTGAGAAATCACATTGCTATTGCTCAAGAAAGAGATTACAAGAGGACAAGGAATCCTGAAAACAAAACTTGAAGGAAACAAACAGCGATAGGAGAGCACTCCTAGTCCAGTAAGAAAAACTTGCCAATCTTTCTATACATGAAAAAAAAAAAAGAGTAAAACTACTAAATAAACCAGTCCTCTAGCCCCATAAAGAAGCTGGAGAGACCACATTATTACCAAATTAAATAGAACTGGAAGAAAACAATCATTGCAAATACTTGTTTTCCTCTCCAACAAAAGGCATCAACAATGGGCAAACCTAGAACAAAACCAAAGAATTTAGGCATCCTCGGTCATTCCAAACGCTCAAAGTTTGATAAGAAGGATCTCATTCTAAATACCTGGAAAAATTCAACTTCTGCCATACATTCTAACAAGATGATTTTAGATGGCCTAGCATAGTCACAGTGAAGGAAAAGGTGATTTCTGTATCCCTTTTTTGATAGAAAAAGAAGAATATATTAGATGAATAAAGAATGTATAAAAATTTCCAAGGATAAAAAATCCTCAGAAATAAAAAAGAAGAATACAACACAAGACCAAAATAGCTAATGTACAATTGCTTTCCAGACGCTCTTCAAGTCTTCTTGAGAATGATCATTATAAATTACAGAGGCATTGGGCCATAAATAAGTATAGAAGGCTATTTTAACAAATAAAAGAGAAGCTTCAAGAGTTCAATTAAGGAAAATTCTATCATTCCGCTCTCTCCAAATACACCATGGAATGATTAAAGTGCGCATTTCCACAACAATTCAGCATCTTCATTCTTCCCAAAACATCCAAAATCTTTAAGGAAAAAATCAATGAGTCTTCTTTGGCATTTGGCACATGTGTTATCTTAGAGAGCCATATAAGGTTTTCTTACTTATAGTAAATCATAAATATTAATTCGATTAAGGATCAAGTGGAGCCCTGCTCTTCCAGCCAAGATCATTGAAAAGGAAAAACAAATTCAGCAATTAATAAATGAGTCAGATGGTTAAAGAATAATTTGCAAGTAAAGGAACCAGAAGCAATGGAGTTTCCATGTCCTCTTATCTTAATCAACGAATCAGGATAAAGGATTAAGAAAGTAAAGCGAAGATTTGAGCTCAAAGTCTCCTATCATTATGGTGACAGAAGAAATGAAGATACCAAGGACAAACATTCATTATAGAGAATTCTAAAATTGGAGATAAGGGATCATGAAGACTAGAAACATAGAATAACCTGGGATCAGATACCCAATCCATTAGAGAATTCTAGGGAAAGATACCCAATCCATTGATCCTCATTAAAAAAAAAAAAGAAAAATACAATTAATAGTACTTCACCCTGTAGAAAACATGAATAATAAAGAAAGAAAGTGTTTATGAAATAAATTTCTGATGTGCATAGGTGACATTATATCCAACTATGGCATCCATCTGTTTGGTTGAAGGTGATATTGCTCCTAATTGCTTTGTGTGATTAGGAATCTGGTTCTAGGGCAGATCCCCATAGCTATTTCCCAATGAGAGCAATGGTATTGGACACCACATTACCTAGACCAAGACCGTCCTCATTTTTTGATTTGCAAACATAATAAGAATGAAATGTGCAACGTACTCCTTTTCTTCTGGAGGAGATGAAAGTGCATCTTCTGGGGAGCATCACTCTGTGGAGTGAGGAGTACAACAATGTAGGCAGGGAGTAGAAAATCCAACATGTTTTCTTTTCTTTCTATATATATTGTGGATATTATTTAGGATATTTGGTGCCAAAAATGATTTGACAATTTGTGGGCTATTAAATATATTTATGGTGGTTTAGGTTGATTTACACTGTATTTTAATCATTTAGCAACAACAAAAGCTGCTGTTTATACATGTTAATGTAAAGGTAATATATGTAATGAACCAGCTAAACATGGCCCATGAACAAGGGCAACATGCAGCAAAGTAAAATTGGGTGTCTCAAAAATTCCCAATCATGAATAAAAAAACAAATATCCAGATATAACAATCATGTAAAGCTGTGGGATCAAACTAAACATGGTGCATGGAAACCAACACGAAGGATCTGGCTAAGACAAAGGTGGTCCTTAGTTACATCTAGCATCACTACATGTCTCCTCAAAACTCTATAGTTTCTAAGAATAAAGCTGCTGGCCATTGATTCCTTACCCATATGTCTTACCAAATCCGTTTTATGCAATATACAAAAACGTAAATAGAAAACAGGGATGTAAGTTACAAAGCAAAGCCAATAATCCACATGATCCATCGGTCAGTCTGCATAGGGTAAAACAAAATAGTATATGGCTGCACACGTCTTCACGGACGCAACAATCCCCGACTCCTGGGTAGTGGAACATAAACAGACTGCCGCAGTTCACTTGGACTTTGTGGGGTCGACTCTGTAGGGAGAGCTCTCACAATAGATAGAGAATACACGACACACAACAAATGTGCAACATATATCACATGATAAGTCCCGTCCATCATGATATGTATATATAAATACTGATTTTAAATATAATAACAGGGTAAGTGGGTAGAGAACAAATGAAGAGTTGGCCACATGCATGCCTATCCATTATCTGGCAAGGATGGAAGCATAATCATAGAAAATTCAAAACACACAATTGTATACCACAATCACAAAATATATAACCAGCATCTAAAGAACAAACTAGGGCTTTAACCAAAGTAGGTCCAATGGTACCCGCCATGGTCAAACTGAGCCAAAATGGGTCAAACTATGCCAAACTAGGTCAACTGGGTCATACTTGGTCAAACAGGTAAAACGAGATCATACCGAGTCATGTAGGATCAAATTGGATCATATCAGCTCATGCTGGATCAAATTGGGCCAATCTAGGTCATGATGAGTCAAACTGTGTCAAATCGGATTAAATTGGTCTGGCGGGGTTAAGTCTAAGTCACATGGTTCAAGCATTCAAAAGTGGGTGTCAAAACTAGTTCACTTATGGTCCACAACATGTTCTCTGGTCCACTTTGTGTTTTTGGGGAAAAAGTGTTTTGTGTGGCAAGCCCAAAAGTAACATGGTCTAACAATAATTAATGAGGCCTGAGGCAGGTTTGACTAAACTCAGGTGTTACATAAGTTCAACATAAATCCACAAGATTTCCAAGGTTTAAGACTACTAAAGTCCAAAAAATGGCACTAAATTCTTAAATCCACATATCGTTCAAGTCCAAGTTCAAAAAGGTCCCCGGTCCATGGGCTGCCACCCTGTTTGGCCTGCCCAGGCTGCCCTGTGGCAGCCTGAACGGGGTGGTAGCCACATAATGGGCTCCGTTACAGCCCACAAATGGGCTGCACCTGGCAGCTCTGCGGCTGCCACTCAGAGAGTCTTACAAATGAAAGAGGAGAGATGAATTGGATTGGATACCACACAGCCAAAAATCATCCAAGCAAAACAACACATAGCATGACACAAGAGAATTAATGGGAAAAGATAGATTTTGAATCCAAATAATAGGGAAAGAGAGAGAACTTACCTCAAAAGGAAGAGTGGAGAGAGAGAGCATGAGAGGTGGCTATAGCGACTAGGGTCAAGTGGGGAGAGGGAACAAGAGGGGGAGAGAGAGGCGACTAAAAGGGAGAAAAGATGTATAAATCAAATAAAAGGCTTTTAGGTTAAATTCTTAGAGTGTTTATGAAAGTGGCCCATATGCGGAACTTTATGTAAATAATCGAAGGGTTTTCTTTTAGCATATTTTAAAACTATCAAGGAGCCCTCTGAACAAGGAGAGGCTTTGCAATGAGGTCTCCAGGGGGGAAAAGGTGTATTAACCCTTCAAATGAGGGTTAACACGCAAGAAAAATCGAAGAGACACAAACATAGGAAGCATCAACAAAGCTTAACCTCGAATTCAAGATTGAGGGAGGTTTTCTAACCTTGGAAAACCTTTTATAATGGGTTGACGTCTCTAATTTCCATCTTCTCCATTTATCCTAAAGGGCACTGCACTATGAAAATTTTGGATGATACAAGTTTCATTTTTTTGTCTTTAACTTTGCGCTTTATTTTAAATGTTGCTCTCATGTTGTGTGGCTATGCTTCATTGAGACTGTTTAGAGAGTGTCATCTTGTTGATACAAAGTACTAAAACTAATGTGCGAATCTAAATTTGTCTTGCATCTACACATTAAAGCCTTCTATCTATACACATACCTTTTTCTTTGAGCATTAACAAAAACAAATGTTTCCAGATAATAAATGCAATCATGAGTGGACGAGATGTTCTGGTCATTATGGCTGCGGGCGGAGGCAAGAGTCTCTGTTACCAGCTTCCTGCCATTCTTCGTGATGGAATTGCTCTTGTTGTCAGTCCCTTGCTTTCTTTAATTCAGGATCAGGTACTCTAAATTTTACCCTCTTCCAAGATATGAAGTCAGTTTCTTGCAAATGGAATATATATTATCTCACTAATGTGTTTTAGGTAATGGGCCTGACAGCACTAGGTATTCCAGCATACATGTTGACTTCAACCACTAGTAAGGAAGATGAGAAGTTCATCTACAAGGCCCTTGAAAAGGGCGAAGGTGAACTTAAGATACTCTATGTAACCCCAGAAAAGGTATCAAAGAGCAAGAGATTTGTGTCAAAGCTGGAAAAGTGTCATCATTCTGGTCGCCTCTCCCTAATTGCAATTGATGTATGTTATTTTGAAGATGCTAATGTTATTTTCAAGATGTTCGCTGCCCATGTATTCTTTCTTTTGGTCAGTAATTACATTTGCCATGTTTATAGTGCAAATTGTTGTCTCAACAGGTTATTCAACCATCTTCCTTGGTTGTGAAAATCCTTTACACTTTTTGCTTTGATGTTGCTGGAATTCAATTCAGATTGGTGCTAGTAAGTAGGATCCGTGTCTAAAGAAGGAACCATTGTTTTGAATAATTTATCGACACTTATTTGTTAATAGTAGTATTTTCATGGTCCGAACGAAAATCATATTGATTTTATCTCATAGAGTTTCTATCATCATTTTTATCAGCACTTTGTAATGCTTTACATAGAAACTCTGAAGCAATTACCATTCTAGAGGAGCCGTGCCAGAGTCAAAAGACACTTTCATATGACATTCATATGACACTTTGGAATACATGTATTTGACACAACTTAGCCATGTGCACAAAAAAAGTTTTTTTCAACTAGGCACTTTGAGGACATTTTCACAACACTTTAACAAACACTTGATGGCCAAAGTGATTTTTATATTTGTAAGGTATTACTAAGATACTGAAAACTTAATTGAGGGTAACGAAAAATTCAAAAGTAAAGTTATGATCTCCATAAAATGAAGGGACAATAAGGTTTTCTAGAGATAAATAAGTTAAATGTATGCAATATAATATTTTTTAAAATATTGATTTATAGACATAATTATTTTTTATATTTATACAATACTATATTTTAAAAAATATAATATTTTTAACATGTGTGTCTATGCCCTATCATGTCCTATGCCACTGAGCGGGACTGTGTCCCGTTGGTGTCCATGCATCAAAGCGTTAGAACATATTCAATTTGAAGATTTTTTATTTGAGAAGAGCTTATTGTGGGTGTTTCATTATTTGTGACATATGTAAGAATGTTCACACAGAAATTGTTGAGAATTATCTTATTATGCCCCTTTTCTGATTTTGTGTTCCGAATCATGCCATACTTGGTGCCTTTCACCATGAGTTAGTCAATTCATGGTTGACTTCTTGGGACATAAGAAAAATTTTCTTAGTGAAATTTGCTATGTTTGTGGTTTAACGTTAGTCAATATCATATAGCAAAAGTCCAGTTGAGACTGATTTCTTTTCTTTCTTCAATTTGACTCTGTTGAAAGTGGCTTTGGCTTCAATGTGGTGCATTAAGGAATGGCTTTTGTGTATTTTGTTTGAAATAGGAAACAAACTTTTATGCTTTGCTATTTCTTTTCAAGTCTTGAGTCTTTCTGAATTGCTTAACTATTGGAAGAGAATGTTTTACGTTTGTCTTACAGGATGTTATACCTTGCAGGAGGCGCACTGCTGCAGCCAGTGGGGCCATGACTTTCGGCCAGACTACAAAAACCTTGGTATCTTGAAAACTCAGTTTCCGGATGTTCCTACAGTCGCCCTGACTGTATGTTATTAAAGATTACCATATTCTCATTTTTGACATAAAATCAGGGTGTTTGCTTGTTTGCTGCTGGCTAATTAAAGCCTCTTTGATTTATTTCTGATTTCATAGGCAACTGCAACTTGGAAAGTGCAAATTGATCTCATGGAAATGCTGCGTATACCAAAATGTGTCAAATTTGTCAGCACAGTGAACAGGCCAAATCTTTTTTATATGGTACCGTTTTTGAGTATATTGGTTAATGGGTTGGAATCTTTGTTAATTTTGCGATTTAATGGCTAGAAAGCTAAGTGCAAATGCTGTAGGTGCGAGAAAAACCATCTGTTGGCAAGTTGGTTATTGATGAAATTGCTGAATTTATTCGAGGATCCTATCCTAATAATGAATCTGGGATTGTTTATTGCTTCTCAAGGAAGGAATGTGAACAGGTTGGTTATGGCTAACTTTTAATCGTTTTCTTGTGATTTCCTGAGTCCTGAGTTGCATAGAACCACTAAGGAACTCATGTGCTTGGATGCAGTTGTTGGCTTGAAAGTTTATTCCATATTGATTTTCAACTAATTTAATTTACATATTTAAATAAAGTCTCTTAAATGAAAATAGTTGAGATTAGTATGAAGTCTTGCAGTAGAAAGATAGTTTAACTTAATATTAGTAATCGTAATTTTTTTCAAAGTTGTTATGGATGTGAACCTTTGGAGAAATTGAAGAAGTTTGTTTAAATAATTTTCAAAAGTAATTTGAAAGACAGTAGCAATATTTTAATGAACTATTGGAAAATGTGCATTTTCTGACTTTTGTGCAAAAGGGACCTGGAAACTAGCAATCATTTGCTAATCCATTATTTATCGGCTAGTGGCAGATTTTTTTATGATCATCAACAACATCATCATCATCATTATTATACTGTACTGGCTGGGTTGGTTCGGTTTATTTGGTGTATACATATTCAAATTGGTGGATGTAATAATTTGGTGGTTATTTAGGCAAGAGGAGAATAATCGAGTGAAGTCAAGACATGAAAATTCTGCAAGTTCTCATATTTTTATTCTTATTTTTTTTTTTAAAAGAAAACCATGAAATAAAATAGAATGACTAAATTTAGAGATAATTGGTCAGTCCAAAATATGTTTAAAGAATGATTGGCAACTAATGTTAAAGATAGTACAATTTGCCTCATTGTGGTTCGTGTTTAGAGGATTCTAAAACTCTTAGCAAGAATACCATGATGGCCGTTATGTTTTACATTTTATTTAGGAATGCCCAGATTTTTTAGGAGCAAAATCTTCCTTCAAGTTTATAGTGGAGTTGGATAGTTATGATTTTTTGGTCTTCAATCGTTGGTGGTTTCAGAGGTTATTCTTTTCAATATATTAAAAGTCCTTGCCTTCATTTAGTTTTCTGGTCTCTCCTTTTTCTTGGAGGATATTGTATATTGTGTTTGAAGTGCCTCTAAGTAGATGCAAGGTCAGAGAGGCCATCTTAGAAGAAGTGTAGTGGAGATTTATAGCCCATAAAAATTATATTGCAAAACCTTTTTCTTGTGCTGTAATTCTGTCTATTTAGATAATGTCTTCATTTTCTACTAAAAAATGTCACAATATATATTGGGACCTCTAAAATTGACAATAAGTAGGGTTGAGAGTGCTTTGAAATATGCACTCTGTTTTAAAATTTACAGCAACTTCCTGTTGCATTTTGGTCCTTTGATCCTATTTTCTTTTAGACATTTTTTATTCTATAGACATCTTCTTTAATCTATTAAATTCAAGATCTACTTCCAAAGCTGATAGTTAATGAAATATTTATTTGTTGTTTGAGTGAGTATTATTGTCATTGAACATTGTTGAATGATGTTGGATATCCAAATGAGGGAGAACAAGTGTAGGTTGTGCTGTACTCCTGGATTGGGTTTGTGGCAGTATGTCTATGTGGGTTTGGTGCTCTCTCTTTATTTTCTTAGTTTTGTGTGTTCACAATTGCATTTCTATTATCTTATTTTAATTTTATCAATCCCTTATTGAAGTGATAAACAAACAAATTTAGCCTTTCCTGAACTATCAAGAAATGTAGGTGGCAAAGGAGTTACGTGATAGGGGAATATCAGCTGACTATTACCATGCAGATATGGATGTGAAAGCTCGTGAGAGAGTTCATATGCGGTAAGTTTTCTGACACAGTTTTTTTCTGACTTTGTCAAGCTTTATGCACTGGGCTGCCTTTTTTTCTGTGTTGTTGTTCTTCTATGTTGCAAAACAAAGGGGATACAGAGAACTGCATTACATAATTTTCTCCAAGCTACTTTGATTTGATATCAAGTGATCCTATTGTCATACATGTTGGTGACATATTCCACCTCAATGCATTTACATTTGGCATGCTTTAATGCATTAATATTTGTTATTAATTGTTCCAATTATTGTATTTTCTTGAAATCAAACATTTGAAATTTTCCTTACAACCGTAATTCATTTCTAGTTGGGACCATGGATTCAAATATTGGCCTTATTGGCCATCAAATAGGCCCACACATGTTTATATGGCTCTCCAGTAGGGTCTGAGTATGAAGCCTTAATTGTTTTAATGGATTGAAAAAAAAAGTGGCCTGTAATATCACAACTTTTCTATAGTTGGGATATCGATGCCATAGCCATAGTAGTCAAACCATGAAGCTATGGGAGAAAGTGATAAAGAATAGATTGAAATTAGAGATAAAGATATCTAAGAATCAATTTGGATTTATGTTAGAAAAATCTACTACGGAAGCTATTCACTTGTCAAGACATTTAATGGAGACATTTAGAATACACAAGAGAGATTTACATAAGATATTCATTAATCTAGAAAAAGTATATGATGAGGTTTCTAGAGATGTATTGTGGTGGGCGATAAAGAAAGAGATCTCCTTGAAATATATTAATTTTATTAGAGATATGTATAAGAGAGTTGTAAGTAATGTAATAACTTATGGGGTTTTAAGCGATAGCTTCCCTATTAAGCATTGGACTCTATCAAGGTTTGGTATTAAGTCTCATCCTTTTTGCAATAGTGATAGATGAAATCACAAAAAATATTCAAGATGAAATACTATGGTGTATGCTTTTTGCATATGATATAGTGTTAGTTGATGAAACTAGAGAAGGGTATTAGCGTTAAATTAGAGTTATGGAGGTTACACTAGAATTCAAAGGATTTAGATTGAGCAGGTCGAAAACCGAATATATGAGATGTAGATTTATCAGCAATCATCTGAATGATAAAGAAACAATTAGATTAAAAGAAAAAGATGTAACAAGAAGTGAACGTTTTAAATATTTTGATTTCATCATTCAAAATGATGGCAGTATAGATGAGATATGAATCATAGGATTCAAGCAGATTGGATGAAATTGAGGACATCTAGAGTTTTTTGTGAAAGCACGATAGCATTGCATTTGAAGGGAAAGTTCTATAGAACCACAGTTAGACCTGTACTCTTGTATGGTACCGAGTGGTAGACCATTAAATAACAACAAAAACAGAAAATGGTTATAGCAGAAATGAGAATATTTAGGTGGATGTGTAGCAAAATTAGAAGAGATTTATAATAAATTAGAAGTTAGTTCAATTGTGGATAAAAGACAAGAGTATCGTTTGAGGTGGTTTGAGTATGTGCAACGAAAACCCAAAGACGCACCAGTTAGGAGGACCGAGAATTTAAATATAGAAGATGTAGTAAAACGTAAAGGTAGACCATCGAAAAATTGGATGCAAGTTATTTGTAAAGGTATGATAGTTAATGGTTTAGATGAGTAGATGACCTTATATATGAATGAATGGTGTAGGAGAATCCGCACAAATTAAACCAACACATTTTTTCTCATATTTGTCTCTCAAATGGTTGACCCTAATTTGGAATTAAGGCTCAGGTGGTTGTTGTTGTTGTTGTTGTATCGATGCTATAGCCATAGCTTGGAAATGTGATCTGGGCCTAGGGTGAAAGGCAATGGTCCTACAACGAAGAATAGATTTTTTTTTCCTTTTTTTTTAATTTCTTTTTTAATAGAAAACAAAGATTATATTAGATATATGAAAGAATGTACAAGATTTATAAGGATAAAAAATTTTGGTATGAGCGCAAGAATAACAATATAAATTAATGGACAGTGGTTGTCCAATTCTTCTTTAACTCTTCTAAGCTACAATTCTTATCCATCCATGAGGGTTGAGTTTACCGAGATATCTATATATATATAAAGCTTATCCCATAGAAAAGAAGAATCAATTGTTTGATTGTTAAAAACTCTTATCATTCCTCTATCTCCAAACACGCGAAGGAATAGCCATAAACTCATGTCTCCGGATCAAGTGACCATTTTTCTTCCCTCCAGAACCCCTAAATCTTGTGAGAAATAAATCAAGATGGCTCCTAAGACAAACCCAATGATTCATAAGAAAAACATGGTTCCATATCTTCTGCGAAATACAACATTGTAGAAATAAAATGATCCTTACTCCTAGAATTGTTATAACACATAATACATACATCTGAGGAGATAGTTTTGCAAGGTCTCTCTTTTGGAGTGGTACATTGATATTAATCTTATTGAGAACCATGGACCTATTAGAAGCCTTACCCTCAATAACCCTTGAGTTCCAAGTAAAATCATTTAAATTAAAAGGAAGTTGCTGCAGAAGACTAATGAAACGATGAAAAAGATATTTACAAGTAAAAGCACCTGAAGTGTCAACACTCCAAAGCTTAATATCAGGAATATTGTGAAAAGGCTCATTTCGATGTAAGAGGGAAATTAAGGAAGAAAACAACTTATCATTTCTAAAGGAGTGAAAATGCGCAGAGCTAAAATGATCCTCCTAAATATAAAAATCTTTGATAGAGGCAGAATGAAGCCTATGCAACCTATAAAGTCAAGGAAAAGAAGTGGCCAAGGGCAAGTGTGTAATCCAAGAATCCTTCCGGATCTGAGAACCATTGCCTACTTTAAAAGACACAAAAGGAAGAGAAGTATGATTTGAATGAGAAATGAATTTCCATGGGCTGCAGTGAGAAGGGGAGGGAGGGGCTTGGTGTAAATAGTCCTGTTACTATATGCAACGAGACTAATTTCATGTTCTAGACCAATTTGTGAAATATTACATTAGAATGCTCTTGTGCACCTTCTTGTGCAAATTCTTGTTATCTTTTCTAGTTAGATTCGATCGAACCTTAAAATTATTAGGCCATGTTTTAACTTGCTCTCTATTAGGAGTGTTATTTTTTGGTGACAAATTTTTTTCCTCCATCTTGATCAATTGTTTCTTCCTAAATCTACTGTTGTTGTTCAGTCCA
Source organism: Dillenia turbinata (assembly GCA_037126225.1). NCBI lineage: Eukaryota > Viridiplantae > Streptophyta > Magnoliopsida > Dilleniales > Dilleniaceae > Dillenia > Dillenia turbinata. The sequence goes on along the minus strand of JBAMMX010000008.1, from coordinate 14,456,629 downwards.
TTTCCTTGGAAAGAGCTTCTAATGTTTATTAACTGTCTTTCATGATCCAGATGGAGCAATGGCAAGTTACAGGTCATTGTTGGCACGGTATGTATCACTTTAATTTATAACATATCCCATTTATTAGAAATTCCTTTTCTGTATGAATAAAGAGGTAAGTCGTGTGTCTTAAATAAATAGAAGTTTATTATCTATTCTTTTTGGTAAGATGAGAGAAATATGGTTATACAAGAATAATTTAAACCCTCACAAGTTACAAACTGGACAAGAAAAGGTACCAACAAAACTTTACTTGTTTTGCAGGTTGCATTTGGTATGGGAATTAACAAACCAGATGGTTAGTATGGTTACAATATTCTTTCCTTCTGTTACTTATGGAATAAGAAGATTAAATGACTAAATTAAGAGTGTGAAAAAAAGTTACAAGGGAATGTGGAGTGAATGACATATCTCTTATAACAAACACCCCCCAAAAAAACAATGGGCAATAATTTCTGAGAATTAAAGGGCCTCCAGTGATTGTCGTATTTCTTTCAAAAGTATCCTGTAAACACTTCCAGGCACTGAGGCCGTAGATTCTAGAAAATGATTTTATCTCACAGCAGATGAAAAATGAAGTGATTGTTCCCTGAAAATTGGTGCATTTCTCTTCTACCAATACACTAAATTATGGAGTGAGTGCTTTGCCCCAAACTTTGGGGATACTTAGTCAAACTAAATCCTTTAAACCAGGAAAGCTGAAAATGCTCTAGGGATCTTGGGGTTTCTGGACCTATATCTCACCCATCAAATTAAATACATTATCCAAAGGGAGTGAGCAACATGGCAACGTAAAAATAGGTGATCCCTTGTCTCCTATCACCAACACAACACTAATTTGGTGAGTTTTGTGTGGACTCGTGGCTTGCAGCAAGTTATTGGTATTTATTCTATTCTAGGGCTTAACTTAATGGGGAGCTTTAGTCTCGAGATTTGTTTATTAGAATAGAAAGAGAGGATTTTCCTCATTCTAGGTCCGAGTAAGAAATATATAGAAGAAAAGGACTCAAATTATTAACATGAAGAATTGAAAGCCTAAACCAGTGGATCATATCACAAGAGAGAAATAATTTCAATGGCATTTCTCTTATTTAGATTACAATAGAAGGGGAAATTCCAAGTGGGTGTGGACCATCATAAAAGAAAAATAGTGATGTGTGTATTATATTATGACGACAAAGCAAAAAATTTTAGATGCAAAGAGAGAGAATTTTCATCAATCCAAATATCATCCCTTAATCAAATTCAAGTTCCACTAGCAAATGAAATTACGAGTATACCTGAGATATAAAATAACACATGCACATGTAGTGATCGTCAATCTAACTGGTGCATCCCACCCATTTTCTTGATGGTCATCCTTATTCTTGTATCGCTGTGTGTCAAGAGAATGAGGTTCTAAGGGGAAATGCCAGAACTAATTTCCCTCTAAACTCATTCTATATTACATGGACACTTCTATGAATGAAGTTTGCGTGACATGTTCTTTGGATATGACACCATGTGAAACCTTTTAATTTAAAATAGTCTATAACTTTTTTGTAGCTTTGTCATGTTGCTGTTTCTGACACGTGCATCCATATCCATGCTATGTATGTTGTTAGACACCATATTACAAAGTCTTGGACCTCCCTTAGATTTCTGTTTATACCAAGCCTCCCAATTGACGTAATTATCCTTCTCTTCTTTATTGTATATCCTAATAAAACTCTCATCTTTTACATAAGGGAAGTACAATAGTTTTTCTTTATCCTTTTTGACATGATAAGCAATATTAGTCCATGTTATAATTGCAACGATAGAAATAGGCTGATATATATATATATATTTAAAGAATAGAAATAAATTGATAGTTTTTGGGTTAGATCCCTATGTGTCCCTTTCTATGATCTCTGTGTTGATTCAAAAATTCACATTTCGCATAATGTTTGAACTACAGTATTAACTGTCATGCCGTTGTTCTTAAGATTCATCTACTGAGTGGCTGTTTGGCAACTCTTAAAGTTTATGTTGTCAAACCACTTAAATTAAGTAGCTTTGATTGATTTCGAGGTATTTGGTAATTGAAAGAAGAAGAGGACAAATAGTCTTTCTATCTTAACTTTTCTTAAACACCTGAACAAAATCTCTTTTGCAAATTCTTTGTCAACAATAAAAATCGTTAGACAAAAATGTCTCTAGTGGATCCTACAAATGCCTTTTAAGCTACTTTGCTTATCCACCTTTTATTTATTTATTTATTTTTGAAAAATCTCTCATCTACTCTCTCTCTTCTGGAGTTCACATGTAATTGGCTCTCTCTCTCTCTATTATTTATTTTAATGATAATGTTGTTATTATATTGTAAAATCATTAGCTATTCTTATTTATATTATATTACATTACATTTTATTGTCAAAGTGAAAAATTAAACCATTTGATCATGGTTTTCTTGTTATTATCTGTTAACAAAAATTGTATTAAATTATACATAACTGAAATCCATAATGACTATGCATTATGTGAATGTTAATGCTTCCTATATATTTTAGATCAAGTATATTTTAACAACTCAAAAAAGCAAACATATATCTGGCTTTCTCCTATGCATTAAATTTAATAATGTCTCAATCACCGTCAGACAAAAATCAATAAAATTTTTAGAAACTTATTATGTTGGTTATTTTATCAACAGATTGTTTGGTAATTTTGGATGGGTTTTATATTTTGTTGAATTTTTATTGAGGGATAATTTTGTATATTTGCTTTCAATATTCTCTTTATAGCCTTAGATAAACGAATAGATTTATTTAAAAAATTTTATGTAGTTTGAGGGAACTGATTCAATTTTTCTCCCCCATTTGATCTTAAGGTCTCCCTGGGTTGTGCTTTCTTTTTCTTCTTGGTTTATATTCTCTAATTCAAGAGATATTTTGTCATTCAATGATCGGAAAGAATTTCCCTTTAGCTTTTCGTTTTTATTTTCACTAACATTTTCTTTTGAATTTTTATTAAAGTTTAAAAGAAGTAATTTTATTGGTGTACCCCATTGATAAATCTTATGTGTTATAAAGTAATACAAAATTCTGGAAAGAACCATGGTTCTAGATTTGATATAGGACGAATTAGCAATTTTGGTTAGGTTTTATTTTTTGTTGAATTTTCATTGAGGGATAATTTAGTATGTTTACTTACAATATAATCTTTATAACCTTGGTTAATCAAATACATTTATTTAAAAAATTTTATGCAGCAGCTTAGTTTCTTGGTGTGACCAAGCCCTTTGAGTCACTTTTGTCACAAATTTTTTATTTAAACGGACTTATCCGTAAAATTTTTTTCTCACATATAACTGTTGCCAAATGGAACCTCACTATAATTGGATATAAGATGTTAAGCATAACTTCATCTTAAGTGACCTACTTAGAGCCACCGGACTCATAGTTATGCACCCTGTTGCTGTTGAAGAAGCTTCGATGCATTTTGTCCTTTTCCCCTTTAATAGATTGCATAGTTGGTTGCAACATCATGTTTTGAACAATGAAAACTCTATGGTGGTCAGATTCTTTCATTTTTCCCATTGAGTACTTTTAGTGTGTGTATCCCACATGCTAATACATGCTTTGGTGCTTATGGTGAGGAATTGTGTAATAGAGAAAATAGTTGCTCATTCATGCTTAAAAAACAAAAATTTTCCGGAATTGTGCTATGATTACAACATCCAACCCCCGAGGCTTATGTCCATTAGTTTATTGGAGTGATTTCACCTCCTTTGAAAGTGGGCCTTCATAATTTCTTCTCCTTATTTACAAATGTGGAAACCATTGCTCCAGTGAAGAATTCCACTGTCCTGTATTGTGTTATACTTTATAAGTGCCTATTCTTTCGTGTCCCCTCTATCTTTCTCTTCCTCTGCAATGATCTGGAAGTTTGGCCTTTACACTCAAGTTTACCATTCTGGAATGTAAAACGTTTTATTTCTTGTGGTTGTTTGTAAATAGTGTAAGCTCAGGAAGCTTGAAGCAAAGTTTGTGGATAGTGTGCAAATGTAGAAGTTTGTTTGATTTGATGTACACTGCTATGCAGATGTTTTGGTCATCAAGTTGCGTTTGTGGGTATATAATATTTTACCCTTCCATTCTGTTGACGAGGAAATGCTAAAAGGATGAAGAGGGGATAGCATCAATCTTGTACAACTGTTAACATTGTTTTACAAGTGGCATTATTCATTATTCTTTAGGTCAATACTATGCATCTTATTTCACTGTACTCATACTGTGCTTATTCTTGTTGCTTGATTCAAGTGTTTTATGGGTCATAAATGCTTTATCAGAACTATGATTATTCATTATTCTTTTTTTTTTCCTTGGGGGGTGGGGGGTATAAACTTTCTCTGTATGTGCTTGCATGTTTGTATCTTGGTTAAGTCGGTTGCTTCTAGTCTTCAAACTAATGCTGCATGGTTCACTGTAGTCAGGTTTGTTATCCATCACAGCTTAAGTAAGTCAATGGAGACGTATTACCAGGTCTTTTCCTCTTCCAGTGACACTTGAATTTGTATCGGTTTTATCTATATTCCATGACATCTTTCACTGCAGGAAAGTGGCCGAGCTGGACGAGATGGACTCCCTTCTGAATGCTTGCTCTTTTTCCGGCCTGGTGATGTTCCCAGGCAGGTAATGTTTTCTTTGGCCTAGGATGTGTTCTTTTGGTCATAGGTAATGAATTTTTTTTTGGTTGATGCTCTTTAGTCTCATGGTTCTTCTGTGCAGAGTTCAATGGTCTTCTATGAGAATTCAGGATTGCAAAATTTGTATGACATAGTGCGTTACTGTCAGGTATAAATCTTTTCAATTTCACTATGACAACTGCCCATATGTAGGATTTACATGTGTTGCCTTCAGGAATCAGCAAAGAATCTTGCAAAAATATCTATGCTGGCATGCTCATTTGAAAAAATTTTCTTGTTCCATGTATAAAACAGAGAGACATGTTTTATGATAGCATCGTGGCAATAGCAATATACAACTGTGAAGGCATGCCATATTTATTTATGGAAAGTAGAATGCAACATAACATGATACATCAAGTATTCAACTTTTTTCATGTATATGACTAATCTTTTCTGCTTTCTAACATTTTAAGCATTGTGAACATTATAAAGCAAATAAAATAATGGCCTAAAAAGTTCAAATGAAAATGATTATGGTGCTTTCTTTTGATCTGGATTCTGGTGTACATAAAGCAATTAAAATCAAATGAGGCTTACAGTGGAGTGCATGAAATGCAATGTTGGAACTGCATGAAATGCAAAGTTGGAACTAAGTTTAATATTTTGTAAAGAATGACACTTTGAAAATAAAGATGTACAAAGTGTTGGAAATGTGTTTAGACATGGATATGCAGTAGATTACAAAACCTCAGAGTCCAAAAATAATGAAATGGGGGAAATTTGGGGGCACATAGGAGCCAAGAGTCAAATTCATTTTGTGATGTAAAATAATGAAATTGGGGAAATATGGGGGCACATGACCAATGCATGGGGTTTGTCAGCTTGGACATGTCGAAGGGCATGGATGAGGGGAAAAAATCTGGGTCAAATAAGTTCTGTTGACAGAGTTTAAAAGAAAGATGAGACCATCTACAGAGTTGCATCTGCTCTGCCCTAGATTAGATGGACAAATTTGAGACATTCTGGGTCAACTACAAGACTACAACTAGAGAAGATGTTTCAAGTAAAGCCCAGTTGGATTGGCTTTCTTGTCCCAAAACAAGCTATCTAATAAAATAAACAAGAGCTTTGTACAGATATAATCCTTTTAAAAAAAAATCTTAAAAAACACAAGTGGGAATCTAATTCCCAAAATGACCCAAGATGGTGGAGTGTTGAACACTCGACGTTAGTCGAGTGTTCAATACTGGACTAACACTGTTAACACTGGACCAACTTGACTAACTCGAAGAACCCCCCTCCCCCCCCCCCCCGCGGGCCGGGGGCGAGCTCTCCCCATTCTTCCTCTTCTCCTCCGTGGCCGCGAACGAAACCCTAACCCTTACCCTAGTTGACCACTATAATCTGGTGACTTGAGGCAGTTTCCAGCGACCATTCTGACCACTGCAACCTCGGGCGACCACAGCACAGCATTTTTCGGTGTCTGCAAGCAATGGTTTGTAGTTCGGCCGAAGGTACATTGTTCGCTTCGCAATTTGCTTGGTTCAATTGTTTTGATAGTGAATGATTCTTGTTGAATGATGTATGTTTTAATGATGTTCAGTAACCTAGTTTTGTTGAGTAGGTTAATTGTTAATAATTTAGAGTTTAGTATGTTTAGGGTTAAATTTATAAGAAAATTATTAAACTTTTAATGCCAACAGTTTATGAGTTCATTATTAGTTAAATGTTTAGTTAAATGTTGGTATATTAACAATTTAAATTGGTATAAATTCATTTGTTATAAAATTGTTGAATGCAATATTCAAATTGAAAAAGTTGGGTTATTTGCATAAGTTTATGTCATGTTTAATTTTGATGTTTAGAAGAAATGACGGATATGGTGAGGTTGTTATGCTTTATTAATGTTGATATTGTCATGGGTGAGGATGGGGTTGGTTATGACCCTGGTCCTTCTAGGTTGATTAGGGTGAGGAAGAATGTCTGTATTAATGAGTTGGTGCGAAAGTGAATAAGAGAATTGGAGTTTGAGGTTGGATATGAGTTTAGTTTTGTTGTTGTGGTGGTAGGGTTTTGGTTTTGGTTTTGGTGCTAGAGTTTTAGGTTTGATTGTGGTGCTTGGGTTTTGGCATTGTTTGTGATGGTAGGGTTTTCTTGGTATTGATCGAGTTTTCAACACTCGACCCTTCTGGGTCATTTTGGGAATTAGCTTTTCACTTGGCTTTTTTAAGAATTTGAACACTCGACCATCCTGGGTCATTTTGGGAATTAGATTCCCACTTGGCTTTTTTTTAGATTTTTTTTTTTTTTTTTTTTTTTTTTAAAGGATTTTATCCATACAAAGCTCAAATAAACAATTTATAAAATTCAAATATTATAAATGTCTCTTCTTGAATGGTGGATTATCTGATACATTAGAAGCATCAATTGTTTCAACAATAATTATGTGGAGAACTTCTAGTGTTCAAAGAGTGTTCAAGGAGTAACCCAGGAATGTCCTGCAAGTGTTATGTCTGACATGGTCCTGAGGATGGATTCTGTGCTTCGTAGGTGCTTTGTTGCAATATTACAAATATAAATTAATCCTTCTCTCCCTTGCAGGAGAAAAGAGAATGTCGCAGAAAAGCATTTTTCCGTCATTTTGCTGAGCCATATCAAGACTGCAATGGTATCATATGCCGCTATTTATCAATATCATTCTTGTTCTTGCTCTTTAGGAAAGATCTTTTGATGAATTTGAATCTCTCTCTCAGGGATGTGTGACAACTGTGCATTTTCAAGTGAGGTTAAGGAAGTGGATGTCACCAGTAAGTTTTTCCCCCCTTCTAAAGAACAACTTATAACGTAGTTCATCTAATTCTGCCAGAAAGGGTATTTTTTCTATGTTGGCCTGTTGTTAGTGTATATTATTGTTGTTAAATAAATAGATATGGAGCACTGAATTTTAGTTCATCAGGGCAGTTTAAGGGGCCATATGCTTGATGTAGAATAGGAGTGTGAGGTTCACAAATAAAAATAGCATTCACAAAATTTCTAAGCATTCATGAAACTCACAAGAAATGTCTAGACATGTCCCAAGATGTCAGGGAAATTGAGCATTGCAAAAGGAGACAATCTTGCTATTGTCTGTCATAACACAAAAGGCATAACCTTGGAGACTTAGCCCTATTTGGTCTGCTTGTATTGGCTTGGCAAGTAAGCTATCAAAGATGGAGATATTGATTGCCATATACACATTTCTCTAATTTAAGGTGAAGTTCTCCCAATCTCCTTTTAGAATGCTGAGCGATGACAGAAAATTCATTTTGGTGAATGATATATATATATATATAAATATATATGTATATATGTATGTATGTATATATGTGTATCATACAATAACATGAGGTAGGACCTAATCTGAATTATGTCCGAGAATGACCATCTATTATGAGGCAAAAAGCTTATATGCCAATTATAACTATTTTTATTTTGTGATTTAATGACTCTTTTGCTCTTATTATTCCTTGGGTGCTGATTTCCTGTTTATTCATGATGCTTCATGCTTGTGTGATATGTTTGACTTGTATGGTTGTGTTGTCACAATTGTATACCATTAGGTTCACTCTTTCATTTGGTTCACTTAATTTTAGGTGCTTACTTTTCCTATCTTAATATTTATTTAAAAGTTTGTTTCATGATTGTAGTCTTAACATTTTTTGTAAAAAAGAAAAAAATAAAAAGTAAAATTCTGGAATCGGTCTTTGTCCATTTTTAGATAACTTCTCTAAATCATGGAATCGGTCTGTCCATTTTGAGATAACTTCTCTACTGAATTGAATAATCTCAATTGGAGGAATTGGTCTCTTTATAATTCTGGAGTATTTTTTTGCAATTCACTTCTTGCTCAACTTGTCTGGAATTCTAATGATCCTCCTTACTGGACAGCGATCGAAGAGTTACATATCTCCTTAAGAGTTTTTGTTTGTTCTTTGTGCTAATTAGTATCGATGACTTGTATGTTAGAAGACCTAAGAAGGTTTTGTGATTGGATGCACATGTTGTGTAATCAAAATGAAGAAAGAGTGATCCTTTTTTTTTTTTTCCCAATATTGCTCTGCCTCATGGTCACTATCTATTGTATTAGTCTTTTCTAAATCTTTGAAGGAGATGTGGGTTGTTCCCAGTAACCTCAAGGAGTTCTTGCTTATTGGTTTCAAAGCTTTTGATTCAGTAGGATATATCTTTTGGAAATGATCTATGATAGCAGTTCCTTGGATCATTTGGTCCAGAGGGGGATGCTTGGATTTCAAGGACCAATTCTACAAATATGCTGTGGGACAAAAAAAAAAATATTTCTTTTTCTTTTAGCTTCTCTTTGGGTTTTGCAGGACCATTAAGAGGTTATTCCTTTCAAAAGATTCAAAGGAATTGGAAGGCTTTCTTGATTTGATTTGAACCACTATGGGAGGATGATATATCCTCTCATGTGCCAATTTTCCCTTTTCTGTCTTAAATAATTCATATATTTATTTTCTTATTAAAAAGGTAATGAGTTCATGCGCCTGAACCACTATACTTCATTCTTTTGAATAAAATACCTCGGATTGTAGAGTTGGGGCTACATTACACCTTGTATTCAGTTGTTAATATAGTGAAAATACTGCTTTTCACATGCTATTGCTCTGTCAAAATGCTAGTAAAACAAATTGTTTATGTATATCTGGCTCAAGTCATATGATTTACCCATCTTCTGAGCACAGTTTCTTTGATGTACTTGGGGGGCAAAGTTTGTGCTACAATGTGTAAAATTAGGACAAACCAGTTAGAGCTATGGAAAACCGGTTTTGACGAAGTGGCCATAACAATGTTTGATAGGAGCATTAGAGTTTTTCCTAACTTATATGAAGCTTGAACATTCTGAAAGAAATCTGTCCATCTCCATATGGTCAAGCTATGAATCTGTATTCTATATCTGCTCTATGCGTGTCTGATACACTACATGTCATATCAAAGCTGGTAATTACCATTATATACTAAACAAAGTGGTCAGTGTACACTTGGTGCTATGGAACATAAATTGTTCTTATGCATTTTATTGAGTTGACGACGGCAACCTATTTTGGGTATAAAAAGTATGATTTGTCCATTTATTTTGAATTGCATGCATTTATAGTAGTCTGCAATTATATGGTCCTACACTTGGTGAAGGCCCATTTGATAGTCTAACTTTATAGGTTTTCTGTACTGCTTATATATACACTCTAGCAGCATTTGTGTGGATATATGCTTAATTTTTAATATGCATCACAAAACTTTTTCCAATCTTCTCTAGCTACCGATCATATCATGTAAACAAGAATAATGGTCCTAAACTAATGCTTGCATTGCAGGGCATGCTAAGTCTATAGTTTCTACCCTGCATGATGTGCAACAAAATGATCAGAAGTTGACAATGTTGCAATTGGTGGACAAGATGAAACGTAAGGAATTAGGTTAGTTCCATTATTATTTCTTACTCTTTCCAGAGTGGGTGTTGTAGATGCATGTGCATCAATTCATAAACATTCCCATTCTTCATACTACTTTCCTTATGGAAAATTTAATTAGATGAAACACATCTAGGGAAGTTGTTATGCATGACATCTAAAGAATCTAAGCATGAATGTGAAACACTACTGGATCATATGTGTTCAATGGAATACTGCAGCTCAGCAGATGCTGGCTTACAATTTTGGCATGCTATGTCAATCTTATCTTTTGCATCATTGCAATGGACAACTATAATGGATGGGATGACTTTCATGGCTGTTACAAAGCATTTGCACATTATTATTCTGAAATTTTTAAATATTTTATGTGACCACAATAATTTTTGTGTCGGCCCGAAACTGTTTCCAGGACAACATCAACTGAGGGTTTTTATGCATGTGGTAAATGGCAGAAAATACAATAATCTTTTCTTTCCATTTATTCAGTGGAATTCTATAAGTCAACACCACATGATTCATAATGCAGTAAATAGAAAGATTTCGCATGGTTAATTCTTAGTCTTTGTTTACCAATGATGTGATCAGCATTGTAACTTTGCATCAAGTTTGGATGTCGATGAAAAGAAAAATCTTGTGTCAATTTGTCAGAGAAGTACAGGAATATAACAGAGAGAGGAAGAATACAATAACAAAGTGTTGGATTATTCTCACTTGTCTTTCTTGTCATTGATTAGAAATCCTTCAATTAGCTTGTCAGATGTGAAATAAAGAACAACAGAAAGCACTAAAATTCAAGTGAATGTAGGGTAAACAATGCGTAATATCTATCACAAATTCTTGTCCCTGTCAATTATTTGTTTTCTGAATCTTTCTGACATATACTAACTGCAAGAAAAAGTCTAAGTCTAAATATGATATTTTATTTTTATCAGTTTCATTAACTTTTTCCTATGACATGTTTCCTACATGAGAATCTTCTAACCGCATTTCACAATGATGACATGGCATCCAGGTTCTGACATAAAGAAAGAGGAGATGGAGCATCTTGTAATTCAGCTTATTGTGAAACGTATACTTGTAAGCTCTCCATGTTGATGTTTACCCCCTGAAATCTGTTTGTGTAGATTTTGTTTGCTTTACAAATCCCACTTTCACTACAAGAACACTTCAAATTTGAATAAGAGACATCCCCATAGTAGTTATTCAACAGGGATATGTTAGCTTCTTTACGCCTAATGTTTTGGTGTGTGGACATTTACAGGGATATTCTAGCATACAGTTAGGCATCCTAGGAGTTAAAAAGGAAATGAAATGTGAAAAAAAAAAAAAAAAAATCAAAACAAGTCCAGTCTCTCTGCAGTTGAATGCAATATTTAGTTGTCTTCTGCTGTCTCTATTCCTAATACCAAAAAAGGGATGAAACTCTCATTTTGTATGTGGTGAGTTATGTCATGTCATGTCTTGCACACCAGGAAGGACAGATCAAAGCTGTATCCACATTGGCACGTGTCAAATATCGTGTTCCATGGATATGTGTTAGATACTCTACGTGGCATATCTATGTTTAGTCATTCTTAAGTATAGAAATACTTCTTGATAAGTAATGGCAGGTGATTTTTGACAATTATATTTACTAGTGGAATCTGGTCTTTCACTTATTCCTTGATTATGCAAGATATGAATGAAGAAACCACAATTCTTATGCCTATTTGTCATATCTCATTAGCATCCACTTTTAAATATTCAAATTCCTATTATGTTAAACTGCGCCTTTTTAAAATAAATTTCTATAAAAGGAGTAAAATTTAGTCAATAGAGATATATTTTCTTTTGTAGGATTGAGATAGCTATGAGTTTTGTACCTTATCTACCAGAGTTCTCCTGCACCTTTTGTGATCAGAAGACTTTTATCAGGACAATCTTAATTGCCATTTGTCTCCTCAGCCATGTCTGATTTTTTTTTTTTTTTTCCAGCTATAACATGTTGAAATTTCCTTTTTGGTGGGGTTTCTTTTAGCATGGACCTGATCTGTTTGACCTGGCATCATTTTGTTATATTTGTAGAAAGAAGAATTTCAGCATACTGCATATGCTACTAATGCCTATGTAGCAATAGGACTCCTTGGAAAGCAGGTATTGCAAGGTAAAGTGCTTCTCTATTTTCTTTTGTGAGGAAACTATAGTTTCATCTGGTTGCTTGATACTTCCCTAAAATTATGCTGTTGGTGGCGTGTTCAGTAATTTCTAAGGATTAACTGTGTTGTAACAGGAAAAAGTGTAATTAAGCTTGATATTTCCGGTGGACAAAATCGCAAAGCTAGGACCATGAAGTCCGCCAAGTGTACTCTCATGAGTTCAGATATAGAAAATAAGCTCGATGAATTACGGAAGGAGCTTGCTTTCATCCATGGAGGAATATTTCCCCACTCTGTGCTATCTACACAACAAATCAGTCTGTTGAGCACCCAGCAACCTAGCTCAATTGATCAGGCAAGTTTTAAATAACCTGTACTCTATTTGTTTTAAAGCTGAATGGCTTGTCCACTTTCTTGTGGCTTGACTGCTTTATTGCCATCTATCTGAACACGTGACTACTTACAAGACACCCTTTTCTTTTCCTTCATCCGCCCATTTTCATCCTGTGTGTTTGGGTGGATGATGGAGCAAGAAGCAGTCCCCAACTTAGTTGTGCCCATTTTAACCGATTTATGAAGCCTCAAAAGTCATTTCTTTATTTAACTAAGGACTTCGCTCTATCAGACCATGGCCCTATAATTATTATTATTATTATTATTATTATTATTATTATTTTTTTTTGTTTCAACAGTTGGAGAAGATAATTGGGAAATTAAAGACCCAAAAGTATGGGGAAAGAATTCTAGAAGAAATTAAGAAGTGCTCTAAATTTGAGCAGTCTGATAATGATTTGATGAGTGAAAACACAGCCGCAAAAAGAACGTCAGAAGAAACTAAAGCCTGGGATAATGGTGTTAAAGGTGAAGGGCAAATCAATGAGAATAGAGCTGCGAAGAGACAGAAGACCAAGAAAGCTCTTGTGCTGATTGATACTAGTGAAGATGAAGAATGACAAGATAGACACATTATGATGAAGTGAAAAAAATTGGCTTCCCGCATTTTTTCTGTGTCTGTGTTCTTGGCTTCGAGAGTTGACAGTTTCATTTTTTTAGGACTTGCACAGTTTGTAACAATGACATGGCTAACCTTACTGTATGGTTTCTGATAGTTTATACTTTTTTAACGTTTTTTCACGCAAGTCTGGAAAAACTGAGCTTTCACGAGGGATTCATGCTTATGAAGAATGAATCTGTCTAAAAAGATATAGATCATCCAACTTTCTAAAAATCATGCCTAGAGTGATTTACAGATGATATCTCCCCCGTGACTTTGTGAGAATCAATCCAATTTTAGCTCTAATCATCAACATTGCTTAACACGACTGCAGCAAAAAGCCATTTTCCTATTTAACATCAGAAATCCTACGCCACAAGTGACTGATTAGGACAGCAGCTCTATTCTCCTGTTTAAATTGTTCTTGCCTAGAGTGATTTACAGGTTCAGCACTTTATTGTGTTGTGAACCAGAGGACGTAGGGGTGCATTGCACTGTAATAGTTTTAGGGGCCCATTTTCAATGGGAGGATGGTGTTCAAATGTTCTAAGACTGAAAATGTAACAACTTACATTTCTTCAACCTGATATTTGCCAACTAAAAATTAAGATAAATAACATATTCATGAATGGAAATCTGAATCCATGTCATCATAGGTATACATAATAGTAATCAGTTTATTAGGTTTGCCCCCTGACAAATAAGGGGACAAAAACCATCGCTATACGGTACAAATTGATACCACATCTATGCATATTATTCATTTACACTCTGCACACACACAAGAAATTATATGAAGAAAGAATACATGGTTTATGATCGACTATCTGGCGTTTGGTCACTGAAGCATTTCAGTTTCAACTACGTTGCTTGCTGGAGCTTTCTCCTCCCTCTCTACATAAGCTGATGGGAACCAACCAGTCTTCCCCTTGCATTCACCTTCTGTCCATCCATGAGGAGCAACCTAATGATATGCCAAAATGGGAAAAATGCTTACTTGGTATGTCTCCCGGACAAATGGGCTCACAAATTTGACTATATAAATTTAAAACCTGCTAAAAATAAATTTCTTTTATATATTTTTTTTAATTCATGGGAAAAGGAAGGACCTTACAAATGGCACGTCCAAACTTGTGTGCAGGAAGAGGAATAAAGAAGCCTGCAAATGCTGCTCCATTTTTTACAGGAAAATAGTCCCATACCACACCCATTATCCATCCAAAACAAAAAAAGGATTTGATGCAGTTAACACCAATTGGCATTAATCCAACAAAGTTCATGATCGTGTTGGTGACTCTTGGCAATTAGTAGGTATTAATTTCTTTACCAAGAGGGTTGTAGCTCTTAAAGCAGTTATCAAACTTAGTCACCTAGTTATTAATGATCTTAGCTTTATAAATAAGGGGATTAGAGAGTAAGAAGAAAAATCAGCTTTCGTATTAAACTTCTTTGATAAGAATTTAGGATGAGCTGTGCTCCCTTCCCTTCTTTCTGAGGGTGTTATTTTTTTTCTTTGTTTTTCATAGTCCTCTACTTAGTGGCTGCATCATTTGGTATCAGAGCCTTACAAACGCTCTTGGTGTAAGCTTTTCCTTTTGTTAGCTTTTCCATTTTTTGTGTAATGGTGGCAAGGAGGCAAAGGGCATCGAGGAAACCAAATGATATGTGGACTAAGAGACGAAGAAATTCAGGCATCGAAGGCAAGTTGAACAACTCTGAAACTTAATCAACTAGAAGTTTGCAGTGAGCATGGGTCAATTTATGGGTATGTTGGTGATGATTCCATGTGCGCATCAAACATCATGGAATTCCCAAGGGTATCACATCTGATCATGACAGTAAGTTAGCCACTTTTGGAAATTTGTGTGGAAGAAAATTTGCACCAGCCTGCTTTATAGCAGTGTCTGTCCACCATTCTCAAATGAATGGGCAAGCAGAGGTTGCCAACTGCACCTTGGGAAACATATAGTGGGGCATTGCAGCAAAGAGGTCCAAACAATGAGATTCGGTGCTTGAGCTGAATTTTCTTATAATTGAATATAAAATCACTTTACTGGTAAAAGCCCTTTTGAGATAATTTACTGGCTATGTTTCAAAGCATTATTTGGACCTTCCTCCTATTCCAGTCTCCTCTATCTAAGAAGGTTGAAGCTTTCACTTCAACCATTCAAGAATTTGTGAAAAGGTTACAAGGCAGGCTTGAGGAGAGCAACAAGAAGCATGTAGAAATTGTTAATGCTCATTGACTGGTTAAAGTTTTTGAAGAGGGTGACCTAGTGTGGGTTTATTTGAAGAAAGAACAGTTTCCTTTGGGCGGAAGATTAGTCCATGTCGAATTCTGATGAAAATTGATGACAATGCATAGTAAGTTGAGCTTCCTGATTGTACTGAGACCTATTCTACATTCAACGTGCAAGATTTGGCAGAGTTTCATGGAGAAAAAGACAAAACAGACAGGCTTGTGCAGGAAATCAGCTCATTTCTTTTGGGAAAAAGACAGACTAGTGGACAAGGCGAGGGGGAGGATGATAAAGTGAACACCAGTAGGTATCAATTCCTACCATGTTTGTGTCACTGACTCTTGGCAACTAGTAGGTAGCACTTCCTACCAAGTTCATGTTGGTGACTCTTGGGAATTAGTAGGTATTAATACCTTTACCAATAGCTTCTTAAAGGAGTTAATTAAGCTGAATAGTCACCTAGATATTGATGATTTTATCTCTATAAATAAGGGGATAAGGGGGAAGAAGTTGGATCATTATTTGTTTTAAATTTCTTTGATAAGAATTTAGGGTGAGTTCTGCTCCCTACCCTTAATTCTTCTTAGTGGCTATTATTGTTTTCTTTGTTTTCCTTATTCCTCTCCTTAGTGGCCACATTAAAATTCCCCATTACCAAGTTCAAACATTAAGATGTCAACAAGTATCCCCATCCAACCTCATTTTAATTGCTTTCTCAGAGTCCTTCCTTGGGTAAGATAGTGGCAGCTCATACCTATAATAACAGAAATTGAGAGAGTTCATTGGCTAAACGGATGAGGAATCACCAAAGGTGCAAGACGAACTCTTTCAAACAGTAGGTCAAAGCCATGGTGCATTAAAGTAGTACAAGGTATAGAAAGATGCACCTTTATGAGCTTGAAAAGTGTGAACTCTTCATGTCAACATGAACCTTACAGTGATTCTCAAAGTGCATAGACAGGTTTCAATGATTTGATCAGACTATGCCAGAAAAAAGTTTCTTTATAAAATTCAGAGTGTGTTGTCTTTTAAGGCTCAAACTTATATATGTTGACAAGATAATATTTAAGGACTTCTCTTAAATACAAATTCGATAGATACATTTAACAGAACTGATATTCACATGTCTGACAGAAGCTTAAATGATAGAAAATAAGATCATCAAGTATATACCAGGTTTATATTCTGATTATCTATCACATTCATGTCAGGCCTATCCAATTATCAACATATTCTTTATCCCGGTGGCCTAATGTGTTATGAATGCAACAAAAGGGCTATCGTGCACAATTAAGATACGTTAGAAAGATAGAAACATTCAAGCAATCACTTAGTGTCACCTACTGGACTCACAAGCATTCACAATGAAACATGTTTGACTTATAATTCAGATCAGTCAGAACATGAAGTACCTGCCGGACTACAATGTAATCACCAACTTCAAGACTAAGTTCTCCATCAGCTTGAGCATCAAATGGGTGGATAGCCTGGACAAGTCAAAGGAAAAAATTAGCAACCATGGGAAAAATTCATCTGTAATGATTTCAACAACCACACATGGAAATTACATAAAGGAGACGGAGGGGGGGGGGGATTAGCAAATAACATTATCGTTAGAATTACACTTCAGCTTCCAAAAAGTAAGTGTATTCAGTAATGCATGGAGCTGAGGCAACAGTTTTGGTATAATTTTGATAATAAATATGGTAAAGAAACATCCATTGTCAGTTGAATAACATGCAACTTAAATTTGTGTACAAAACGAAAAACGCACCTCATAATATTTAGGTCATAATATTTATTTCAAAAATTCTGTCAATCCAAGTACATTATAACCAAAGTTTCATCAATGAACCAAATGCTATTTGAGCACCAGAAAAGAACATTTGTTGGCTATTTAATATAGAAGAAAATAATTAAATTCATCTATTTGAAAAACAGTGAATACTTATCATGTCATCTAGGAGCATGCAAGCTATTCCTGTGACAATTTGACCGTGATCAGGATTGATGTGGAACAAACAGCTCATTTCATGAATTAGAACTTCATAAACAGCAAAACTAAACCTCATTCAGGGTTCACTTGCTAGTTTACCAAGAGGTTCTCCCACATATAATTAGACTCTGAAAACTGCTAGATTCAGAGCGCCAGTTTGAAAGGATCAAATTTCTTGAAATTTTGAAATATTCAGCTGCAATAGGGCATAACATGCCAGACCTTGTGTTAGTCTTATTTCAGTGAACAAACTTCATAGCCTTTAAAAGGAGTGAGAAGATTAAAAAATGAAAAATGGAGGAAACATTTAATTATTTGTAATCGGCATAAGTAGTCTTAATAGAAGACTGCCATGGTCCTCATCGAAAGCATACAGTCAACAGTAGAAAGTTCTTTCGCAAGTATTGGAAATATATTCTGCATACAACAGTTCTGTAACCCTTATTCATCAAAATTAGAAATTGCGAGTAGTTGCAACATACGAAATATGATCATCATATGTAGTCGCAGCAAACAAAATATGATCAATTCTAGTACATAGCAGAGGCAAAACTCCATGAAGAAAAGGGCCTTACTCTTGCAATAAAAGACATATCATTCCCACTCTGATGCTCATTCTTTTCACATTCACAAGAATTAGTATCAACTGTGTTGGATGGAACATAAATATCCCCTTTTATAGCAGTTGACTGAGAAGATGACTCACTTAGCTGCTCCTCTAGGACCATCTACCTCCAATCAGAAACATGAACAGAATACTTTAGTCATATACATCTCAAACAGGTCCAAAAAGGAAGGCCAAGAAAAAAAGATGCTACGAAGCGAAAATTTCTTTCCGCATGCCATTTGAGGGTTGTTACTGGGAGAACGGGAAAATTTGGAGTCTTGATACATAGTCACAAACCTCAGCATGTAACATTTCTAAAATATCAACCACAGTTCGATGATAAGATCTCTCAGCATCCACCTGCAAATAAATGATGTCAAATGCCAGATCCTCAAGACAGAACTATAGGAAGTTCCTTGTTGTAACTACTAGAGACAGCTAGAAATAAAAAAGGTAAGAGTAGCCAGCACTTTCATTCACCAATTAATGCAATAGAGCCACTTTCTACATTATTGTTCTCATCAGGATACAGCTTAGGAAGAAGCAATCTAAAGGAAATCTCAAACACTGGAGTTATCTTAAATAGCTCTCTTAAAAATAGTTGTCATCTTGTTCACAATGAATTAGTGTAAAACTCTGAATGACTTACCCTTTTGGCCAATCCAAAGCGAGTAGGAATGTTATCCCCAAATTTCCCCTGGTTTTGGAGGGTGGGACTGGGGCATGGTGCCGAGAGAGAAGCTTCTGGGAAGGATAACAGAGAGAAAATGTGAGATCAATCCCCCAACCCCCGACTGCCCTTGCTTTGTTTCCCTTTACATATCCATTGTGGAAAAGTTAGAAGAAAAAGGTAGATTTTTCTCTCTTTTTTTTCTTTTCTTTTTTCCCCCCTCTCATTCCGACTCTCTAGGAGCATTATTATTTGAAATAATTTTGTGTAAGTAATTCTGCAAAAATTTTGCATCACAAGCTCAATCCATCCTTCAATCCTTTTTGTCCTCCTTTCTGTCTTGGAATGACTAGTAACATTGCCCAATTTTGACAAATTAACATGAGAAAGTCATTCTCTTTTCAAAGATACCATTCACTTGATGCACTTTACCATTGTTCTCAAAAATGAATTGACCACAGGAATAGTCTTGCAGACTACTTGGAAATAGTTAAGATTTAAAAGAAAAAAGGAATGATTTTCACTGATGGAAGCTTGCCCACTGAACAGCAGAAGAACTTCATTTCCATGTTATGCTTTCCTCTTTTGCAGCAAGTTCTCTTGCATTTTTAGTAGTTTATTACACAAAAGAGGGCAACCAACACAAAAAATTCATATCATGACAAACAGTCATGTTTTATATTTTAATTTTAAGGTGAATATATTCATGGAGATGAAATGACTAGCTTCCATGGATCACATTGTACGAGATTTTCCGTCACGTTTCATTAATTTTAGCAACGTTAGAGCTCTTTAACAATTTCTTTCAATATCTTAATTTTGACCAAAAATAACCTTAGAAGTCCTTTTCAAGTTCCCAATTCTCTAAAGGTTGTTCTATCAGGATTCTTTCTAGATGCTGGAAATGGTGGATGGAACTAGAAACTAATACCTATACAGTTACATGAAAATCAGGACTAAAGCAACACAGAGGTAAAAACAGAAAATGAAGACTATCATTCGTGCAATTATTTACAGTAAGTGAAGAAATATGCATGGTATTCCCCAGATAAATCTTATACATAAGAGGATGAAGACACAAAGCCAGAAAATGATTCATTGCAATTCAAGAAATGAGATTAGTGGGAACAAGACTTTAGTAATTATTATTGCCAAATACCAACCAAAATACTTTTCAGAAAGTTGTATCAATCATTGCAGTAGAAATCCTTTTACGCATAAATGGTTTGTTCACATGCGAATATCAGGAGAGACTATGAAAATGAACATCAATCAAATTGAGTCACTAATATGAATAATGTTAGCATACTTACAGTGCATATGAATGTATGATGATACTTACTTTATGCAGCTTTAGAGCAAGGCTGAACAAAAATGAAGTGCTCTTATTACCAAAAATTTACCCAAAAAAGTTAATTATAAGGAAAAACCAAAAACCCTTGAGATCTCTCCTGTTCATCACACTTTTCTAGATCTATCTTGATCCCAAACTCTATCAAATTCACCTTTGGAGGGTCAATGACTATAGAGAACTCCAAATCATCAGCTGTATCATCCTTTTCTTTTGAAAACTTTTCTAAATACAGATCCTCTAAAATTTTTAGGATTCAGAATGCTCTTGAACACAATAAACCGGCACTAGAAACATGTGCCTCAAGGAAATGGAAAACGGAAAAAGAACTGTACACTTAGGACAATATTATTTAGCAGCCTTACCATAGTTACAAGCCGTTGAAATGTAGTCCTTTGCTGCTGATCCTCAACAGACAACATAGCAGCAGTTGCTTCTCTACCAAGTGCTGACAAAGTTAACTTAAGCTCATTTAATTTTGCTTCTGCATGTTGAAGCTTTATGACACTCTCTGCAGGAGTAGATGGATCTGTACGCTTCAATTGTCGCCTTAAAACATCAGCAGCCTGCTTAGAAGAAATTCACGAGCTATCTGCATTATTATGCATTTCTATCCTGCTATGAAATCCAAACAAAAATAGGATCCAGAGTACCTGAGCTTCCACTTCTTGCCGCAGCCTGTTGTAGCGGTGTGTTAACAGGCGAGCATCCTCCAGAGGAGCACCTGATACTAGTGCCCGTAGGGGCTCAGAGACCTAAAAGAAGAACTTAATGGAACTGCATGAGAATCTTGAAATAAAGAACAAGAATAATAGGAGAACACAAAATAATTTGGAGAAATTCAAAGAACTCAAAGCTTGACATATTTCCAATTTAGAAGAAAAAAGCCTTAAAAATGAATCATGGGCCCATAAATGGAGTTTGAAATTGAACCTTTGGTGTGTCAAAAGTGGTGGTGGAGGTCAGACAAAAAAATCGTTCTGGTAGATGGTTTGAGAATGCGAAACTGAAGTTAGCAAAGTAAAATGTATTCCCTTTGGGTATGACTATTAGTAAATCAAGATTAAAGCTATAGTACGTTGACTCTCTTCTCACAAATTTATTTATTTCACAGCCAAAAGGAGAATCTCAGCTGCACTTCCAGTTCTGGGCCAAATAGTAAAGGCCTGGGGTGAAGGATAAACAGCAAAGATCTTTCATGAACAGGTACTTTGTGGTCACATTGGTATAAGAGATTGGGTCCTATACAAAGATTAAAATTTGGTTGTGGCTTGGCCACCATTGCATTTGCAGCCATGGCTGCAATGGTATTGGGTGTAACAAAACAGAAATTGACCATAAATTCATAAGCTTTTCTACTTTGTGAGGTGTAGCTGCACTGCATCGTGACATGCTCCAGGTACAGGCCATATGCCCTGTCTAACAGTCGTGTGATGGCATCATGGTCCTTTATTAACTTCCTTGGCTATGCAAGGCTTCTAAAAGCCTCCATGGAGTCATGGAGTTTCACTTTGAAAGAAGGCTTTTCGCCTAGCAAACTAAAGGACTCCCATATAAATTTAGCCTGCTGAATTCTCGGGTGTTGTGCTACAGAGTGGAAAGAAAAGTCAATAACCAAATTCTCATAACGACTCTCTCCTATTTGATTGTTGTTCTGTGAACGTGACATGCGAATCTAAGATCAAGAAAATGAGCCCCAATGAGAAGGATATGCATAGTTGTAATAGGGAAGAAACGCTTGTTTGTGTTAGGCTGTAAGCTTAAAAACTCCTAGAGATATTTAGGTGAGACAAAGTATGCATTTTGGAATCTAAATTTTACTGTGGAATGCAAAGAAAATTCAGAATTATCTGTAAACAGATAAAAAATAATTGAAACTTAAATTCTTAGGACTTTTTAAGAAGTGAGAGACTACATGGTTGCTGAATTCAGGGAAAAAGAAGCAAACAGCATGACCACGTCTTTTTGATGTGACAGATATCTTCATCTAAGAGCATTTTAGAAATTAGATAGTAGAGACTAATATTTGTCTCACTCCAAAATTTGGTATTAAGACTTAGATGGTGGTTGTTGTTGTTATTGTTGAAAGAAGAGACTAATATTCCTCAATTATTGAGAAATATGAGATGGGGGAGCAGATGACTAAATTTTGGAGAGTAAATCGACCGTTGTGATACATGGCAATACCGTTTTGCCCCCTACATGCTAGGAAACAAAAATAATAATGGAATAAAATTAAGGCTCAGGACTTTTCTTATCTTTTATTAATTGGGCTTACTCTAGTTTAGTTTCTTTGTAACAATTAGACTCTCTCTCTCTCTCTCTCTCTCTCTCTCTCTCTCTCTCTCTATCTATCCATCCATCTAGAATATTCATGTTTAAAGTGATTTTAGACAATTGATTATATTTAATATGGTTTATGCAAACTAAATTTAGTTTATTTTTTTTTTAATTTGTTTATTTTGTGTTACATGCATATTGTGTGTCTAAGTATTTTTTTTATATATTATAATATATGAAACCCATAGTAATCTCAGGAAATTAAATTTTAATGCAAACTCTGACAATTAGATTCTTTCTCTCTTTCCCTGCCTCTTTGATTGTGTGTATTGAAAGAGAAAATGCTGAAATTTTTGGTATTTATTCTATTATAAATGGATTTTATGATGGAACAAATAAGGGCACTACTGTAAAAGTTTGATTTCATATGAAATAAGTGGAGGAATTTCATTTTTTTAATTATTTTTTAATAATATTGATAGCTTATGAATTTCTCCCTCCCTCTCTGCCCCCACAAAAAAGGATTCTGGCTTTGTCCCTGGAGAGGCTAATAATTGAACCCAAATGTTGACTGCTGGGAGCAGTTGGACAAGCTATTTATTTGCAACTAGGAGGTGCTGAAGGCTCATATCAGTCTTTTTTCACCATTGTGTCAAAATTGGTTGGTTGACATTTCTCATGATTTTGACTCAATAGATATGCAATTACCATTGTGTCGTATGATTCTTTTTGGTGAACTGAGTTAATCTCTCCTCATGGTGCAAGTGGTTTTTGCAATACAATATTTGAGCACTTATAAACTAGCTTCCTAAGTGAACAGTTATGCCCTCTGTTACCACCACTCAGGTACGAGGGCTAGGGGTGGCATCAGGCAAAAGCATGCCTCTCATTTGGGAAAACAATTTCCACTAAAATGAAGTTTCACACCTGCGGCCATAGCCATGCTGTGTGTGATCCACATAGATACAGCCTGACAAAGTGAAATATGTAACATAGGTTAAGCCAAATCTCGGGTGCCTGAGTTGAGGAGAAGTACTATAGGAATTTGAACATGTAGATGACTTTGAAATTGATTAAGAGCTCCCGTTGAAATAGTAATTTTTAGCTTAAGTAAAATAAAGGATTGTTCATGCATGGTGATACGCATTAATAAAAATGCATTTTGGATCTACATATTTCAGAAAAAAATATTAACTCTTCCGCATGATCTTATTTGGCATAAAAGCAGAGGGGAGGTCACTAATCACTAAATTTTAACTTTGCTTACCCTTTTAGGTTTATATATTTAGAGACTGATACGATGCTTCGTTTTCTCAATTTGCCCTTAGCTACAGAAGCTGCTGTAGCACATAAAACAGTTGAAGAAAAGAACTAGCAGGCAAAAAAGAAAAGGAAAACTTAATTCCATAAATACGTAACCTGGTCGCCAAGTATCCTAAGCAGTGCCTCCCTCTCTTTTTCCATTGAACCATGTGAGGTACCAAACTGAAGAGAAGCCCTTGCAAGAGGAGAACTGGCACTTTCGTTCTCATTTCCATACTTGCAACAATCATCAGCCAACCTTCTAACTAGAAAAGTCAAGGTGAGAATTTATGTATTTTGTTATAATAGAAGTAAGAAGAAAAGAAGAAGTAGAACCAAGCAGACCTATTTCCATTTGCTTTGTGCTTGTTGACCTAAAACTCTCAACTCCACGTACAATATCCTTTTGGAAATGCTGTGGAACATAATGAATTTTCAGAAATTGGTAGTCATAAAGTTTATTCAATTTGTTGGCAAGTCACATCACAGAACTTCGATTACAGAAAATTCTGAGATATCTAAGTACTGAAAACTGCACCTTAGCTGCCCTTGTAGAAGTATATAGATTTTTAAGTTGCTGATGGCATTCAAGCTCGGCTTCATCAACCAAAACATCTTGGCCCCCAAGATGGCCCAATTGTCGCAATACTGCCTGCAAAATAAATAAGTCGTAAAGTTATAACGAGATGGCATCGTGTGAAAGAACAACTTGTGATTCAAGTAAAAATATTTTCCCTAGCTACGAGGTTAAGTTGATGAATTGGGATGATGTGGCAACAAAGATTTGCAATTCCCTAATTTTCCAGCCATAAGCTGGGTGGATAATGTCGGAGAAATGGTCAGCCCTACATTCGACCATCCTAGATAATGCGGCGACCGACAAAATTTGCAGTTTGTCAACAAAAGCTATTGATTCAAGGCAAACGGAGGCTGTCTCGCCGCAGCTGAGATGTCAGGATAGTTGAATAGAAGGTGAAAATGGAGCAAGAGCTGATTGAACATAAAATTATAATTCTATGCTCATAAGTTTCAAGTAATTAATTCATATAGTTGTTTTTGCTACAAAATGGGTCGTCTCATTTAGTTTGAATTGAAGAGCATGAAAAGAATAGGCTTTCAGTTCAGGTACAAATTCTTCTCTTCTCTTGTCTTGTTCCCCTGTTTCTGCTTGGCAATCACAACGAATTTGTAGTAATTAGAATAGGAAGTACCTGCTGTTGCTTGGCGACTTGTTCCCTGAGTTTGCTTGCCTGCTTCCGAATCGCCTCCATTCCCTTTTTCAGACCTCTACCGATTCATAATCCGAAATTTCAAAATTGAAGCCCGAATTTTGCAGGGTCCTATCCTAGAGAGAGAAAAAGAAGCAGAGAAGGAGAATAAACAATAATGGAGTTTGAGGAGACAGCCCATGCGTGATTAGTTTCAAGTGGACCGAAAGGTGGGGCAAGCTGGTAAAAACACGCAGGGGAAAAAGGTAAACCTGTATAGAAGAATGTCGGAATAAAATAAATAGAGAGAGAGAGAGAGAGGAGAAACCGTGTTTCCCTTTTCGGGAATCCTAACTTTCCGGTTTCAATTCATCTGCTAAAGTAATTTTTTTTGCACGTGCACATCCCTTGTGTCACGGGAACCAAAATCCTCCATAAATTTTTTTGTCCAGATGATCGCAATCCACTGTTCCATACTGCTACAACCCCAGTCGATTGGGTGAAGAAGGCAGTGGACTGGGAATACAGTAGGATTGTTACGAGACTTAGCAGTGCCATAGGCATCCACGACATTATTTGATTAAAACTTGGCTCGAGGTTTGGTTAAACCAAACTCGAGTTCGAGCTCAGACTCGAGTAACCCAGTATCGATCTCAGGTGGAACCCATGTGTATAGAACTTGAAAGCTTGATGAGATCAGTAAATTATTTTTAAAATAATAGTTATTTTTTA
The DNA here is from genome assembly GCA_037126225.1 of Dillenia turbinata. NCBI lineage: Eukaryota > Viridiplantae > Streptophyta > Magnoliopsida > Dilleniales > Dilleniaceae > Dillenia > Dillenia turbinata. Next base: position 14,430,953 of record JBAMMX010000008.1, on the reverse strand, counting down.
AAATAATTTTTTAAATAAATAGCATTATCCGATAATATTTCAAATTTTAGCTCAAGCTAAACAGCATTTGAGTCGAGCTCAGGTATCGACACTGCTCGACTCGAGTATCATAACACTCCTAGGTGAGGGGTGGTGATTGACTAGGAAACTTGGTGAGTCGACTGGGAAGCTTAATGAATGTATAACTGAGGGGGAATCAGAGAGAAGGAGGGGGAGAGAGAGAGAGAGAGTGAGTGTGTACTAAAGAGAGTGAGGTTAGAGAGAGAAGACAGAAATTGAGAGAGAGAAAAATAGAGAGAGAGAGATTAACAACCAATTCCATTTTCTGGCCTTCATTCCAATTTCAGCAAGCTATTTATATATTATGAATTGGTTATTCAACCAATTTGATCATCCTAACGAATCTTGTTATTATAGTTTGTTTTAATTGCAATTGGTTATTATAATTAGTTTGGTTATTACCGTTAGTTGAACTAATCATTACTTCTTGAAATGCCTAGCTAATTGATCAGAATGCTACAATTTTCTCTCGCTTGAAAACATTCTTGTCTTTAAGGATGGAAAAATCAAAAATTGAAATTTTATAAAAATCTATAGATCTTGCACAAGGTTTACATTTGTTTTAAGAGATAAAATGATGAAATTAAATAATAGACTTGACTTGAGTTGTAGGGAAAGTATTAGGAGGAAAATGGAGACGATAGAATTTGAGAAAGATTTTTCTTGAACTTTTTTTTAGTGAATGATTTTGTCTGATGATCATTAGAAGTTCAATCTTTGAAGAGTTTGTCAAGAATCCACCATCAGTAGCTTCTGTCTTAAACAATTGAGATCTCATTTTTTGTAAGAAATTTTTCCGATGAATCCAAAAAGTACAATCTTTGGAAGATTTTTCAAGAATTCACCATTAATAGTTTTTTTTTTTTTTTTGGATATCTACAAACTTTCTTTTGCCCTTAACTTTTCTTCACTATAAGTAGGTAGAATGAAAAACTCACAAAGTGTATCAATACCTTGTTCTTCAGGTTTATCTTTATTCAATATCTTCATGAGAGTGCTGAATTTGTCATAGAAATTTGTCATAAAAGCATCCAATTTTTGGTTTTGTTTATCAATTTTTTAGTTCATTTCACACATTTTTTGTATCAATCAAAGATGACTTCCTTTGATTTCCATGGTTGATTATTGCATTTGTTCTTTGATGGCAAAGATTCGTTGAAGAATGCAGACTCTAATACCAATTTATTACAACTTCAGTCAACTGGGTGAAGAAGGCAGTATTTTGGGAAGATAGCAGTCGATTGGGTGAGGGTGGCAGTTGACCGGGAAGCTTGGTGAGTTGACTAGGAAGCTTGATGAATGTATAACCAAGAGGGAATTAGAGAGAGAGAGAGAGAGATTAACAACCAATTTTATTTTTGGACTTTAATTTCAATTTTAGCAAGCTATTTATACACTATGAATTAGTTATTCAATCAATCTAATCATTCTAACTAATTTTGTTGTTACAGTTTGGTTTAACTGCAATTAGATTTAATTATTACAATTAGTTGAACTAACCGTTACTTCTTGAAATGCACAGCTAATTGGTCGGAATGTTACGTGTACAGTGAACTCAGCGCCTAGCGTGCTTGGCCACTCCACCTAGCACTCCCACGATAATAATAGGAAGTAAACAAAACACTCAAACAAGTTACGGGAAAACTCACTCCCAACCATTTTTACATTCAAAACTCAATGTACAAACAACTCCCACACGCAAGAGCTCACCCACTTGGCATACCCATTTATTTTATCTCTCTCACCTAAGAGGTTGTGTAATTGAACCCCTGTTATTTACACGAAACCCTCTTGCTATTTTGAAGAGTGCTCCCTTAGCCCCTTGCTGTTTCTCTCTTCATTTGTTTTGGAACCTTCCATCCTTAGGAGAGATGCCACTTTCCTTGTCGAATGAAATTCCTTAAGTTTGTAATCACAATATTTGAATTCAAATCCCTTTGCATTCAAAGACTTGCCTGAATTGTAGATTGGATTGAGTTTTCCTCCTTTGGTTCGTCTAGACTTTCTTTTCTCACAAAGTATCCTTTCTATCGTGGCTTGGTCAAGGAGAACCTTGCTTCATTACTTGCAGCTGTAATATTCCCTCTTTCATTGTTTGTAGTCGTAATATTCCTTTCCTGAACTTGCCTTGCTGAAACTTAGACCATGGATTCCTTTTCTTTTGTATGTGGTAACCTTCCCTAGTTGCCGAGCCATTATTCCCATACTTGGAACACGACTGCTATTGGTGCACCTTTTTTGTGCGCCTCACGCACATGCTCTTGAGCTATTGCCAAATTCCTACATGTGTTAAGAGCTATTTTTGATTTTAGTAAGCAATTTAGTAAGTTACTTTGATTGCTTGAGTCACTTTTCTAAAATTACCATGAACGCTCAACACTTCTTCACATACACTAGTCTGCGCCATGCACGTAGGACAGGCAATTGGTTTGGGCAAGCTCGAGCTCAGCTCTAGCCCCTTTTCTAGCCTCATTTTAATTACAAGTCGAGTTTGGACATTATTAAGTTCAATCCATTATAGGCCCAGTCCATTTAAAATTAAATATTTGATTTTTTTTATTTTTTTTATTTTTTGGGTTTACATTCTATCTTTTCCTCTCTCACTCTCTCTCTCCTCTCTTTATCTCACCCCTTAATCCCTCGTGTTCATAGCAAGCCCTCCACTCCTTTGACAACTCTCTCTCTCTCATTCATCTCTTTCTCTTTATCTCATGTTCTATCTCAAAGCTGGGGGTTCCATGAATCTTTTCTCATTTAAACCTTTTTTTCCCCCTCTTTCTTTGCTGACCTAACCCTAGGTTTGTTAATGATCTCTTAAGGGTGGCAAAAAAGCGCTACTGCCACTGTTGAAAGCATTGCGGTGTTAATGGCCTCTCTATCTTTGTCTCTCTCTCTCTCCCCCCCCATTTTTTTTTAATTCGAGATCGGGCTAAACTTGATCCTCAATTTTTCGAATTTTCTCTGGCCGAGCTCAAGCTTGAAGCCAAAAAAATTTCACTAGGCCAAGTCCGAAGTATGCAAAGCCCGGCTCAAAAGACTCGATTGCAAAACCTACATGCACGGTCATACATGTTAGACTTTTCACCATTGACAAATCTCCAACCAGTTAATCACGGTCCCTCTAACAACCATAGGCTATTGAATGTTTAAAATAGTATTCTCAATTTTCACCTTGGGAAGCAAGTCGGCCCTGCTTCTTGATGTGGTGCACGTTGGCCCCTGTGCCCAGCACGAGCCCTGGCCCTTGCCAGGCATTAGGGTGTAACACCTTCCATTCTGGACTAACCATGGTCATGGCCCTAGCCCTGCATATTCATCCGGTGCCTAAGGCCCTTGTTCACACGTTGTGCCAAATATTTTACTTCATTCTACTTGAAATCGAGCTTTCTTTCATTTTTATGTCCATTAACATCTAAAAGTATTTGTAAAATTTAACCATTAAATTATTTTTAATGATTCATTATTTTATCTATTCATCTTGTAAGAAATAACAGTTATTAATTACATATCTTACTCATAAAATTTCCTATTTAAAAATTATTTTAAGAATATGACAATGCCACCACTTCTATCTATCATTCACCAAATCAACAACCAAATTATGGTAAAAGAAATTGTAACTCGAGCAAACTCCTCCCCCAAGAATTATCCTATTAAAAAATTATATTTAAATGATAAAAATCATGTTTATCGAAAACTAAAACTAAACCCGCATTTGAAGACAACATGATGAAGTCAAAGGTAGATATTTGACACTGTTCATATTAAAAAAATAAAAAATTATATTTCTTGAATCACATCACAAGAAATATTTATTTACACAGTTAATAAAAGGGACAGGGGAGTTCATAATTCAGCACCTAAATTCATAAGTCACTCGAGCAAGACCACATCGAATTGTTATTCATTTACAATTACCCTTCATAAACACAACACCAAATTTGTTGGCATATTGAAGAAAAGCAATTACGTAGGCACATTGACAATTGGGATCAGGCAGCTTTAGGAGTCTAAAGCAATTTAAACACACACACACAACAGTTGGTACAAAAGAAAAAGGAAAAATTGTGAGGACCTGTCATCAGATTGAGCACATGAATACAGGGGAACTAAGTTGAGAATAGCTGACAAAAGATTGCAGCACAAATGGCAATACCACAAAGGTATCCGCAAAAGGATGCTTACAAAAAACAAAGCTGATACCATCGATGATGGTTTGAGTTTATAATACATCTAAACAACTCTATCCCTTGCAGTCACTACAAATTGTAGCAATGCCCTCTACAAAATTCTTATACAATATATATATATATATATATACATATACATATGTATGTATGTCTGTATGTATGTGTGTATGTATGTATGTATGTCATCCATAGAGCTTGGATTGAACAAGGGATGGACATTTGACGTGAAAAATAGGCCAAACACCCATCACTAAAAAATATTTTTTTCATGTATATATGTGAAATAACCGAGTGTTACATCTTAGACATGGTTTCTATTAACACCGATGTTCATGCCCCATAAGCCATAAAGTTATTACTTCTTGCTGACATGCTCGTCCAGAAATGCCTTTGCCAGATTACTGAAGGTTACACTGACTGCTCCAGCTGCAGCATACCTTTCAATAGCATCAACCACTTCTGGCCTCAGAATTTGCTCCTTGTTAGATGCATCGCAAAGATAATACAATGCGCCAATAGCATAGTTCACCTGCCACTCATACACCATTATCAATAATTAACTACTGCCTATGGATGTTCCAACCACAGATCAAATAGATACTCGCAGTAGAACAGGATCTTATAAGGGAATCTCAGCCGCAGCTGACCATATTATATTTCACAAAAGAGCAAAAGCATGAGAATTAACGAAATCATCGGTCAAAGCGACAAATTATCCTGCAAGCCCTACAATTTAAACTCATAAAATGTGGAGAACCTCCTTTTTTGACTTAACTGTGTTTTTAACTGGACTTGACAAACACTGAATGATAAAAGGGATCCCATCACACTTGATGACAATCGCAGCATTAATTGGATCTGCAAAAATATGCTTACATTATAAACCATGGTTGCATCCGCTCAACCCATGCACAAGCACTACTACTCTAAAAAGAGAACTAGACATATCTACTGCATAGGTACAGAAAGATGGGCTTACCAGCGGAACAGTTGCAGATACCTCCAATTCCAAACTCCACGAGTCTCTCATTTGGCTCAGTTAAGCAATCCAGGAAAAGTTCCAGGACATTGAGCTGTTTGGGAGAAAAAAATGGAGGTTTTCAATTGTTCTAAATACTTCAGTGCCACATGACTTCAATAAATTCAGAAATAAATTAATGTTAATAAGTTTGAACCTGGCGCAGGAAGGTATAGTTGTAAGGATCATATGCAAAGTTTGCTAAATTTGCTACAATTCTCTCTTTTGAATCTGCAATTCAAATGGTTCATTACTTCATATCCAAATTTCAGTGGCCCAGACACCAAGATTGAAATATAGTAAAAGAAAAATACTTGAAAAAAATCCAAAAATAAAAAGAAAAAAAGAATGAAGACTAATGATGTTATCCTAGATAGTTTTTGGGAAGTCACCCAACCCCAACACCAACCCACATGAAAAGTAGATAGCCTTTACTATTGCAGATAAACAGCGGCATGACTTCACATGAGAAGTCAAATGTTCGTGTCTACATGTGTCCATTTCTGAAGACCAGAATTTTTCAATCAATTGCTATCACAGTGAAAACAATCCTTTAAGCAGCACTTCTCCCCAACTAAACTAACAACAAATTCACACAATACAAGAATAGCAAGAATAGGATTTTATTTGAAGATATTAAGAAAATTTTTAAGAATATTTAATTTTCCATTATGAATTGATTTTATTATGTTAAGTTATTTAGTTTCTATATTTTGTTTACGGTTTCGTTTATAAGGGTTAGGTTTTAGGCAATAAAATAGGCAAAAAGAATCAATGAATTAATTGAGTTTTTTAGTTCTCTCTCTTTCTTCTTAGTTTTCTCCCCTTAGATTTCTTAGTTATATTTAATCTCTTGCTCCTATCCTTATTTTATATTATTCTTCTGCTGTTTAATGTAAAATAGATTCAGAGATAACCACCATGATTAGAAAAGGTATGATAGGAGGAGAAATTGGGGGAACTGATCTGAGATAGATTGGTGAAAAGCAAGAAATCATATGGAAAATGCCAAGAACAACTAAGAAACTCAATCAATCAATCAACTCATTATGGGCTCATCTAAAGAGTAGGGAGACTTAACTAGCAGTTTATGGCCATATTTTTCTAAAGAGATATATGGTTAAAGCATTTCAATCCTACTTGTTTGATAACTCTGAACAGCAAATTATTTAGAGAATATTACTCAAAACAAGAAAAATATGCATATATTCATAACCTGTCAGTGCAGTGAGGTGACAAGATATATTATACTGAAATTACTGTGAAGCCTAAATTCACAGAAATAGAACTGTCAAAAACTCCAAACTGCAACTTCTAGAGAAGAATTTACTTTGATCCTGGGCTTTTTTTCTCTCTTACTCTATCACCCAGGTGTTTTATATTATTTTGTAGGCAATTGTGGTAAACAAAAACTTCAAGTCATTTTGCTCAGCTCTTTGACACTCTATCCACTTGAAAATTGACCTTTTGAGCACCCGAAGTATCCAACATAGTTCAATGCACATAGGGCTGTAATCTGAACAGATATAGGCCTATTTTTATTTTAAACACCGATTCAACCTGTAGAAGGCAACACTGATATGGCAACGGACTTTGCAGCCCAAGAGCTTCTAACAAAAACAAATTCAAAAAGGTCATTTTTATGTAGCTAGATATCTTTGACTCAAGTTAGAAAAATAAATTTTGTGTCTCTAAGTTGAAAATAGCTTTTGTTATATCAGTTGAGAGTACTTCCGAAGTTTGATGCCATTTATTACAAAGTCAAAGCTCAAAATGGTCTACAGAAAAAATCTTGGTATGTTTTGAGAAGCATTAAAAAATAAGAAAAATTAAGACACCTTCACTTCTCTTGCAGCAAAGAAGTAACAAAAATTTTCTTTTGATTTTGTGGGAATAGAATCTAACTTTTTTTCAAATCTTTTGAGGGTTAGGGCAATTAAATCTCAACCTAGAATTGGTTAAACAAAGTCCAAATAAAATTCTGCATTAAGAGAGAAAAACAATAACTTCATAAAGTTACTACTATTGCCCTATTTATACTAGTTAGGACAAACCCCAATTTTAAACTAAAACCTTTCTAATCGTCTAAAACCTCCTAAGTAGATTAATAAAATAGAAACAAAAAAAAAAAAGAAACCTAAATAAAGAAGAAAACTAATTAAAAGGAGAAAAGCAGAAACTTTCTAATTCTTTGGATATTCCTGCATCACTTAACAAAAAGCCGAACTCATCCCTTATTTACTTTATTACACTCCTAATATCCAATCCTATAGATAATTCCCCTTCTTGCTGGGCTTTCTACCTAATAGTAAAACAATTGCTTCCAACTAGTTAATCCCACTTCTCTGGCTGCAATGTCTGGGCTAAAAATTGTCTTTACCAAAGCACTTCATAAAGGCAGTTTCTTAGTCGAACTAAATCTGGTAGATTCACCTCTTCAACACATAGAAATGGATTGAAAAAACACATCTTCAATTTCAAGTAGACAAGTATGCCAAACTAAATTGCATCAAAAGTGTAAATTATACCAGTCGGAGCTATTCGAAAAGCCTCTTTTGCTTGGCAAAAGTGGGCTTCTGAATATATATAATTTACTAAAGTTTAAAACTAAGAGATTATCATTTCTTTATTTCTTGAAAGAATCCCCAAATTCTAGTTTCTACTCTAACTAATTCTGTGATGAAGAAACACATACCTAAATATTAAGTAAAATGAAGCATACCTTCATTTGTTGCGTTCTGGAATTGACTCACCAACTCCTGCTGTACAAAAATCAATCCCAAGACACAGAGGATATGTTCAATATCCAAATATAAGAATGGGAAAGAAAGATGATCATACCTGAAGGTATTGAAGCCTTGGAGTTCCATATTTACCTGTTCGCTTTACTTGCCTCTTATCATTGGTGAACATGTCAACAATCCGTCACTGCAAATTACAAGGTAAAAATAATTGTTAAGTCTAATCATCATGGAATGGCCAACTTCATGAATCAACTCATTATCATTCACTTTTAACGTCACCCCACCTCCTCCACTAAAGTTTTGACAGTTTAGTTCAAGGGTCTTTGAGAGTCATGGTGAACAACAAGCCAAATACAACAAACCAAATGGTAAATGATGATCAACACAAGTACAATGCTGTCAATGAGTCCTACTAGAATTACCTAGGCAAATGCAAAATCCAATGAACTTTCAAAACCTCGATGACACATATGATAAAGGGCCACATGGGTCATGCTAACAACAACAACAATCTGAGCCTTAATCCCAACTCATTGGGGTGGACCAATTGAGAAACAATTATGAGAAAGATTTTTTTTTTAAAAGGATATTAATTTAATTTGTGCGGACTTTACTATATCACTCATTTCTATTCAAAACCATCTCTTCATCTAAACTATTAATTATCATATCTTTACGGGTAATTTACATCCAAGTTTTCAGCTATTTACCTCTATATTTTACTAAATCTTCTATATTTAAGTTCTCAATTCTCCTAACCGGTATATCTTTGGATCTTCTTTGCATATGACCAAATCATCTCAGACACACTCTTGTATTTTATCCACAATTGAACTAACTTTCAATTTATTATAAATCTCTTCGTTTCTAACTCTATCTCTTCTAGTTTTGCCACACATCCACTAAACATTCTCATTTCTACTACATCCATTTTTTGTTCTTATTGTTATTTAATAGCCCAACACTCAGTGTCATATAATAATGCAGCTCTTACCACGGTTCTATAGAGCTTTCCCTTCAAATTCAATGATATCGTGCGATCGCAAAGAACTTCAAATGCTCTTCTCCATTTCATCCAACTCGCTTGAATTCTGTAATTCACATCACTATCTATATTGTTATCATTTTGAATGATGGAACCAAAATAACTAAAGCGTTCACTTTTTGATATATCTTGTCTATCTAACCTAATCGTTTCTCTATCATCCTGATAACTATCGCTAAACTTATATCCCATATATTCAGTTTTCGATCTGCTCAATTTAAATTCTCTGAATTCTAATGTGACCTCCATTATTCTAATTTAACACTAATACCCTCTCTAATCTCATCAACCAATATTATATCATTTGCAAAAAGTACATGCCATGGTATTTTATTTTGAATATTTTTTTGTAATTTTATCTATCACTATTAGAAAAAAGATGAGACTTAATGCCGAATCTTGATCGACTCTAATGTTAATAGGAAAATTATTGCTCAGATCCCCGCAAGTATACTATTAATTTCACTTTTAATACACCTAACACAATTTAAATCTTTTTCCTTTCTCTCCATTAACTTGGCAATTCTGTAGATCTCTCTCTCCATATTTAATCTCCAATCTCTTATGTAGTTCTTTATACACCTTGATCTTTGATTCGTGGATAATGTTTTTCACTTCTTTTTTTGCACTTTTGTATTTTTCATATGCATCGTTACTATTATTATTTTTAAAGTTCTTATAACACTCTAGTTTGATTCGGATAGTAATTTGCATTTCTTAATTTCACCACCATGATTTCTTGCCTATTAGAGTCTAACCCTTAGATACACCAAGAATCTCCCTACCTATATCCTTAATATTAGTAGACATCTGTTTTAACATTGTTTCTGAATCATCACTAATAGATCAATTTGTTACTTGAATTAATGTCTCTAAAAATCGTCGGTTTTTCTCCTTTCATATTCCACCACTTGACTTTTGCTTCTACAAATAGGCAATATTTCTTTTGCCTTTTAGGCACACATATATCTAAAACTAAGAGTCTATACTGATCTAGTTCGTTAACTTGGCAATTCTATAGATCTCGCTTTCTCCATATTTAATCTCCAATCTCTTATGTAATTCGTTACACACCTTGATCTTTGATTCGTGGATAACGTTTTTCACTTCTTTTTTTGCACTTCTGTATTTTTTATATGCATTATTACTATTATTATCTTTAAATTTTTTATAACACTCTCGTTTGGTTCGGATAGTAATTTGTATTTCTTAATTTCACCACCATGATTTCTTGCCTATTAGAATCTAACCCTTAAAAACACCAAGAATCTCTCTACCTATATCCTTAATATTAGTAGACATCTGCTTTCACATTGTTTCTGAATCATCACTAACAGACCAATTTGCTACTTGAATTAATTTGTCTCTAAAAATCGTCGGCTTTTCTCCTTTCAGATTCCACCACTTGATTTTTGCTTCTACAAATAGACGATATTTCTTTAGCCTTTTAAGCACACATATCTAAAACTAAGAGTCTATACTGTATTGCTATACTCTCCTCCGCTATAATCTTACAATTCTTATATGTCATTTTATCTCCTCTCCTAGTGAGAAGGAAATTTATTTAGTTAACATTAGACCTATTTCTATATGTAACTATGTGTGACTCTTTTTTTCTTAAAGAAACTATTGATAAGAATCTAATCAAATGCTATGGCAGACTTTAAAATAGTACCTTTCACCTCATTTCAACTACCAAATCCAAATCTCTTGTCCTTCTTTCTCCTCCCCCCTCCACCCCCCCACCCCCCATTTTTAGGTCTCTTCCAATAAATAATTTCTCTCTATTAAGTTTGGTTTGTAAAAATTCATTTAAATTCTCTTAAAATTGTTTTTTACTAATTGCATCTATGCCTATTTGAAGCACATACACACTGACTATATTAACTATGTTTCCTCTATCTACTAACTTGATAAATATAATTCTATCTCCTTTCCTTCTTATCTTTACTACATTTTTTAATAAATCTTTATGTACAATTATTCCTATCTCATTCTTAGTTCTATCCCTCTTTGTGCACCAAAAACTACTCTAACTTTTTTCCCCACCCACTTAGTTTCTTGAAAACACATATTTTTCATCTATTCGTTGCTTTTCCTATCTCTCCTAACTTGCTGCTCAAAGATTCTATGTTTTAGGTGACTAAATGAATCATATTTTCATGGACTAACTTATTTATCCGCACCCTAGAACCCCTTGTTAACTCGTCACTATACTTGATATTCGATGTAGCGTGCTGAGAGGGAAACACTCCACAAATTAGACACATATGAAAGCTCCACCGACAGCAACATAAATGTGAGATTCTAGTTACTAATTGTTAGGAGAATTGTAAAACTAGATTTATTAGGTTTATACATAAAACTTTTTCCCTCAGATTTTGGCTATCGGAACAACAGCAAAATCAAATAACAAACAACCACCACTATTGACAACTGATACAAATTATGGGGTAAACAAACCAGCCTAGAGCACTGAGATGAACATAAACATTAATATCCATAAGCTGAAGCTTCAACCTGTTCCCCCATTCCTCTTTATTCAACTCAAAATGTCCCAAAAAAAAACCATCTTATTGGAGATATACTTCTAGAATATATACGGAAAACACCGGCAAAAGTAATAGCTTTACTCTGTCAAGCTACCTCACTTCTAACTATACCTCTGCTGTTCTTAAACCATACCCCCGTCAATAACAGCTCTCATATGATTTGGGCATCATATTCACTTTGGCCTATGGCGAGCAAAAGGAAAAGCAAAAAATTAGCTATCCCATTGATTTTGGCTGCGAAGATCTCTTTCCTGTCAGCTATACTTTACAATACCTGTGGAACAGATTTCTGAAACAATACAATATACACCACTTGGGCCTATGCCTCCCCCTCCCCAAAAAAAAAAAAAACAAAATCCAACTCAAAATCAAGAGATAACTTCATAGTTCTGAATCAATGGCAGCATTTAACAACATTCTATAATTTAGTTACATCCCAGATTTATTCCACGAAATTTGCCTAGAAGATAGCAACCATACCCAAGAGAAAAGCATACCTTTACGAGGTACCAAATGCCAAAACTTAATCAAAGACAATATGTAGCCCAGATCTCCAGTCAAATCGAAGCCTAAATCTCACGGAATCGAAACTAAAAGGAGAAAAAGAAATTACCAATTCAAAGATCCCTATATTCAACTTTCAAATTTGGGGCTTGTCACGGAGGCTGGAGAGAGAAAGAGAGGGGGAGGGAGAGCGAGAGAGAGAGAGAGAACGAATTGAGGGCGGCCTACTATTGCAGTGAAATTGGAAGTCACAAAATTGCACCCGCCGTCGATTCAAACCACCCCGGGGAGGGTGGTGTTTGCTAATGGGGGCGGGGGGTTTTCAATTTTCGGCAATTTCGTTTCATCTTATTTATAATTTGAATTAATTTTATTATATTAAATTATCATTATATCTGATTTTTTCTTTTTAATAATAATCTTCTTTACTCCTTTCTTTACATTCATAATTTAGTAGGATCCCTTAAGAAACATTAGTTTAACTAAACTAAATTTATGTTTCAACAAGAAAAATTACCAATATAATTAAATTCTTAATACGAGAGGATTAGAAAATCATTTGTAATCCTGTATTTTTAATTATTTTTATTTTATTTTGTTTGAGAAAAATTATATATAAATTTAAACAAAATAAAATAAATTGAATTAAATTGAAATCATCTTCGTCTCCTAAACTTGGCTTAGGTTCTAAGAGTGTAGAGAGTAAATTCAAAACTGCGCAACACCATCTTGAATACATAAGAATTGGTTTCACGATGTTTTGGCCCCCCCCCAAAAAAAAAAAAACTAAAATATTGTTTTTCAATTAAAACTATTTAATTATGGTTATTTTTTTTGCTTTTTCAAATTATTTATTAATTAATTTTTTAAAACATTAATTAAAAAAAAAAAGTTTCGCACTTTTTAAGTGTAGCACCGCGTCCAAAAATCTCTCACTATCACGTTGTCATCAATGCTTTAAGGCAACAATTTCCCAATATTGCTCCACCCATAAATGCACAAAATCCAAAACCAAATTTATTTGTGACATTTCCTCGAACACCTTACCCTTAGGTCAACAATTTCGCGAGACCTCGCTTGCACCACTACTGGATTGTTCCAAAAACTCAAATCATTTCCTACAAATCTGCCAATTTTTTGGCAAATTGATGAAGACCAAACTTCTAGGATTCGAAGAGGAGGACGAACAGAGGATGATTGAAGACTGAAATGATTTTACACTCCGGGAATCAACAGGGAGCTCCATATTGGGGTGCTCATTTCACTCCTTATGTTACTGCGATGGCTTTTGCTTATCGTTGGCTCGCTGTTTTGATGTTGGTCTTGCTGTTTTCTGTTATCCTTGGCTTGCTCCTTGGGGTGCTTATTTTGCTCCTTGAGTTCCAGATTGGCTTGCTATTTTCTGTTCAAACAGTTTTGCGACGATCTCACACTGTTTTGCACCCTCCAAATGCGAAGTCTATTATTTTCTTTTAAAATAATTAATGTTTTTAAAAAATAATTAATAAAAAACTTAATTTCGCACTCTAAAAAATGAAATTAATACTTCGGGAACGGAAAAAAATCATAATTAAATAATTTTAATTTAAAAAACAATATTTTGATAAAACCCCTCACAATATTTAATATACCTAGTTTAAAAATAAATTATTACCTTGTGGATAGATATGCATAAGATTTGAATTGAATCGGAAAGAATGGTTTTAATTTGTCAAGAAAAAGAATTTAAATCAAAGTTGAGATGATAGTTTCAATTCTACTGATTCTCGATTTAGATTGCTCCAAATTTGGTTTAGTTCCATTTTGATTTTTTCACAATTCTTTATCCTTTTTATGATTATTTATGAATTCAATTCTCCGGTTCTAATATGATGTTCTTTAAAGGTGGTTACTGAGAAGGAAAAAAGCTATGATTAACCTACAAGAAGGGACATATCCTTCAAATATCTCTTTAAAAGATGAAGTATCTCACTAGGAAGCAAGTGAAACTCATGAACCCCTAGACGGACTTTATAACCCAATTTTACAATAGTATCAGCACATGAATTTTTTTCTCTAGGGACATATTTAATATCTCAAATTGAGAGTTTTCAAATTAAAACCTTACACTTGTTAATAATTGAGCGTTGGGATGAGAGACCCGGCTATGAGACTTCAAAGCCTTAACTAGAGTTTGTGGAATTATGCTCTAGGATCATCAGAGAAAATTGATGGTTTGTCCCCTCATAAATTGCATGTAATTTGGCAAGATTATGATTGACATCCCCTTGGTTATTTGTAAAGCCAAGGACCTGAAATCTATGTTCATATCTGAGAATGCCACTTGCACTTTTTGAATCCTGAGTGCTAATAAACAAAATCATCTTTTTTTAGTTTGAATCACCCGATGAGTGAGGGCACCAACTAATCCTCCAACCCCTCTTGTACAGAGGGTCTCGACTCTCACCGGTAGCTGTAAATGAATTTCTAGCATAGCCCACTATAAACTGTAGAGTTTTCTCTAGTTGGAAATTGCTTCCCTAAAAAACCACTTGACATCTTATTTTCCAGAGAGTCCACAGCATGGACACAAAAAGTAGTGACTAAGGAAGATCCATATGAGTAGCATGTGAACAACATTGTGAGATAACTCAGAAGGGTAATCGGTCTAAACCCTAAGCACATCCGAATGAGGTTTCTTCGGGATTGACACAATAAAAGTTTGGAGATATTTAGGTAGAAAGAAACCATTTCAAAGTGCTTGGAGAAATCATTGGGTAACACTTCAAAATTACTGATAAAAAGGCAATTAAATACCAACTGGGCTTAAAGCTTTTAAATCTTTCATCGAAAACAACGTTAACCTTATTTCATCTAATTCCACAGGTCTCTTAAGGACCCTTTAGTCTTCCTTTGATACCCTTTGCTGCCAAACCCCATACCTGTTTGACCAAGCAATTATATGTGTTGGTTTAGAATGCCCGTGCGGGGCATTTTAGGCATTGACATGGGGTCAGTGAGATAACTCACAATTACTCATGATACCCTAATCTCCCTTGACTCTCTCCATCATTGTTGAACACACTTACAGTAAGGAGACTAATCTCTCCATTCCATGTGAGATTCCAAGAAGCCATTTTGTAGGGTTTTGGAGAATTGTTTGTGAGAGATCAATTTCTCTAGAGTGAGAAATCGATCGAGAGATAGAGAAATTTTCACATAAATTTTCACATAGGAAAATCTTTTCCATCATTACAATACACCGGACAATAGGTTGAGGCATCGTGATGTTATGATAATGGTTTGATTAACTCGTGATCATCATCCCGACCATGCGATCCGTTTGAGGGAATTGCCATTCGGTTCGATCGATTTCAGAAGCCCTACACATTGAAGTATATACCCTAGATTCGATCTATTTTAAATTTTTAAAAATTATTCGCTTCGACTGTGCATGAAAATTAAAATCCAACATTGGTATCAGAGCCATAATTGTTGGATGTAATTAAAATAATTTTTGAAATTTTTTCAGATATAAAAAATATAGGGTATTAAATTTAGAATTCGAATCACGGATGAGTTTCGTGAATTCGATTATACCACTATGTTACCCATGAATCGTAAATCACAAAAACAATTTTTGTTTAATTTTTGGAGCATATTTAAGGGCATGAAATTTGAGATTGAAATTTTTAGTCTAAACATCGATCGAATCTTTAGATTTTAGATCTGTCAAATTTAAGAATAAATTGATCTAAATAAATTGGTTATATGTGTTCTACATATACTGATCTACATTTTGATATATGTTTTTTGTGTTGCCGTCATCGAAAACTGGGATTTCCACCATTGGCTGAGAGGGCCGCGACTTTAATTGTTCAATTCGACATATTTGAGCATTAATCTTTCATAAAATCAAATTAGAATTAATGAATGAGGCTCAAATTTGAGTTTGTAGTCAAATCCGATGAGATGAAGGCCAAAAATGGCGTTTTCCAGCAACCGGGTCGAAAGACCCTGTTACAGACTCATTGGGTGAAGGAGAAAAGAACCAGACCCATGGATGCGTTAAGAGCACGCACACAGAGGCGCATGCTCACAAAGGTAGCAGGCGCGTGGAGGTGTCGGGCACGGTCCGGGTCGGTTTCGACCCGAATCCGCATCCCCAACCCATGCCCCACCCGAGAAGGCCAGCCTCGCACTTGTAGGCACGTGACCCACTCCTCTGCGAGTCTAGTGCGTGTGCCAATGCTTAGGACATGTGCAGTTACGTGGTGATGCGCCGTCGGCGTGTGGGGCCACTGGTGGCGCGTGATGTCATCCAGAATTGGAATTTTTCAATTTTTTTAGGATCTCACATCTATATTTGTGACTTTTTATGGGTTTTTGTGTATTGAATCCTAGTCTGAATGGTGAAATGTAATCTCACATTGTGGAGTATAGTGTCTGTTGATTCATGCGCTCGTCTTGGGGTCTGTGCTCGAGTCATCTGGGTTTTGTTAAATCGAAGGGTATACAAAATTGTGAAAATAAGTATCATAAGTCACTAAAGTTTCTAAGATTGCTTCAAAGATTAGATCTTTACAAGGGGAATAAAACTGAATAGTGATAATTATGAGATTTTACATCGGTAGATTCAATTTGTTCTCGAGGAGTAAGATCTATCTAAAACTCTGAGGCATGAGATGGTGGATTTTGGGAAGAATACCATACCTCTGAGAGATAGAATTAGGAGGCATTACGTGCACAAAAAAGGAAGGATGACCAAGTTAGGGCAATCCTCCTGAACATTATGTATAATGATGTGATCCTGGTCTATGAGTAAATTCTACGGTTATGTCGGTTTGACTCACCTTAAAAATAACATTGTGGTACTCTTACAGCTTCTAAGGTGACGATACTGATTTGTAAGTTTAATGATTTATAAGAAAAGGGTTGATTATACAATGATGTAACATTTGATAAAAATGTCAAGTATGATCACTGAGTTGGGGAATGTGAACGAGCCTATTTCGGATTTTTTTTTCAAGTACTAGATGCGATTCAGTCTTTATCTAATTCATAGAAAACTATGAAAACCTATTTCACATATGACGCGAATATTCACATTTTTCATTTGCAACTTTCAACACTTCCCAAAACTGATTAGACGAAAACATCTCATTATTCACATTCTCATCAACACCTGTTATTTCTACATCCTCCAATGGTGATGCATAACTAGTATGTACTTGTTCAAATGTAGTAATAAAGCTAGTACTTGCATGGTTCGGTGGTAAAACAAAACTCTCACCAGCTGTATCAATTACCATTCTCTGATATGGTTTTAGCTGGTCGTAATTATAATCTCCTCTAACTGAAAATTGTCTACTTCTTCGATATTTTACCTCAGATATAAAAGGTTCACCGTGAGATGTTCAATTATAGTAATCCGGAGTAAAACCGAATTTATAAAAATGTTCCCTAGCTTTATCGCATACATGAAACTTACCATTACTACACTTCCTACAGGGACACCTTATTTTATTCCCATCCATGAACCTGACTTGATTACAAGCAAAATTCCAGAATTGTTCCAACTCAATACGAAACTCATCGGTCAATCCTTGACGTTCAAGTAAGTTTTTATTATACATCCAAGCTCTACCGCTTTGCATTTTTCTCTCTTCTACAAATACAAAGAAAAAAAAATTAACCAGAGAAACCACCAGTCATAGTTATAAAAGAAAAGAAAATTAACAAGAAAAACCACCAAAACTACAAGTTCTGATATAATGTAAAGAATGAGGTTGACATGCCTTGGTTGACATGCCTTGCACCCCTTCTTCACAATAATGGGGTGATATGTTGAAGCATTGCAAAGCAACCTCATATAGCTTTGTCCACGCAAAAAATAGGGAAAAAAATACATAGCAGCATGCTTTCAGTGGCATAAGCAAACAACTTGGTTTAGAAGAACGCTTTATAAGATTGAGGATTGTAACCAACAACATCCATGATGGTTCATTGTGATAGTATTCCGGGTTCTGCCCACACAGAGGACTCCAAGTATTAGGGAAGAATTCAAAATGTTCAAGTGGCAAAGATTTTTATGGTTGTGAATATCTTGGGCTCACACAAAACAACCTCATATTGATATGTTCTCAAGCACTTGCCTATCCCATCTATACCTTGCAAAAGTAAAATCAATAAGATTTTATAGGATGACTATCACATTTGCAATCATGGCATCTGTACTTCAAAAGCTAACAATATTATTCAGACTAGGGAGTAATTTATTTTACTCGGAAACTAGCACATGTAAGCAAGTATATCAGCAAGCCAAGATTTCCATTTATCACAGCACCTTTGCTTGATACACATATCAAAAAGTTGACTTGTAACTAAAGAAGTTTGTGGCATTGATTGTGCCAAACAATCGAGCAAAGCAATAAAAACGATGCTTAACAATCAAATAAAGCATCAAAGCAAAGCCATTGCTGACAGGGATTCTAATGCAAATGCAATGCAATGCACCCATTACTAGCTGCTGACGGGTTCTAAATGCAATGCAATGCACCCATTATTAGCTCCACTAGACAACTACACTAGAGCTATTGAGGCTGCAACTTGGTTGGAACGTGGGAGATCAGAATACAGAGGTACACATTGCAGAGAGATCAGAATACTAGCTGCTCACAGCAAAGGTGCACATTGCAAAGAGATCAGAATACTAGAATTGCACAATGCAGAGCTGCACATTGCACCAACAAATAAAAAACACACGTAGAGGTGCACATTGCACAATGCAATGCATCAGAATACAGAGGTGATGTGTTATTGATTGTCAATGCACTATATGGTTATTGATATGAGGATTGCACATTGCAGAGAAAGGAGAAGATTGCACATTGCAAAGACAGAGAGAGAGAGAGAGAGAGAGAGAGAGAGAGAGAGAGAGAGAGCCAAACCTAGATGATCCGACTGCGAAACCTAAGAGAGAGACGGCTTGTGACTCCAAAACAGAGAATAATCACCTGCAATTGCATAAATTGGAACTAATTAGACAAATTAGAAATTAGAAGAATCGTACCAGAGAGAGAGATAGATAGATTTGATATTGGTACTACAAAACCCTAAAAATTAAAATCAAGTTTTAAATATGTTGAACTTGAAGATTATTCTGGGAATCACACTAAAGATGGAGAGAGATCGATAGAGAATGAGTTAGACTTTACCTTAGGTCTGAAATTTGAGATGACAAAGAGATGAGAACTGGCGAACATCAAGTGTGGATTGTTGAATAGAAAATTGGACATCAAAGATCATTAAACATCAGGGTTTTCCTCAATCGACACAATCACTGAACTAACTAGACATTTGATTAAAAAAATTATTACTTTAGTCGACAAATTATGTTTCACTCTTCTTAAATCGACAAGAAACATGATTTCTTACCAAATTCCTATATTAGATGAAAATAAATTATTTTGTACTTTAAAAAAGCTAATTGAGGAATGGAGTTTTAACCTAAAAGAGTTCAAAAATTGATGCATCATAGATTAAGGTACAAATAATAATAAGAATAGGAAAGAAAGAATACCTAGGAAATGGACATAGGAGAAGCTGTAGGTCCAGAATGGCAACAGACAAATCGATCCTGTGGCCAAATCTGCAATCGGAAACTCTTCATCTATTTCATAGTCAGCGTCACCGTGAAGAAGCCCTAGATTGAATCTATGCAATTGAAGAGGTTGTAGAGTCTGAAAATTAAACAGAAAATTGCCAAAATGGAAGACACTGTTACTAATGAAGAAGCCCAAATTCTTTAGCAGCAGCCCAAATGTTTAATGAAAAAAGTTTCAGCAGCCCAAATGTTCAAAGAACAAAGTTTCAAAAGACACAGAAAGTTGCCAAAATGGAAGACACTGTTACAGCTTGCTCATTATTGTTCAAATGTTCAATGAAAAAAGTTTCAGCAGCCCAAATGTTCAATGAACAAATTTTCAGAAGACACAGAATGTAGATAAAATGAAAGACACTATTACAGCTTGCTCATTATTGTGGGGTTTCCCCAATTGAATTATGCCAAAGCAACCGTATATTAACACATCAAACATTTCACAAATTGAATAATGCCCAGTTACAAGAGAATATCATATTTTGTCAAAAGTGAAAAAAAAAAAGACGAACTCTTTAATACTAATTACTAGAACCACAACTATTCAACCACATGACAACAGTTGTAAACCATTTTCCTTAAGTTGCCGTCTATCGTAACAACCACAACTAGAGGGGTGAAACTATTTAAGTCACACCACTGACGGACATCATTTGTAAGACTACCCATGACCACATAATTTTCTCTTAATGTGAAATGTCTGATCTGAATTATTACCATTAAATGTGCTATTTGTACTCTTACCAGATGGACACTATTTTCACTTATTAGCTTACTATACAATTTCTACAAATGTAAAAATTGAAATTAGAGCAAACACATGTAGGAAGAAGTATGAGCATCAGACACTTGGAACCAGTACTTTCCACATTTTCCTCAGATAAAATTTTTCCTAATATGTCCAACAAACAAACATTCCCCCCCCTCAAAAAAAAAATCTAATGATTAATCAAAACAACCCGCTAGATGATCCCATGGATGCAATAAAGGGGGTAATTTAGCAGGCCTAAAGATTTTAGTAATGGAGCAGCAATCAAAAAAATACCCCCACCATTTTACTTACTCCCGCCCAGTAGACAAGCTCACCATCTAATGAAATTCAACTACAACATAGGGTATGCAATTAATGAAGGCTGAATAGCTCTGATTTTCTAGTATGACATCTCATAATCAGCTAATTTGTTGAATAATATAATACCAAATCAATCATTTCATGTCATAAACTCTTGAAGGACAAAATCAGGGTCATTTTGCCCCTTACAGCATTTCACCATGCTCAAGGTAGAACAAGCAAAAGCTGGAAACAAAATAAATAAATAAAAAATAATGAATAATGAAAAAGAAATCCAAGAAAGAAAATGAATAAACAAGAGCAGAGATCACGAGGGGAGAATTGGGAAACAAAGCTGTACTTCAGTCAGCATGGCTCATCTATTATCAGCAACAGTACGTGTTCAAAGAGCCAATAGTGAATAGCTAAAAGAAGAATACATCATCTTTATCTAAACACTCCATGTTGCAAACCTAAACCTTGTTTCAATAACAAAACTTGGATCAATATTAGAAACATGGGTTCAAAGAGACTTCTCTTTGCCTGTCAGATGAAAGTGTTTCAAGTACATCCATTGCTTTGCATTGGAGTAAATTGCAAGCAGCAAGAATTGAGAGAAGCAGAGGAGCATAATCACAGCGTCAAAGAGGTAGGGATACCTCTCTGGGGGAAGCATGAAACAACAAAGCATAGGGATACCTACTTCTTTAGAATACTGAAATATAGACAACAAAGTTTTGAAAACATAAAACAAAAGTCTATACAAATACAACAGCATTCATGGATCTCGAAGCCTCAGCCAGAAATTTCAAAAATGACCCAATCACAGATCTACGATAAGCACAAGAAAATGACACAATCACAATAAACCCTAGATTCAGAACAGAAATTTCAAAAAAAATAAAAAAAAAGAAATTTCAAAAAAAATAAAAAATCAGAGAAGGGTTGTAAAGTCCTCACTCAAAGTCACAGAGATGGGTTTGCTGCAGCGAAGGGGAGATCTATCGTCAGTGATGAAGGTCTGCAAGGTCAGCAGAGCGAAGATCAGCTTTGGTGATGAAGGAAAGCTGATGAAGGCGATGAGGAAGAAGGGATGAAGGGAAGCTAAATCCGAGCAGCTCAGCTTTGGTGATGAAGGGAAGTTGATGTCGGCGTCGGCGATGGTGATTGATTTGTAATATTTAATGAGATTTACTGTTTTTCATAGGTTAGGAATGGTGACCATTTTGCTATATAGGCACATTCGTGTACACTTTCTCATCAAATAAAATCGGTGAGATTCAGTAAAATGATTTAAACCTTATTCTCTACCATCATTTGCATATTGGAATCAATCAGATCTGTTCGCATTCAATATTCTAACTGTTCGATAGTCATATATTGCTCCTTTTTTTTTTTTCTTTTAAGAAAAAAAAAGTGAGTAAATTCCTTTTTTCAAACCATGGATAAATCGATACGATTGCAAAAAAGCTATAACATAACCTTAATTAATGGAAAAGTTAAGAGCATTTTGTTTAACCAGTAAATTGGTCAAACTGACTTTTAAATACAATGTAAAATGGGTAGAGGAGTTTTTAAATAAATTAAACATCTGAAATAAAATCTCCTTTATTTCTCATTATTTGATTTACCACTTTAACTACGTTTGATGAAATAAAAGACTTTGTCATTCCCAATTATTCTTGAAATACAAAGAACACTCTTATTCCGATTTATACGAGACAAACTCTAAAATTCTGTCGTTATTTTATTCACACGGTTCGATAGGCAAGTGTTTTCTTTCTTTTTTTTATTAATATCAAATATTAAAATGACCCCCTATACACTTAAGATTTAACTAAATGAATTACTTTTTAGCATTTTTTTCCATACTTTCTAGGTAGGTACAGAGGATAATTCTAATTTAAATTCGAATGATATTATTTGAAAATCGAAATCAAAAATTGAATTCAAATTTAAATTCTGTTCTAGATTCAAATTTGAATTAAAAATCTTAATTTGAAATTCGATTCGAAAACTGAATTCGTAATTCGATTCTAATAAAAAACCAAATCAAATTTTGAAAACATAATTTGAACTCGATTCAATTCAATATTCGATCATAATAAAAAATTACACAACTCTACCAATGGACAAAAACAAGCATTTCCCTTTTTTTTGTTTTCTTTTGCAAGATGAGGGAAGCAACTGTCATGAATAAACGTTGAGAAGTGGGGTGAAGTGAAGATGTCCCTTACCATAGGCATCGCCAAATTATGGGAAAAAAGAAGCGATGACTGATCTTGTTACATTTTTTTTTTTTTTTGCTTATGCTAGTTTCAAGTTTTTTTTTTTTTTTTTTTTTTTTTTTTTTTTTTTGGGGTTAAATTAGGGGATTTTTTTTGTCCTAAATCTAAATAATTTGCTCGGGTTCAGCTTCAAAAAAACAAAATAAAACCCTAATACCTTGAGTTCGAGTTTAAAGTACGTATTCGGGTTGGGTAACAAACCCCGACACAACCCTATCTTCAAAATTACAGTGATGAAGATCCTGTTCTAATAGAGTTATAATTGAAATTCGATATAATCAAACAAAAGTTATAAAAGAAAAAAGAAATCAATTTTTTGAGAAATGGAAAATCAGATTTGTTTCAAAGATCGAATCTTAGAACAAATGAGACTGTGACTTAAAATAGATCCGAAACATATAAACCATAGATATAAACAGATAGAGAGAGAGAGAGATTAGGTTAGGGTTTTACCTAATTTATTTAGCGTAAAAAATGATGGAAAACCAAAATAACAATAGGGTAGACATTCACCTCTAATGTCCCATCTTCCCAAAAAGAATCAAATAATAGTTATGAAGATCGAATAATAGTTACCAAGGGGATAAGAGAAGTGATCAATGTTCATTTAGAAACCATTTTACAGTTCTCAAAAAAATCAAAAAATAAAAGAAGAGAAAAAACAATAATATAATTAAATTATAAATGTATTTTGAAAAATGTGGCTTAAATCAGTGACGGTTTTAACGACAGATATAATTATCCATCGTTAATTTGCAACGAAAAAATATATCCATCGCCAAATCAGTGACGAATAACTATATCTGTCGTCAAATCAGCGACGGATAAAGATATCCGTCACTATTTTAGCGACGGATAATATGTCCATCGTGGATTTGACGATGAATAATATATCCGTCGCTAAATAGTGATAGATTCTTTTCTCGTGACTAATTTTCCACAAAAAATTTACGGTCACAAATGTAGTTGCTAAATGGCGATGATTATTTTTTTGTTGTAAAATTCGTTGTTAATTAGCGATGAATTTTTTCTATCCCTAAAATTCGTAACGAAATCCGCGTTCTCTGTCATGGCATAGCCTAGGCTAGGGCCTCTTTTGAGGGGATGCAGGCCCGGCCCAAACTCAACCCGCCTGTCCAATGTCCGCCCCATAATTATGTTGCAGCATGTTTTATAATGGTTCTTACAAGACCTAAGTGGCAAAATACAAACGCCAGTAGAAGTAGTACATCTTGGAGTGGGGTGTATGAAATGAATGCATTCAATTGGCACAAGGCAGAGCTCAAATTTATAGTACACAAGTGAACTCAACAAGACTCGTTATAAATACGTGTGATCAAGGTATAGTTGATCTAATAGGATATGATGTTAGATCTCTTAATCAAGATCAAAAATTCAACTCACGATTTGGATATAATGCAGGCTACGTTGGGAGAGTAACTTTCTAAATGGACCATTGTAAGTCCTGAACCAGATTAATCGAAACATGATTTCGAATACCGGTCGGTATAGTAAAAGAAAAAAATGCCTGTGTGATTTTGTTTTTGATTTTTTTTGATTTTTTTTTCTTTTAACACATCCCACACACAAATGTGCTATGGCACCATCAATGCAAAACAAACTCATGCACGCAATTTTTTTCTCTCTCACAGGTTTTATTATTATTATTTTTTTACAAAACTGGCTCAATTATAAATATATCTGCTGCTTTCTTTATTTCTTACCTCTCCAAGGCTGCAGGCTCAAATGCATTCCCAATTTCAATGAAGCTCCTGGTCTCCGAATCAACGGCGTCTTCTTTCTTATAATGGAATGTCTTGTTCTCAACTTTTTTCCATAAGATTTAACCAAAACCAAATAAAGGACCATAGAGAAAATGACCACGCTAGACAAAAACCAGCAGAGTTGAAGATTAGCGATCGCTTTTGCCCTTTGAAGAGACTTGTTGTCGTGGCATCTCTCTATGTAATGAGCCACTTCATAGTTCAAATAACAACCCTTGAATGTGAACTTAGGGATTCAAAGCATAATCCCCAGAAGATTCATCCAAATGCCTTGAAACATAATGCTCACGGACCTCACAAGGCTATTGATGAAGCTCTCAATTTAATGAATTCCCAAAATGGTTGTTATCAAGCATATAGCTATGACGAGTTGAAGAAGCCAATGGTATTGACCTTCGATGCCCGTATGATCAGTTGAGTGGAGGTGGAAAAGCAAGAGCTCTTGAGCAAAAGCAATAGAACCAATGTAAAGAAGAAGAGGGTACCCTACATGGGGCTTGACTTTGTCTAGAATGATGGCAAAAATGGCGTAGATGAAAATGGAGAGAGAGATGGAAGCATGTTCAAAGTTGTGGAGATGGACGGTGGGGATAGTACCATCCGGGTCGAGCGGCTGGTGTTTGGCGGGGCCGCCGAAGAGCTCCTTGAAAATGGAGGCTGAGGAGCCTAACATCATGAGGTAGAGCTCTAGATGTCTCATTTTGGAAGTGGGAAACCATGTTCCTGCAGTGTAGTTGTTAGGGGTTTTAGCATGGAGGATAATGTGGTTTATGAGATGTCAAAAAACAATCACAAAGAAGCCAAACCCCGGCAACACGTGCCCCACCAGAGAACCCCTCGTAAAATCTCTTTGTTACAAATGCGAGAGAGAGAGAGTGATCTTAATTGTGGGGGTTGGGGCATGCCCCAACTTGCTTTTATATCCTTCCTTTCATGTCTTTCATGACCAGATGACCAGAGGTATTGTTGGTAAAGAAGATGGAATTTTTTAATAATTGAAAGGCTTCTTTACTGTTACTGCTACTTGCATAATGTTCATGCAATGGTCAATTTAAATAATATTGAAAGAGTAACTAAAAAACTAAAAAAAAATTCCTTAATCCCCATGAACATCTAATCACTAATTTACCAACTTTAACTCCTAATACCCACTAACCACTAAGTCATCACATTCTCCAAATGATATGCCACTAACATTTTGAATCATTCGTTCAACACTCTCCCTTGATTTAAAATTATAGATTCCCAATTATGACCTGAAAAATTGATGCTTGACTTGAGGGAGAGATTTTGTAAGATGTCTGCCACTTGCTCAATTGTGCCACAAAATTTCAACAAAATTTTTTCATCAGCTACCAGCTTTCGAATGAAGTGATGTTGCACATTGATGTGCTTAGGAGTGTAGGATTCTTTGCCATTGCAATTGTGGACATATAATCACAAAAATTTGTTGTAGCTATTTTTTGCTCATGATGAAAATCAGCAAGAAGTTTTCTGAGCCATAAAGCTTGTCAAGTTGCTGAAGTTGCTACTGCATATTTTGTTTCCGATGATGATAAAGCTACTGTTTCTTGCTTCTTTGAACTCTAGGTCACTACTTCAAAATCAAGGCTAAAAACATTGCTAGAAGTGTTCTTTCGATCATCCAAATATCCTACCCAATTATTGTCAGTAAAACCAATTAATTTGAAATTTCGCACTTTAGAATACCAAATACCAAAATCAACTATTTCAGCCACATAATGAAGAATCCTTTTTGTTGCACCACAGTGTTGCTTTGTAGAATTGTGCGTGAATCTAGACACAACACTAGCAGAGAAAACAATGTCAGGTCTAGTGTGTGTTAGATAATTTAAATCACCAACTAAACTTCTAAACAATTTTAGATTAACCTTCTCATTCTCATCTTCATGTTGTAACTTCTCATTTATGTTCATTGGTGTGGTTGCAACTTCATAATTGGTTATATTAAACCTCTTCAAAAGATCTGCAACATATTTCTTTTGACACACAAAACCTCCATCTTCACCTTGCATCACTTCAAACCCTAAAAAGTATCGCAACAAGCCTAAATCTGTTATCTCAAAATTTCTTATCATGCGAAACTCGAAATTATAAATTAAGGAGTTTGAGGAACCCATATAAACCATATCATCCACATAAAGGTAAACTATCAAAAACTCTCCATTACCTTGTTGCTTCAAGTAAAGAGTAGGCTCATTTTCACTTCTCATGATTCCATTATCCTGAAAGAATGAGTCAATTTTGCTATACCAAGCATATGCAGCTTGCTTCAACCCATAAAGAGCTTTTCGTAACTTGTAAACCTTGTTTTCATTGCCACTGATAACAAAGCCTTGAGTTTGTGAGACATAAACCTCCTCTTCTAAATCACCATTCAAAAAGGCGGACTTTATATCAAATTGATACACATGTAATTGCAACTGAGTAGCCAAAGCAAAAACCATTCTCACAGTTTCAAATCGAGTAATGGGAGAAAAAGTTTCCTAAAAATCTATACCTTGTTGTTATAACTTTTGGCCACAAGCCTAGCTTTGTGCTTTTGAATGCTCTCATCAGCATTGTGCATTGCTCGAAACACCAACTTGAGCCCTATAACATTCTTGCCTTTAAGGAAATCAACTAGTTCTTACGTTGAATTTTTTTCAATGGCTTGTATCTCCTTTGCCATAGCAGCATGCCACAAGATTGTTCTGCAGCTTCCTTAAAACATGTTGGGTTAGAGGCATATAAAGCAAAGGTACAAGAATCATAAATTTCCTTTAAAGATCTGAATTTTTTTGATGGTGATTCAATGAAGGTACTCGAAGATGGAGAATTAGAACTTCCTGAACTTGTAGTATTTCTGTTACCGGGTGAGGAAGAAATTTGATTTACAGGTGATGGCAATTCTGTTGGTATATTATCAAATTCTGTAAGAACTTGGACAACAACTTCCTTGTTATCATTCCATTCCCAACCAGCCTCTTCATTAAATACAACATTCCTGCTAATTTTAACACTACCACTTATAGGATTATATAGACGATATGCTTTGGATTGAGGACTATAACTAATGAAAATACATTTATCAGATTTTTCATCAAGTTTAGAATGAATATTAACCAAAACATATGCTATATAACCAAAAACTTTTAAGTGACGTACCTGAGGCTTCTTACCTACCCAAACTTTATACGGTGTTTGATTCAAAACGACCTTTGTTGGAAAGATGTTTAACAGATACACTGCTGTGGCAACTGCTTCTCCTCAAAACTAATCTGGAAGCCCCTTTGCTTTTACCAAACGTCTGACCATTTCCACCACAGTTAGATTTTTTCGCTCTGTAACACCATTTTGCTCTAGTGTGAATGATGTTGTAAGTTTTCTGTGAATGCCGTTCTCATCACAAAATACAATAAAATTCTTAGATAAAAATTATTCTTAGATAAAAATTCACCACCTCAGTCAGTTCAAAATGCTTTTATGCTTTTGTCACTTTATTTCTCCACAAGTACCTTAAATTTTTGAAAATTTTCAAATGTTTCTGATTTGAATTTCAAGAAATAAATCCAACTTACATGGTTATAGTCATCAGTAAATAGCAAAAAATACCGACTTCCACCAAACGACTCAGTTTTCATTGGTCCACACAAATCAGCAAGCACAAGTTCAAGACAATTTGAAGCCCTTCATGATTTTCTAATAGGAAATGATTTCTTATTCTGCTTCCCATAAACACACCCTTCACAGAAATCAAGTTCACTTATCTTTGGCAAGCTAACAACCATTTCTTTTTCACTCAACAATCTCAAACCATTCACATTCAAATGCCCATAATGTAGATGCCACATTTAGCTTTGTTGTTCCCCCTAACAACTAAAGCACTACTTCCAACATGTGAAACATCAAGGGGAAACATAGTTTGAGTCATATGGACAATGGCTATGGTCTCACCAGTATCATGAATTGTTCATGAATCACCATCAAACAAAATTGAATAACCACTAATCATCAATTGTCCAACACTCAATAAGTTATGAGCTAAATTAGGCACAAATTGCACATTATAAAGAAGCTTGACATCACCGTGCATGGTTTTGATGGTAACTGTACCTTTCGCCTTGACCTGAATTTGCTTGTTATCTCCAAGTTGAACTTTACTTTTCTCCGTCTCATCAAGATCTCTAAACAAAGATCTCAAACTAGACATATGATTAGAGCATCTACTATCCATAAACCAAACACCATTCATTGCATCAATTATGGGGGAATGAGCTGTAAACAACTTACTTTCTTCTTTCACATTTTCTGTAAAATTGACACCATTTTGCTTATCTTTCTGCTTGCTCCAGCATTCAGCTTCTTTGTGGCCATATTTTTTTGCAATATCTACATTGGATTGTGCTCCTATTTTGATGTGATTTACCAATTGGCCTCTTCCTTTGCTTCCACGATCTCGACCCTGAAATCCACTTCTACCTCTACCTTGATCTCCTGAATTTTCTGATATTCCCTTCTGAGAAGAATCCCCTTTCACTTGAAAAGCTTCTCCTTAACCTATTCATGGGATCTACTAAGCCTAACTTCATGGGCTAATAGAGAACTCATTAATTCATTAAGAGGATAAGTGGACAAGTCCTTAGACTCTTCAGTTGCAAAAACAACATGATCAAATTTTGAGGTTAAACTCCTTAAAACCTTGCTCGCAACAATTTCATTACTAACATTTTCACCATATGATTTCATATATTAACAATCCCAGACACCCTAGACAAAAATTCTTGCACAGGTTCTTTTTCTTTCATAATCAACGTTTCAAAATCATGACGAAGGGCTTGTAATTTTACGGTACTTACCTTCTTGTCACCCAAATACTCTTGCTTTAGAATCTCTCATGCCTGAGTGGAAGTGTTGGCAGCTGCAATTTGAGAGAAAATTTTATCATCAACAACCTGTTGAATTAAGAATAAGGCCTTAGCATTCTTCTTGCGATTCTCCTGCAGCCGCTGGTGAGGCTTGGCCGACTTAGTGTCTTCAAATCCCTCCATGACCAAGTCCCATAATTCTTGGGACTTAAACATGGTCTTCATTTTGAGAATCCAAAACTGATAGTTATCTCCTTTAAAGATTGGAATTAGAGGTTAGAATTAGAGGCTGCCTGCCATGGCTAATTTTCTCTCTCAGTTTGTGTTTGCCTCACTCCCCCCTTTTTTTTTTAAAAAAAAACTCTCTCTCTCTTTTACTTTTCCTTTTCTACTTGAGGAAGAAAGGACCTAAACCTGGTGGGTCTATTTGGCCTTTTGTGCCAACGCTTTGATACCACAATTGTCGATAAAGAAGAAGAAATTTTTCAATGAATACTAAAATCCATAGTTAAAATTAGCAAAGAATTCTATTATTCATGAGTAAATTTATCTATAGATCTTGATATTCGTGATTAAATTAAATTATAAATTTTTAAATCCATGACTAAATTTAACCATGAATATCAAAATCCGTACTAAATTTAACAACACATAACATAATCCATGATTAACTTTAATCATAAATTTTGAAATTCATGACTAAATTTAATCATAAATATTAAAATTTGTAGTTAAATGTAGCCACAGATATTAGAATAAATCTAGCCATGGATATTAGAATTCGTGACTAAATTTAACTACGAATATCAAATTATTTCTTTTATATTTTAATAATAAAATCAAATTGAAAAGAAAATTAATTTGTAAAATTCATATTTAACATTAATTAAATACTAAACAAAATATTCAAAATACTCAATAATATGAAAATAAAATAGATTAGATTAAAACATCCAAAATAGTCTAGACAAAAGGTCCACATGATAACGTACATGTCCGTGATAAACAAACAGCCAATAAATATCCGATAACAACGATAGGTCCACATGAAAACCTAGAAGTCCACAATAAACATCCGGCTAATGAAGGTGTAAGCAAAGACCAATAATTTCTAAAAGCTGATCTCCAAAATTGCAAGTCATCGTAATAATCTTCAGGTTGAACGCCTGCAAGGACAAAAAGATTGAATCAACATAAATATCCAGAGTATGCCAACAGAAAGCATTTAAAGATCCTCTGCTCATGCACAACACACAGTGATCAGATGTATAATTGTAAACATTATTTCTTTCCATGAACTTCAAGCTCTTCTGAAATCAACAGGGAACTGGAAGACCTATTCTGAATGGGAATCCAGCGTTTGCTTCTAGTCCCACTAATACATGAGGCGAGGTTCTGATAATAGGTGTTTACTTTTAGACTGCTTTTCTCAAAAAGGTTATCAAGGTTCATTACTCACTATGAAAAACTATTGCCATCCAAAGAATATTGCCAGTGCGAGAATTAATAGCTAAAGAGTATATAAGCAGAAACCAAATGCAAAATAACCGACTCAGCACTACTGACTATTGAAAGGAGAAAGGAACAGCAAATAAATTAAAAAAGAAACTAAGCAAGATTGCAGTAATAATAGGACAAATACAGGACAGAACAGAGGAAAACAAGCCAGATGCAATCTGAGAGGTTGAAGCCTCAACAACAGTAGAAGTATCTGCAGGACTAGCATGGGTTCCAAGCTCCCCAAAAACTGTATTTGCAACCTTTTCATAATGTTCAAACAGCCTGATAGAAGGAATTTGCGAGGCCATCCAATGCACTCGCTGCAATAGCTTGAATTGCAAAGGTGCCCTGCAGGAGAAACTTGAACACATGAAATAAAGAAGAGGAAGAATATTTGAACATACACACAGACAACCCTTTGTCCAACCATCGTGGTGTATATGGCAATGGAGCCTACGTAGTCTAGCTGCTTGTCACTTTTAATTAACAGTGTTCAGGAATTTAAACTCAACATATCCGGGACTTTCCCTGAGTTACTTCAGTTTCGCTGGTTATATAAGGCAGCTAGGTGACCCAATGTAAAATGATTTAATGTCAAGTCATGTCAAGTCCTGAGCTTTCAGATATTAGAACAACAGAAGTCCCTTTCAGATAAAAGAAAAACCTAGCATTGTAAGTATAACTTCTAATGAAGTTACAATTAACAAGATTCTCACCTGGGGAAGGTTAACTGAGGCCTGCTTAAGCTTCTCCAGTTCATCAGACAGCTTTTAACAGCAACTTTATGCTTCTCAAATTTATAAAGAGTTCACCCGGTACACAAAAAGCACTCCGGTTTAATGCAGGGGTAGGAGGAGAGCAGGCGTATATGTGGATAGCCTTCCTCTTGCATATTGCAAAGAGGCTGTTTCCACGTATGCTTCTCAAATTCATCTACAAGCTTTTTTCTCTCCTAAATATAGAAGAGAGGACAAAGATGAAGGTAAACAAAAAAGGAAGAGAAGTACACATACACACACACCGCCACCCAAAAACAATTATATATTAAATTAAGACTTAGAAGAAAAACAATTTTTTTCTTGGCATATGTTTAACAAATACCCATAATCATTAGTTCTATTTCAATTACACTCTTTCACTTACAACTTCAATTTCAAGTGCAACTAGTTAATATCAGTCAATTTGTCATCTTCTTTCGCATAGCAGAAAATGTATCACATAACAAACTTGTTCCAAGCCATATATATTCGCTTCAGCAATTTTGATAATCACTGAAGAAGCTAGAGAAATATCAAGCTTCAAATTTGAGGTTCTTCTTCTTCTTCTCCTTTTTCTTTTTTTTTTCCTCCTTTGACAAATGTTTGGGTATAAATTGACGACATCTTTCTTCCCCCTAGCATACAAAATTGACAATTGGGAGAAAACCATATTCAGAATGTCAAGTGATAGAGACACAAAGAAATCCAGTTTTGCACCTAAAGAGAAATTTGCATACTTAAATTATCTTTACAAGGGGGCATATGTGGAACTGATTAATAGTTGAAAAGCTGGAGTGGAAGGTTTGCCCATTTTACAACTTGTTTTCTAATCTATAAAACATGCAAAGAATAAATTTTATACACTCTGAGTGGCCCTGCTTTTCAAAAGGAACAGAATATGCTTTGGGTTTGCAAGCACTGGAAGCTTAGGTTTTGAGAAGTTAACCCTGCAGAATCTTCCGATGCCTCTTTGTTGCTGTTTGGAGCAAGATGCCAGCCTATTTCTGCGTGATCCTTCCCCTTCTGTTTTGTTTCTTTAATAAGTTTAATTCTGTTCATGTTCTACTTAATAATATATGAGATTTGGTTGTTTCACTCTTGAATACAAAGATTATTGGTCTTAAATACCACTTCCAATTTTCTGGTTTACATCACCCTGTCATTGCAAGCATATAGCATTTTATATCAACTTGTTTGACATATATGAAAACTGTTGCATGAGTCACGACATATGAATACAGGAAAAAGAGTCAAAAAAGCTAATCCTAATTATTATGGCCTCTCCGCACCCCGACTAAAAAGTATAAATGAATAATCAGATATAGTTATTACCCCACCCCTATGAGGCTTCATAAGCATAAAGAATGCAAGTATCTCAAGCGAATATAGCTAACCTGATGAACATTTCTAACAGTATCCATGACGGCCCTCCCATTCTTGAGACGCTTTGCTTTCTCTGTCTTATGGTCTTCTTTCTCCTTCAGCAACTCCTCTCTTTCCCTCTCGAGAGTTTTCTCTAGAATCTGATGAATTCCCAAGTTATTAATTATGATTAAAAAAAACAAAATCAAATCAGAGGAGAGGTCTAACAAACCTGTATTCTCGTGTCTTTTTCCCTCTCCTTTTCTTTCATGGCTTGGTCTCATGCAGCATCTACCATGGACTTCTTGCCTAGGTCCACATTTGGAAGATAAATTGTGCACTTACAAACTGGCTTGGTCACCTGTTAGATGTATCATGTACAAAGCTTCATTTAGCAGGGATCTTGGATCAATTCTGCCCAGTGGCATGATTAGGATGGTAGGGTGACCTCCTTTCATTGTTCACATAACACAGCCAAAGAGAGATAAAAATGCCCAATTTCAGCGACAGCAGGATCCAAATGAAAATGGCCTCACGTTAATGCCCAAGGTACACCAACATATGACATAGACATGCCATGTTTCTAACCACATAAGAGAAGGAATTTCGTCAAGGACATCTCTGAACAATACTCCAAGAAAAAGTATCAGATAAAATTCAATTCCAAGAACAAATATCTTCTAAAAAAAACATGAAGAAAGCCATATATGCTAAAAGGAAAAACCATCCTTTTAAAATCCTAGAAAAGAGAGAGATCATTTTCTCACATCCTTAAATCTCGGAGAAGTTTTTTTTTATAATTATTATTATTGTTATTATTATTTTATTTTCAATAGGAAGAGAAGATTCACTTTTGTCACCAAGATTATAGTCCATATCATTGAAGCAATCAAGAAAGAGAGAAAGAAAACTAATGCGCAGAAAGCTAAAATTGGTGTGTTATGTGACGGCAATGGGAAGAAACAAGGGATCACCTACTTCTGCAATGTGATGTTGCTTGCACACTTTGAAACAATATGTTCCAACTGTTGGGTAAGATGTGGGTGCAGCCCCTGTCCATCTTTGGCCCATTCTTCTTTTGCAATTTAAGGGATTTGGATTAAAAATGGATGCTCAGACTTTGTGCCCGTGTACTATTCTCTCAGTGTGCTAGTTGGAGAGAAATGCCAGGATTTTCAAGCAATGGTGTCTCCCTTCCCATTTGGTATGGGATAAGATTACTTTTCTAGCTTCCTTATGGTCCTCAGCTATTGGAGCATTTAAAGGCTACTCTACAAGATGTTTAAGAACAAGGATAGTCCTTGCCAAGAAAAATATCATTCACTATGTGATGAGCTTTCTCAATGTCATTTTTCTAATGGCCCATTTTGTGCCTTCTTGTACAAACTCATAAGCACAACATATCAAGGACTGTCAAAACCAACAAAAATACATTGATTATGCAAATATTGTCTTCCAACAATGCACCCAAGCACTGGTTTTAGCAACGATCATTTCAAACCCCAATGAGCTAAAATCATTGGCCATAAAAAACTATCCGGTATTAGCAGCAGAAGGAAATGTTACAGAAGACATGCTTAATTTTCCTTTCCCCTGTGAAAAACAATTGTAGCATAAAACATCATTAAAAACCAATCACAATCAGCAAAACACTCTGTAAGCCATAATACAGGCATTTACATAACTCTATGGAAATTGAGACTCTCAAACCTTTTTATTTCCTATAAAAATGCAGAAACCAACCCTTTCTTTTTCTTAAAAGTGAAATAGCATTAAATAGATCCAGGGCTTTGCCAAATTCAGCACAAATGAAGCCAAGGACATTGATTAGAATCTAAAAATGTAATCAGAAGTTAAAAGTTGAAACCAAAAAGAAAGACCCTTAAGGCAAATATCAAGAAAGAACGGAACTTGGAGTTATACACTTCATGTAAGATAGTCTCATTTTGGATTTACATAGTTATAGATGGATCCATGGGAAAAGTCAATGGAAGCGAAATTATATTGTATTATGGATTATTTGTATAAATTCTAATACTTTTGTATATGTTTGTTCATATTTTGATTGGTTACTTTGTACTAAAGTGAATAAGAATTTACTTACTTTGTACTAAAGTGAATAGGAATTCACTTACTTCATTTTAGGAGTGGTTATATAGATAATGGTTTATGATTATAGAAAATTGGATGTAGATTAAATTCAGGTTGATAACAGGTTAGCCTTGTAGAGTCTCGAAGTGCGTGCCCGGGCTTACACGTAGTTTGAGACAATATGGGACTGGGGTGTGACAATTAACCCTTCCTTCAAGGAAATGTTATTAGGAAAGGCAAGCATAAACAATGTAGTCATGGAATATGAAGAGGAATTAGAAGCAAAGCTTGACCCTATGACAGAAGAACCGGTGAAAGAAGAAGAAACTAAAGGGAAAATCCCTTCGGTCTCATTGAATGACAAGGAGTTGAGGAAGTTATGGAAACCATGGAAACAATCTCTAATCATTAAGCTGCTATGGAAAAATACTGGATATCAATTAATGCTCAACAAAATAACTAACATGTGGAAGCCTGAAGGCAGCCTAAATCTACAAGACTTGGGAGAGAGCTACTTTGTGGCCAAGTTCTCAACCTAGGAGGACTATTACCATGTCCTAACAAAGGGATCATGGCTAATCTATGAGCACCACTTGACAATCAAGAAATGGAAACTATGTTTTCTCTTGCCACAGACAGAATCAAAACTATTGCTGTATGGGTTAGGTTACCTCAATTACTTGTATTTTTTAATGAGGAGGTGCTTCTTGACATAGGGAAGGCAATCGGTAAGTCAATCAAAGTGGGCACAAACATAGCCCATGCATTGAGAGACAAATATGCCAGAATTTTTGTAGAGGTGGATCTAGATAAAACTTTGGTATCTAGGGTCAGAATCAGGAAAAGAGTTCATAGGGTTGATTATGAGGGAATAAACATAATATGCTTTGAATATGAAAAAATTGGCCACAATAGTGAGTAATGCAAGGAATAGAACAATTTTCCATCCTAATCACTATAAGAAGGGGTAACTCTTTAAAATTTTCCCAGTAATTTTGTGAATAAAGTTTTGGTCCAATGTTATGAACTTAATCATCAATTTCTAGTGCCAAAAGGAACTACTTTAGGTAGTCAGTTAATCTAGTTGATTTGGGAGAATCTTATCACCAACATGAAGGGCCAGCACAACTTCATTGGCCCAACCAACCAAGCTTTTGTTGAAATTTTTTGACTTAATGTTGCCTATTAATATAGGTGGGAATGGTGAAAGAGGTGGTGATGTGATTCTAGAGTGTTCCCCTGAGTGTGGGATTTCAGTCTCTTTAGCATCATGTCGTATGTTCCTTTCCCATGTCAGTATTTATTTATTTGTGTATTGGTTCCTAATCTGTCCGAGAAGCATGTATTTTGATGGGTTTAGCATGGGCAAGTCTGGTTAATGGTTATTATCTCCAATGGAAATCAAAGGGAGGGGACGTGGAGCTTCAAAGAATAAAATTGGAACCCCATTGAAATGCCTAATGTGTACTATTATGAGAGAAAAACTCAGGCTGTTGAGAAACCGTTTTATCTTGCATGTGGTTCAAGTACCCATTGGAATAGTTATTCATTTTGTAGAAGGTGAGAGCCCTCCCATTTTTGAAAAGCATTCTTCAAAAGGTTTGGATCCATGGGAGCTTCCAGGTTTCATTGATATTGATTTGTCCATTTTTGACCCACAATCTATGCCTACAAACCCAAGCATGGCAGAAGATGTGGAAACAAAATGTCTACTTTGGGGAGTAAAATGAATCATGGAGGAATTTCCTACCAAGAGTTGAGAATGACATGGTTTAGCAGTCAAATCTGATGCCAGCATAAAAGCTAGTGTTCACAATGAAGCTTTAAATACCTGCGAGTGGGAGGATGTAGAGAGTGATAGTGCCTGTCCAAAAAAGATGGGGAAGATGAACTTGAGGTGATGGAAGAGATAACGCATCTAATGTTGTTGAATTAGCAAATAGGGTTTATTACACATAGGCATTTTGATGATGAGTAAAATAGGTCAAATTAGTGAAATAAAAAATTAGAAAAATATAGTTAAAAATTTGGAGTAGCTTCTTCACATAAGTTGTCAATAGATATCCTGATTCAGTCGACAGAATAGCTTCACTAAGTAAAGGATTTTCAGTTAACCTCATAGATTAGTCAACACATAGCACAAGAGTAGAAAAAAATAGTCACATAATAAGGAAAACATTAAAAACCTAACCAAACAAGTTAGATAGAAAATGAGATGCTTAAAATGTTAAAAACCCAAGGTTGACCAACCCTCCAAGACTAAATACTTGAGAATGTAAGTTTTTAAAATACCAAGAAAAAGGGAATAAAAATTCCTAATATTTATTCCCCATGATCAATTAGGTTAAAACCTATTTTTTCAAATTTTTTTTAACTCATTAACCCTTCGAACAAAAATATCCAAAAATCAAAATCGAAATTTTGTTCTTGGAAAAGAGAGTTGACTTTTTATTTTTAAAAAATCAGGTTTTAAAACTTTTTTTATTGAATCCAAATGGGGGTATTTTCTTACTTATATGTAAAATTTTAAGTAAATGAAAATGTAAAAACTCAAATGTGAAAGCTGGACATTTACTTTCACATGTAACGTCAGAAAACATAGTTAAGTAAAAAGTTGACAGATGCCTTGAATTAGTCAGTAGATTATCTTTAATAAAGATGAATTTTTGACTACTTTCACAAGCCAATCGACACATAGGATGAAATATAAAGAATAGTCGACACGTTCCTTCGAATAGTCGATTACTCTTCAAGTTTAGCCAACTGATTCCATGAATGCATCAGCATAGTTGACTAAATATCAAATCCATCCAACTAATGACCATTATAGTCATAAATTAGTAGACAAGCCAAGACTTAGAAAAATTTTTAGACTCTGAGCAAAACTATCTATTAACATATAAAACATCTCGACTAACATCTTATGAACCATAAGGAACATAGTCAACTAATCAAAGAGGATTGTTGACTATTGACCTTTAGACTTAGAAAATTGCTCTAGCTTTTGACAAAACTATTGATTAACACCTAGAAGATGTCGACTAAAAACTTAAGAACCAAAGAGACAATTTTAGTTGACTAACTAGAGTGAGATATTGACTAATGAAATCCAAAAACTGAATAGTTGACAAATTTCAAAATTAGCCAACAAGAAAATCAATAAATCTCAATTCTTGCACTAGTCGGCAAACACAAAACACCAGTCAATTAAATAAGTTAGTTGATAAAGACTTAAGTTTCGTTTGTAGTTAAATGTCTAAAACACATAATAGCCAACTAAAATCATAGAACTTTCGACTAAGATAGAACAATAGTCGACTAATGACCAAGATTAGCTGATAAGGACTTCTCTTCTAAAACATTAGTTAAAAGGAACCAAACCATAGTCAACTACGTAAATAGGAACTTCTACTGACATAGTTAAGAAAATTGTTAATTCTTGACAAGCTAGTCGACTAAATCTTATGAGCTATCGATAGAATATTTGTATAGTTAGAAAAGCCTGCCTTTGATAACTAAAGAATAGTTGATTGAACATCCTAAAAATGTCGACTAAATCCTTGAGTCTTGAAAGAAAACATAGTTAACAAAACAAAAGAGGCAATCAACTATATGTTCAAAAGAGTAGAAATATGACCAAGTACAAGTGGTTAGATAGTCGACTAATATACTAGTCTAATAAACTAATTCTAATAGCACACACCCTTACACGCACATTAGTCAACTAAACATTTGACCCATTTGACTAATTAAGATAGTCGACATATAACTTAGCGTAGTTTGCTATTTGTAAGTCACAAGATATACTAGTCGACTAGATCTTTGACTATTTCGACTAAGTAAGAAATCTAGTTGACAAATGGTAAATTTCAATCTGCACATAATACATGGAACGAATATATATGATACAGTAGTCGGCTAAGACAATCTAAACTTAAAATAAATGTTGTACTAGTTGACTAACCTGTCATAGTAGTCGATTAATCATTTTTGAATTTAGGCACGTAAGACATATTCAAAGAAAACATAGTCAGTTGTGCTTTATAGTAGTCGACTAATCACATGTAGGATAAGACAAATTGTTGACTAGACATAATGAATTATCGATGATTATAAAAACAAATTTAGAAATTCAAATTTAATAGTCAACTAACTTATTATAGTAGTCGACTAACTACATTTGGGCCTAGGCAAAAAAGAAATACCTAAAGAAAACATAGTCATCTGTGTTTAAGAATAGTTGACTAATCATTTGTAGAACAGTACTAATAATCGACTAGGTAAAATGAGTTGTCGACATCACAGAAACTAAAATTGAAATTCAAATATTGATTGTTGATAGAATGGTAATATTAGTTGACATTGTTTCTAACATTCACTTCTATAGAAAAGCAAACTGGTAGTTGAAGCATTTATTATTTCATTTATGGCCAACGTTCAAATGCTCACCAACCACAACTGATTTTGAATTGAAAGCAGAAAACATAAATACTATACCAGATCCTCGAAATGATGGGTGTGCAGTGCAAAAAAAAAAAAAAAATGAAGTACCAAAAAGAAAAATGAAGAGCTGAACATAATAAAACCTTCAATACTCTGAGCTTCAAGCAACATATTCTGTTTTTCTTACTTCTGTAAAATTCTTTCCATGAGCTTCAAGTCTATTACAACTGAAGTTATAGCTTTATTCATTGTAATATTTATTCTCCTCATATACAAAAGGTTTAAAGACCAAAGAGGGTTTCTCAGTCTAGGGTTTAGAGAGAGAAATAACTTGTGAGAGGTTGGGTTAGTGTTTAGTGAGGAAACACTGTAAGATTTCATTTGAATCTGCAATCAAGTCTATACTATTTGTAATGAAAATAGTGGAAATCCAGGTGTGTCTCGAAGTGGATGTATATCTAGTTTGGTGAAACCACTTTAAAAAACTTGTGTGCTCTGTTTCACTCTTTATTTTCTTTATTTGCTTTGTTGTCATTCTCTCTTCAATTTCTTCATCTTACCTCCAATATCAAAAACTAAAAAACATTTCGATTATTTTAAAATGGCCATACAACCTATTTACTTCTTTTAGGTTGTATTTCAGGGTCAACAATTGATGGTTACTCGATCATGGTGGAGGGGTGGTTTTGGGACTAAATATTTTCCAAAATTTAGCAAGAGTAAGAGCCCTAAGCCCAGGATTCAAAAAAAAAAAAAAAAATAACTTGCACTCAAGAATCACATGGTGATGATGATCAATCCTCACTTACTTCACCTAGCTCCGAGGCTATTCTCATACTGGAACTAAAGAGTATTGTTGATATGAGTCTCATAGGGTTTCTAAATGCCGGTAAAAGTACACTTCTAGGAGCAATATCAAGGGCTCTATAGTTGGATACTATGCCTTCAAAAATCTGAGTCCAAATATGGGCAATCTAAATTATGATGATTTATCAATCACATTGGCTGACATTCCTAGACTCCTCAAGGGAGCCCATGAAAATATGGACTCGGACGTGCTTTTCTATGTCATATTAAACGTACTAGGGTTCTGACTTGTGTGGTTGATTTAGCAACTCTTAGAAAAAAATTGTAAACTAATAATGCCATGAAACGGGATCTTTGAAGAATCTGTACAAATCATACTTGTAAGATGCTTGACACAAGATTGAACAAAGTTTCAA
Organism: Dillenia turbinata; assembly: GCA_037126225.1. Classification (NCBI taxonomy): domain Eukaryota; kingdom Viridiplantae; phylum Streptophyta; class Magnoliopsida; order Dilleniales; family Dilleniaceae; genus Dillenia; species Dillenia turbinata. The sequence goes on along the minus strand of JBAMMX010000008.1, from coordinate 14,389,833 downwards.
TCGATCACTAGCCCCACATATGTCCGGCCTCTAAGGTATCCACACAAACAACTCTTGGGATCTTCATAGGATTGATTAATGTAAAGCCAATATACTAGTTCCTCTAGGGTTTCCACAAATCTTGGAAAGCTCAAAAAGGGGAGGGCGCAGAGAGGGAGAGAGAGAGAGAGAGGAAAACAATTTTTCTTATTTTTGTTCAGTTTGTTGACTTTTCCCAACTTCACATGAACTCCATTTTGAAAAGTTAGATTTTCTTTAATGGGTATTAAGGATCAATTATATCACAAATTAATCCCTATGATTATCATTTTAACCCAAAACTTTGTCCCTCCGTATGATCCTTTAGATTCTTAATCACTTGGCAACAAATATAAAATATAATTTTAAAATTTAAATTGACTTTAGTACAAAACCAACAAACTCTCACTTCGACTAAAGTCAATTTAGTTGTGGGAATTCTAAAATTAGATAAATTAAACAACTTTAATTTATCGTTAATTCAATAATTAACTAAATTATATTTATAGATCAAGACTGGCCTCTAACCAGGCATCATGACTACCCAAGAGTTAGGAAAAGTTAAGTGATCAACTTCACCTATCCATGAATCAAATCGTGTAACTATTATCCCTTCACTATGCTATTTCCCTAATTAGTACAAGAGTAAAGTATAAGTGCCAACTTTTAATTGTTCCCGAAATTCTACTCCTCTAAATAAATTTAGAACATTTCTAAATTTACTTATTTGCAAACATTTTAAGTTGATATTTCAACAAGTGACCACTATCGGAATATACTCTCTCACTATTAGGAGTGATGAATCCTATATTGATCATAAACTATCAATTCATGTTTTCTATTATACCCAACTTCTATTGTACACATAAGCAATTACGATTACGTACTAATAGAGTCAAAGAACAATCATCTAACTTTGAAAATGACATATGGTTTGAAACATTTGGATGAGAATCGAAAAGTTTATGATTTTTCAAAGATTTTCTATCTTGTAGAAAATTTATTGAATTTAGACTTATTTCTGACTTTGAGTGGTTTTAGGGTTGAATTAGACTTGGCTTTGATATTGTTATTTATTTATAAATGAAATACAATTGATGTCATTAGAGTGTGTTCATAAATCGAAGAATTTGGATTTGTATAAAATTAGGAAAAATGGATAAACCCAAAAATTATTTGGAAATTGATGACATAATTGTGATTGTATGTTAGGGAAGATCAATTGAGGAATTTGATTTGGTTTGGTTTGGAATTGGGAGTGCACACCCTCCCTGAACAGTGAGTGGGACTTTGGCGTTTGCTATTAATTGAAAACCATGTTTTACAAATGCTTTTCAATGACATGATTCTACAAATATATAATCATTAGAGTTTTGAATATTTTATGAAATATTTTGTAACCATTGGAGTGTCCCACCTCTTGATTCGACGGATATGCATCCATGGTTTTGAAAATGTATATTGAGCCACCCTTTGACATATTGACATGTTTTAATATTTCCATTCTATTGGCATACGGTTTTATGTGATTATGATCTGGATATGTGAGTGGGCTGCATTCCATTCTATTGTACACATAAGTCCAAGGATCACTTACACCACTGTCATGTAGAGATTATACCATTAATACTTAAATAGTTAACTTTATAGAAATCTCTAAGTGGGTTAACCAATAAATTTGTTCCCCAACAATCGACTCATATATCGTCATATAAGTTAATCTTTTCGTATCAACAATACCATTTATTTTGCTAATACTATGATTAGAGATATTTAAGAATAATAAGTAAATATTATTCTAAATACATTATCATTATATAAGTATATAAACATATATTTCAAAATGATAAAATGCCATATCATTATTACATAAATAAAAAATCATAATAACAACCAAAATATAATGGTTTACTAAATAATATAGTCACTCCTCCATTTTGAATAAAACTAATCATTCATGTACTTTAGACAAAATAAGTATACATGACTATCGTGTTTCTTTTGGGTTAACGATTTAATCAATGGATCTGCGATATTATCCTCTATAGAAATTTTTTCTGTCTTTATTTCATTTCTACCAATGATCTCTCTAATCAAATGATAATGCCGTAAAACATATTTGGATCGTTGATGAGACCAAGGCTCCTTTGCTCATACAATAGCTGTATTGCTGTCATAATATAAATGTATTAGATCAACTATTGAAAGAACCAATTCAATTTTAGAAATAAACTTTTTTGATCCAAACAGCTTCTTTAACAACATTTGAAGTGGCAATATATTCGGCTTCTGTTATATAATCTACAGTATTATCTTGTTTGGAATTTTTCCAACTAATAGTACCACCATTCAGGGTAAAAATGTATCTAAACTGAGACTTACAATCATCTTTATCAAATTAAAAGCTAGTATCAGTAAATCCACATACTTTAAGTTTAGCCTCTCCATATATTAAGAATAGATTCTTAGTTCTTCTCAAGTATTTAAGAATATTTTTGACTATTTTCCAATGAAAATCACTAGAATTGGCTTGATATCTGCTCATAACACTTAGAGCAGAGGAGACATTTGATCTTGTACATAACATAGCATACATGATTGACATAGCTTACATGATTGATCTTACAGTAAAAGCATAAGAAACATTCCGCATTCTATATTTTTCAACATTTCTCTTTGGACAATATCCTTGGAAAGGTAGATCCTATGAGACATGGGAAGATAACCTTCTTTGATTGATCCATGCTAAACTTCTTTAACATTTATCAATATATGTTGATTGTGAAAGACCAAACAATCTATTAGATCTATCACGATAGATCTTAATTCCCAAAATGTAAGTTGTTTTTTCTAAATCTTTCATTAAGAAGTTTTTTGAATAACCATACCTTAACTAATTGAAAAGTAGTTATGTCATTTCCCATTAATAATATGCTATCCACATATAAATGAGAAATCCACAATACTCCCACTAACCCTTTTCTACACACAAGATTCATCTTCATTTTTTATGAAACCAAACTTTTTGATTGTTTCATTAAAATGAATATTCCAACTCGTGGAACTTTGCTTAAGCCCATAATTGGATTTTTATGGTCTACATACTTTATTAGGGTCTTCAAAGATAAAACCCTCATGTTGTATCATATACATTTCTTCTTGCAAATTTCCATTAAGAAATGCTATCTTAACATCTATTTACCAAATTTCATAATCATAGTATACAACTGTAATAAGTAAAATTCTAATGGATTTTAGCATAGCAACTGATGAAAAGGTTTTATCATAGTTTATATCATATTTTTGTGTGTAACCTTTTACAACCAGTCGTGCTTTATAGGTAGAGATATTACCATCCATATCTGTCTTCTTTTTTAAGACCCACTTGCACGCTATGGGTTTTACCCGTTCAAGTGGGTTAACTAAGGTCCATACCTTATTGTTATATGTAGAATCCATTTCAAATTTCATGACTTAAAACCACTTCTCAGAGTATTTATTAGATAAGACTTCTTCATAGGTGGTACGTTCATCGTTGTTAATAACAAACACGTTATCATATCTCTTAAAAGGATGACGTATCCTAGTTACCTATGTTTAACTTGTGTATCTTGAATTTTAGAGTCCACCATATCATCATGGGATATAAGCTCTTGTTCCATCTCCTTTTCTTTACTCATTTGTAGTTCAAGAACTTGTTCAAGTTCTATTTTACTCATACTAGCCATTTTTAAATAAACTCTCTTTCTAGAAACATGGCATGTTTTGAGACAAACACTTTTTGCTTATTGTTATGCGATTTTGATATATCACGATTTCGGATAAGTATGTTCTAGTCGATTGTTGTGTATAGTACGAATCAAGTGTCGTTCCCATGAGCATATTTGTAAAACTAATTATAAAATTCTCTATCTAAATTGGACAAAACAAATCAAGATTACAAAGATATTAAAAATATAAAAATATCGAAAACAAAATATTGATAAATAAAAACCCTAGTTTTATAAAACTCTAGAACATTGATTTCATCTGTCTTTAATTTTTTCATATGGTCGAAATCTTTCAAATCCCTTAAAGTTTATTGACTAAAAATTCATTCTTGATGATGACAGATTTTCCTAAATTAGATTCATTCAATGGTCATATAATGAAACCCTAGTTTGACTAACCAAAATCCAATGGTCATGCAATTTTGATTAGTCTGAACTGGTTTAAAATTTATATAATATCTATAATCTAGGGTTTTTCCTAAAATCTCCACACACAGAATTAATTATTTGTCGATCTCATAACCCTATGTAAATTTTATTATATTGGCATGATTTATGCAATATTTTTTGATCTCATACATGTTATCACAAATCATCAAGTCATAGAACCCTTTACCTATGAAGCCTTAAATTCAACAATAAGATCTTATTAAATAATGATCATGCCAATAAAGATTTAAGGGAATGAAATAAATCAAAACATACTATTAATCAAGGAACAGAATCTATCGAGTCCTAAGAACAAAAAATCTAGCTAGATATGATAAAAAAAGTAACAAAGGTAAAAAAAAAGCATTACAACCCCTTCAAACCTAAAGGAAGATGAAAGAATCCATCCAAGAAGAGGTTATTAGGGTTTTCTCATTTTTTTCCTAAGTGTGAGGATGTCTCCTATTTATAATCTAAGTCCTAAGAAAATGACCATTCGGAGCTAGATCTTTAACTTGACTTGGGCCTTTAGAACTCGTGGGTCTTGATTTCTACCATCACAGTAACTTATTCCCAAATTTTAGAAATCTTCGGGTCTAAATCAGCTCTACACTTAAGTCTTGAAGTCTTTTTTCCAACTTAATAATAATCAGGTTAATTGGATATCAGAGCAAAAAATTATGTCCAAAATATTAACAGTTGTCTGTGTAGTCCAATATCCTTAAACAAGCTCAATAATCCTAAAAAAAACTCATAAAAAAAATCAATGTAAAATCACAAAATAAAATCTAAAACAACTCTAAAAGTCATAAATAAAGTCTGAAATAAAATAAAATAAATTCAAGAGTATAAAAATACTATTATCAAATACCCCCACATTTGAATATTTACTTGTTCTCAAACAAGAATAAATTTTTTTCAAAACTAATTCAACCTTCCAAGTTCCTAACCATGCATATGACAAGTTCAAACCAAAATTGGAATTAAGACAATCAATACTTTGTAACATTCAATACTACAGAAACTATTACATCTCCTACAGTCTCATCAAAATCAAGAACAATATAAAATTCAAATACCCTTACAATCGCTTTACTCAATGAAGGAATATACTATTCAACTATTCAAAGCATTCATTTTATGTAAGGGTATGTGTGTCACTCAAATCAAAACAATGAGATAACATTACCATAAGATTGCTCATATATCAAATCTCCACCACATATATATGAAATATATAAATCAATCAAAAGATCTTTTATTTGATTGTAATGAGACTAAGATAAAAGGTAGGATAATGGATAAAATGTAGGGTTAAAATTATTAACTAAAAATACTAAAATAACAAGACAAAGAAAATATTGACTCTAACTACAAGCATGTAATGTGATATATCATTTATTCAAAGTAAAGAACAATGATTTCACTATAAAAGTGAACAACATCAAGAATGAAATGTAACACCGACACTGTGGTGTCCGTATTATTGTACGTATGTTCGAGAATTAAATAAAATATTTCTCAATTTATATATATATAGAGAAATTTTTATTTATATTGATTTTCGATTTTGGGGTATTTAATTTGAATTTTTGGTATATTTTAAATTTTTGTATCCGCGAATGGTAATAAACCCCATTTTTATGGAAAAAAAAGAGAAGGAAACGCTGTATTTTGGGCCAAAATGCAACACTTCCCCTCCCCCAAATTGATTAGGGCTAAAGCCCTAATCCTCTCTTCCCTCTCCCGTCCCACACTCTCTCCCGAATCTCTCTCCTCGTCGCTCTCTCACTTCTCCGCCACCTCCGCCGTTTTCCCTCACCCTCCACCGCCTTCCACCGTCGGCACCACCACCACTCCCTCTCTATCTTCCTCTCGGTTCTCTCTCTCTCTGTTTTTCTCTCTCGAATTCGCTCTCTCCCTGTTTTTCCCTCTCTCCCTCCTTGCCTGCTCACGGTGCTTGCTGTGAGCAACCACTGCTGCAACCTCCACAGAGCCCTGAGTCGACAACAGTAGCAGATTTCGAAAGCCCTAGGTCGCGGTGGTTTTCTGCGATCCATACACTGCGTAGGTAAGGGTTGGTTTTTGATCATTAGCTCTAGGTTTTGATTTACTTGGTAATTAGGTTTAATTACTCACATGTGCTTCAATTTGGAGATATTGCAGGATTTCGAATTGATTTGCGCACGGACGTTAGGGTAGTGAGCTGTGAAAACTCTAGGTAAGGTAAAATCCTAGTTCCTTCGACAATTAAATGAGTTGAGGTTGAATTTAGGATGAAATTCTTGTATATGACTTGCAAATATGTTGAATTTGAGGAAATTGCATTTTATACATTTTCTGAAATGTTTATATGTAATTAGTGAGATTAAGTATATGATAATTCATGAAATAGGTTGTTTGATATGAAAGAAGCATGTAAAGGATAATAAAACCTTGTTGAGTTGATTTGAATAGTTTTTCTTGAAGTCCGATAAAAAGGTGTATGAAAATATTAGAATTTGGAGTTGGAACTTAAGGATCGATATAGCCTTTTTTATTATAAGTTGTTCTACATATAAGCAATCTAAATATGATCTCCGTATTATGAAAATAGACTTGCATACTTTGAAAATAACATATTGTTTGAAACATTTGGATGATAATCGAAAAGTTTATGATTTTTCAAACATTTTCTATCTTGTAGAAAATTTATTTATTTTAGACTTATTTCTGACTTTGAGTGGTTTTAGGGTTGAATTAGACTTGGCTTTGATATTGTTATTTATTTATAAATGAAATACAATTGATGTCATTAGAGTGTGTTCATAAATCGAAGAATTTGGATTTGTATAAAATTAGGAAAAATGGATAAACCCAAAAATTATTTGGAAATTGATGACATAATTGTGATTGTATGTTATGGAAGATCAATTGAGGAATTTGATTTGGTTTGGTTTGGAATTGGGAGTGCACACCCTCCCTGAACAGTGAGTGGGACTTTGGCGTTTGCTATTAATTGAAAACCATGTTTTACAAATGCTTTTCAATGACATGATTCTACAAATGTATGATCATTAGAGTTTTGAATATTTTATGAAATATTTTGTGACCATTGGAGTGTCCCACCTCTTGATTCGACGGATATGCATCCATGGTTTTGAAAATGTATATTGAGCCACCCTTTGACATATTGACATGTTTTAATATTTCTATTCTATTGGCATACGGTTTTATGTGATTATGATCTGGATATGTGTGTGGGCTGCATGCCCGGCTGATATGATGGTATTGTTATATGCTTCCTATAGCATCCGTAGCTACGAAGGACATTTGGTAGAGGCACCCCTTGTGCCCGGATACGTTTCGGTCGGAGGTATCCGCTAGATCGTCATGTGTGTGGACGCATCCGGTTGACCCTCATTGGAGAGGACGTGAGTACGGCTCTGTCTAGCACCGGGTGGGGTTCCATACACGGCCGACTATTTATTTACGGACTAGTTGGAGTAGCCTATGGTTAACATTGGGGTAGAGATCCATTTTTAATTCTTGTATTGTGAAAAACCCCCAATGTGCCTGTCCTTGGTCGAGGTAGACTATTGCCGGGGTTGTTTGATTGGCCGGCTCTTTATGACTTGATTTACATATTGGATGCATATGTTATTTTCTAATGTGTGCCTTGAGATATGTTATTTGTTAGAAACAACATGTTATTTTCACACACTTGATATTGTGTTACAGGCTTTGAAACTCCAAATTCACCATCGATATTAATAGTACGATGTCAATCCCCTCACTTGCTGAGTATCCTTCCATAGATACTCACCCCTCACTTTCTTTCCCACAGGATTAGTTTTGGATTGAAGGAGAATTATTGTGATTAGCGTACGTGCGCGTGGATTTGATATCACTGGGCTTGGGTATGGATTTTACCATTTCTTCCGCTATGATTATTGGTGATCTCGCTGTATATTGAAGATTTTAGTTTGATCAATGTACTTATCTATTTATTTTATAGGATGACTGTATAAATTATGGACATTTATTTGTGAAACTCTCATATTAACTCATTTCATTTGCATTGAGGTACTTGTAAATATTAAAAATATCAACTTGGGAATTCATTGTATATTTTTATAAAAGTTAGGCTGCTCGGTGTGGCGGCTACTCATGCTCTAGTTGGGCATGACAGTAGAGGTCTGTGGATAGGACTGCTAGTATTGATGATAGTCTCGCGTTGTCCTGGTTGTCCACTGTAGATGTGGTTGATTGTTGTGAGGCCGGGATGACCATTTATTTATTTGACAGGGTGGATGTTCATTGTACAAGTTAAATTATACATGAGAGACCTTTGAATTATGGGGAGGTTCTGCCCGATTTTCTATAAAAATGTAATCGGCATCCAGGACAATGGGCGGCTGCTCACGATCCTGTTTGGGGCGTGACATGAAAAATCTTTTTTGTTTGTTTTTCAATTTTTTCTTTTTTTTCCCTAACCAGCACTTTTCCTTTCTTTCTTTTTTATTTTTCCTTTTTTTTTTTTCATTTTTATGCTTTTTTTTAATTTTTTTCATAATTCAACATGATAACGACTAAAAATATATATAAAACTCAAATAAAACAATAATACCTAAAAATATAATGTCATGTTATCAACTATAAGTACATTAGTGAATTTGGATTCAAAATCTGAGGTTAGAAAAAGATAGGTCATTGGGTAAATCATGTGCGTAATATATGAAAGAAAAGATTTATACTCGAATAGATTCACTAAGGGATATAAAATGATTGGGATGTTATTTTTCGATAGTCAAAAGTATGTAATTCTAAATGTCTTGATCATTTTGGTATATGAAAATCAAGAATGTGGCCTCAAAATGCATAATAAAGCAAGTTCTAGAATGACCACATCATGTATGATATACGCTCAGCAAAAAAAATAATGATAGCAAAAAATTTGCTTTTTTTAGGTTCAAATCCTCGCTAAAGTAAATTTGATGTTAAATTTTGCATGCTTTATTTTTCAAATCAACTATAAAAAGATGAATAGTCACTCATGTATCAAATAACTACTAATATTAATCATCTATCATGCAATCCAATTCAAAATAAATAAAATGCAAGAACTAGAAAACTCAAAAAAATTTAGTTGGTATGGAAAAATTTTATCAAAACTCAAGAAATTCAACAAAACTCAAGATTTTTTGTTTTAAAAAATTCCTAAAAAAATGTTCTAACAATTAGAATGAATTAAATCAAAATAAGTTCCTAAAAATCAAAATGCACCCCACACTTGAGCCAAATATTATCCGCAATGTAAATGAAAAACTAAAATCAAGAATAGAGAACAAAAGACTTTCCTGATTAAGTTGGTGAACTCTCAACCTCCTCTTTAGCAACTTCTCTTCCTCTTGTGCAAAACTCAAGTCTAAATTAAACCCACAAAGACAAATATTAAAGAAATCATAAAAATATTGAGTTGTCTCTCAATAAATGCCTTTCTTTATTGTCTTTGGCCAAACATATTCTCCTTATTTCAACTTGACTCATAGATTTTCACACTTTAACCATTCGTAGTATCTTGTCATGTTTTTGTCTTTTTCTTGTCAATTTGAGCATTCTCAAACATCTCTTGTTCTTCCTCAAACTTACTGAATTGTAACTTCGTTTCTTTACCAGTATGAAACCTCCACTTTGATTTAAAATCACTAAAATTCACACCCATAGCAGCATATGCATCAATATATCCATTGTCTAGAAAATCATATTTGACATGCAAGGAATTGATAGTGTAATTTTCAATAGGATCACTTGAATGAGAGACATCAACTTCATGTTCAGAAATCTTTTTAGTGCACTTATTCCTAGAAATGTCTTTTTTATCAATTTTTTTTATGTGATGGAAAACATTGAACTCAATTTTTTCATCATTGACGCCTCAAAACCATCTTTCTAGTAGAAACATCAATTAGAGCATATGCAGTGTTTAGGAAAAGTTGACCTAAAATCAATGAAGTACTCTCTATATTATCCATATCCAAGATGACAAAATCAATAGGAAAAATGAATTTATCAACTTTAATTGAAATATCCTCAACAATGCCTCTAAGACACTTGATAATCCTATAAGCTAATTGCAAAGAAAACTTGGTAAGTCGACAATCCTTTAATCCTAACTTCAAAAATACAAACTATGAAATGAGATTGATACCGGCACCCAAATCATAAAGAATATAAAAAAAATCAGAAGAACCAATTGTGCAAGGGATGGAAAAACTCCCTAGATCCTTAAGTTTCGGTGGTAGCTTTCTTTGTAGAAATACATGACGCTCCTCCGTAAGCTTAACCGTCGAAACCTCATCCAAATTTCTCTTGTTTGTGATCACATCCTTCAAGAACTTCCCATAGCTTGACATATGCCTAATAGCATCCAAAAGAGGAATGCTAATATGTAATCTTTTAAAAATTTCTAAAAAATTTTCAAATTGTTTTTCTGAATTATCATGCAACAAAAGACTAGGAAAAGGAACACGAGGTTTATACTCCCTCAAAGGTAAAGAACTTCATTGTATTATTTCTATTGCTTGGGTCTTCTCATCAGTAGGCTGGTTGTTCTCGGCCTCTTGTCTGTTCTCTTCCTTTGACTGAATCGGTTCCTCCTATAGTTGCATTCCACTCCTCAATGTAACTAACTTCACTTGCTCTCTAGGATTCTTCTCAGTGTCACTCGGCAGTCTATCTGGCACACAATAATAAAAGGCATTAGTCAATTGATTAATCTTATTCTTAAGTTTTTCAAACCTTTCATTAGTTGTTGTTGTCAAACTATCGATCCTTTCACTTATCACAGATGCCAGGCATTCAATTACTATCTCCCATGATACCTTACTCTCCCTTGGTTGTTGATTTCCCAAAGCAAAATTTTGTGAATTGCTTGGTTATAATGGTGCTCCTTGACTCCATGAAAAATTCAGATGATTCCTTACTTGGAATTGTATGTGTTGGAGTATGGATTATTCCGAACTCTGCAGAAATTAGAAATATAGTTTGCTTGCTGCACTTATGGATACTCGAAAGATAAGTAAGTAGAATCACCGCACGAATCACAATACAAGACTTGATTAAACACAACATTAAGTTAATTAGTTTTCATGCAATTAATCAAAAAAGTCAATTTTTGTATTAAACATGCTAAGACTATCAACCTTATGCACACCAGCTCTTTGTCTAGGAGTTTCACATTTATTAGACCAGTCATATTAGTTAGATGACATATCATCAAATAATACACATGTTTATCATATGACTTGCTTATAAAAGCACCCCTTGTCGCAGCATCTATGGCAATTTTGACCAAATTTAAAAGACCAACATAAAATATTTACAAAATCAATTAGTCAGAAATACCATGATGTCGGTACCTCCTAATCAAATTCTTAAACCGTTTCCAAGCATTATACAAAGATTCATCCTTAAACTGTTTAAAACTAGTAATATTATTATATAGTTTAGCTGTTTTACTAAGTGAAAAATATTTTGTCAAAAATGCTTGAGAAAGAATTTTTCAATTAGTAAAATGATTAGTAAGAAAGGAGTTTAGCTATAACTTTGCTTTTCCCCTAAGAGAGAAAGCAAATAACCTTGACTTTATGGTATTATGACTGACTCCATTTAGGTTGATAGTGTCACTGATATCCAAAAAATTTGTCAAATGGCTGTTTGGATCTTCAAAGGCATCTCCACTAAACTGATCTACTTATCTATGAATGGTTCGTAAAGTCGTCTCTATCTCAGGATCGAAATCAACTATGTCAAGGCTTTTGGATTACAGCATGCACTGTATGGACACAAAAAATAGCACAAAATTCAATCTTCAAAATCAATTGCAAGAATCACTTAAGAAACTCTATATTACCTATATAAATGGAGAAATCACAAAAAAGAGGTAAGATAATGCACAAAGAAATCCAGGAAAGCACTTGGAAATTCCTAAAAAAAATAAAAAAAATAGAGAAACCAATGAAAACAATGGAATTTGGCCAAGATAGGGTGGTGCCCATGGCAACACCATGGATTTTGCTTAGAAGGCTGAAATTATTTAAAACAAGTGGTCGTAGAACCCTAGATCAAAACTAGTTTCCCGAACATCGAAAATTCCTGAAAAGTTCTCAAATTCGGAGCAAATATAAACCATAAACAGTGACAGTGAACCCTAAAAATTATAAAAAGAAAGTAAAGATAGTGTCCAATTTAAAATAAGATTATTTTTATTGATATGCAAGAATATCTCCGGCAATGATGTTAAAAACTTGTTATACGATTTTGATATATCACAATTTCGGACAAGTATACCTTAATTGATTATTGTGTATAGTGTGAAGTAAGTGTCATTTTCATGAAGATATTTGTATTACCAATTATAAAATACCTATCTAAATTGGATAAAACAAATCAAGATTGCAAAGATATTAAAAATACGAAAATATCAAAAACAGAATATTGATAAATAAAAACCCTAATTTTAAAAAACTTTAGAACATTTATTTCACCTGTCTTCAATTTTTTCACTTGGCCAAAATCTTTCAAATCCCTTAAAGTTTATTGACTAAAGATTCATTTCTGATGATGACAGATTTTCGTAAATTAGATTCACCTAATGGTTATCCAATAAAACTCTAATTTGACTAACCAAAATCCAATGATTATGCAATCTTAATTAGTCCAAACTACATTAGAATCTATGGAATATCTGTAATTTAAGGTTTCCTTTAAAATCCCCACATACAAAATTAATCATTTATCGATCTCATAATTCTATGTGGATTTTATTGTATTGGTCTGATTCATACAATCTTCTCTCGATCTCATGCATGTAATCATAAATCATCAAGTTGTAATGCCTTTATGTATGAAGTATTAAGTTTAATAATAAGATCTTATTAAACAATGATTATGCCAACAAAGATTTAAGAAAAAGAAATAAATCAAATCATACTATTAATTAAAAAACAAAATCCATCGAGTCTTATGAATAAGAAATCTAGCTAGACATGATAAAGAAGAGCAAGAAAGGTAAAGAAAGTATTATAACCCCTTCAAACCCGAAGGAAGATGAAAGAATCCATCCAAAAAGAGGCTGCTAGGGTTTTCTTTTTTTTCATAAGTGTGAGGATATCTCCTATTTATAATCTAAGTCCTAAGAGAATGAGTATTTATGGGCCTTCATAAGAGCTGGATCTTTAACTTGACTTGGGTCTTTAGAACTTGTGGGTCTTGATTTCAAAACTGTAGCAACTTGTTTTCAAATTTCATATATTTTTGGGCCTGAATCAGCTTCTGCACTTTTCACAAAATTTGTAGGCCTTGAAGTCTTTTTTTCAACCCAATAAGAATAAGGTCAATTGGATATCGAAACAGAAATTTATGCCCAAAATACTAACATCTGTCTGTGTAATCCAATATCCTTAAACAATATCAATAATCCTAAAACAAAATCCACAAAAATAATCATTGTAAAATCACGACATAAAACCTAAAATAGTCTTAAAAGTCATAAATAAAGTTTGAAATAAAATAAAATAAAATTAATTCAAATGTATAAAAATATTGTTATCATTCATTGGGATTGTAAAAGTAATATCCAAAAGTTTCTTTTAGATATCCTACAAAATAGCATTTATTAGATTTTGGATCAACCTTGTTAGATTCTACTATTTTCAAAAAAGCAAGACATTTCCAAACCTTTAAATGTTTAAGACTTGGTTTCTTCTTATATCATATCTCTTATGGTGTAGAATCTACAGTTTAGATGAAATATGGTATAAAAGATATGAAACAGTATTTATGACATATTTTCAAAATAATTTAGGAAGAATTGCATGGCTTGTCATGAAACGAACCATATCTAATAAGATTCTATTTCTCCTTCCAGATACACCATTTAGTTATGGTGTATATAGAGGAGTCTATTGTAAAAGAATTCCATTTTTTTTAATATAATCTTGAAATTCTTGGCTCAAATATTCATCCCCTCAATTTGATTGAAGTATTTTAATACTCTTATCAAATTATTTTTCAACATTACTTTTGTATTCTTTGAATTTTTCAAAAATCTCAAATTTATACTTCAATAAGTATACATCACCATATCTAGAATGGTAATCGATAAAAGTAAGGAAGTATAAAAAACCTCCTCTAGCTTGAATTGATATGATTCACATACATCAGTATGTATGATACTTAGTAATTTAGTAGATCTCTCAACTTTTTCAAAAAAAATGTGATTTGGTCATTTTACCTAATAAATAAGATTCCTACATATCAAATGATTCATAATTAAATGATCCCAAATAACTATTTTTATGCAATTTGTTTTTATATTTCTCATTTATATGTTCAAGTCTACAATACCGGAGATATGAGTTTCTAAGATCATCAATTTTTGGTTTCTTTGTGTTTATGTTGAAAATAGGAGTATCCGAATCAAGTATATAAATACCGATATTCAAATAACCAGTATCATAAAAAACATCATCACGATAAAAAGAACAATATTTATTCTTTTAAATTATCGTAAAACCATTCAAATCCAAACAAGAAATAAATAAAATGTTTTGGTCAATACTGGAACAAAATAACAAATTTTCAAATCTAGAATTATCTAGCTGGGTAAAGAAAGAGTAAATGTTCTTATGACTAAAGCAACAACTTTGACTTCATTTCTCACACGTAGATCTACTTCTTCTTTAGTTAACTTTATACTTATCTTTAGGCACTCCTTATTTATACAAGTATGAGATCCATATCCAATATCCAATACCCAAGAATCTGATCTAGAAGTAGAAAGATTTATTTCAATCATAAACAAACCTAAAGTAGAAGCTTTAGTAAACTTCTTTTGCTTCACGGTATCTAGAAAAGTTTTGGAATTTCTCTTCCAGTGTCCATCTTGACCACAATGGAAGCAAATACTTTTTTACTTCTTGTCCTCCTTATTATTGGTTGCTAATTTAGATGTCTTCTTTTTGGTTTTTTTAAAACCAAAATTAAACTTCCTTTTCTTGGAAGGCTCAACCAATAAAATGTTACCCCTTTCCTTCTTAACTGAGTCCTCTACTCTCTTAAGCATGTTAAAAAATTCTGGTATTGCTAAGATCTCAACTTTGTTTATATTGAAATTTAACACAAAGTTAGAAAAACTTGGAGGAAGTGACTATAGTATTAAGTCAATACTTATTTGATAATGTAGCATGAAACTCAGATTTTTTGATTTCTTAATGAGACCTATCATCTTCAGCTCATGAGCCGCTATTGAAGATCCTTATGCCATTTTGTAGTGAAAGAGCTCCTAAAAGATATCATATCTCTCATTCCTAACTTTTTTGTTGTGCAAAATCTTTAAATGATGAAGTATTGTAAAAGCTGCTGTTTTTGTAGCAGGGAACTCATTGATGTTAACATAATACAACACACATTCTCAGAATCATTTTTGTATTTCTGATATGCATCATTGACTACTTTGTTTGCATCAAGAGCAGGTTCCACAGGAATGAGATTCTCAAGAACATATATTAACTTCTCATGCTCATGAAATTTGGGCCAGTGGGCTTGTTGTCAAAATAAAATTTACACGTATATTTATGCTATTGTTCATTTTCTACAACCAGAAAATAAAAATAGAATTAGAATTTATATTTATACAATAAACAAAACCATAATAAAATCATATATGACATAAATAAAATTTTGGTTTTGCTCTCACTATTTTATTCAAATCAATATCCTTTATAATTATTTAAGAATTTTTATAAAATCCTTAGTGGGTTGAGATCCCATCTTAATTATTTCAATTTTGAGTTAACTCAACAAATCAAAATAATTTCAGCAAATAGGTAACAATTATCAATTACAACTTTTGTAACTCCATCTTGATACATATATCACATATGTTGCCTAACTTTTTGCCTCAAAGATATTTGACCTTAAGTTAACTCAACAATTTCAACTTACTTTGTTAAATCAAACCTATTATTCAGAGATATAATTTGATAGTATAAACAAATTTTTAGTAGAACAACCTTAAGTTAGCTCATCAAATTGTCCAAACAAAAATAGTTTAAACTATAATAATAGAAGGCAATTATTTTTGATTTAATATCTCATTGAGGGATAAGGTTGGTCTCATCATTTACATATATCATATACAATAACAAAAATTTTGATCAAATTGACATATAATATGCAATATAAATAAATATATAATTTTATAAAATATAAGGTATACATGATATATTATTCAAAAATCACATCAAATGAATATCTAAATATTCATTCATGAATCCATATGTATAGCATTTCCAATCATATTATAAATCATTTAAGAAGTTTAAGGGCTGAAAATAATTAAATAAAATATTGAGCCAATATTTAAAAAGAAAGAAAACAACCAAGGGCTATTTCACAACTAAAGGAAAATGAAACTCCTTTAACGTTGTGTCTCTTTTTCTGTGTTGGAATTGGCCAGAACTATTTTGGCCGGTCATGATTACCTGTTGGCCAGAACCTTTCTGGTTGAACATGTCACACCCCGACCCTCAGCTCCGAATACGTTATAATTGCTACATGATCTAGAAATACGTACGATCATCAACACACATTCCAAGATCCCACAAGGCTATGATATTAATACTTCAAAGTTAAGACAATCTGGTACACAAAATATCTAAGAAGCAAGTAAACATTTAACATTTCAAAATATAACTTCCAAAATATAAATTTAGATTTTTTTGATAAACATGTATATAAAATATTATACAAAAAAAGTTTAGAAATGCCCTCTGATGGGTCCGTCTACATGCCTCTAAAAATTTCACAACTAGAATGGACCAATATTGATGGTTGGTCCCAGGCAACTCTTCCTTTTGACTGGATCTAGTTACCGATGAGAGCTTTTATCTCTACACTTCCTTTGAAAAAGAGTAAGAAGATGGAGGGATGAGTATAGAAATACCTAGTGAGTGGAGTACAGTGGTATAACTATATAAGTGAGTGAATGGTGAATGTGAAAGTGCCAAAAATAATTTCAAAACATATTTATATTCCAACAAAGTATTAAATAGTCATCCAAACAATTTATAACGAGTGCCATGATTTTCAAAATGCAAAAGAGCATTCATATATAGTTTTCCAAATTCAAGGTGTTTGCCTAAAATATATTTCCACCAAAGGTTTGACCCAGACCGATAGTGGAACCACCAAGGGGTTTTCATTATCATCGATCATAAAACATCAATCTCAACCTTAGCGTTAGCTCATGGCCTTTTCAGAGGAGCAACCAATAGCCCTGAAAGAGATAGAAGATGTGTCTCCTGGTTCGACGACCTCCATATCTAACAACAGAAACAATACCCGTTGCCCTGTTGGGTCACACTGTGTAGAGAATGACTATAGCCATTAATGGGGATTTAGGTTCAAACCCCAAGTCAATATATAAATCATTTTGCAAACTTCATATCATGTGCTATATAAATCAACAAATTTCATAGTTCATAAACCCAGCAACATTATTCATAGGAAAATTTCAACATGTCTCAAAATATATTTGAAATCATATAGATCTCATGGCTCAAGTCAAAACATTTTCATGGACACTCCACATCCACAAAATATTTTATAAAATCAAGTTACGAAAAATCATTTTGGAAAATCATGAAAAATATTTTTTATTCACAAACACAACAAACCAACCACTCATTGTTTTAGGGAGGGTAATCACTCGCTTATCATTCCATGTTGAATGTCCTATCTTGTTCAGCTTGTGCAAACCCTAAAGGACATCATTAATTAACCAAAATCATCAATATCTTTCAATCTAAGTCAACACTTAAATCTCTACATTTAAAACCAAAATTTTCCTTCACTCCTGGTGGCTTAAAGACCTCTAAATCCAAGTGGATGGATAGCTAGATAAAGTAAAATTTGGGTTAAAAAAATTATATTACCTTGACTCTTGTCTCCAAAGATCTTTCCGATTTGGCTCACACCAAAAATCTTGATTTTTTCCCTTGTGATAGCACTAAATCCTAAACTTTTATCCAAGTTTCAAGACTAAAATCTAATTTTGGAGTGTTGGTAGTTTGGAGTCTTTGATCTAGAGATTTGGTGGTGAACTGATTGGGTTTGGAAGAAGAAAGAGAAAATAGTTTAGAGAGAGAAAGAGAAGTAAAATTTGGGTTTTTGTAGATTCTGGAATCTCCATTCTCCTTTTATTATCAAAACCATTCCTAATATTTGCTCATTAGTCCTCTTACATATTCAATTTTCACAAGATGCCAATGTGTCCTTTTGGGTTATTTGGAAGCTCAACTTTATAGGTTTGAGTACTTGGAGTTTTGTTTGCTGACGAAATTGTGTTCGGTGTTGAGCAAGTACAGTTGAAATATAAAATGCAACTTGTGGGAAATAAGTTTGGAATATTCAATATTGTGGAATAAAATATGAATTAAGTATCATATGATTAAGTTGATTGGGTGGCTTGGTGGAGAAAAATTTTTTGGATGGCTCAAAGGACTTGGGTTCAATTCTCAACGATGGCAAGCAACCCAGAGGTTTTTGGCAAATTTGGCAAGGCAAGAGCAAGTTTGTAAGTGAAGATCGAAGAGGCAAAGTGAAGGACGAGCAGGGGAGAAAATTGAATGGAAGTGCCAAACAGGAACAAACACCGACTAGGAAGGCTCAATACAAGTATTGGCTACATGTAACCGATTGGGTGTTGGGTCCTGCATTGCATTAATGGTGTTGGAAGTAAGTTGAAGTGTTGTGTATCAACAACCTATTTTTAAAATAAAGATTAGGAAAATGACAAGTGCTAGCAGCCAAAGAGAAATAACTCCATTTGCAAACCAAGAACAGATAGACATGTGGAAATATTGGTAAGAAATAAGAACCGATAGACAAATGGAAGGAAACAATATCTAAAATTATAAGTGTATTGATAGATCATAAATTCCACAATATATTGATGATGTAATTGTTTCAATATCGAACAAATATATGGAAATGGAGAAGGTGGAAGAAGGCAAAATTTTCAAAGTACCAGTGTCTTGTGAAGTTCTTGAACGGTACTCACAAAAATTGGAAACTCTCAAACTGAGCAGATAAGGTAGAGTAAGACACTGATTGGAAAATAATTGGATATGAAAGTATATCGACAAGTGTATATAACGAGGGACTACAAGTTCCACCATATATTGACAGGATTCTCACTTACAAAACAAGAGGAGATCACCACCAACTATTGACTAGGAAAACAAAATTAGAGAATTGTTTACTGATTACTAAACCTTTACCAAACTGCTAAAGTCTCCTAGGAGAATTAAATCCTATCAAGTATTGAATAGTTAAATTCTATTGATACCAAACACCAAGCACTCGAACAATTGATGATTCCAGTGATAGGGAACTTAAAAATTTGATGTCTTTCAACCAAGTGTTTAAAGGTTTCCTGGTCAGTCTAAAGAGTAAAAATTCTCATTTTATTCCAAATAATTATTCTTTCATATTTTTACAAATATAAAAATTTTCAAATAACTCATTTAAAGTAAAAATAAAAAATCTAAATGTTTTTGGTGTCACAGAACAGCCGGCCAGAAAAGTTTTGACCGATCGCTACTACCCGTGACTATACTGGTTCTAGTCATGGTCACCATCGATGCTAGCGGGCTGGGCAACCAGAACCATTCTGGTCTCACCAAGCCCCAGCTGGGGTTGATCTAATCATGACCATATTATTTTTTTATTTCTTCAATCTGACATCACCTAGGCCCACCAAGGTCGATTTAATCACGACCATATTATTTTTTTCATTTCTTTTTATTTCTTCAATCTGATATCCCCCAGCCGCAACTGGGTCTATCTAATCATGACCATGTTATTTATTTATTTATTCAATTTGATAGCAGGAGACAATTTTCGACAGTTAAAACAACCAACAAATTTCGGTTTTGAGAATTAGATTTCAAAACTTTTCAAACATAGATCCAAGAAAAATTATGTAAGATCATTTTATCATTCATGATCCTATTTTATAAAATGCCCAGAAACATCAACAACATGGCTTTGATACCACTTTTAAGGAAAAAGAAAAAACAAACTAATAATGCCATCAAACAGGATCTTTGATGAATCTGTACAAATGATATCTATAAGATGTTTGACACAAGATTAAACAAAGCATCAATCGATTTCTAGCTGCACACACGTCCAGCCTCCAAGGTATCCACACAAACAACTCTTGGAATTCTCACAGAATTGATTAATGCGACGTCAATATGTTAATTCCTCTAGAGTTGTCACAGATCTCAAAAAAATCAGAAGGGGAGAAAGAGAGAGAGAGAGAAAAGAAAACAACTTTCCTATTTTTTCTATCTGTTAAATTGCCCCAACTTCATATTAACCCCATTTGGAAAATGGTAATTTTTCTTTAATGGATATTAAGGATCAATTATATCACAAATTAATCCCCATAATTATCCTTTAATACAAAATTTTGTCCTTTTGTGTGTGACCCTTTAGGTTCCTAATCACTTCGTAATAATATAAAATATAATCTTAGAATTTAAATTGGTTTTGGAACAAAACCAATAGCTTGTGCATTAGATGGAAAAAAGGAAATTCCCCCCGTGGGAATAGTGATAGCGATATTTTTATACATTTGAATTATTTTATTTTATTTTATTTTATTTCAAACTTTATTTATGATTTTTAGAATTATTTTTAGATTTTATTTCATGATTTTTAATTAATTATTTTTGTGGATTTTATTTTAGGGTTATTAGACTTGTTTAAGGATATTGGACTACACAAACAAATGTTAGTATTTTGGGGATAATTTTCTGTTTCGATGTCCGATTGACCTGATTCTTATTGGGTTAGAAAGAAACTTCAAAGCTTACAAATTTTACGAAGATCTCAAAAGCTGGGTCAGACCAGAAGATATCTAAAATTTGAGTCAAAGTTACTACAGTACTGGAAATCAAGACCTATGAATTCTAAAAGTCTAAGTCCAAGTGAAATAGGACTTTTAGTCTAAGTCCAACTCTCAGTAAGACCCACAAATTTTTTAGTTATTTAGGACTCTTAAAACTTAGATTATAAGTAAGAGACATCCTCTACACTTAAGGAAGAGAGGAAAAACCCTAGCAGCCGCCTCCTTAGCCTTATTGGATAGGATTCTTCTATCTATAGATGTTTTCTTTATCTTTCTTGTTTCTCTTTATTATGACTACTTAGATTTCTTGTTCCTAAAATTCGATGGATTTTGTTATTTGATTAATAGTATTGTTTGTTTCATTTTTTTTCTTAAATCTTTATTAGCATGTTCTTTCTTTGATGAGATTTTATTTGTTGGACTCAATGATTTATTCATAAAGGGTCCTACGATTTGATGATTTGTGATTACATGTATGAGATCGAGAGAAGATTGCATGAATCTAACCATTACAATAAAATCCATATAAGGTTATGAGATCGACGGATGATTAACTCTGTGTGTGGAGATCTTAGGAGAAACCCTAGATTATAGATATTCCATAAATCTTAATGTATTATAATCTAATCAAGATTAAATGATCATTGGGTTTTAGTTAGTCAAATTAGGATTTCATTGCATGATCATTGGGTGAATCTAATTTAGAGAAATCTGTCATCATAAAAAATAAATCTTTAATCAATAAACTTTAAGAAATTTAAAAGAATTAGACCGTGTGAAAAAAAGGCGAGATGAAATCGATATCCTAAAGTTTTATAAAATTAGGGTTTTCATTCATTATATTTTTGACTTTGATATTTTCGTTATTTTTAATATTCTTACTATCTTGATTCGTTCTGTCTAACTTAGATAGAGTATTTTTATATTTGATAATACATAATACCCTCATAGGATCGACACTTGTTCTGCACTATACACAACACTCGACTATGGTATACTTATCCGAAATCATGCTACACCTAAATCGCGTAATAAGTTTTTGGCGTCGTTGTCAGAGATATTCATGCATATAAATAAAAATCATCTTATTTGAGATTGGATATATTTTTTTAATTTCTTGTCTTTTTCTTGTTCTTGGTAAATAAAGTATACAGATTTTAGGGTTTATCATATATTTCTTGTTTCTTCCATATAAAATTAGGTTTTTTAGGGTTTTTTTTGGCTGTTTAAAAACGGATTAAGGAATTAGGGCAAGCGATCAATTTTTTTTTTGGAAGAATTTTGGCCTGCTGAACAAAACCCGTAGCATTATCTACGGGTATCATCATATTTTCGTCAAATTCCATCGTTTTCATAGGATTTTCTATTTTTTTTGATTTTTTCGTGTTTTTTAGAATTTTTCGATTGTCTTTTTGGGTATCTTTTTTGCATTATTTTGCTGTTTTTTTTTATAATTTCTACATTTATGTAGGTAATATTGATTTTTTTGAGTGGTTCTTGCATTTGGTTTTGAAGATTGAATTTGTGTTACTTTTGGGGTTCATATATTGCATGCTGCGATCCAAGAGTCTTGACCTAGCTGATTTTGATCTTGAAATTGAGAGAACTTTATGAACCATTCGTAAACAAGTTAGAGAAGTCAAGGAAAAAGAAGCAATGCCTCATGAAAACAGAGTAATGAGGGAGTATTCGTTGCCTAAATTTCAAGATATTTAGACTAGCATTGTGCGATCCATTGTGGAGGAAAATAATTTTGAGCTAAAGTCGAGTCTCATTGGGATGGTACAAGTAGATCAGTTAGGTGATGAAGCATTCGAGGATCCAAATAGCCACTTGAAAACTTTTCTGGAGATCAGTGACACTATTAAGTTAAATGGAGTCAGCCCCGATACTATCAAATTAAGGTTATTTCCTTTCCCACTTAAGGGAAATACGAAGGTATGGCTAAACTCTTTTCTTATTAATCATTTCACAACTTGAGAAATTCTTTTTCAGGCATTTTAAGCTAAATATTTTCTATCCGATAAGACAACTAAACTATGTAATGACATTATTAGTTTTAGGCAATCTAAGGGTGAGTCTCTGTATAATGCTCGGGAATGGTTTAAGGACTTGATTAGAAGTTGCCCACATCATGGTATTCCTGACTGGTTGATTTTGTAAACATTTTATGGTGGTCTTTCAAATTCTGTGAAAATTACTATTGATGCTGTGGCTGGGGGTGCATTCATGAGTAAGTCATATAACGAGGCATATGTATTACTAGATGATATGGTATCTAATCAATACGACTGTTTAGTGAGAGTGAAATTCTTAGGTAGAGGGCTAGTGTGCATGAGGTTAACACTTTTAACATGCTTAATGCCAAGATAGATTCTATATTACATGCTTTGAAAACTAATTAAACAAATGTTGTGGCTAATCAAGTTTTATATTGTTATTTGTGTGGTGATTCTACTCATGTGTCTTCTGAGTGTCCATAGGTACAGCAATCGAACTATGTGTTTAATTTTGGCAAACCTCAGAACAATCCGTACTCCAACACATACAATCTCAGGTGGAGGAACCATCTAAATTTTTCATGGAGTCAAGGGGCACCACCACGACCAAGCAATCCACAGAATTTTGCTTCCAGAAGTCAACAGCCAAGGGAGAGCGAGGCATTATGGGAGATAGCAATTGAACGCTTGGCAATTGAGACAAATAAATGGATTGAAAAACTTGAGAATAAGATTGATTAATTGACTAACGCCTTTCATTCTCGTGTATCAGGTAGACTGCTAAGTGATATAGAAAAGAATCCCAGAGAGCAAGCGAAGGTAGTTATATTGAGGAGTGGGAAGCAACTGCAGGAGGTATCGATTCAGTCAAAGGAAGAGAACGAATAAGAGGTCGAGAACAAGCAGCCTATTGAAGAGAAGACCAAGGCTTCTAAAACAAAACAGGGAAGTTCTTTACCTTTGAGAGAGTATAGACCTCATGTTCATTTTTTTGGTCATTTGTTGAGTGATAATACAGAAAAACAATTTGGAATTTTTTTTGAAATTTTTAAGAGACTACATATTAACATTCCTTTTTTGGATGCAATCAAACAGATGCCGAGCTATGTGAAGTTTTTAAAGGATGTGATCACAAACAAGAGGAAGTTAGATGAGATTTCGATGGTCAAGCTTACAGAGGAGTGTTTGACAATTCTACAAAGAAAGTTGCCACCGAAACTTACTAATCTAGGGAGGTTTTCTATCCCTTGCACAATTGGTTCTTCTGATTTTTCAGATATTTTATGTGATTTGGGTGCTGGTGTTAACATCATGTCATATTCTGCATTCTTAAAATTAGGGTTACAGGATTGTCGATCATCAATATTTTATTGCAATTGGCTAATAAAAGTATAAAATATCCAAAAGGCATTATCGAAGATATTTTAGTTAAAGTCGATAAATTTATTTTTCCTACTACTTTTGTCATTTTGGATATGGATGATACAGAGAGTACTTCGTTGATATTAGGTTGACATTTCTTAAACACTGCACATGCTCTAATTGATATTTCTGCTGGAAAGTTTATTTTAAGAATAGATGATGAAAAAATTGAGTTTAATATTTTCCATTGCATGAAAAAATTTTCTAAACAAAAAGTTTCAAGGATTGAGTGCACTAAAAAAGTTTCTGAACATGATGATAATATCTCTCATTCTAATGATCCTATTAAAAATTACATTATTAATTTCTCGCATGTCAAACATAATTTTCTAAATAATGAATATGTTGATGCAAATGTTACCTTAGGTGCGAATTTTAGAGAATCTAAATAAAAAAAAAGGTTGCATGCAGATAAAGAAAGAGAGTTGTAATTCAATACATTGGTAGATAAATAAAAGACATCTGAGAATGCTTGAATTGACAAGGGAAGGATGAAAGCATAACAAGACACCATGAATGGTCACAATGTGAAGATCTATGAGTCAGGTGAATAAGAAACTCTTCACACGAGAGAAAAGAAGTCGAAAAAAGGCTGCATTTCAGGGGAGTCTTTTTGTTCTCTTCTCTTGATTTTAGATTGATTTGCATTGTAGACAATATTTGGATTAAGTGTGGGGGGATGCATTACATTTTGATGTTTAGGTATTTTATTTATTTCATTATGATTTTTAGGACTTTTTTTTTTAGGAATTAAGACATTTTTATTTAGGAATCTTAATTTTTGTTGAATTTCTTGAGTTTTGAAAAATTTTTCCATGCTAACTAGATTTTCTCAGGTTTTCTAGTCTTTGTATGTTATTTGTTTTGAATTTGGTGGCATGACAGATGATCGGTATTAGTAGTTATTTGGTACATGAGTGGTTATTCATCTTTTTATGGTTGATTTGAAGGATAGACATGCAAAATTTAATACCGAATTTACTTTAGTGAGGATTTGAGCCTTAAAGAGTAATTTTTTGCCTTCATCATTTTTCTTGTTGAGCGTGTATCACAAATAATTTGGTCATTCTAGAACTTGTTTTGTTATGTATTTTGAAACCACATTCTTGATTTTTATACACTAAAATAATTAAGGTACTTAGGTTTACACACTTTTAGCTTTCGAAAAATACCATCTCAATCATTTTTTACCCCTTAGTTAGCTAATTTTGTCACGACCCGAACCGGGATCGTGAACAGCCGCTCGTTATCGTGGATGCCGGCTGTATTTTTACAAAAAATCGGGCAGAACCTCCCCATAAATCGGAGGTCTTCCATGTACAAATAAACCTGTTTAATCCTGTAAAATTCAAAATCATCTTGTAATAAAAATAAAAGGGTCATCCCGACCTCACAACAACCAATCAACCACAGCAGACATCCAGGACAACGCCAGGCAAAATAAACTATCAGCAATCCTAACCACAGACCTCTACTGTCATGCCCAACTAGAGCATGAGCAGCCGCCACACCGAGCGGACCTAAGTTTTTTTATACAATTTACAATAATTTTCCCAAGTATCATTCAAATACGTACAATTGTCTCAATGCAAATGAAATGTGAGAGTTTCACAAATAAATATACATAAATTATACAGTCATCCCAAATTAAGTTCACGTCCAACTACGGATCTCAACAAGACCTCGCAGGGTCGAAAATAAAATACGTAATTCGTCTTTCAAATTAAACTTAAGATCTCACCCTCCTGAACACCAAGTACACCCGAACTCTATGATCTGAAGTGTCGCTCCAGCACAACAATCTTGTCTGAGGGAGGGAAAGAAGAGAGGTGAGTATCAAGGCAGATACTCAGAGAGTGAGGGGATTAATCTCAAATACTAATAGTGTAGGTGAACATTGGAGTGTCAAATAATATCATTCGTAACCAATAATTCAAATTTTTTGCAGTAAACCGTGATATGTTCGATAAAATGAACTCATTTAATCATTCACACGATATCATACATATATGCATCCATTTAAAATCAAGTATAACATAGAGCAAGCCGAAAGAATCCTGGCAAGGGTTAACCATAACCAAGGACAGGCGCATCGGGGGTTTTATTATGCAAAGTGTTCAAAAGTCGCTCTCTACCCCGACGTTGGCACATACAAGCAACTGCCTGTGCTAAACCGTCTATACTAACGGACCTCCCCTTTCGGTTCAACTGGGCCCATACGGAACATCACAATCATGTACAAGCAACTCTCGGTGCTAGACCGCCTATGCTGACGGACCTCCCCAATACATGGTTCAACCGGGCCCATACATATCACAATCACGACGTTTGCGGATACTTCTGACCAAAGCATATCCGGGCAACCTGTGCCTCTACAAACGCCCTTCGTAGCTACGGAATCAATCAAGTCAAGTCATATCATCACAAGTGGGCATCCCAGTGCCCTCACAGATCTTAAAACATTTCAAATCTGTGTGCCAATACATTCATCAAATCATTTCAAATCAGTATACCAATGCAATGGTAGAAAAGGAAAATTATCCAATTTTCAAGTAATGGCACAATTTTGTTTCATTTTAAACATGGATGCATAGTCATGGAAAACATAAGTTTAAGACACTCCAATAATCACAAAACAGATTTGAGATTTAATATCACACGTCGAATCAATGCATATCAAAGCATGTTTTGTTTAAAAACACGGTAAAATCAGATTTTCACTATTTCATATAAGAGATTAGGGTCCCACTCACATTTTAGGGAGGGTAATCACTCCCTATTTCCAAAATAAATCCGAATTGACTCCTCGAGTTTCCAACAAGATCAACCTAATCAAATTATCAGAATTGTCATTAAATTTCCAATTATTCTTAGGGTTTATCATCTTCCCTAAGTTTGTAAAAATCTTAATTCCTCAATTTATAAATATACTCCAATGTCATCAATTTCATTCCATTATAAGTAAATAGCCAAATCAAAATCAAGCTAAATTCAAAACTAAAACCGTTCAAAATCGAAAACAAGTCTAAAATAAATAAACTTCTCATAAGATGAAAAAATCTTTGAAAAATCATACACTTTTTAATTCCCATCCGATTTCATAATATGGAAATTGTATTTTGATTTCCTATATGCATGACGACTTATAATGTAAAAGACTACGATAGTTCTTAAACTATAACCACAACTTTTAAATTATTTTTCATATAACTACCATTATGCAAATTAACAACTTAATACAACCTAAGAAGAGCATGAAAGGCGACAATATACTTCATTTGACAGCACATTGCATTCTAACTCTGATCCCAAATACTTTCCTGCATATTTCATAATTTAACCCTGAGGGAAACTATTCAAAGTAACTTAACATGATTCTATGATCCTATAACATACTTCTTTCATACTAAACAACCCAATTCACGCAGACTTCTAAACTTAACCTTAATAATCACATATAAACTGTCAGAAAATGCATTCTCTTCCAATTCTACACCTTTTTAGAACATATATAAAACTCTCATACTAAATTCGGCCTAAACTCACTCAATCATCCAAGAGACTAGTATTTCTCTTACCTAGGGTTTCACCATTCGCAGCTCTAACGTCCGTACGCCATTCAATTTATTCCAGAACCTGTAATACTTCCAAATTGAAACAAATTTCAGTAATTAATCTTAATTAATATAAGAATCAAAACCCTAAATCTATAGGTCAGAACTTTCGTCTTTACCTTCGCAGGAAATGAGTGCAGGCAGTCTAGGGTTTCGGATGCCTGTTGCTATGCTGCAACAAAGGTTGCAGCAGAAATTTACGCGCGCAGGAAGGCAAAGAGAGTAGAGAGAGAGTAACTGAGGGGGAACAGAGAGAGAGCAGAGAGAGAACTGTGAGACAGAGAGAGCTCGAGATCTGAGAAAGAAAAACAGAGAGAACTGAGAAGGATGAGATCGAGAGATAAAACAGAGGGAGAGAGTCCGCGAGATCGAAATCGTGAAAGGGAGATCGAGAGAATGAGACCGATAGAGAAAGGAACAGAGAGGGATGGAATCGAGAGAAAGTGGGACGGTGAGTGGTGGTGCGTGCGGTGGCTATGGGTGGCTACCGACAGTGGCAGAGAGGGAGAGATTGGGAGGAAGAGAGCGAGCGACAGTGAGAGGGAAAGGAAGACGGAAGAAAATAGAAGAGGAGGTAGAGAGAGACGGTGGTGAACGGCTGATAATGGTGGAGCAGGGCAGCGGCGGCAGGGCGAAGGGAGAGCGAGAGTCGAGAGAGACTGTCGCAAGAGATAGAGAGAGAAAGGGAGAGAGAAAGGAGAGGGATAGAGAGAGAACCGAAGGAAGAGTGAGAGAGAATGGGTGGTGGAACACGGCAGCGGTAGGTGGCGATCGGTAGCGGCGGTGGCGACGGAGAAGGAAGAAGATAACGCGGCCGCGGGGGAGGGGACAAGGTGAAGAGGCGAAGATAGAAAGAGGAGAGAGGAAGAATTAGGGCTTTAAGCCCTAATTCAATTTTTTTTATTTATTAATATATATATTTATTTTTTTTTAAGAATAGATTTATAAATAAATAAAAGAGGCAATAAATAATTTAATAAATGAAATAGATATATTTATAAATATTTATATATACTTTATTATTTTATTTTAATAAATGAATATACCAAAAATTAAATTTAAAAACCCCAAAATCGAAAATCAATAAAATTAAATATTTTTTCTATATATTCACACACACACACACACACATATATATATATATATATATATATATAAACGGAGGAAATATTTTTTATTAATTTCAAGTACAGGAGTACAATACGGATACCGTAGTGTCGGTGTTACAAATTTGAGCTTAAACCTTTTCTTTAATATATTACCCACATAATTTACCCTATAACCCATTTTTTTTTTTAACCATAGATTTTGAACCCTAATTCACTAATATACTTATAGTTAATAGTATGACATTATCTTTTTAGATATTATTATTTTGTTTGAGTTTTGTATATGTCTTTAGTTGTTATCATGTTGAGTTATGGAAAAAAAGAAACCAGTAGAAAAAAATGATAAAAAAATGTAAAAAAATAGAAAAGTGCTGATTGAAAAAAAGAAAAAAAAGGGAAAAGAAAAAATGAAAAAAAAAGAAAAAAGAAAAATATTTTTCACTCTTAATATTGTTCACTTTTACAGTGAAATATCTTTACCTTGTTCTTTGTTTTGAATAAGTAATTTATCACATTGTTTATAATTAATGTTTTCTTTGTCTTGATGTAACAATACTATGCCTTGATACTTAGTTATACTTAATGAATCATTTTAACCCTATATTTTACCCATTATCCTATCCTTTACCTTAACCACATTACAACCAAATAAAAAACCTTTAGATTGGTGTGTGGATTTCATATATAAGTGGTAGAGATTTGATATATGAGTAAATTTATGGTAATTCCATCTCATTATGTTGATTTGAATGATACACGTACCCTTACATAAAATGAGTTTTTTGAGTAGTTGATTAATATCTTCTTTCATTCTATTGAGTGAACCTATTGTGAGGGTGGTTGAATTTTGTATTGTTTTTGATTTCGATGAGACTATATGAGATGCAATAGTTATTCTAGTGCTAGATATTACGAAGTATTGATTGTTTTGATTACAATTCTGGTTTAAATTTGTCATATGCATAGTTATGGATTTGGGAGGTTGAATTAGTTTTGGAAAAAATTTGTTCTTGTTTGAAAACAAGCAAACATTCAAGTATGGGGTATTTGATAGCGATATTTTTATATATTTGAATTATTTTATTTCAGACTTTATTTATGACTTTTAAAACTATTTTTAAGTTTTATTTTATGATTTTTAATTAATTATTTTCGTGAGTTTTATTTTAGGGTTATTGGGTTTGTTTAAAGATATTGGATTGTGCAGACAATTGTTAGTATTTTGGGGATAACTTTCTGCTCCAATATACAATTGACCTAATTCTTGTTGGGTTGGATAAAAAACTTTAAAGCCTACAAATCTTATGAAGAGCTCAGAGGCTGGATTAGATCAAAAGATATCCAAAATTTGAGTTGAAATTACTACAATACTGGAAATCAACGCCCATGAGTTCTAAAAGCCCAAATCCAAGTGAAATAGCCCAACTCTCATTGAGATCCATGAATTTTTAGTCTTTTATGACTCTTAGAACTTAGATTATAAGAATGTGACATTCTTTACATTTAGAGGAGGGCTGAAAAAACCCTAACAACCGCCTCTTTATCCTTCTTGGATGGGATTCTTCCATTTAAGGATGTTATTTTTTTTCTACCTTTCTTGTTTTTCTTTATTATGTCTATTTAAATATCTTATTCCTAGAACTCGATGGATTTTGTTCTTTGATTAATACTATGGTGTGATTCGTTTCTTTCCCTTAAATTTTTATTGACATGTTTTTTATTTAGTGAGATTTTGTTGTTGGACTTAATGCTTCATTCGTAAAGAGTCTTACGATTTGATAATTTACGATTGCATGCATAAGATCGAAAGAAAATTGCATGAATCTGACCAATGCAATAAAATCCATATAGGGTTATGAGATTGATGGATGATTAACTCTGTATGTGGAGATTTAGGGGAAACCCTAGATTACATATATTCTATAGATCTTAATGCAATTTGGCCTAATCAAGATTGCATGACCATTGAGTTTTGGTTAGTCGAATTAGGGTTTTATTGCATGACCATTGGGTGAATTTGATTTAGGAAAATCTGTCATCTTCAAGAATGAATCTTTAATCAATAAACTTCAAGGAATTTGAAAGAATTAGACAATGTGAAAAAATTATAGATAGATGAAATCGATATTTTAGAATTTTATAAAATTAGGGTTTTCATTCATTATATTTTTGACTTTGAAATTTTCGTTATTTCTAATAATCTTATTATCTTGATTCGTTCTGACCAACTTAGATAGGGTATTTTATTTTTGGTAATACATAATATCCTTATGGTATCGACATTTGTTCTGCATTATATACAACACTCGATTAGGTTATACTTACCGAAAATCGTGATACACCTAAATCGTGTAACAAATAACTTAAAGATCTAATTTTAGAGCTCAATTACTATAGAGAAGGTTTATGAGAGCGGCCGTCTTTAGTAGTAGCCAGTAAGATAGATAAAAGCTGGGGCTGATGGAGAGTATGAAGAATTAAACTGAAA
This sequence comes from Dillenia turbinata, assembly GCA_037126225.1. Taxonomy (NCBI): domain Eukaryota; kingdom Viridiplantae; phylum Streptophyta; class Magnoliopsida; order Dilleniales; family Dilleniaceae; genus Dillenia; species Dillenia turbinata. Next base: position 14,358,017 of record JBAMMX010000008.1, on the reverse strand, counting down.
ATTTCGAAAAGTTCCCATTTTTCTTGTTTGTGTAGTTCTTGAAGAGGGAATTCCAGAGCTAAAAGATGGTCTCAAAATGCTTGTGAATGGTGGATAACTCTCTAGGCTCTCTGTAGATGGAATTTTGCTTGATTAGATTAATGTTAATATTGGGTGCAGTTTTAACATATCACATCTGATTGCAGTTCTATAAGTATTGAAGATTGAATGGTTTGACTACGGTTAAGGAATTTTACTTTTTATTTTTTGCTCTCTTATGTTGAAGCTTTTATATTAAAAATTTTACCAAATTTAATCTCAACTTTCGTAAATAATACTTCAATCAGAAAATAAAAGAAAGATTAAGTCGACATATGTCATCTTAGTCATATCTGATTTTGAAAATAGTTTAACTTAAAGTGATATGACAATTACATCTCCATGAATAAACACAAGACCAAAGTTGATAAATAGTCTTGTTATATGTTGGAACATGGCCTAAGGGCCCATAACCGTAAAACCCACAAATCATCAAGTGGGCTCTCACTAAATACCCCAACACTCAGTCTTTATCCAGACGATGTATCTCTCTCGGTATATTTTCAGTGAAATGCTCTCTCGTTCGGAGACCCCTGTATAATCCTCTAAACTCCCTCTTTGTCACTACTTCTCCCCACACATTACCTAGTCATTCTCTCTCAGTATGTTTAGGCACTTGACCCTTCAATTGACCTTTTAGTCTCTTCGGTTACTATAGAAGTAGTTCCCCTTATGGGAATGGTCTAAATCATCGTTATCCAATAAGGAAGGAAATCTTTAATAAATTTAAATATTTTCTAATCCAATATGAATCTACCGTGATCTTATCCGATTAAGAAGTAAATCTCCTAGCAACAAAAACTTTCCTAATCTCCAAGACGATAATTGAACCTTTTTATCTCAAAGAACTTTGAATCTACAGAAAATCTATGACAATGATTCTAATTATATTGGAAGATCTCCAATGATCTCTTAACAAAGTAGGTAGGGTTTCTATGCCTACGAACACACAGAACAATATATATACTATGCAAGGGCAACTGGTCATGTATCGACACAATATTCCATACTTTACATATAGTATATAGAGATTACATAGGGCTTAGACTCTTTCAACCTTTCCCTTTTACCTTTTTTTTTTTGACTTGATCGTCAGAACTTCCTCCATTGGAGCTACCTCGGGTCGGTTTTTGTAGGTTCTCTCATCAAAGAAGATCCAATGAACATGACATTACTGGTTTGCCGTTCAGGTTAGGAAGGCAACTTGACTATAAAGTTAAATTTGGTATCAACAAATTGGCACCGTCTGTGAGAATGATTAATTGATTAGCTTAAGAAAATTCACACCTTGTTTCAGCATGTCGCTAAAAAGAAAAAGCTGACGATTGGTTTTGACAATAATGACTTAGAAGGGGTCGACCCAAGCTTACACGACCCCCTAGTTATCAGCACCAAAATAAGCCAGTACTTCATGAAGAGGGTCTTAATCGATTAAGGGACAGACTATAATATCCTCTATTGGGACACCATTTGTCAAATGTGCTTCTACCAAATACACTTCACCTTCCATTGGGCCTTTGAAAGGACTTTCGAATGAGTGGCTGTACCCCAAAGGCACAATCTCGCTCCCTGTAACTTTGGGGACACCGGCCAACCATGGTACCACCATAACCACCTTCAGCGTGGTTAAAGTGTCATCTCTCTACAATGTAATCTTGGCAGTCCCACTCTAAATGGTTTAAAAGCCTTGCCAAGTACTAAACATATAAAAATCAAGTTCAAAATGCCTCTAGGCATTGCAATGCTTACTTGTGATCCTGATCCCTAGAATGCCTCTGTGCTGGAGAAGGAAATAAAGAATCTCACCATAGACACCATGGAATTTAGAGACGATATCAAATAGTTCACAAAATCTAAACTTGATGAAGAGGTGGTCAATATCCAAGTCATAGAAATTCCTGGCCGAACTATCCAAATCGGAGCCCATTTGCTGACTTCTCTTCGGGATGCTGTGACTGAGTGCTTATGAGACACTCTAACGTCTTTGTGTGGTCGCCCAAAGACATGTTAGGAATACACCTTTTGGTAATCATACACAAATTGGTAGTAGATACTAGTTGCAGGCTTGTGAAACAACAGAAGAAAATATTCACTCTAGAACAATAATGAGCAATATAGGAAGAGGAACAAAAGCTTTTGTTAGCAAACTTTATAAGGCAAGTGAATTATAACTAGAGTGATTGGCAAACATGGCCATGGTGAAGAAAGCAAATGACAAGTGGAGCATGTCCATTGACTTCATTGATCTTAATAAGGCATACCCCAAAGATAGCTACTTGCTTCTAAATATCGATAAGTTCTTGGACAATTCATCAGGACATCAGCACCTAAGTTTCATGAACGTATACTCGGACTACAATCAAGTTCACATGACCCCAGAGGATAAAGAGAAGACTAGCTTCGTTATAGAATTCAACACCTACTGCTACAAAGTCATGCCATTTGGCCTCAGGAATGCGTAGTAACCTTTTAACGGTTGGTTAACAAAATTTTCAACAAGCAGCTTGGTAGGAATGTTGTGGCCTATATGGATGATATACTCGTCAAGAGCACCAGCCTGGAGGGCCACATTGAAGATCTTGAGGAGACATTTTAGAAGCTAGAATGGTATAACATGAAGTTGAATCCAGCCAAATACATATTTGGAATTACTTCAGGCAAGTTCTTAGACCTCTTGATCATCAATTGAGGAATCAAAACAAATCCAAAAAAGATCTAGGCTATTTTGGACATGGTCCAACCTAGAATGTTAAATGAGATGCAACCCCTGATTGGTTACGACCTTAAGCTGGTTTATGCAAAATGTGGGAGAAAGGTACAAGCCCCTCTTCGACGCCCTAAAGAAGTCTCAAAAAATTACGTGGACACCTGAGTGTCAGGCGGCTTTTAATAAGTCAAGGAGTACCTCTCGTCACCTTCTGTCCTCTCTGGACCCATCACTAGTAAGAACTTTACCTTTATTTGTTTGTATCTAATCGAGTTCTCTGTTCTATGCTCGTGAGACAGGATGCCACTATACAAAGACCTGTATATATGTCAGTCGGGTGCGCCAAGAATCAGAAATCAACTGCAGTCCTATCGAGAAGGTTGCATTCGTCTCATCGTAATTGTCTAATGCCTTCGTCCCTATTTCCAGTCACACACAATCATTGTACTAATTGACCAACCTTTAAAGCCAATCCTACAGAAGAGAGACACCTTAGGTCGCCTTATCATGAGCATCAAATTTGGAGAATTTGACATTGTGTATCAACCAAGACCCCCTATTAAGGTTAAGCCCTAGCAAACTTTATCCTCGAGTACAGCTTCTCCAATCCTGTCGATCAACCAGCATGGTTGATTCCACCATGGACCTTATATGTAGACAGTTCCTCCAACTCGTTTGGGAGTGAAGCTGAGCTCATCCTATTAGGTCCCACAAACATCAAAGTGGAATATGCACTTCATTTTGCCTTTCAAGCCACTAACAACCAGACAAAATATGAAAGCACTATTGATAGGTTACAAATAGTGGCACTATTGGGAGCTTGGAACATCTGATTTTTTATTGATAGCAAGCTTGTGGTCAGACAAATTAAGGGAATGTACAATATTGAAAAACCAATGATAATGAAATATCTCTCTAAACTTTGAGAAGTAATGAGCAAATTCAACAAAGTTAACATACAACAAATTCTCAGATCCGAGAATGCTACGGCAGACATGCTCTAAGCTCGCAAGTTGGGACTCCATCACTACCAGCCGCATAGTCTATATCGAGTGCTTCCCATACCAGAGCATTGATGAAGCAATACAGATCTTTATAGCCAATAGCCTATAAGCTGGAAAGGTCCGATCCATACCTACATTAGAAGTAGACAAGAGCTGGATTCTCTACAGAGGCAATAAAGATCAAGTGCAAAACTGCACATTACGCTATCATCGATGGAGCACTTTACTAAAAGTTCTTCACTCACCCCTATCTCAAGTGCCGACACCCGAAGAAGGTGACTATGTCCTTAAGGAAATTCATAAAGGAATATGTGACAACCACCTGGGTGCTCAGAATCTAGCCAACAAAGCCTTATATCAAGGATTTTTTTTTGCCTACCATGAAGGTTGATGCAAAAGCTTATGTCAAACAGTGTGATAAATGCCAACGTTTCTCCTCGGTGCCTTATCAACCCTCATTTAAGCTCTATCCACTTGCAAGTACATGGCCATTTGTAACACCGACACTACGGTGTACGTATTGTACTCATGTATTTGAAATTAATAAAAATATTTTCTCCGTTTATATATATATATAGATATAGAAAAATTTTAAATTTTATATTGATTTTCGATTTTGGGGTATTAAACTTGAATTTTCGGTATATTTTAAAATGTTGCGTTCGTAATTCGTAGGAAATCTCATTTCTACGAAATTTATATGTTAGAGAAAAGTGGATATAATAATATATATATATTGATAATTATTTATTTATTTATTGATTAATTTAAAAAAAAAAAGAAGAGAGAGAGGAGCTAAAACGCATCGTTTTGGCCCCCTTCTCCCAAATCAAAATTAGGGCTAAAGCTCTAATTTGCTTCATCTTCTTCGCAGCCGCTGTCTATCCCGTGGCTTCCTCGCGCCTTCGCCCTGCGGCCGCGGCCGCCGCAACCGCAGCCACCCCATCGTCTCACTCTCTCTCGGCTCTATCTCTCTCCTTTTCTCTCTCGACGCTATCTCTCTCTTTCTCTCTCTCAGATTTCCCTCTCTTTCTTCCTCCCCTCTCTTTCGTCTCTCTCACCCGCGAGCCTCCCGCTGTCTCCCTCTCGCTCGATCTCTCATCTCCTCCACCCCGACCGCCGCGGGTCGTCACCCTCAACCTCACACAGTCTCTCTCTCGGTCTTTCTCACTCACTTCCTCTCAGTCCCTCTCGGTCTCACTCTCTGTCTCTCTCTCCCTACACGCGCGTCGCGCGCGACTATTCGCGTGACTGCGCGTGAGTCTGCCCCTACGTGCGCGTGACCCGCGCGAGACAGGCCCCCTGCGCGTGTTCCAGCATGCGATAGCCCTTCCTGTGCGCGCGGCTACAGCTCCTTCCCTACTCGCACGCTCGCGTGCCTTCTGCCACCTGCGGAAGCCCCAACCGAAAGCCCTAGGTCGACTATGCCTTGTCCACTACAAAGGTAAGATCAAACCCAAACCCAAATTCTAGGGTTTCGATTCCTTGGTGATTTATACTAAATTGCTGCTTTCACTTTGAATTGGAAGCATTGTAGGTTTCGGACGGAATCGAATGTCGCACGGACGTTAGGGTTTTGGACCGCAGTGAAACCCTAGGTGAGGTAAAATACTAACTCATTCAATTTATTTAGATGAATGTAAGGTAAATTAGAGTAGGAATATATTGAATATGTATAGGATGTATGTTAAAGTCAATTAGAAGACATTATCTGGTCGTTTTGTGTAATTATTTAGGTTAAATATAGGAATTTATGCTAATTGGGCTGTTTCGGATGATAGAATTGAGTTAAAGTAATTTAAATGGTTTCACTTAGAGTTTAATTTGACACATGCATGAAGATAGTTAGAATTTGGGATTTAAGTTTAAGAATTTATGCAGTCTTTGTAATTATAAGTTGTCCTGCATATAGAAAATCAAAATACTATTTCCGTATGATGAAAATAGACTTAAATACCTTGAAAATGACTTATGGTTTGAAGAAATCGGATGAAAAGTGAAAAGTGTATGATTTTTCAAAGATTTTCTATCTTGAAGGAAATTTAATTATTTTAGACTTGCTTTCGACTTTGAGAGATTTTTAGGATTGAAGTTGACTCGAATTTGATTTTGTTAATTATTTATAAATGAAATACCATTGATGAAAAGATTTTGTGTGACTAGAATTTGGGATGATTTGAGTGTATTTTGGAGTGTTGAAAATTTGGTTTTAATGTACAAATGTATGTGCTGAATTGTAGTGCTAAAGTGGTGTATTATATGTGTGTTTGTTGGTGGAGATGAAGTTGAAAGATGTGTAGAGTGTTAGGGAGAGAATGATATATGTGTATTGATTGAAATAGAAAAGAAGAATATGTGTATGTGCATGTATGAGAAAATGTATGTGTGTATTGGTGTTGAAGAAGAGATTTGAATAAAGGTATATGAGTATGAGTGTGTGTATGAACCTTGGCCAAGAGGATGGATTATGCTAATATGATTTGTGAGTTGAAAACGATGTTTCCGAATGCAAAGCATATGTAAAGAGTAAATATGTATCCTTGTATAGTTGTTATATATGTGTTGTGTAGGTATGTTGAAAGAGAAGTTTGTAAGAATTTGGAGTGTAAATGTGTGTATTTACTTTGACTGAGAACATTAAAGAGATTTGGAAATAGAGGGTTATATAAATTTTGAGTTGTATATGTATGAATGATGATCTTGATGGTTGAAAATGACATTGTGTTGATTTAATTTTGTACCTTTGATAGGGTGTGAAAGGGGTGGTTTTGGATGATTTAAAGTGGCATTGTTTGTTAGGAAGGTATGGGAAACCTTAGAGCTTATGGGTTGAATTGTGTGCCTTCGGAAATGAGGAATTGAAATTTACATTTGGTGATGAAAAGGGGACAGCACTTGTGCACATGTGAAGTCTAGCTATGAGACCCTAAGTCTTAATCCTAGACATAGGATTAATTAAAAGTATAAATTTAACATAGTGACTTTTGAAATATGTAGCACAAATCATATATATACATATTGTGTTTTGTCATTGTAGTGACTTGCTTGGAGACCGATCGAGGGGAGCACAGTTTCAACACTTGTTATGCATTGTAGGGAGTGATTGACCCCCCCGTATACTGTGAGTGAGTTTTATTTCAATGTTTTCGTTTAATATGTAAACTCTGCTTTACAACAGTTTGATAAATGAGCATGATTTATCGTGTGCTTAAAATGTTTTGACTGGTTTTGGAAATGATTTTTGTGAACCGATGGAGTGTCCAAAAATTTGGTTGAATTATGAAAATATGCATCCATGTGGTTGAAATGTAAAATGTGCCATTTTATGATATATGTTGCATTTGGTTTGTGAACCTGATTTACGGCACATGTTTGATATGATATTGATATTGGCCTTGAGGGCTGTGATATGTATTGTTCTGTAGCTACGAAGGACACCGTGAGAGGCGCTTGGGTGGCGTCTAGATATGCCTAGGCCTGGGGTATCCCACGAGTTGTTGAGATGATATTTACGACACGGTACTAGCCAGGTTGAACCCGAAAGGGGGAGGATTTGGATACACTCTCCTAGTCTAGCAGCTGGACGAGGTTCGTCGCTAACGCCGGGATAGAGAGCACTTTAAATAAAATCGTATATAACACCCCCGGTGCGCCTGTCATAGGTTGTGGTAGACCTCTGCCGGGGCATTTTCGGCTGGCAGCTCTATGATTTTAATGACAGTATTTTGGATGCATATTTGATTTGCTGATGCGTGTTAATGATATATTGTTGAAATGAAAAGCATGATGATTTGAAATATGATTTGTATACTTATGCTTTGACACTCCAGTTTCACACCCCATATTACACAATTACATTGACCCACTTACTCACTGAGTATTCTTCCCTGAGTACTCACCCATCCTCTTTCTCTCCCTAGACAGGATTATGGTGCTAGGGTGACGCATTCGGCTCTTGAGGTATGATAGCTTGTTGGTGGATTGGTGTTGACAACGGTGAGATTAAGTTTTAATTGAAAAGATAAATTTCGTATTTTATTCTCGACCCTGTGAGGTCTTATTGAGGTCCATAGTTGGCCGTGTACTTATTTTGGGATGACTGTATAATTTATGTATGTTTATTTACGAAACTCTCATATTTCATTTGCATTGAGGCGATTGTATGTATTTGAATGTTACTTGGAAAATTTGTTATACATTTGTATAAAACTTAGGCCCGCTCGGTGTGGCGGCTGCTCATGCTCTAGTTGGACATGATAGTAGAGGTCTGTGGCTAGGACTGTTGGTGATTTGTTAGCCTTGCGTTGTCTGGATGTCGGTTGGGAGATTTGGTGGATTGTTTTGAGGCCGGGATGGCCATGTGTTTAATTTACATGATGATGTTAATTTATATAGGTATACAGGTTTAATTGTACATGGGAGACCTCCGATTTATGGAGAGGTTCTGCCCGATTTTTTGTAAAAATACAGTCGGCATCCAGGTCAACGGGAGGCTGTTCACGATTCCCGTTTCGGGGCGTGACAGTTCGGTTGGTATCAGAGCTCTAGGTTGAGAGCTATGTAGGAAGAGAGTCTTGAAAACATTCCCAAGTGTGTTGTGCTTAAAGTCCTCAATGCATGAGAGTTTCATACAGTCATGAGATCCCAGTACAACGGTTTTAGGCATATGAGTTATTCTTTTTAGGGGGTTAGATAGGTGCATATCTAACCTAGCATATCATTTCTAGCGGTTTTTAAACCGGTAACTTTAATTATTTTTAGGGGGTTAGTTATTTCGCAACTAACCCTAATCTTTGAATCATATCTGATTTAAGTTCTTTCTTTGAAAGATTATGATTACTAGACGAGGTACTAGATTTGTACCTGAGACATCTAAAATACTTGAGGATGTTTCCTCGTCGGGTGTACCCTTCTAGCACTCTCTCAGCCGGCTATTATAGCCACGGTTCCATTACCATCATTTGAGGCATTTATACAGGTGTATGAGTGATACACCTCCCATTGGATTCGAATGCCTTGATTCATAACTCAAATTCTTTTTAGGGGGTTAGTTACTCCGTAACTAACCCTAATCCTTGATTTCCACTTAATGAAAGAGTGCTCTGTTTGCATAACTATGCTGCCTAGATGTAGTAGGCGCGGTGCACCACTAGAGTCTCTTAGTGCTTGATGCACTTGTGGCACTCGAGACTTCACGAGTACCAGAGGTGTTTCCTCTACTTATGCACCTTCACTAGTGCCACGCTCAGCACCTCCACCGGCTGTTACAGCTGAGATTCCTCCACCACCACTCGACGCCTTGAGATAGTGGCAGGAGTGGTATAGTAGATATGGGGTGCAGACGCCAACACCTCTACTATAGACTCCAGCGACCGCACCTACGGCCATACTTGCTCCTACGACACCGATTCCTCCTTCGGTGACTGGTTCTTCCATTTCTAGTCCAACCGATGAGACATCGGTTACTTTGAGGCGCATCCATGAGCTTACTCAGTTGGTGACAGAGTTACGACAGCTCAGATATACAGACTTTTCAGGATCTAGTGATGCCGTAGCGGCAAAGCACTGGATCTATAGGATTCGCAGGATCCTTACTGATGTGGGATTGTCAGAGGAGTTCAGATTGAGAGTTGTTGAGAGACTCCTCAACGGTGATGCCCTCACTTGGTGGGAGGCTAATTGTGATGAGGCTATTGACTCACTGCGGTAGGAGGACTTCTTGAGGAAGTTCGACCGCAGATATTTTACGGAATCCTAGTAGGACAATATAGGGTTGAGACCCAGACGAGCCAGAGCTCGAAGTGGGGTAGGACTTCTAACTTTTAGTGAAGCCCCTCTCACTTTACATCAACACAGTTAGACTGGGACTACGTCCCTAGAGTTTTAGAGTACAGGCCTCTAGTGCCTCTAGTTATTCCATAGCACAACACCATTCTATTTGTCGCGACTGCGGCTGATGTCATTTTGGAGCTTGCGGAGTTCCCTTTAGATGCTTCTAATATGGGAAGCAAGGACATATTTGTATCTCTTGTCATGACCTAGGTTTCAGAGGTCAGGTGTCACAGACACATATGGGTGGACCATGGACAGGTCAGCAGGGAGCACCTGCACACTCAAAACACACCGCTCCATGGACTACAGCCGGGAGCAACACTACACTAGGCTCTTCACTATAGGAGCCGAGGGCACAGGCCCACGTATATGTTATGACTCAGGAGGATGCTTAGGCGAATCCAGATACGACCACGGGTAATCCTCTAGTAGATTCTTTTGTTTAGGAGTTTAAAGATACTCTCCTTTTTGAAATCATGTATATCATGATACCTATGTACCGTTTTGACTATTTAAAGCTCTAGAAGCTTAACTATTGTGATCCTCTTTTGAAACCATGCATCTCATGATGATATGTATGGTTATGACTGGTTAAAGCCTTAGAGGCTTGACTACTTGATATATATATACGTATATCCTTTGCGTATCCTATATTGGTTCATTTTTCAATTTCTTGCATTATGAGTACCATGAAAACACTCAGAGTCGATGCTCGTGTTCTTATTGACACTGGTTCAGATTATTCTTACGTGAGAGTATTATTTCGCTCGATAGTTGGGTAGACTATTATCGTCGCTAGATGAGGAGCTACAAGTTATCACTCATCTTGATGAGCAATTGGTCAGAAATTCAGTATATAGAGTGTTTATCTCTATTGTTGATGGAACTCCATGCATTAGGAGTCATTTTGACTAGTGATGATCGAGCAGCATTTCTAACTTGATTTGAAATGAGGCCGACCTTGCTCGACCGCATTAGAGAGATTTAGGAAGCAAATGAGGAGCTCCAAGTTGTTCTTGATAGATCTGTAGAGATGATGATAGAGAGTTTCGAGTCTGTGATAACGGACTAGTAGTATGTCGATAGCGGGTTTGCATTCCCGCCGACAGTGAATTTTCGTAGAAATATTCTAGAGGAAGTTCATTCGTCCATTTGCGTTATGCATTTGAGAGTTACAAAAATGTACCTAACTATCTGAGATAGCTATTAGTAGTCTAGTATAAAGAGAGTTCGTTGCTTGATGCTTGGTTTGTCAGTAGATGATAGCCAAGCATCAGTGACCCACAGGCGCTTTGCAGCCTTTTTTCCATTCCCGAGTGGATGTAGGAACACGTCACAATGGATTTTGTGACAAGGATTGCCACGGACTTTAGCACGACACGATGCTAATTGGGTGATCATTGATAGACTCACCAAATCTGCACAGTCTATTCCGATTCATGCTGATTACTCCTTAGAGGTATTAATAAGCCTCTATATTGACACGATTATCAGGTTTCATGGGGTATCAATGTCCATAGCATCGACAGAGACCCCAGATTCATTTCTAGATTTTGGTCCAGATTATAGGGATTTCTAGAGTAGTTGGGATCGACATCTTCCACTGGTTAGGCCAGTATCAGGATGCCCCATATGAGGCACTGTATGACAGGGAGTGCCGCACCCCGATATGTTAGGGTGAGGTTGTAGAACGACATCTCAACAATGTTGAGTTGATTTGGAAATGAAAGATAAAGTTAGGGTCATCCGTGGGCGGATGAGAGCCGCTCAGGACCGACAGAAGGTATATGCCGATCATAGACGGCGACACCTTGAGTTTGCCATAGGAGAGATGATTTTCTCGATGGTATTTCCTTTAAAAGGAGTTATACTGTTCAGGCAGCGGGGCAATCTGAGTCCCAGATATATTTGTACCCTTTCGTATCCTTGAGAGGGTCGGAAGTGTGGCATACAGATTGGAGTTGTCAAATGAACTATCCCGTATTCACGACGTCTTTCATGTCTCAGTACTCAGGAAGTACTTAGCTGATCCTTCTCATGTACTTGAGCCTCCACCTGTTGAGTTGCAAGAGGATCTCAGTCCCCCAGTTCAGCCCGTGGCTATTCTAGATCAGCAGGTCAGAAAGCTGCGGAGCAAGGAAGGTTCATTGGTCAAAGTCTTATGGAGGAGTGATCAAGTTGAGGAAGAAATCTTGGAGCCCGATGAAGCTATAAGGAGACAGTACCTTCATTTGTTTACTGTTTAGCTTCCTTATAGTTTCGAGGACGAAACTTGTTTTTAGGGGGTTAGAAAATGTAACACCGACACTACGGTGTCCGTATTGTACTCATGTATTTGAAATTAATAAAAATATTTTCTCCGTTTATATATATATATAGATATAGAAAAATTTTAAATTTTATATTGATTTTCGATTTTGGGGTATTAAACTTGAATTTTCGGTATATTTTAAAATGTTGTGTCCGTAATTCGCAGTAAATCCCATTTCTACGAAATTTATATGCTAGAGAAAAGTGGATATAATAATATATATATATTGATAATTATTTATTTATTTATTAATTAATTTAAAAAAAAAAAAAGAGAGAGGAGCCAAAACGCATCGTGTTGGCCCCCTTCTCCCAAATCAAAATTAGGGCTAAAGCCCTAATTTGCTTCATCTTCTTCGCAGCCGCTGTCTCTCCCGCGGCTTCCTCGCACCTCCGCCCTGCGGCCGCTGCCGCAGCTGCAACTGTAGCCACCCCACCGTCTCACTCTCTCTCGGCTCTATCTCTCTCCTTTTCTCTCTCGGCGCTATCTCTCTCTTTCTCTCTCTCAGATTTCCCTCTCTTTCTTCCTCCCCTCTCTTTCGTCTCTCTCACCCGCGAGCCTCCCGCTGTCTCCCTCTCGCTCGATCTCTCATCTCCTCCACCCCGACCGCCGCAGGTCGTCACCCTCAACCCCACACAGTCTCTCTCTCGGTCTCTCTCACTCACTTCCTCTCAGTCCCTCTCGGTCTCACTCCAGTTTCACACCCCATATTACACGATTACATTGACCCACTCACTCACTGAGTATTCTTCCCTGAGTACTCACCCCTCCTCTTTCCCTCCCTAGACAGGATTATGGTGCTAGGGTGACGCATTCGGCTCTTGAGGTATGATAGCTTGTTGGTGGATTGGTGTTGACAACGGTGAGATTAAGTTTTAATTGAAAAGATAAATTTCATATTTTATTCTCGACCCTGCGAGGTCTTATTGAGGTCCGTAATTGGCCGTGTACTTATTTTGGGATGGCTGTATATGTATGTTTATTTGCGAAACTCTCATATTTCATTTGCATTGAGGCGATTGTATGTATTTGAATGTTACTTGGAAAATTTGTTATACATTTGTTTAAAACTTAGGCCCACTCGGTGTGGCGGCTGCTCATGCTCTAGTTGGGCATGACAGTAGAGGTCTGTGGCTAGGACTATTGGTGATTTGTTAGCCTTGCGTTGTCTGGATGTCGGTTGGGAGATTTGGTGGATTGTTTTGAGGCCAGGATGGCCATGTGTTTAATTTACATGATGATGTTAATTTATACAGGTATACAGGTTTAATTGTACATGGGAGACCTACGATTTATGGGGAGGTTCTGCCCGATTTTCTGTAAAAATAAAGCCTGCATCCAGGTCAACGGGCGGCTGTTCATGATTCCCGTTTCGGGGCATGACACCATTCATGTAGTGGGAAATAGAATAGCGGGACCATTTCCACTGGCCATCGGGTTGTGGAAATTTCTCATTATCACTATTGACTAATTCACTAAGTGGATGGAAGTTGAACCACTGACCCATATAACAACATACAAGATCCAAGGGTTCGTATGGATGTCCATCATAGAGATGGGTCCAGTCCAGTTCGGGATGGGCCCAGGAATTGTGGGCTAGTTTCAAAAAAATTTGGTTAGAACTGGCCTAGCCTACTGAACCAGCCATGTTGAGCTAGATCGGGCTGGTTCCTGATTAGAACCATTGGAAAAATTGAAAATTTTCAAAAAACAAAAAAATGGCGGTTGGAACCAGCTGGGCCAGTTTCGTATCGGTTCTTGTCCCATGCTAGGTTGGTTCCCGGTTCAAAAATAAGAGGAAACAAATAGCCTACATCCTGCAGTTGGGCTTGTTTGGTCCCGGTTCACTATAGGCCAGGCTGGTTTCTGGTCTGGGCTTTTATGGGGTGGTTAGGCTAGTTTCCAGACCGGAACCAACCCATGCCAATCTCTAGTCCATCATTATCAAGTTTGGCATACCCCACGTCTATATCACTAACAATAGCAAATAGTTTGACAACAAAGACTTTAGGGAATTCTATAGCAAATTGGAAATCCAGCGTCACTTCACCTTTGTTACCTATCCACAGACCAACAGTCTTGCTAAGGTGACCAACCGAATGATCATTTAAGGGCTTAAAATAACAATGAATAAAGGAAAAGGCCATTGGGTAGATAAACTATATGGGATCCTCTGGACCTACCGAACTACACTCAGAACGGGCATAAGGGAGACACCATTTAGCCTTACCTATGGATGTGAAATTGTCTTACCAGTGGATATAGAAAACCATTCACTACACATGATTGATACCAGCTAGAGTCAAATGAGCCAGCTTTGCACGAGCAATTGGACCTACTATTAGAGCTAGAGGTACTGCATTTGCTCGATGTCGGCCTATCAACAAGGAATAGCCCAAGCAGAAACATGGGATCTAACCCCCACAATCTCTTGACTACACGCCACACATGGTTTTTGTACCCATCCTTTCACTAACACAGGGGATCTAACTCTCAAGCGGGTGATTTCCACAGTCTCTTGACCCCACACAGCACATGGATTTTGTACCCATCCTTTTGCTAATACGCAAGAACTAACTCTCGAGTGGGTGACTTCCACAATCTCCTGGCTCCACCCTCACATGGGCTCTGTACCCATCCTTTCGTTAATACATGGGATCTAACTCCTGAGCAGGTAGTTCTCATAAGCTCTCGACTTCGCATGGAGCAAGAATTCCATACTTACTATTTTGGCTTTATGTCTCTCGCATGCCTCCCATAGGTATCGACATGGTTACTCTCTTGGTTTTATGCCCTATGTAGGTCTCAACATGAAACGACATTTACTCTCTTGAACACACGTCTTGTATGAATACTGATGTACTAGGAAATTCAAAGTATCAATGTCTAATAAGGGTTTTAACTACCCCTCTCGGCTAAGATGCAGTCAAAGGCAACACCAAGCTCAAGTCTTTTATCTCGACACATGATTAAATCGCAAGAGTTGGCAATGAAAAAATTCTTTGCTCATTTATTAATATATTTACAAAATAGATTAAGACATATACAAGAGGAAGTAAAAGGATAGATGCAATAAAGATATTTACTTTCAACACAATGAAATGTTTACATACCCAGAGTACAATAGTGGAAAGAAGAAAATGCAAAGATAAAATACACAAAGGGGAGATAAGGAAAAAGAAAGATAGGCTGTATCAAGATGCTTCTCCTCCCTTCCTTTCCTTCCTCTATATTGTAGTCAGAGTCGCCGGTGATTACAAGGGGAGGATGGGATAGGGTCCCTTAGCTTGAATCTTGGACTTGCTGACCAGGTTCGTTCTCCCTACTTCACCTTCATATATTTCATCTCCCTACTCTTTAGCTCGTGACATGTCGACAATCCTCAAAATAGAAGTATCAACCTCCTGCTATTGAACCACTCCTCCCAACATTGTAGAGTGGAAACATCCTTCCAAAGGACTCTCTATAAAGAAAGGGGGATGTCTACGCCCAATGCAAGGCCCCTTGAAACATCGATACCGAGCCATCATGATATTGGGTTTTCAAATGTCATGGTGGACCCTCTTATCAATGGTTTCTCGACTAATGGACCTAGTATTGATAGTTCTACAACTCCCTCCTAAAATCATCTATGTTCTTACACTCCCATGACATCCCAATTCTACACAAACTTTGCCATTCATGAATCAAAGCCCCATATTTTCATCTCATTTAATGAATCGGTGAAACTCCCCCAACTACCCCTTGCTATTTATAACCGTAGCAAGCATATCCAATACGACTCTCAACGGTCAAAGCAACATGCTTTGCAATTGAAGCAATAACTTCGCATTAAATGTTCTATTGTCGTGTCTTTTCCACTCATCCAAAACTACTTTATTTTTGCTCCCATTCTACTTACCCGAAGATGCTCCATCTTCATAACCTTTCCAACTTCTCAATTTCTATCACTTCAATTCTACTTCTAATGCCGCTTCTTCAAAATGACATTAGGAGCGAGGGGCAAATGTTGGTACTTAGCCCAAAGGCCCATAACAATAAAACCCACAAACCACCAAATGGTCTCTTGCTAAATACTCTAGCACTCTCGGTCTTTGTCCGAATGAAGTATCTATCTCATAATACTATCGGTGAAACACTCTCTCGGTCGGGGACTCTCATATACTCCTTTTAACTATATCTCGGTTGCTACCTTACTTCTCCCCACACATTGCTTGGTCATTTCCTCTCGGTACATTTTGGCCATTCGACCGACCTCTTAGTCCCTTCGATCATTATAGAAGTAATTCCCATTACAGGATGGTTCTAAATCATTATTATTCGATATGGAAGGAAATCTTTAAGAAATATAAACATTTTCTAATCTGACACAAATCTACTATGATCACGCCCAATTAAAAAGGAAATCTCTCAGTAACTAAGACTTTCTTTGATCTCCAAGACAACAATTGGAACTTTCCTATCTTAAAGGATTTTGAATCTACAGAAAGTCTATAACAACGATTCTAGTAATCTCAGAAGATCTCCAACGATCTCTCCACAAGGTAGATAAGGTTTCTATGCCTCCCAAACACACAGAAGACTATATATACCATGCAAGGGCAATCGACCATGTATGTACACATTATTCCTTACTTTATATACAGTATATACAGACTACACAAGACTCATACTCTTTTAGTCTTTCTCTTTTACTATTTTTTCTTACTTGAGCATTGGAGGTTCCTCCAAACTGGAGTCACCTTTGATAGGTTTTTGTAAGTTCTCTCATCAAAACATTGGTTCCCCATTCATGTTATGAAGGCAGCTTAACTGTGAAGTCAAATTTATCATCAACATCATATATTTTTACTGCATTTTTTTGTAACCAATTAAAACATGTTATATTCGATTTTCTTAATTTTCTTATTAACTTTTCCATTATAATTAATTTTTTTACATCCTTCCTAATTTTTCTCATTGATTTAGTGAAATGTCTTTTTTTTCCCCTTTTTTCCGATTAAAATACAAATATAAATGAACTAAACAATACCTTGAGTTCTAAAATTTTAACTAGTTGGACTTTTCGTTCTATTTACTCAAATTGTGCCTCACATATGTTTGCATAAGGAAGAGAATACTTGTTTATTTTAAGAAAATCTTGGCGGTGGGAAGAGATTAATCTAGAAAAGAGAAAAAGATATTGACAGTTAGAGAAACAAGAGAAACACAAGCAAGAGTAAAAATGTGAGAAAAATATGGATTGTGAAGTTGAGGAAATTAATTCCAATTTAAATTATAGAAATTTGCAAAATTTGTTTCTAATTATGTGTAGCAAATGCCCCAAATTACTAATCATTTAGTTGTGATACAACCATTATTTTAATGGAAAAAGAAAAAAACATGCATACGAATAAGCCTAAAATCCAAACGAACAACACATAAAGCAAGAATATGTACTAATTCCTTCAGATGTCAGCACAATCAGTTGGCTTGAAGGTGACTTGCTTGTTAACCAGATCATACCCTACCAAGAAATTTACTTGACACAAGTTGCCAAATATGGGGATAGAACCTACAGAAGCAGGAATCATGGTGAAACATACCAAATCATCGGAAATCTTCACAAATGTATTGACAGGGAGCAACTTCAGATCCCCACCTTCAAAATGAGCTGTGACAATAGGAATGTTGAGTTCATTGCCATCCGCAACATCGTAGCATAGCTTGAGAGTAGCAATTGGACTATTGCCACGCTTGCCCCCTATGGCTTTGTCCAAAACTACCTCAACCTCATCGTACATATCATAGGGAAGAATTGTGAGTGTCGTCCCAGAGTCTACAATAATGTTGCCTTCCTCAACATCGGCGTTGATGGTGTTTGATGAAGATGACTTGTAAGGTATTCTTGTGGTTCCAACAGTTAAGCCTTTCAAGGTGACATAGTAGAACGTAGGATCTTTGTCAACCAGTGGAATTGAGACAGCACCCGCCCCAGAAACGACGGCATTTCTACCGAAGTTGATTTTGGTTGTAACATCTCTCTTGCTGAGATGAACCATGCAATATGAAAACTTTCCAGAGACAGCGGATTTGAGTTGCGAGACGAGCGAGAGTGGACCCCCACCAAGCCCAATGATGCCGGACATCTCGTCGGCGAAGGTACCCACATTGTTGTGTCCGCAGCCAATTGTAACATTGGGAAATTGCACGGAGTGCCCGTGGGTGGAGTTGAAGGTTATGGTGTCCGCGGCAAGGTTGCCATTGGAAAAGGAGCTATCACCATATGAGTAGCTATAAGAACAAACGTTGGCTGCACCACAAGATTGTGAAGGCAGCTCTTGGCATTGATCAGTTTGACACGAGATGTCTCTATAAGTGGAGGAAATTTTGGGGTCAAAGAGAGGTGCTTTTTGTGGGTAGCACCCATGGCATGGCTTGCATTGGGACCATATTAGGTCACTTCCAGTGTCCGCAATGGAGAATACGTTGAAAGGAGGTGTGCCGACCGAGTACTTCATGATGTACTCTCCCCCGGCATTTGTCAAGTCTGATTTGAAATCATTGGGGGACAAGGCCTTGTTTGGACTTAAATAATGGCCTCGGATTACAGAGCGAGCGACTGCCTTTCGGAGACGGTCATAGTGAGATTCATTAGGGTTGTAGAGAGGAGAGAGAGGGGAGTCACGGTGGATGAGGTATACAGAGAAGCCACTGGCTGAGGTTTGAGAGAATCTGGAGATGTTGACGAAGCATATTATGGTCAAGGTTGTGAAGAGAAAATATAGATCGAAAGAAGACATTGCAAGTCTTTTTCTGTTTAGAGAGAGAGAGATAGTGAGAGAGAGAGCAAAGAGCAAGAATTGATTTCATAGTGTACGTTCAAGCCATATAAAGGAAGATATAGAGAGAGAGAGAGAATATGTACGGAAGGTGAATAATGAGGTTACTGCATTTTCTCTTGGGGAGAATTGTAACACTATAAACAATTTATGGTATTCAAATATTGAAAATTATTTGGATGGAGCATTCCTATTCCGCAAATAACATTTAAAAAAGGAATAAAACTCAACGAAATTTGCTTGTGTGATTAATTCCATATCCAAACAGTTATAATTTTACAATTGGCTTTTTGAGCCAAATCTTCTGCATTGAATTTAGGTAATCGATGGTATATGATCTGACAGTTTATTATTATAAAAACTAGAGACTACCAAATCCATTAGTGCCATAATCATAGAACCCATAGAACTCCAAAAAAGTCTCTCGGTAAACACCCGAAATGATTGAACATACTCTCGATCAAGTGCTCTCTTGGCCAAACACCCTCTCGATCGAACATTTTTGCTTAGGCCTCTTGATCACTTCGATCAAACCGTCTCGGGTAGGCCACTGTAATACCAGAAACTAAAAAAAAAAAAAAAAAAAAAAAAAAAAAAAAAGAGAAGGAGAGAGGAGAAGGTGCTGCGTTTCGGGGTGAAACGCAGCATCTCCCCCAAATGTAAAGAGATTAGGGTGAAAACCCTAATCCCTCTCTCTCTCTTCGACATTCTCTCTCCCTCCTCTCTCTCCCGCGAGCTCTGTTCTCCCTCCCTCGTCTCTCCTCTACGAATCGATCACCACCGCAAGCCGCTGCAACCACCACCGTGACCCCCACCGCGAACCACCGCAGGTAACACCTCTCGGTTCTTTCTCTATTCTTCGTCGTTCTCGGTCTCTCTCCATTACTCACATCTCTCTCTCTGTCGCAGTCTCTCTCAGTCTCACAGTCGCTCTATTCCTCGCGCGAACGGACGAGCTTCCCTCTCTTCGCGCGACGATCCTTTCTCCCTCTTTTCCCGCGCGCGAAGTTCTCTTCTTCTCTCCCGCGCGCGATGGCAGAAATTCCACTGCCGCCCTTCGTTGCTCGTTTGCGAGCTCACTGTGAGCTCCCTTGCGCCAACGAACAATCCAGCGACCTTGGGATCCCTTGACAGTCCTAGGTCAAGATCGCAACCACCCTCTGCGAAGGTAAAGCTAGGGTTTCGAAATTTCCACGGTAATCAAATTAAATTTCGACCCTAATCTCGAAATTGAACACTCTGCAGATCTTAGAATGGGTCCGAACAGGCAATTGGAACGAAAATTTGCGAACTACAAAAACCCTAGGTGAGGGATTTTCAATCCCTTCGATGGTCGCATGATTTTTGTTGAAATTAGGTAGAAATGATAACATATATGTTCTGAAATGTGTGAGATTAGGTATACGATGCGATTTTCCGAGATTTAATGTGAAATTGGAAGAAATTTGGAAAAATTAGGAAAGATTGGCAATTAAAGTTCATTTGAGACATAAATGAGTTTTGGGTGATGAAATCAGCAATTAGAAATAGTGGATGTGAAATTAAGGGTGAATTAAATGAGAAAAATGTGAAAACCGTGATGTAGAGATTTTATTTGACGATGATTGCAATGTTTGCATAGGTTACTCGATTGGGGATTGAAAAAGGGGTCGATTCGGATTTGATTGAGAATTTGAGAGTGATTACCCTCTCTGGAGGTGAGTGGACGGTTCATTGTGTTCGTAAATAAGAAACCTGTTTTAAAATTGCTTTAGAAATGATTTTTGAAAGATTTTACATGATTTATGTTAATTATTTTGTGATTGTGGGCTGTCCGACTCGGATTATGAAATATGAATGCATCCATTGTGTTTATAAATGCTTTTGTGCCATGTGATATTTGATATTGATTGATGAACTGATTTGGCATGAAATTATGGATTGTTTGTGGAAATCATGGCACATTGTTGAAAAATGGATTGATTGTGAAATGAAGGGTCTTGTAGATGGCTATAGTCATATACCTACCACGGAGGCGACCCGACGGGGTGACGTGGTTTGAGGTTTAGATGTGCGGGGGAGTAGACGTCCCTCCCCTCTCGCAAAAGTCGTGCTATATCTGGTGCACCCCGGTGAGGCACGAGCCAACGCCAAGGAAGGGGGTTTGTTTTGAGATATTGGATAGTAAAACCCTTGGCGGATTTTCGTCTGGGTTTGGCCGCCCTGAGACGGAAGCATATTTCGATGGAACCCCAGGATTTTTATGAAAAGATGATTGATATGGATGCATATTTATGAAATGTGATTTATTGAAATGATTTTGTGTATATGAAATGATTTATGAGATATGCTTTGACTGCCCCACATTCACACCTTATTTATTAGCACAAATGCACCATTGCACTCCACTCACTGAGTATACCCCTATACTCACCCCTCTCTCCTCCCATTTTTCGGACGAGACTTAGTGGGAGACTACTTTGGACGGAGCTTGTGCAGTATTTTTGGCATACAAATAGGTACTTGATGTGCAGGATTATTTTTGGGAGATTGGTAGCTTCCCAACCATGGAAAGGGAAGTCTGTACATTCCGTGTCGTGCGGATTTTATTGATATTGGCCGAGTAGTTGGCAAGTATTGATAAAATCCGACGATTTTTGATTTGTTTTTATTTCTTTTGATTTCTCTAGTGTTGGAAAACTGTATATATATGTCTTGGGACATTTGGACCGTAAATTCTAATTTCAATGCTTTTCTTTGATTTTGTGAAGTTACGTACAACTCATACCGTTAGGATTTTACCGATACCGGCTTGTTTTCCTCGGGTACGTGTTGGTAAAATCCTACGGCTATGTTTTGGGACTTCTTGTTTGTTAAATGCTTTCAAAGTGGCCAGGATGGTCACGTTGCATGCCTGCATGTACAGTCCCCGCTCCCCGTTGTGTGTTCTTTGTGTACCCGTGCATGTACGGGTTCCCACTCTCCGATGTATGCTAATGTATGAGTGCATGTACAGGATCCCACTCCCCGATGTGTGTTAATGCGTGTGGTTGTACATCCAGGAATGAGCCGGATGGGCTCTTTGCATGTGGAATGATTTTATGATTTCTTGTTGTTGAATTATGGTGAATTTGATAGCCTTGCGGAGTCCCCGTGGATGGGGAGGCTTTACCCATGTACCGAGACGACGCGGTTGTCGCGTGGTCGATCCGAGGATCGGGCGTGACAGCGTTATTGGTATCAGAGCACGGTTTACGATTTGAAGAGTTTGATGATTTTGAATGTTTTTAAATGTGTTCCAAATGTCCCAAAAGTTTTCAAACGACTTTGAAATGTTGAGTTTCTTTTGATGGAGAATGTACAAACTTTCCATGGTTTCCTAAGGAATTAGGAATATTATTTTTAGGGGGTTAAGTCTTAGTCTTTGCTTAACCCTTGATTTGACTATAGTTTCTTATTTTGAATAGATTGCAATGCCTCCGCGAAGGAAATTGAGGAATGTGAGTGAAATTCCTCCACAGGAGCACGAGGATGAGTCGTCCTCGCATGCTCTACCTCCGACTACTTCCACACACCCGGCTCCTCCTCTGGACTGCTCCTCCTCCTGTAGCTGCTCTTCAGGAAGTGATGGAGTGGTGGAGTACTTTTGGAGCGCAGTATCGAGCTCCGCGCGCCCCGCGGTTCCACCACCTGTTCCTTCTTCGGTGCCACCGTTGCACCTAGTGCCCCATGAGCACTCACTCCTCCGGTTCTTGCTCCAAGCCACTCTCCAGTTCAGTTGTCTAAGTTGATTAAAGAAGCAAGACAACTTGGTTGTGAAACCTTCTTGGCATCCGGTGATCCGGCAGAAGCAAAGAAATGGATAAAGAAGGTGAAGAAAGCTTTATCAGATATGGGGTTAGAGGATAGTGTGAAGCTGCTAGTAGCTACAAGGTTGTTGGACGAGGATGCCAGCACATGGTGGGAAGGATTAGAGGATAGTGCAGTTTCACCTCTTACTTGGCACGATTTCCTTAGGGAATTCGATCAGAGATTCTACACCCGCTTTGATCGGGATGTGAAGAGGCGAGAATTCCTTCGGCTTCGCCAAGGGAATATGTCAGTTGCAGAATATGAAGCCAAGTTTAGGAGTTTATCCTCCTTTGTACCTGAGTTGATTACATCTGAGGAGTATAGATGTTTTAAGTTTGAAGATGGACTGAATTTAAGCATCCGAGAAAAGATGTCTGTCACAGATGAGCACACTTATCAGAAAGTGTTGCAAATGGCCTTGAGGGCTGAACTGATGGTGATGGAAAGGGAAAAGGCTCAGGCCTACAGCGGGAAGAAGAGGTCCGGCAGTTTCACACCGGGCCAGAGCTCTAGGCAGATCAGACCTACAGGTTTTCAAAGCGGTGGATTTGCTACGGGATCGGTTGGATTTCCTCAAAGCCAACCAATTCGCGAGCCGAATGCTCCTAGTGTTGGATATGTTGGATCGGGAGCTAGACCAAGAGGAAGTGGACCGCAGATTTGCCCTAGTTGTAAAGGGTATCATACAGGTCCGTGCAGAGGACCTAAGAAG
The DNA here is from genome assembly GCA_037126225.1 of Dillenia turbinata. NCBI lineage: Eukaryota > Viridiplantae > Streptophyta > Magnoliopsida > Dilleniales > Dilleniaceae > Dillenia > Dillenia turbinata. Next base: position 14,334,721 of record JBAMMX010000008.1, on the reverse strand, counting down.
TGCTATCACTGTGGAAAGGAGGGACACCTCCGCTATTCTTGCCCTGAGTTGATAGGAGAAGGGCAAGGGAGTCAGCAAATTAGAGGTCCCTCTGGTGGCCCCAGACTGGTCCAACTGGTTCGGCGACGCCTTCTACAAAGACCGACCCTAGGACAGGCACGGGAAGCAATGTAGTTTCTACTTCTTCTCGGCGACTCGCCGAGAGACGAGCTAGAGTTTTTGCTATGACAAATGAAGAAGCTCAGGTTAATCCCGACATAGTCACAGGTAATTTTTATTTAAAAATTAAGTTTGGAAATTGAAAATGTGATATCTGTGGTTTATAACTATGATTTGATGATTTGTGATTATGAATTACAGAGTATGCTTTGATATACTTGTGTTTATGGTTTACATTCATAGGTATGATGAAAATTTTTGGAGTTGATGCTCGTATACTCATTGATACTGGCTCGAAAATTCATTTGTGAATTCGGGATTTGCGAAACACTCTGATAGGGATTTAGTTCCTCTTGATGATGAGCTGTTGGTCATTACTCCATTGGGAGAGCATTTAATTCGGAATTCTGTATATAAGTCTTGTGAAGTGAAAGTTGGTGAAACAATCCTTGAAGCGGATTTGATTCCGTTGGAGATGAAGGACTTTGACGCCATCCTAGGCATGGACTGGCTAAGTCTTCACCGAGCCTCGAATCGCTTCACTAAAGAGGTGGAATTCCATAGGGCAGGACATCCATTACTTGTGTTCATTGGTGAACGGCGGGTATTGCCGAGCTGCGTAATTTCAGCTCTTGAAGCACGGAGATTAGTGCATAAGGGCTGTGAAGCGTATTTGGCTCATATCATTGACACCACGGCAGCAAGCCCTGATTTGAGCAACGTCCCTGTGGTGAATGAGTTTCTGGATGTCTTTCCCGGAAGAGTTACTTGGGTTGCCTCCGATCCGGGAGTTGGATTTTGCTATAGATCTTATTCCCGGCACGACACCAGTTTCTATTACTCCTTATCGAATGGCACCGGCGGAATTGAAGGAGTTGAAGGTCCAACTTCAAGAATTGTTGGATAAGGGATTCATCCGACCGAGCATTTCACCTTGGGGTGCTCCGGTTCTCTTTGTAAAGAAGAAAGATGGCACTCTTCGATTGTGTATCGATTACTGGCAATTAAATAAAGTGACCATCAAGAACAAGTATCCTTTGCCCAGAATTGATGACTTGTTTGATCAACTCCAAGGGGCGAGTGTCTTCTCCAAGATTGATTTGAGGTCCGGTTATCACCAATTGCGGATAAAGGAAGATGATGTCTCCAAGACTGCGTTTAGGACGCGGTACGGGCATTATGAATTCTTGGTGATGCCTTTCGGCTTGACGAATGCTCCGGCAGCTTTCATGGACCTTATGAATCGAGTTTTCCACTCTTATCTCGATAAGTTCGTCATTGTTTTCATTGACGACATTCTTGTGTATTCCAAAAATGACGAAGAGCATTCAGATCATCTTCGGATGGTGCTACAGACTCTCCGAGACAAGCATTTATATGCTAAATTCTCAAAATGTGAATTTTGGTTGAAGGAAATTGGTTTCTTGGGACATGTAGTATCCGGAGAAGGGATATTTGTTGATCCGAAGAAGGTTGAGGCAATTCTGAAATGGGAACAACCCAAGAACGTCACCGAGGTGAGAAGCTTCCTCGGATTGGCAGGTTACTATTGCAGATTTGTAGAGGGTTTTTCCAAAATTGCAGCTCCGTTGTCTGGTTTGACACGGAAAGGAATTAAGTTTGAGTGGACAGGTAAATGTGAGCGAGTTTTCAGGAACTCAAACAGAGACTCCCGTCGGCTCCCTTTCTTGCCCTTCCTACTACCGGTGATGATTATGTTGTTTACGGCGATGCTAGTAAACGGGGGTTAGGATGTGTTTTGATGCGGGGCAACAGAGCTATCGCCTACGCTTCTCGACGATTAAAGAAGCATGAGTTGAATTACCCTACCCATGATCTAGAATTGGCTGCAATCGTATTTGCATTAAAGATTTGGCGTCATTATTTATATGGGACCTTTTGCGAGTCTTCACCGACCACAAGAGCCTCAAGTACTTGCTCACCCAGAAGGAGCTCAATCTGAGGCAAAGGAGATGGCTAGAACTGATCAAAGATTATGATTTGGTGATTGATTATCACCCGGGCAAGGCAAATGTAGTTGCGGATGCTTTAAGCCGCAAGTCTTCATCTTCTTCTCTGATTTAGGGAGACTCTTATCTCTCATGTCTAGTGGGATTTCGTACTCTTGGAGCTAAACTAACTTGTGATGAAAATGGTGTGTTATTGGCGAAATTTGAAGTTCGACCAACCTTGGTGGACCGTATTACGAGAACTCCAAACCACGGATGAAGAGTTAAAGCGAGATAGTGGCAAAGGTTCGCAAAGGTGAAATCGGTGATTTTCATGTTCGGGAGAATGGGTACAGTCATGTATGGGAAACGGATTTGTGTTCCCAAAGATGATGAGCTTCGAAAGGCTATTCTTGAAGAAGCACACTCTTCGGCTTATGCTATGCATCCCCGGAAGCACAAAAATGTACCGAACCATCAAAGAAACTTATTGGTGGTCGGGTTTGAAGCGGGAAATAGCTGAATTTGTGGCAAGATGTACCGGTTTGTCAACAAATCAAAGCCGAGCATCAAAAACCAGCCGGAATGCTTCAACCATTATCTATACCCGAATGGAAATGGGAGCATATTACTATGGATTTTGTGGTAGGATTACCACGTACTCCGAGTCGTTATGATTCCATTTGGGTGATAGTGGACGGACTCACAAAATCGGCACATTTTCTCCCAGTTCAGACTACTTATTCCTTGGAGAAGTTAGCAAGATTGTACCTTGATGAGATTGTCCGACTTCACGGGGTTCCTGTTTCGATTGTATCGGATCGAGACCCCGATTCACATCTAGATTCCGGCCTAAGTTACAGGAGGCCTTGGGTACCAAACGAAATTCAGCACTTGCATTTCATCCGGACCGGATGGGCAATCTGAACGTACAATCCAGACTCTGGAAGATATGTTGAGAGCGTGTGTTATGGATTTCCATGGAAGTTGGGATAGGCATCTCTCGCTGATTGAATTTGCATACAACAACAGCTACCAAGCTAGTATTGGAATGCCTCCCTATGAAGCTCTCTACGGAAGGAAATGTCGGACTCCACTTTGTTGGGATGAAGTTGGAGAACGGAAGATTGAAAGCATAGAATTGATTGAAACTACCAAGGAAAAGGTGAAGCTCATTCGGGAAAGAATGAAGACAAAGACAGGATCGGCAAAAGAATTACGCAGACAAGAGGCGAAGGCCCTTGGAATTCGAAGTGGGAGATATGGTGTTCTTGAAGATCTCTCCTTGGAAGGGCATAGTTCGATTTCAGAAACGAGGAAAACTAAACCCTCGTTATATTGGACCTTTCAAGATCCTTGAAAGAATTGGAATGGTGGCATACAGACTTGAATTGCCCGCAGAATTGCAAAGGATTCATGATGTTTTTCACGTTTCAATGTTGAAAAAGTATTTACCGGATCCTTCGCACGTATTGGAAGTTCCTCCAATAGAATTGAAAGAAGACTTGAGTTTTAAAGTGCAACCCGTACAGATAATAGATAGACAGCTCAAACAGTTGAGGAATAAACAGATCCCTATGGTGAAAGTGCTGTGGAAGAACAGTCAAGTTGAAGAACAGACTTGGGAAACCGAAGAACTAATGCGGAAGCAACATCCGCAGCTTTTTGATGTATAAATTGTATCTTGATATTTCGAGGACGAAATTTGTTTTTAGGGGGTTAAGAGTTGTAATACCAGAAACTAAAAAAAAAAAAAAAAAAAAAAAAAAAAAAAAAACAGAGAGAAGGAGAGAGGAGAAGGTGCTGCGTTTCGGGGTGAAACGCGGAGATCTCCCCCAAATGTAAAGAGATTAGGGTGAAAACCCTAATCCCTCTCTCTCTCTTCGACATTCTCTCTCCCTCCTCTCTCTCCCGCGAGCTCTGTTCTCCCTCCCTCGTCTCTCCTCTGCGAATCGATCACCACCGCAAGCCGCTGCAACCACCACCGTGACCCCCACCGCGAACCACCGCAGGTAACACCTCTCGGTTCTTTCTCTATTCTTCGTCGTTCTCGGTCTCTCTCCATTACTCACATCTCTCTCTCTGTCGCAGTCTCTCTCAGTCTCACAGTCGCTCTATTCCTCGCGCGAACGGACGAGCTTCCCTCTCTTCTGCGCGACGATCCTTTCTCCCTCTTTTCCCGCGCGCGAACGAAGTTCTCTTCTTCTCTCCCGCGCGCGCGATGGCAGAAATTCCACTGCCGCCCTTCGTTGCTCGTTTGCAGAGCTCACTGTGAGCTCCCTTGCTGCCAACGAACAATCCAGCAGCCTTGGGATCCCTTGACAGTCCTAGGTCAAGATCGCGCAACCACCCTCTGCGAAGGTAAAGCTAGGGTTTCGAAATTTCCACAGTAATCAAATTAAATTTCTGACCCTAATCTCGAAATTGAACACTCTGCAGATCTTAGAATGGACTGAACAGGCAATTGGAACGAAAATTTGCGAACTACAAAAACCCTAGGTGAGGGATTTTCAATCCCTTCAGTAATTCGCATGATTTTTGTTGAAATTAGGTAGAAATGATAACATATATGTTCTGAAATGTGTGAGATTCGGTATACGATGCGATTTTCTTGAGATTTAATGTGAAATTGGAAGAAATTTGGAAAAATTAGGAAAGATTGGCAATTAAAGTTCATTTGAGACATAAATGAGTTTTGGGTGATGAAATCAGCAATTAGAAATAGTGGATGTGAAATTAAGGGTGAATTAAATGAGAAAAATGTGAAAACCGTGATGTAGAGATTTTATTTGACGATGATTGCAATGTTTGCATAGGTTACTCGATTGGGGATTGAAAAAGGGGTCGATTCGGATTTGATTGAGAATTTGAGAGTGATTACCCTCTCTGGAGGTGAGTGGACGGTTCATTGTGTTCGTAAATAAGAAACCTGTTTTAAAATTGCTTTAGAAATGATTTTTGAAAGATTTTACATGATTTATGTTAATTATTTTGTGATTGTGGGCTGTCTGGACTGGATTATGAAATATGAATGCATCCATTGTGTTTATAAATGCTTTTGTGCCATGTGATATTTGATATTGATTGATGAACTGATTTGGCATGAAATTATGGATTGTTTGTGGAAATCATGGCACATTGTTGAAAAATGGATTGATTGTGAAATGAAGGGTGTTGTAGATGGCTATAGTCATATACCTACCACGGAGCGACCCGACGGGGTGACGTGGTTTGAGGTTTAGATGTGCGGGGCAGTAGACGTCCCTCCCTCTGCAAAAGTCGTGCTATATCTGGTGCACCCCGGTGAGGCACGAGCCAACGCCAAAGAAGGGGGTTTGTTTTGAGATATTGGATAGTAAAACCCTTGGCGGATTTTCGTCTGGGTTTGGCCGCCCTGAGACGGAAGCATATTTCGATGGAACCCCAGGATTTTTATGAAAAGATGATTGATATGGATGCATATTTATGAAATGTGATTTATTGAAATGATTTTGTGTATATGAAATGATTTATGAGATATGCTTTGACTGCCCCACATTCACACCTTATTTATTAGCACAAATGCACCATTGCACTCCACTCACTGAGTATACCCCTATACTCACCCCTCTCTCCTCCCATTTTTCAGACGAGACTTAGTGGGAGACTACTGGACGGAGCTTGTGCAGTATTTTTGGCATCCGAGATAGGTACTTGATGTGCGGGATTATTTTTGGGAGATTGGTAGCTTCCCAACCATGGAAAGGGAAGTCTCAGTACATTCCGTGTCGTGCGGATTTTATTGATACTTGGCCGAGTAGTTGGCAAGTATTGATAAAATCCGACGATTTTTGATTTGTTTTTATTTCTTTTTGATTTCTCTAGTGTTGGAAAACTTGTATATATATGTACTTGGGACATTTGGACCGTAAATTCTAATTTCAATGCTTTTCTTTGATTTTGTGAAGTTCTGTATAATTCATACCGTTAGGATTTTACTGATACTGGCTTGTTTTCCTCGGGGTACGTGTTGGTAAAATCCTACGGCTATGTTTTGGGACTTCTTGTTTGTTAAATGCTTTCAAAGTGGCCAGGATGGTCACGTTGCATGCCTGCATGTACAGGTCCCCGCTCCCCGTTGTGTGTTGCTGTGTACCCGTGCATGTACAGGTTCCCACTCTCCGATGTATGCTAATGTATGAGTGCATGTACAGGATCCCACTCCCCGATGTGTGTTAATGCGTGTGGTTGTACATCCAGGAATGAGCCGGATGGGCTCTTTGCATGTGGAATGATTTTATGATTTCTTGTTGTTGAATTATGGTGAATTTGATAGCCTTGCGGAGTCCCGGTGGATGGGGAGGCTTTACCCATGTACCGAGACGACGCGGCGGTTGTCGCGTGGTCGATCTGAGGATCGGGGCGTGACAGCCACTTTCTCACCTCTCGATCGGATGTCCTCTCTGCAACTACTAGCCTTCCGGCGAGTAATGCTCCCGCTTGGCAAATCAAGATTATGATCACTGAAGATTTGAATATCTTCTAATCTTGAGAATAATCTCTCTCTATAAAGAAGGAAATCTTTGTAATCTCTCCCAATAGGGTAGAGAACTTCCATAATGACTTGAAGTTCCCTTAATCGATAGGATTTTATGTTACACCCCAATCCTTCCGTCGAGCACCTAACAATCGCCATGTTATCTCGAAATACGTGTGAACCTTACTCTGTGTCTCGAGGTATTGCAAGACATTTCGATATCCAAATCATTTAATGAATACATTCAAGACATTCATAGACCGTCCCGACCATCCAAATAGTTCCCACACATTTGCATGAGTTTACAACTCAAGATGTATCTCAAAATTCACAATACAATCCAAATATCCCAAATGAAAGTAATAAGTTTGCAAAAGAAATTCTTAAAGCAAATAAATGAAGTTCATCATCATAAAAATATTGTGTTGTCCAATACTTGCTTAAAGAAATAAAACAAGTATTTTTCAAATCTAAACATAACGTAAAGTATAAAAATGTTCTTCCATGGTTCATATAACATAGAGTCCAAAACTACAATATTTACAAGTCTAGTACCTATCGAAGATTTCCAAAACAAATTCTTTCCAACCAACGTTAATCAGAGTCTGTACTTCTAATCTAAGTTTTCTTTGAAAAATTAAAGAAAGAGGAGTGAGTATTTAAAAATACTCAGTAAATAGAGTGCAATGACATAATGAACATCAATGAGGTGTTAGGGTGGTGGTGTCAAATATGTATGATAAAAATTCATTTCAATATGGAAAATAAAGCCATATACATAAAATGTAATTCAGATCAGATTCATCATGACTCAAGATTTCCAATTCAATAAACAAATTGAATTTCTCTTGCAATATCATTGGGGTTTGTCAAAACAATTTTTCTACCAATGGCTGTTGATAGGATTCTGCCAAGGGTTTTTCAAAATTTTCTATAAAATCCCCTTCTTCTTAGCATTGGCTCGGAATTCCATGGGGTGCCATTACTTTATCACGGGAACGGCTTGAAGAGGCTCTCCAGCTCACCTACTACCAAGCTAAATTTTAACCAGCATTAACCACGCCGCTCCGATGGCCCCTTCTCTGACAAGACTTAGACTATTGTCATTTTTTTTATCCATGCACCATGTTACAAAAATCCAGTTCATGAATCAAGATTTGTGCTTATATACAAATAAGAGTATCCACAATTCACATATCAATATCTCATTGTAATACAGTGCAAATAATTCATCAAATCAATAAACAAGTCATGGACTTGGTAATGATTCAATTTGGACACACCACAATCACAAAATATTTCAAATTTATTTTAAAATTCGTTTCACAATTTAAATTTGAAATCGTTTTTATTCATTCATATGCAACATAGCCATCTACTCAGCTCTTAAGAAGGTATTCACTACCAATTCCACAATCCAATCAATGAAATCCCTCCCTGGGGTCCAATTCGATTATCTTAAACTAATAACCATAATTTTAATATTAATTCACCTTCAATTCTAGGGTTTACGAATTTTTCATAATGTATCACAAATTCTAATTTTTCAAATTCATGAATATTTGTTCTATTTCCACCATTAGCATATCATTTGCATCGATAAACAATTTTTCATTCATTTTCCAAATTTTATCACCCAAAATTTCTAGAGTTTTGATCTCTAATGAAATTCCCCAAATTTCAATAAATAAATCTCAATCTAGTGATGAGGAGACTAAATCCAAAATTAGGGAGGAGAAATTACCTTAATTGTGAGATTGGATTGAGCTTTGGGTGTTGCGTTTTAAAACCCTAGCTTTCCCCCATTTTTGCACAAACCCTAAGTTTTTCTCCAAATCACTTTCATTTCAAGTTTGCTTGGGGTTTTGGAATATTAATGGAGTGATTTTATTGAGGATTAATTGAGTTTAGATGAGAGATTGAGTGAAAGATTGAATGAGTAAGAGAGAGAGGTAGGTGAGCGAGAGAGAACAGGGAATGCGAGAGAGAAAATGAGATTGAATAAATAAAATGAGTATGTTTCCTTCTCTATTAATTATAGAGTTAAAATTACCAGCTTGCCCCTTCCGAATTTTTAGATTTCATTGTGTTTGGAGGGTATTTTGGTCATTTCATAGTTTTACCAGGTGCACAAGTTGATTCACATATCATACAAATCGACTTGTGTGTGTAGGTGCTCAAGGGGTCAAGTCGATTTGTAACATAAGCAAATCAACTTACATTGCTTAACCAAATCGACTTGAGCATAATGCCAAGTCGATTTGTTAGAGTCAAGCCTCAGAAACCTTCTGAAATGCTAGGGCAAATCGATTTGTTAAGGAGTACAAATCAATTTGTAGTGTGCAGCCCTCAAAATTCCATGCCTGCTAACTAACCAAATTGATTTGTTTAATTACACAAATAAACTTGGTACATTTAAGTCTCAGAAGCTCCCCAAATCGACTTATCCCTTGTGTAAATCGATTTGGTTCCTCCATTTTCCTCACACAAATCGATTTCCCTCCTTACCCAAATCGACTTATGGAGTTCGAGCCTCAGAGTCTCTCTTCTGTACACTACCCAAGTCGATTCCCTTATTCACACAACCTTGCCAAATCGACTTGCCTCCTTTCTTTTCCTCTCACACAAGTTGATTTGCTAATCTATCAAATCAACTTGTGTCTCACATTCCCCCTTCGACTTGAAATTGCACCATTCAACTTACCTATGCACATATCGATTTGGTCCCTTGTCAATTTTCATTTGCTTGGATTTGAACCCATGTGCTCAAGTTTGTCTAAAAAGTCTTATACCACTAAACCATTTAAATCTTCAATATATTAACATCAATTTAATTATAAGTCTTTTTTTAGTTCCATAAAAATACCAAAATTGAAAATTCAAACACTGAAATTTTCGATGCTACCCTTCAAGTCCAAAAATCAATTACAATATGATTTCTTTCTATATTTTATAAGAAATTTAAATAAAAATTTTCTAACACCGAAATTTTTGGTGTTACATTTTAAATCTCCTAAACATCTTTGAGTGCAATCCTTGTAATCTCGGAAGATTCTTAACAATCTCTCTATAAGAAAATTAAGGTTTCTACACCCTCCAATAGAGACTTACCATGCATGCAAATGCTATATATACTGGACAGAGGCAACCTATGAAAGGCACGCAATACACTCAACTCTACACTCATCATACAGAGGCTACATATGGTTATTCTAAAACTTTATTTAGTTTGCTTTCTTTCTCTCTTAATTCTCTCTTTGACTTGAGTATCGAAAGTTCCTACACCGAAGCCACCTCCGACGGTATTTGCAGGTTCCATTGTCTACAAAGACCTAAAAAACTCATTGATATCGGTTCCATGATCGGGTCAGCATAGCAGTTATGTGTGAGCAAAACCTACCTCCAATATATTGGCACCCTTTGTGGGAACAGATTGATTTTTCTGCTAAATATATTTCACACCCTGCCTCCTCCTCTTCTCAATTGCTATGCCACCCAAGAGGAAGAACAGAAACACTTTGAAAGCAATGGCTACAATGGGAGGATAAACGTTTAACCCTGTGGACCCTTCTCAGCCAACAACTCCCATTAATTAACCGGATAGTTCTACCATCCACTCACAGCACCAGATGGAACCATCCTCTCTTGGAGAATCTCATTCACTTGCCACCTAACTTCAAAGCAGGCCGACTCCACCTTTTGCTCCCATCTCTCCAAGCAGAGTCAATCACTCACAAATGGAGAGACTTGAGTCAAAGATACAGGGCATGAGTAAGAAATTAGAATAATGTTGTGCCCTCAGAAAAGAAGTTTAGTCCTCCTCTTGAAAATCAAGACAGTTGTGCTCGCACAGGCTTCAACTTTGAAAGTCCCTCTCAACATGACCTAGACAATTTAAAGAAGCAAGTTGAAGAACTCGTGGCTGCTAAACTCAAATGTGCTAGCACAAAAAGAGATGATGCTATCCAATACGCAGCTAGTCTCAAACCTTTTAATCCAAAAATTTCTATTGAATCGATGGCACAAGATGTAGTCCTTCCCCCTATGGAGGGGTACGATGGTTACTGACTCTCAAGACCACACGACCCACTTTGTAACAGTCATAATCTCGAGTGATATGTCAGACCCAGCCATGTGTAAGCATTTCCCCAAAACCCTAAAAGTACTGAGCTAGGAGTTTCTCACAACTTTGGCAGTGGTTTGAAGCCAACTTCATGATTACACTAGGGGCCAAGAGGAAATCTACCTCCCTCTTGTCACTATGACAAATGGATACAATCCCTTGAAAAACTTTCTTGATGAAAATCTCAAGTTTGGACCATTTTATCACGTTGGCAGCATTACTTACTGAATTGTGGCATTCAAAAATCAAGACTTCCATAACGACAAATCCTCTGGTCACCATTCAAGAATTCTATGCCCGAGCTAAAAAGTATATTGCTGTAAAAGAAGATTAGGCATTCAACAACAGAAACAAATTAGGAAGAAATAAACATAGTTGCTCCCCTCACCTAGTAGGAACTGACGAGAACTTAACCTCACCGCAGGTTCAATGACTACACTCCCCTGAATAACACACCTACCTAGATCTTGATGCAAATTAAAAACAAGTCTTACGTTAGATGGCCCCCAGATCCTATAGGGTATGATTCCAAGAAAGATAAGACTTGATATTGCCACTTCCATAGGGGCAACAGTCACCTAATAGATGAGTGTCAAAAATTGAAAGACAAACTCGAGGTCTTGGCTCGAGATGACAGACCCCAGAGATTTATCAACATGGAGCAAGAAGACCACCTCCCTTGTGGACCGCATGCTGCAGGCCGAATGAACGAACCAAATGACCTACCAGTTATAGGAGTCACCTATAGCCAAGCAAACAGAGTAATCCTACACATACAAGGTAGACACCAATCTTTGACACCACTCTTTCTCAGTGATACCCCTTCGATTCAGAATACAATAGATCGAATGAATACATGTGATGCTAGATGGAGCAGATAGTCGCTCCAATCTTTCAAATGACTGAGACATCAACCTCTAAGGAGGTCCTCATTGCTCACATCGAGAAGGGATAGAAACCGAAGAGGTTAGTGATCAATTTTGATAGTGACGATCTAGTAGTAGTAGCTCCGAGTCGTCACGATCCGCTTGTCATCATTGCCCAAATAGGACAATACACAATAAAGAGAATTCATCGGTCATGGGGCGGGTTGTGATCTTCTCTACTAGGACACCTTTAGGCAAATAGGCTATAACCAAGTATATCTCTAATCTCATGCTGGACCTTTAAAAGGGACTCTCAGACGAGTGGTTATACTCCAAAAGCACCATCTCACTCGCGGTGACTTTGGGGATGCCACTTAACTTTGCAACTGCCATAACCACCTTCAACATGGTCAAACTACCATTGCCTTACAACAACATCATGGGTCGGCCTAGACTGGATGCTTTGGAAGCACTACCCTATACCAAACACATGAAAGTCAAGTTCAGGACACCCCTCATTATCGGAGTGCTCAACTGTGGCCCAGGTTCATCGAGAATCCCAGCTTAGTAATCTCTGTCTACTACTTACTACTAGTCTGCCAATGTTCTAATATTGTCAATTAACCATCTTGATTTAAAATTCTGCCTCATAATTATCATTAAAATAATATCTCCATTTTATAAACTCTGATCATGTTAATTGCACAATAGTCAAAGGCAACTTGCAGATAGCAAAAAACGCCTCAAATGCGTCATCATGTGGGTCTTAGCATCCGACTAGGTAGATGAGCCCCACTCTCTAGGCTTCATACCTCCAATGAGTTTCACACCCTCTACAGGACTCTACACCTCAAATGTGTCATCATACGGGTTCTAGCACTTGACAAAGTAGATGCAGTCGAGCACCCTCTCTCTCGGCTTTACACCTCAAATACGTCATCATATGGTCCTAGCACCAGATCAAGTAGACGCAGCCCACTCTCTTGGCTCTATGCCTCAAAAAGGTTCCAAACCCTCTCTCTTCCCTTTATGCCTCAAATGGGTTATGATACAGTTCCTAGCACCTGACTAGGTAGGGACAACCCACTCTCTCGACTCTATGACTTAAAAAGGCTTTACACACCCTCTCTCTTGGCTCTATACCCCAAACGTATCATCATACGGGTCTTAGCACCTGATCGGTAGATGCATCTCACTCTTTCGGCTCAACGTCTCGAAAGGATTCTACACCCTCTATCTCTCTCCCTCTCTTTCTCCCCCCTCTCTCAACTCTATGCCTCTCACACGTTTCATAAGGGTCTCAGTGCCCATACTCTAAGCTCTATGTCTTATGAAGGCCAAGGTAGGATATGACACTTATTTTCTCAGCTATAATGCACTAGACAATAACTCAATATTCAAGCCCTTCTATTTTAACAAGACAACATGAGTACAATTGAGACAAGAAAAGTACCAAAAAATGAGATTACTAAAAATCTTTATCCATTTGTTCAAATATCATATTTATAGCAAAATAGACAAGACCCATCCAAACTAAGGAGAAATACACAAAAGCAGAATATAGCAAAAGAAAAGGAAAAGAGCAAAGCATAGAGACTATGACGAAGGAGGCAAAGGAGAGGGAGGAGCCTTTTGTCAAAATTAGCCCGAAGGGCAGCAACATTAGTGCTCTAATTGACTGCCTCATGAGAAGCATCGTCCTGACGAGTTTCGACGAGGCTTGAACTCAACACTTCAGAGTTAGCACTCTCAGCACCTACAATCACGACCTCTTCTAGCCCTGCCTAGTGGATAATCTTCTTAGCACACTGAAGCTTCTTTGAGAGCTCATGCTAATTGTGCTTGTGGCTCTTGATTACCTTTGCGAATTTATTCCCCAAGTCGGTCACCTTTTGCTCTATGGCAAGAAGCGATTGCTCTCGGACTTGTACCAAACTTTCAATAGCCTACAGCATCACTTTGCGTACCTTCTCTTTAGCCCCTAGCCTCTCGCACTTTAGTAGAGCCACATCACATTAATAAAATGTAGACTCCAGGTCAGTCCTCAAGCACTCAGCTCTTCATTTCTGTTATTTAGAGCAGCTCTGGCTACCATTTTCTCTTCAATTTTCCTCTCCATCTAGGCCAAAACATCACAGAGTTGGGAGATCTACTCATCCCTCTGGTTCACATAGTGTTCCAGGTGTCCAACCATTTGGTTTCTCTTCAATCTTTGAAACTCGACTAGCACAATAGCCTACACAAAATACACCTAATTAGCCCACTATGGCCAGGAACTTACATAAAGCATACCGTCAAAGTAAAATCATACCTGTATCCCAATAGATATTAGGATTTCGTCACCTTACTCCATGGATAATGCATTCAGTTTCAACTCAGAGTAGTGAAAATCTAGCTGGTCGGTGAACTTTCTTGTCTTAGTAATATCTACATAACTATAATGATTGTTGCAGGCAACAATCATTACAATACCCCTCTCCTTAAAGTCCTTTCTACCATCATAAGACCTAACCAAAATAGAAGGGAGAGGAGTAGCTCTTTTACACACCTTTCTTTTGCCTCTCCACACATACAAGCTCTCGAGAAAGATGAAAGATAAAAGATTGCCCAGCTCTAGATTCTCAAGCCGTAGGCTTAGGAGGTGCATGCCCGGATTCATTGAGAGTCCTTCTCTTGGTGTCCGCTCCCTTCACACCACCCTTAGCATCCTCTCTCATGAGCCCTTTCCTGACATCTTCTCCCTCAGTGCCCTCCTCGAGAGCTAATATTGGTGACCAAGGAAGGGCCGCCTCTAGTTCGAACCCTTCTTGTTTGGCTGCATCTAGCTAAAGAACTTCAGATACGCTCGGCTAGCCATGTTCCCTATTCTCTCTCACTTCTTTACTCGCTGAACTTAGCATCTATACTTTTCTCTTTTTCCTTAGAGCATCAGTTGATGGAACACCCTGCTCTAATGCACTCTCCCCTTCCTCGACACTTCTTCTAGAATTAGCCCTCATCTGCTTGTCGGCGGTTATTCTCTTCAAATCGTCCTACTTAATGAAAGAAATAGTATCCAGAGGCCTCACGGCCTTCTTCTTCACCAAAAGAGGCCTTTCGATATTTATTTTCTCTCCCACAACAAGCTTGCTAATATTAACACTTGATATCTAAGAGAGCTTCCATATGAATGGACCTCCTCCTAGTAAAACAAAAACCCCCAACAAAATGCACAAATCTAAAATGATGAGAAGGCATTGGGGACTTCAACCCCTTAGCCTCTAGCAATACTGACATCAATTTCTTATTTGTAAACTCAATAAAAAAGAACGTTTCCATCCAAACCTTATTGATGGTCTCCTTGTAGAAAAACCTCCACCCTGACTTTGGTCCGGTCTAGAGGAAAACCAACCATTTGTGGGTAACAACAAATTATAATTGTCACCCAATGTCATCTCTTGCACTATCGCCTACAATTCTTCCCCTAATAATGTGTTACTAATGTCACCGGTGGTACGATGAACACGAGATCCAGAACCTTTTGCCATTTTAGTTTCCTCACTAATCTCACAAACCCTAAATCGCTAAGTCTTTTCTCTCTCAATAAAGCAAACTGACGGAAGTACAAGCACCACAATAGCTATAAACAATCGCAGGCCGCACGAGAAGAAGCATGTCAAAGAAGATTCACAAAAATCGAGGTGGCATGTCTCGCATTTAATGCTCCACTTTTGCGTCCATTCCACTTCCCCAATTCCTATCACTTTAACTCTACTCCTAATACCACTTCTTCGAAATGAAAATCAGAGTGGGGGAGGGGGCCAAATGATAGGTTCAATAGCATATTACCATAAAGACTAAAGACTACCAAACTTATTAGGGCTATAATCATAAAGCCTATAGACTTCTAAGAGGATCTCTTGGTAAACACCCGAAACAACTAAACATACTCTCGTTCAAGCGCTCTCTCAGCCAAACACCCTCTTGACTGAACATTTTTGCTTAGGCCTCTTGACCACTTCAGTCAAACCCTCTTGGGTAGGCCACTTTCTCACCTCTTGATCAAATGTCCTCTTGGCTACTACTAGCCTCCCTGCGAATAATGCTCCCGCTTGACAAATTAAGATCATGATCACTCAAGATTCAAACATCCAATAATCTTGGGAGTAATATCACTCTACAAGAAAAAGAAAATCCTTGTAATCTCTCTCGATAAGGTAGGGAATCTTCGTGACGACTTGGACTTCCCATAATCGATAGGATTCTAAATCTTTTAAAGATCTTTTACTATAATCCCTGTAATCTTGGAAGATCCCCAATAGTCTTTTCACAAGAAAATTAGGATTTCTACATCCTCCAACATAGACTTACCATGTATGCATATGCCACATATATTGAGCAGAGGTAATCTATAAAAGGTACGCAATATACTCAACTCTACACTCATCATATAGAGACTATACATGTAATACCAGAATCTTGATGTTCAGTATTTTGGAAATATTTCTATAAGAAAGTAGAAAAATGTTGACTTTGTGTATATATATGTATTTGTTTAGTTATTTAAATATATTATAAAAAAAAAAAAAAAAAAAAAAAAAAGAAAGTGGAGATGCTGCGTTTCGGGGTGAAACGCAGCACCCCGCTGTTCCCAAATCGATTAGGGCTGAAAGCCCTACTCCCTCACTCCCTCACCCCCTGCTCTCTCTCTCTCCCGCTGGCGACTCTCTGTTCGTCACTCTCCCTCTCTCTACGATTGTCCTCCGGCGCGCCACCCTCACCCACCGTGAACTACCTCGCCTCTCTCCCTCTACTCACTCTCCATTTCTCTCTCTATTTCCAGTCTCTGCACTCTCTCTCCCTTCGCGATTCACCGTTCGCCATCTCGATCTCACTCTCCATCGATCGCCACCTCTGTCCCGAACCATCTCTCTCGGTCTATCACAGTCGCTCTCTTCCACGCACAAGCGGGCGATTCTTCGTCTCCTTCCCGTGCGCGCGACAGCAAGGCTCTTGCTCTCCCTCTCCTCTGCTCGCTCGCACGCTTGCACGGCCCCTGTCCTCTGTCAAGAGACATCACTGCAACCCACTTTCACTGCAAAGGTAGGATCGGTCCTAACCCTAGCTTTAGGGTTTCGAAATTTTGTGGTAATAAGCTTAGATTTACTGAAATTAACTTCGATTTGGGAGCTTTGCAGGTCTGAGAACGGACTGAGAGGACATTAGAGCGAGGATTTAAACTGCAAGAAAATGCTAGGTGAGGGATTTTCAATCCCTTCAATACTCAGATTATTTGTCTAATTTAGGTTGAGAATAAGTGTGGATATATTCTAAAAATATGCTAGATCCGTAGGAAATACGTTATTCTTGAAAGTTTGTATGAAATGATGGAAGTTAGGTCTAGAATTTGATGTAAATTGGACTGCAAGCATGTTAAAATGTCGTTGATAGTATTAGAGTTTTATTTGATTGAATTACGTAGTTTTTCTTGGGAATTGAATTGAAATTGGCGTGAATTAAATTAAGATTATGTAATTCGGGAGAAAATTGATTAAATTGAAGAATATTGTAAATTTAAAGTCGTTGGTGATTTGAAATGATCTTAGATTGATGAAACGAAAGTTTAGGAATATAATTGTGTAGTTAAGGCTATTTTAAATAAAAAGGGAAATTTGAAAACCCTTTAATAGAGCTTTAATTGTTGATTAATTGTGTTGATTGGTCTAGGTTGACCTTTGGAGACTCGAGGGGAGTCTTTTTGTGTTGATTTCGAAAATAGGGAGTGAATACCCTCCCTAGAGGTGAGTGGATGGATCGTTGTGTAGTAAATAAGCAAAATGTTTTTAAATTCTTTGATAAATGATTTGAAATGATTTTCACATGATTTATATGCCATTATTTGTGATTGTGGGATGTCTGAAATGAGAATTTGAATTATGAATGCATCCTATGTGATTTTACATGAATTTGTGCCATGTGACTTGATTTCCTGATTGGTAAATGCTCATGACATGATTTTCGGATTGAATTGATAAAATATGGCACATTGTTGGAAATGGAATGATTGTGAAATGATGGTGCACGAGAGAAATGGCTATAGTCATTCCCCCCACGGAGCGACCCGACGGGGTGACGTGGATTGGGGTATTATATGCGAGAGAGGTACGCGACCTCTGCTCTGCCCCGTCGGACTATCCGGATTGCACCCCGGTGAGGTTCGAGCCAACGCCAAGGAAGAGGGTAGTTTTGAAAAACTGAAATGGAAAACCCTTGGCGGGCTTTCGTGCAGGGTTTGGCCGCCCTGAGACGGAAGTGTTTTCGATGGGACCCTTGTGATTTTCTGAGAAAATGGTTGATATGGATGCATATTTTATAAATGATGTTGAATTACTGAAATGTTTGGATATGAAAATGATGTTTGAAGTATGCTTTGACATTCCCCACTTTCACCCCTTATTTATTACACAATCATGCCATTGCACTCCACTCACTGGGTATTTATAATACTCACCCCACTCTTTAACATTTTTCAGAGGAAGATTAGATTTGTGACAGAGATTGGAGCTTGGGGAGGGCCTACCAACTTGGCTTTTGTAGGTATACATCGAGTTGTTTAGTCATTTTTGGTTTGAGTTGAAATCCGAAGAAGGGAAGACTTTTACAATTTTTTTTGGTACGGATTTAATCGATACTTGTTTCCTGTATAGGAACAAGTATTGATGGAATCCTTACGTGGTTGTTGTTTACTTTCTTTCTCTCCTAGTTTTTGGTAAAAACTTATTGTATAAATGGGACATTTGGACTTTATTCGAATTTTGAAATGGCTTGGATGGCCATATTGTGTGTCGTGCATGCACAGGTTCCCTCTCCCCGATTGTGTGTTGATGTGTAAATGCGCATGTACAGGTTCCCTCTCCCCGATGTGTGCTCGTGTGTACAGGGATGGACCGGATGAGTCCTTGCATGTGTTTGTTATGTGATGTTTTCTGTTTTTATATGATTGATGATTTGTGTAGAAAGAATTGTTGTCTTGCTGTCTTTGTAGCCTTGCGGAGTCCCGGTATATGGGGAGGTTCTGCCCGTATACCGAGATTTCGCGGCGGCTGTCGCGTGGTCGATCCGAGGATCGGGGCGTGACAGCTTTAGTGGTATCAGAGCTTAGGCTCACGATTTTAAAAGTTTGATGATTTTGGAATGATTTCAAATGTTTTCAAATGTCCCAAAAGCTTTCTAAAGACGTTGAAGTGTTTGGTTTTTGAAAAAGGTGATTTTGAGAATGTACAAGTCTTCCATGGATTTCTTAGGAAATTGGGAATGTTCTTTTAGGGGGTTAACCATTAGTTTTGCTTAACCCATTGAATTTACCATATCCTCCTTGTTTTGTAGTACAATGCCTCCCCGAAAGAGAATGAGGAACGTGAATGAGATTCCTCCACCGGAGCACGAAGATGAGTCATCCTCGCATGCTCTTCCTCCCTCGGTGTCTGCACACCCGGCTCCTCCCACCGGGGTTTCTGCTCCTCCTATCACCGCTCTTCAGCAAGTAGTGGAGTGGTGGACCACTTTTGGAGCGCAGTATCAAGCTCCACGGCCGACTTCAGCTCCACCGGCTCCTCCTTCAGTGCCGGTTACTACTCCTAGCACTCCACTAGCACCTTCTCCTCCGGTTGCTACGGCAGCCGATTGCCCCAAGGTAGAGCTGTCCAAGTTGATAAAGGAGGCGAGACATTTGGGGTGTGAGACCTTTTCGGGTTCTTCTGATGCTTCTGTGGCCAAGGAATGGATTGGCCGAATCCAAGAAACCGTCACCGACATGGGATTAAGTGATGAGAGGAAGTTATGGGTGGCGGTGAAGCTGTTGGATAAAAGTGCGAGGACTTGGTGGGAGAATGTGAAGGGAAGGACTCCTAGTGCTCTTACCTGGACAGATTTCCTCAGAGCTTTTGAGGAAAAATACTTCACCCGATTCTACCAAGATCGGAAAAGAGAAGAGTTTTTCAAACTGTCTCAAGGGAGCAAGACCGTGTCTGAATATGAGACAGAACTGAGAGAGCTTGCTATCTATGTCCCGGAGTTTGTGAACTCCGAGAATTCCCTAAGCTCGAAATTTGAATCGGGGCTAAACTTGAACATTAGGGAGAAAATGCCTATCACCAGAGGGCATACATTCCAAGACATTCTAGACATGGCCTTGAGGGCCGAGATGATGGTGATGGAAAGGAACAAAGTCAAGGAACATCAGGGGAAAGGGAAGAGGCCTAGTAGCTCCAATCTAGGTCAAGGCTTCAAGAAGAGTCGAGGCACCGGCTCTTATTATAGTAGTGGATCCTTTTCGGGGTCAGTGGGCTTTCCTCAAAGCCGATCTACTTTTAGACCAAGTGCTCCCAGCAGATTTGTTGATATGGGAGTAGGGTACAGGGGTGGCAGAGGAGTCTGCCCGAATTGCAAGAGGCATCATCCGGGTCCGTGCAGGGAACCCAAGAGGTGTTACCACTGTGGCAAGGAGGGTCACTTTCAGCACTCTTGTCCGGAGTTGATTGTAAAAGGGCAAGAAAGTAGTCAAGTTCGAGCTCCCTCGGGTGGTTTTAGAAGAAATCCGACTGTTCCTACACCTTCCACTAGCAGTACACAGAGGACAGCCACCGGTAGTAATACTATTGCAGCCCCCACTCACCACCCTCAGCCTAGGACCCAAACCCGAATCTATGCCATGACAAACGAAGAGGCCCAGGTCAATCCCGATGTAGTCACAGGTAATTTCTATTAAATTTTAAGCTTTGAAATTGAAAATGTGATATTAATGGTTTATGATTTTGATTTGATGGTTTATGATTATAGTTCAAATAATGTGGATGATACAATGTTGTTTGTGGTTTATACTATAGGTACGATGAAAATCTTTGATGTTGATGCACATGTACTCATAGATACCGGGTCTAATCATTCTTTCGTGAGTTCGGGGTTTGCCAAGCATTCTAATAGGCCTCTAGTCCCACTTGTTGAAGAGTTATTGATTATTACACCTTTGGGAGAGCACTTAATTAGAGACACAGTGTACAAGTCTTGTAAAGTGAAAATCGGTGAAGTAGCTCTTGAGGCGGATTTGATTCCGTTGGAAATGAAAGATTTTGATGCCATCCTGGGCATGGACTGGCTATATTTTCACCGAGCTTCCGTTAATTGCTTCACTAAGGAAGTGGAATTCCGAAGGCCAGGACATCCCTTTCTTATATTCATCGGTGAACGGCGGGTATTGCCGAACTGCGTGATTTCAGCTCTTGAAGCACGGAGATTGGTGCATAAGGGCTGCGAAGCATATTTGGCTCATATCATTGATACTACGGCGGAAAGCCTTGATCTGAGCAACGTCCCTGTGGTGAATGAGTTTCTGGACGTCTTTCCGGAAGAGTTACCTGGGTTACCACCGATTCGGGAATTTGACTTCGCTATAGATCTTATTCCCGGCACGGCACCAGTTTCTACTACTCCTTATCGAATGGCACCGGCAGAACTGAAAGAGTTGAAGGTCCAACTCCAAGAGTTGTTGGATAAAGGATTTATCCGACCGAGCATTTCACCTTGGGGTGCTCCGGTTCTCTTTGTAAAGAAGAAAGATGGCACTCTTCGATTGTGTATCGATTACCGACAATTAAATAAGGTGACCATCAAGAACAAGTATCCCTTGCCGAGAATTGATGACTTGTTTGACCAACTCCAAGGGGCGAGTGTCTTCTCCAAGATCGATTTGAGGTCCGGTTATCACCAGTTGCGGATAAAGGAAGATGATGTCCCCAAAACTGCGTTTAGGACACGGTACGGGCATTATGAATTCTTGGTGATGCCTTTCGGCTTGACGAATGCTCCGGCAGCTTTCATGGACCTTATGAATCGAGTTTTCCACTCCTATCTCGATAAGTTCGTCATTGTTTTCATTGACGACATTCTTGTGTATTCCAAAAATGATGAAGAGCATTCAGATCATCTTCGGATTGTGCTACAGACTCTCCGAGACAAGCAATTGTATGCTAAGTTCTCAAAATGTGAATTTTGGTTGAAAGAAATTGGTTTCTTGGGACATGTAGTATCCGGAGAAGGGATATTTGTTGATCCGAAGAAAGTTGAGGCAATTCTGAGATGGGAACAGCCCAAGAACGTCACCGAGGTGAGAAGCTTCCTCGGATTGGCGGGTTACTATCGAAGATTCGTAGAGGGTTTTTCCAAAATTGCAGCTCCGTTGTCTGGTTTGACGCGGAAAGGAATTAAATTTGAATGGACAGATAAATGTGAGCAGAGTTTTCAAGAACTCAAACAGAGACTCACGTCTGCTCCCATACTTGCCCTTCCTACTATCGGTGATGATTATGTTGTTTACAGCGATGCTAGTAAACAAGGGTTGGGATGTGTCTTGATGCAGGGCGGCAGAGTTATCGCCTATGCTTCTCGACAGTTAAAGAAGCATGAGTTGAATTATCCTACCCATGATCTAGAATTGGCTGCAATCGTATTTGCATTAAAGATTTGGCGTCATTATTTATATGGAACCACTTGCAGAGTCTTTACCGACCACAAGAGCCTCAAGTACCTGCTCACCCAGAAGGAGCTCAATTTGAGGCAAAGGAGATGGTTAGAGCTGATCAAAGACTATGATTTGGTGATTGATTATCACCCGGGCAAAGCGAATGTAGTTGCAGATGCTTTAAGCCGCAAGTCTTCATCTTCTTCTCTGATTCAGGGAGACTCTTATCTCTCATGTCTTGTGGAATTTCGTGCTCTTGGAGCCAAAATTTCTTATGATGACAGCGGTGCATTATTGGCGAAATTTGAAGTTCGACCAACTTTGGTGGATCGTATTAAAGAACTCCAAACCGCTGATGAAGAGTTAAAGCAAATAATGGAAAAGGTTCACAAGGGTGAAACTAATGATTTTCATGTTCGGGAGGATGGTACAGTCATGTATGGGAAACGGATTTGTATTCCCAAAGATGATGGGCTTCGAAAGGCTATTCTTGAAGAAGCACACTCTTCGGCTTATGCTATGCATCCCGGAAGCACAAAAATGTACCGAACCATCAAAGAAACTTATTGGTGGTCAGGCATGAAACGGGAAATAGCTGAATTTGTGGCAAGATGTCTGATTTGTCAACAGATCAAAGCCGAGCATCAAAAACCAGCCGGAACGCTTCAACCATTGCCTATACCTGAATGGAAATGGGAGCATATTACTATGGATTTCGTGGTAGGATTGCCACGTACTTCGAGTCGTCATGATTCCATTTGGGTGATAGTAGACAGACTCACAAAATCGGCACATTTTCTCCCAGTTCAGAATACTTATTCTTTGGAGAGGTTAGCAAGGTTGTACCTTGATGAGATTGTCCGACTTCACGGGGTTCCGGTATCGATTGTATCAGATCGAGATCCACGATTCACATCCAGGTTCTGGCCTAAGTTGCAAGAGGCCTTGGGTACCAAGTTGAAGTTCAGCACTGCTTTTCATCCGCAAACTGATGGGCAATCTGAATGTACGATCCAGACTTTGGAAGATATGTTGAGAGCTTGTGTTATGGATTTCCATGGGAGTTGGGATAGGCATCTCTCGCTGATTGAATTTGCATACAACAACAGCTATCAAGCTAGTATTGGAATGCCTCCCTATGAAGCTCTCTACGGAAGAAAATGTCGGAGTCCACTTTGTTGGGATGAAGTTGGAGAACGGAAGATTGAAAGCATAGAACTGATCGAAACTACCAAGGAAAAGGTGAAGTTAATTCGGGAAAGAATGAAGGCAGCTCAAGATCGGCAAAAGAGCTACGCCGACAAGAGGAGAAGGCCCTTGGAATTCGAAGTGGGAGATATGGTATTCTTGAAGATATCTCCTTGGAAGGGTATAGTTCGATTTCAGAAACGAGGAAAACTAAACCCTCGTTATATTGGACCCTTCAAGATTCTGGAAAGAATTGGAATGGTAGCATACCGATTAGAATTGCCGTCAGAATTGCAAAGGATCCATGATGTCTTTCACGTTTCGATGTTGAAAAAGTATTTGCCGGATCCTTCGCACGTATTGGAAGTTCCTCCAATAGAACTGAAAGAAGATTTGAATTTCAAAGTGCAACCTGTGCAGATAGTAGATAGACAGCTCAAACAGTTGAGGAATAAGCAGATTCCTATGGTAAAAGTGCTGTGGAAAAACAATCAAGTCGAAGAACAGACTTGGGAAACCGAAGAACTAATGCGGAAGCAACATCCGCAGCTGTTTGATACATGAGTTGTATTTTGAAATTTCGAGGACGAAATTTGTTTTTAGGGGGTTAAGAGTTGTAATACCAGAATCTTGATGTTCAGTATTTTGGAAATATTTCTATAAGAAAGTAGAAAAATGTTGACTTTGTGTATATATATGTATTTGTTTAGTTATTTAAATATATTATAAAAAAAAAAAAAAAAAAAAAAAAAAAATGGAGATGCTGCGTTTCGGGGTGAAACGCAGCACCCCGCTGTTCCCAAATCGATTAGGGCTGAAAGCCCTAATCGCTCACTCCCTCACCCCCTGCTCTCTCTCTCTCCCGCTGGCGACTCTCTGTTCGTCACTCTCCCTCTCTCTACGATTGTCCTCCGGCGCGCCACCCTCACCCACCGTGAACTACCTCGCCTCTCTCCCTCTACTCACTCTCCATTTCTCTCTCTATTTCCGGCTCTCTCACTCTCTCCCTTCGCGATTCACCGTTCGCCATCTCGATCTCACTCTCCATCGATCGCCACCTCTGTCCCGAACCATCTCTCTCGGTCTATCACAGTCGCTCTCTTCCACGCACAAGCGGGCGATTCTTCGTCTCCTTCCCGTGCGCGCGACAGCAAGGCTCTTGCTCTCCCTCTCCTCTGCTCGCTCGCACGCTTGCACGGCTGGGCTCCTCTGTCAAGAGACATCACTGCAACCCACTTTCACTGCAAAGGTAGGATCGGTCCTAACCCTAGCTTTAGGGTTTCGAAATTTTGTGGTAATAAGCTTAGATTTACTGAAATTAACTTCGATTTGGGAGCTTTGCAGGTCTGAGAACGGACTGAGAGGACATTAGAGCGAGGATTTCGAACTGCAAGAAAATGCTAGGTGAGGGATTTTCAATCCCTTCAATACTCAGATTATTTGTCTAATTTAGGTTGAGAATAAGTGTGGATATATTCTAAAAATATGCTAGATCCGTAGGAAATACGTTATTCTTGAAAGTTTGTATGAAATGATGGAAGTTAGGTCTAGAATTTGATGTAAATTGGACTGCGAAGCATGTTAAAATGTCGTTGATAGTATTAGAGTTTTATTTGATTGAATTACGTAGTTTTTCTTGGGAATTGAATTGAAATTGGCGTGAATTAAATTAAGATTATGTAATTCGGGAGAAAATTGATTAAATTGAAGAATATTGTAAATTTAAAGTCGTTGGTGATTTGAAATGATCTTAGATTGATGAAACGAAAGTTTAGGAATATAATTGTGTAGTTAAGGCTATTTTAAATAAAAAGGGAAATTTGAAAACCCTTTAATAGAGCTTTAATTGTTGATTAATTGTGTTGATTGGTCTAGGTTGACCTTTGGAGACTCGAGGGGAGTCTTTTTGTGTTGATTTCGAAAATAGGGAGTGAATACCCTCCCTAGAGGTGAGTGGATGGATCGTTGTGTAGTAAATAAGCAAAATGTTTTTAAATTCTTTGATAAATGATTTGAAATGATTTTCACATGATTTATATGCCATTATTTGTGATTGTGGGATGTCTGAAATGAGAATTTGAATTATGAATGCATCCTATGTGATTTTACATGAATTTGTGCCATGTGACTTGATTTCCTGATTGGTAAATGCTCATGACATGATTTTCGGATTGAATTGATAAAATATGGCACATTGTTGGAAATGGAATGATTGTGAAATGATGGTGCACGAGAGAAATGGCTATAGTCATTCTCCCCCCACGGAGCGACCCGACGGGGTGACGTGGATTGGGGTATTATATGCGAGAGAGGTACGCGACCTCTGCTCTGCCCCGTCGGACTATCCGGATTGCACCCCGGTGAGGTTCGAGCCAACGCCAAGGAAGAGGGTAGTTTTGAAAAACTGAAATGGAAAACCCTTGGCGGGCTTTCGTGCGGGGTTTGGCCGCCCTGAGACGGAAGTGTTTTCGATGGGACCCTTGTGATTTTCTGAGAAAATGGTTGATATGGATGCATATTTTATAAATGATGTTGAATTACTGAAATGTTTGGATATGAAAATGATGTTTGAAGTATGCTTTGGCATTCCCCACTTTCACCCCTTATTTATTACACAATCATGCCATTGCACTCCACTCACTGGGTATTTATAATACTCACCCCACTCTTTAACATTTTTCAGAGGAAGATTAGATTTGTGACAGAGATTGGAGCTTGGGGAGGGCCTACCAGCTGGCTTTTGTAGGTATACATCGAGATGTATAGTCATTTTTGGTTTGAGTTGAAATCCGAAGAAGGGAAGACTTGTACAATTCTTTTTGGTACGGATTTAATCGATACTTGTTTCCTGTATAGGAACAAGTATTGATGGAATCCTTACGTGGTTGTTGTTTACTTTCTTTCTCTCCTAGTTTTTGGTAAAAACTTATTGTATAAATGGGACATTTGGACTTTATTCGAATTTTGAAATGGCTTGGATGGCCATATTGTGTGTCGTGCATGCACAGGTTCCCTCTCCCCGATTGTGTGTTGATGTGTAAATGCGCATGTACAGGTTCCCTCTCCCCGATGTGTGCTCGTGTGTACAGGGATGGACCGGATGAGTCCTTGCATGTGTTTGTTATGTGATGTTTTCTGTTTTTATATGATTGATGATTTGTGTAGAAAGAATTGTTGTCTTGCTGTCTTTGTAGCCTTGCGGAGTCCCGGTATATGGGGAGGTTCTGCCCGTATACCGAGATTTCGCGGCGGCTGTCGCGTGGTCGATCCGAGGATCGGGGCGTGACAATACAGTGCTATTTTATGGCTCTATTTAGTCTATTCTCTTTTTGACTTAAGTGTCAGAGCTTCTTCTAGCTGAGCCACCTCCAGCGGTATTTGCAGGTCCCATCGTCTATGAAGACCCAAAAGACTCATTGGCACCGGTTCCACACTCAGGTTAGTAGAGCAGTTATCTATGGAGCAAAACCCAACTTCAATAATAATAAATCCAATATCGTCATTAAGCACCAGTCACATTTTATTTAATAATTGCCTCCTTTTTTCCTTAAAAAAAATTAGTACTTTGAACTATGATCAAACCCAAGAAGATAATGTTAATGTTAATTTTTAAACTAACTTTTAGGTATAATTTTGTGCTAACCCACTTATCCATAATCCATGTTGTTTTTGTGGTTAATAATTGAATTTTATATCACAAGTATTCGATATTTATAATGTTTATCTATATGTTGTATAAGGAAGTACAAAGATTACAATATTTTATAAAGAATTTTTCTCTTCCCACGTCTGGTACAAACACAAAGAACTTAAAATTTATATATATATATGTATGTATGTATATATATCTCTCTCTGAAAATTTTAGAATTAAGAAAGAAGCTCTAAAGCTTTAAAAAATCACAAAACAGCCCATGTCAAAGACCATACTATTGCATTTATGTTCTTAAATGTCAATTTCTCATTTTCTTAATTATTCTTCTTTCTAATTAATTTAACACAAAAATAATATCACATCATATAATTAATAAATACATAGAATTTTAGGGTGGACAAGGGATCAGAAACATATTTATTTTAACTTCTAAATAACTATAATCCAATCTGTCAATTCAATATTTACATTAAAATTATTTTAAATTGTAATTATTTTCACTAAATAATTAGTGTTACACTCTAAAAATAAATACCCTATAATTTACAGAAATCAATAAATAAATATCTATAACCTTATCCTTGACTGTATGTATTTCTATATGTTGCCACTTTATGTAACATTCATAATTGAGAACTAATAAAATATATAGGTAAATGCACTATTTCTCAATTATTAAATAAGTTAAGTTTCTCACCCATAATAAAAGATTTCCAGATATTAAATTTGTGTCCTACAAACTGATGAAGCTTGACAATTTTTTTAAGAAAATCCTATATGATACAAAATCATATCATTAAATTCAGTGTCTAGATAGTTTACCAGGATGATTCAATAAGACAAACTTTTACACAGTTGGCATAAATTTGCTAGTGTGTAGGCATGTCCCAATTAACGAACAATATATAACCAATATACGAATCTCTTGATTTACAAAGATCTCATTTATAATATATCTAAATATATGGTCCTAACTTTACAAGTTCATCCATATATACTCAATTAAGAACACATAAACAAAAATATAACTATGGAGTGTTAATTTCTATAGTTTAGTTTAGGAAATTACTTTATAGGGTCTTATTCAGTCTTAGTGACTGTTAAGTTTGGATACCATCAGAACCAGAATCTATCCGATAATTAAGATGAATCATCTCTAACAATTAGAAAACTGGCAAATTATAGTTTAATTCTCGATAAAATGATTAATTTTGTCCATCAACTATTAACTATTTACTTTAAGTTTATTTAACTATGACTTATAATCCCTATATACACTGTCTACCCAATCACATATAAGACTCACACGTATCAAAAGATTGTACATACATAATTAATATGTAAAACTATTTTTCTAGTTGAATAACTAAATTAAATATTATTCAAAAATATAAAGTCAATACAAAATATTTTGAGCATACAAAATAGTAAAAACTAGTGGGTGAGTTGAGCGGAAGCCGGTTCAAAATTTTCTGATATATATCATTATTCCCTATTCTATCTCTTTTTTCCATGAATAATTCAATTATACAACTCTTGTCTTACTTATAAATTCTCTAATCTTTGGCCAAAGGAGATTCAGCTCGAGTTAATCCATCACTACATCAAAATGAAATGTAAAAAATAAGCAAATAAATATCAATTAATTAAAGATTGAACTAAAGCCACAAAAAATAAAGCTCCACATAACATTAGTTTAGGCATGGCAATATCCAATCCAACCCGATGGATACCTGAAAATTTCAATCCGTTGGATCAGGTTTTTTATTTCAAAAATCAGGTTAGAGTCGGATTAGGGTCAAGTTTTAATATTGGAGTAGTCAGGTCAATTTGAATATAGATTTCTAGATAATAATTTATAATAAAATAAAATTTTATTATAATTTATAATGGTGGAAACAAAATGATGGTGAGTATTCTATATTGTATAGAATGACAAAAGATATCTATTACCATATTGCCTTCTGAGTCAACGTTTAGTGTAGATGGTCAAGTAATATCAAAATAGATTTTACAAACTATTGAAGCTTTGTAATGCACTCAAAATTGGTTACAGATTCAATATCTGAGTATGTATCTAAACTCAATATTTAAATATTCTTTACTAATTAATATTTGATTTATTATATTTAATATTTGTTTCAATTTGTTATTTAGAAAATGAGTCAAAAGATTAACATGAAACGATGCAACCACTGCTATAGTTGAATAAGGATTGAGAAAAGGATGGTGATGACGACTATGAAATGGTTGAAGAATTTTCTATTGCTGATTTGGTCACTTGAAATTTGTAACATTATTTTAGATAAAGTCATGTGTTTTGTTTTCCAAACATCTAATGTATTTTAAGTTTTATTTTGTGAATTGTTTGTTACTTATCAAAACATGAAATTTATATGTTTTGATTAATGTTTGAATGATTTATGTCTCTTCCTTGTGATTCTTGTGCATGTATGCTTTTCTTGTGCATGTATTTATGAGTTTTGTACATGTTTGGATGATTTGTTTTTATATTTTGCTTTCTCAGGTGGGATTTAGGTTGGGTATAAGTCGGTTTAGGATTGGATCAGATTTTTAGAAAAATCCGTAGAATCTGATATGTTTTTTTTTTTTTTTCTTAATTTTTTAACCCAATATGAATTAGGGTCGGACATAGATATTGAAGTTGGAATTTAGGATCAGATATAGTATTAATATGACTCGAGCTATAATCGATCTATTGCCATCCCTATATTAGTTTACCCACCTGAGATTTAAAAAAAAAAAATTACTTAAGCTTCTAGTTTTAAATCTCTAAATCTTTATTTTGAGTCAATATATTTGATTCACTTACCAAACTTTAACAAAAAATAGTGAGATTAGCAATAGTAATAAAAATGGAAAGAAAAGGTTTTAGAGAAATATTGCTACAATGAGATCAGCATGAAGGAACCATAGGATCAATCCACCATAGAAGAACGAAAAAAAAATACTTTATTAGTAATTAATAAAGTTTATGCAAAAAATTTTATTCAAACTTTAAAAAAGACCAAAAAAGAAGCAAAATTAGATTTTACAATGGCCTAATAGATTTCATATCTGTATGAAAATTTTCTCACTAGCAACTTGAATTTTTTTTCCCCATTTGAACTCCATGAATCAACCAAATAGGTCAACAAAGATAGTTTCTTGAAAATCATTTACAGAAGGCAATGTTCCTCCCTGACAACTTTACCTAATGGACACCAAAATATAAAATTATTCAATAGAATGTGTCACAAAGTGATGGTCATTAAGGTGAAAGGGAGAAGAGGGAGAGCGATTTTATTGAATTGATTGGAGGGAGAGGAAGAGAGAGTGAAAAGGAAACAGTTATCAATCGGAATTCTTATTGTAGCTTATAACAAATTCTACCAAATGATATTTTTTAGAAACTCTAAAAAAAGAGAGCTTTTTTTCTATGAAGGAAAAAAAAAGTAGAGTTTCACAAAAAGCTTATGAGAAACTTTTGCATCTCCTTTTAAAAACATGCTAGCTTTTGTGAAGATATAATGTTTTTCGTTCTGTTTATGCCCTCATTTCAAAATCATGATACCAACTCTATCCTCATTTCAAGACCCTCCCACTGCATCTCTCCCTTTGTCCTATAGAGCTCGACGATGCTCCTTTCTCTTCTCCTCTCACTATAGCATCTAGTAGATCTGCTCTAATTTCTTACAAATCTCATTGATGGAAACTATATTATTTTTGTTTTCCACGATTCTGCCAGACTACTTCCTCTATTTTGTCCTATGTTGTACCAGGATTGAAGCAAAGTAGTACGAAGGTCGTAGTCAGTAGTCAATGGCTCCTTGTACCTCAAAAATTCCTTCCAAAGTTTTAGGTAATCTTTGATTTCCTCTTAAGTCTATGTTTGTCATTTGATTTTTTACCTGGGTTAATTTAGGGTTCATTGGTTCAGATTTTTTAGGGATTTTTTATTGTTGTTTGATTAAAAATATTTTTGATTTTCCTTCTTCTCTTTCTATTTTATCTCAAGATTTTTCGATTCCTATATTGCTCTTTAGATCAATTTATCTCATGAGTTTGGATGAAGATAATCTCCTCATCTATGCTACCTGATGGAGGCATCTTCTCTCCTGGAAAAAATTGTGCTACAGGTGCACAATCTTTATTGATTAGTTATGAAGAAAGTTTTTCCTATAGATTATGTTATGTATTTATTAATGGTTGGTAGTTTGTCATTGAATGATAGCCCTTCTATTGTATTTTAGTTATAAAAGATAAGACATGGATGCAGTGTGTTTTATGCTATTTAGTCTTGGAACTAGCATCTTTAAAAAGTTCAAGCACACTAGTATAACTACTATATTATAATATGTCAGCTTTCATATGATATAATCAATAATAAGAGATAAATTCAATAAAAAAAGAAATAAGAGATATATGACAAGTTAAATATATATTTAAATGTTGATCTGTTTAATCTTCCTATTATGTCTATATAATTATTGGCCGAATAAATTTGTAATTGTCCACTCATAATAATGTATTCATTCATTGACATTATGTAAGTTTTATATTGTTTCCTTGCTTCCTCTAAATGAAATATATACTTTGAGGAAATAATCATTTCCTTGCAGTCTACATCCCTTACTTGCAAATCAATTAATTGATATCTGTTTGATTAGTGTTTTAGAAAGTTATAAACTAGCTTTGTTGCTCCATTTGTGCAATATGGCTGGTATTCATCGGTGGATAATATTCTTTTTGTGCTTTAGCTTCAATGTAAGGCCCATAAGGGGTAACCCTTATTGGAGGAGGTGAAAGATTAGACTAGTGCCTTATAAATATATTATTTTTCTTGTCTTGTTGTACTATTATTATTATTTTTTTCAATTCAGTTAATGAATCCATACGTGATATTTGTTCTCTTACTATTTGAAGCACGAACAGGTGATTGAAAGGCACAATCTGCATTAGAGAGGCCTGACACTCACTTAAGTTGTAGGTCAATTTTAAATTTACTACTAATATGTTAACATTTAACACATCTTTTTTCTTATGTACTTGCATACTTGCATATATCCTGAGATTTGTTTATTATGTGATTAAATTGTATTTGAATTATCTGAGAATTCACTTTAATCAATAGGCACACACATACCTTATGTCTTTTATTTATTGACTGATTTATATCTTTCATTTTATGACTAGAAAAGAAATATCCCAACCTAAGTCTGAAATTCTAGAAAAACAAAAACTTAATATAAAGTGGGATTCCATCACTACAAAAATCTTACTTCAAGATTGTATTGATGAGATTCATAATAGTGGAAAACCAGAAATATCATTTAGTAATAAGAGATGAGAAATTATGCTAAACTATTTCAATTGGCATGCTAAAAAAAATTATAGCGAAAAGCAATTAAAGAATAAAATGAATAGTTTTAGGGGTGATTAGACTTTATGGAAACAATTAAAGGGAAAAGAAATAAGATTGAGATGGAGCCACGCTACTAGAACCATTAAAACTAATGCCACATGGTGGGAGGCCAAAACGAGGGTAACTATTTTAATTTTTATATTTTTAGTTATTATAAATGATTTAAAAGAATGGGCCCATATGAATGCCAGTTTATCTTTGTTATTTATATAGAAGAATAGGGCATATGCCAAAATTCGTTATCACAGGTTAAAATATCTTGATGAATTGAAGTACATATTTGGGAATACAGTCGCAACAAGTGAGCATGCATGGATACCAATAATGAATATACAATTGAAGACAGGGCAAAAAATTCAAATCCAGTCATGGTAAAAGATTGCACTGAATTGGACAAGTAAGAATTCAATATTGAAGAAGATTTTTAGCCTTGTAACAAACACTCAACTCAAGACGAAAATGATGGTGCCAGAAGAAATAGGGAAAAAGATGACAAAGGATAAGACAAAGGTGGAACTGTAGCAAGTATGAAACTATCATTGGAACGAATAGCTGATGCAGCAGAAAGTTACAATGCAATTAAAGCTACCAAAATTTCAATGTCATCCTAAATCTCTGGTCAATATTCTATTCCAAATTGCATTCAAGTATTGAAATCTTTAAAAGATGAGGGAACATTAAGTCAAGATTAATTCAGTTAGGTAGTAAAATTTTTAGGTCTAAACAAATGAGAATTATTCTTATATCTTTGCCTGACAAAAGTAATAAGTTAGACTGAATCCTGTATAACTATGCTTTAGCCAAAAACTCTAGTAATATTAATTGAATAAGTTAAGATTGGATTTGATATTTTTTATTAACATGCAAAACTTTAGATTATTATCTCTTTATATTTGTGTTATTTGTTTTTATGTGTAACTAAATTGATATTTGAAAGAGTTTTCTATTATCTATGTTATATTTATTTGGATGTTATGCGTATTATATTGACATGTTTGCAATAATATTTTAATTTATACTCATGTGTTTTGATATTGTCATACAAATGGCTTTTAATGAAACCAGAGCACTAGCACAAGTTGTAGAAAGAAGGAAAGACATAAAGTTTTGTCAAAAGATTTATACAACAGTTACTATAGCAGTTGTATATTACATGAAATATTTAATAAAACAAGGTAACAGATTCAATTATTCTGATCGATGGTAATGGGTTCGGGAAACTATTGCTAATTTAGGTGAAAACTATAGAATATTTAGAATAGAACCACATGCTATGTGTAAACTTATACATTTATTGAAGAATAAAAAATGGTTACGTCCATCTAAAAATATGACAAAATAGGAGGCAGTTGCTATGTTTCTTTGGACTTATACACACAACAAAACAAATCGTAATGTCCAAAATAAATATGGAAAATTGAGAGAGATTGTGAACAGAAAATTTAGTGAAGTTTTAGTTGCTTTATGTTTACTAGCCTAAAAAATTATTAAACTCCTAGATTTTCTGTTTAAAAAATTTCCATCCAAAATAAAAAATGATAATAGATACTAGCCTTATTTTCAAGGATACATCATTACAAAACAAATGCCCTATCTAGACGGATAAAAACCATCTGCAAAACCCACTAAAACTATCGGTAGAACCTTCTCCGATGGATAGACCTTTAGTTGGCTATGCATCAGTTGAGATAGGTCTATTCCGATGGTTTTGGTCGCTGTTGGAACATATTTTGGATCTATATTGACAGTAAAAAAGCGTCAGTAAAAGTTTCTGTCTTTTGTTGTTGGTTACTACAAGTGTTAGAAAAAATTACTAACTTTTATCATCGGTTTAAAAAGTATTAATAAAAGTTACTTTTTTTTTATCATCAATTACCAAATGTGTTAGAAAATATTACTGTCTTTTATCATTGATTACTACAAGTATTAGAAAATATTACTGCATTTTATTATCGGTTACCACAAGTGTTAGAAAATATTACTATCTTCTATCATCGATTAGAAAAGCATTCATAAAAATTGCTATGTTTTATCATCGCTTACTACATGTGATAGTATAAGTTACTACCTTATATCATCAGTTACCACAAATGTTAGGAAATGTTATTACTTTTTATCATCGGTTATCATAAGTGTTAGAAAAACTTATTATTTTTTACCATCAGTTACCACAAGTGTTAAAAAAATGACTGTATTTTATTATAGTTATTACAAGTGTTAGAAAATGTTATTGCATTTTATCGTCGATTATAAAAAATGATAGAAATTTTTCTACCTTTTATTATCGGTTATCACATGATATCAATAGTAATGTTATTTTTAAAATAGTGCAGATTTGAATTACTATAGGTAAATTAAAAAAGTATAAAATAAAGAAATTACAAAAATAATATAAACGTAATAAGAATTGTATTAATATGTGATAATGATTAATATATTAATTCATAAGTAAAATGATGGATACATATAATACTAAAAAAAGAAAAGAAAAAAAAAAGCAAGGCATCACAAGACAATTGACCGTGAACCACAAGCACCATAGAATGAGAAGTCTAAGTATTAGTTTGGTTGGGGTAAAAAGTTAAAAGAAAAGGAAGTGGAAGTAAAAGTAAAAGAAAATGTCACTTTTCATTCTTTTGGTAAGGAAGAAAATGTGAAGGAAAAGTAAAAGTGAGATGTAATTCCTTTCTCTCCTTCTTAAGAAATCATTTCCGTCCAAAAGTAGACGGAAATAGAAGAAAATAAAATTTTTGGATAAATTTGTCCTTATTTCTTTTTTAATATTTATAAAATTATCCATTTTTTATTTTAATTTTATTTAATATAAAATAATAAAAATTTAATTTGTTTCATCAATTTTACTGAAAATATTAATTTTTCTAATTTTACTTTTTTTTTATTTTTTTACATTAATATTCTAATTTTATTTAATATAAAATAATAATGAAAATAATTTATAAAAAATAAGAAAAATATATTAAATAACTATTTTTAGAAAAATTATATTTTTAGAAAAATATTTTAAATTAAAAAATAAAAAATATTTGGTAAAAAATATTAAAAATATTATTTCAAAAAAGTATAATAGTAAATAAGATGGTATTTTTTTCTACTTTTCATTTTAACCAAATAAAAAAATATCATTAATTTCTTTACCTTTCATTCTTATCAAATAAAAATTAAAAAAATTTATTTATTTTTATCACGTAAAATAATTTTTTCCCTTTTGCTCCCCTCCCCTTCCCCACTCCGCAAGCCAAACTAAGCCATCTTTCAAGAAAAAGGCACCACTGTTTTAAGCAGCAAAACCATGCTCAATGCTCTTTACAGCATACGCATCCTGACAACAACAGACTCATAATTATTATACAGAAAACCAAACTATCGAATTAACAGAATGGGGACAAGATAAGGTTAATTATATAAAAAAAAAAGGCATGATGTGCTCCAATCAAACTACTTGCAGCCATAAAGATACAATTCAATGATAAAAAGGTTATTTAAATTTAGTTGGATGTTTCAACAAATGTAACAAAATCTATGATACAAGAAATCGCCGAAAGCAACAGAATTATAATGCAAAATCAACAAACAACATTATATGAAAAGCTTATCAGATAAAAGAGCAATGCACCAGTATGAGCCAAATAATTTAATCAGAAATAAGTACAGGCCAAAGAATTCAGCTCTAAGACAAAAATGCTAGATTTCTGTTTTTAGAAGAAAATATTCAATTTGGTACAACACAGCCAATTTGGGGGGAAAAAAATTGAAATGCAAAGCTTGTTTCTAACTAAGAAGCAAGGGGCTCAAGCAGCAAAAGTGAATTTTATAAATAATACAAATATCAACTATCACATAAGGAAAATGGATATGCAATGCAATATACCTGCTCTTCCCTTGTAATTTTATGTTGATCAGTACATAACTCACCACACATTCCCATTGCAAAATCATTATAAACATCCAAAGTCCATCTTCGAGCATGCCATCAACATCAGCTGCTCTTGTAATACTTTTGATTGACTATAAAGCAAATAAAAGGAAATTCAGCAGACTTTCAAAAGGCATAGCAGGAACCCCAAGATGAGGGTCAGGCTCAGGCTTAGATTCCTTTTGTTACCGTCAATATCTGATGTAAATTCTTTTAATAGCCAAAGGTAGAACTTAAAGAGTGATAATAATGGTGTATGGCCGACTAGAAGCCAAAGGTGGAGGTTCGACTCTAAAAATCATGGTGTATGAGTGCCCATATATCTCCTGTGCTCGACTGACAAGATTTGTCTAAGAAATCATCACTTGTAATGAGACAGTGCCAAAAGCTTACAAATGGAGTGTTCAAACCGTAGGTTGTTCCAACCTTGCTTCTGCCAGATACTTGGGGGCATTAGACGTACTTTCAGTATCACCAGCCACAACGTCATTAACCCCTGTTTGAATACTCTGAGCTGCAATCATTATCGCTGCAAAAACCAACAGAATTATTAAAGTGCAAGTCTGAATTGTCCCCTAGGAAACACAGTGAGTACATTTCTCCGACCACTGCTAAAAAAACAAATATAGCGATGAAAAAATCCATCATTGATACCCAAATTTTCATCGTTGAAAATATCAGCGACGGTTTTTTTCATCACTGAAAGTCACCTTACTAATTTTCACGACGAATCAATGACGGATTTTTTACCGACGGAATTTTTCCGTCACTAATCCAGTGAAATTCATGAACCACATGTGCACGGGCTTGGGCGCCCGCCCGTCCACCCGCTCGCCCGCGCGCCTCTATTATAAATGTTGAAAAAATTACTCTCACCCAGGTTTGAACCTGGGTATGACAGATAGATCCGGAGAGTCTTAACCACTATGTCACCATCACATTTGTATTATTAATTTATTTTTTTCTATTTCTATCCTTTATTTGGAACTCTTAATATTAAAAATACAAAATTATATTTAATAAAAACATAAAATTTTAGTTAATAAAAACACAAAATAATATTTAATAAAAATACAAAATTATATTTAATAAAAATACAAAATTATATTTAATAAAAATACAAAATTATATTTAATAAAAACAAAAAATTATATTTAATAAAAATACAAAATTATTTTTAATAAAATCAAAAAATAATATTTAATAAAAATAAAAAATTATATTTAATAAAAATAAAAAAATTATATTTAATAAAAGAATAAAATTATATTTAATAAAAACACAAAATTATATTTAATAAAAACACAAAATTATATTTAATAAAAATAAAAAATTATATTTAATAAAAACACAAAATTATATTTTAATAAAACAAAAAATTATATTTAATAAAATTACATAATTATATTTAATAAAGACACAAAATTATATTCAATAAAAACAAAAAATTATATTTAATAAAAATAAAAAATTATATTTAATAAAAATAAAAAATTATATTTAATAAAAGAATAAAATTATATTTAATAAAAACATAAAATTATATTTAAAAAAAACAAAAAATGATATTTAATAAAAATACAAAATTATATTTAATAAAAACACAAAATTATATTTTTCTCTTTCAAACCATTCCCCAATAGCAGCCATTATTCTTCATTCAACAATGCAGAGAAAAAGAGTAAAAGATACCCTAGATGAGAGAGAGAGAGTAATTATCCTTAATGGTATAATAGGAGTTATGGGAAGTTATCCCATAACTTCCTAAAAATGCCCCACGATGGGCATAATTTTCTTATATCTCCCACTTGCACACGAGGGCATTTAGCGTCCGTCACTAGATCACAACTCATGTGATCTATCTCATCACCCTGCTGGACCTTCATACAGGATTGGGCGTCGTGCGACCTGCGAGTACACCTACAAGAAAAAACCTCTCGATACACCTGTTAAGATGATCGAGAAGCCATCGTTAATATCAAAAGAACTCGCTGCACCCCATATCCAAAACTAATTACATCGATCGAGCTACTTTCCTCAACGAAAGTAATCCCTAATAAATGCTCGAATGTGTATCCACTATTATGCTTATATCCCAACATGGATAGACATAATAGGCTAGCCGGTGAATATAACACAATGTTGTAATATCAATTGGTCTTCCTTTTTCCAAACTCGAATCTATTAGTCTCAATTCAGCTGCTTTCCTAGATCTGTCCCTCAAACCTCAATTTATCTTTCAGACCATCGGTAAACAGACTAAAATAGCAACACAGAGCCAAAACTTCTAGAAACGGCCGAAAGTGATAAGGGTACATGAAATCCCACCCAATGAATCTCAGGTCTCACACAGTGGGAACGGGGATCAAAATCATATCAGTGTCTCAAATAATGCTCCCACTATCCCTGGTCGACATTTCACACGCGGTATGAAACGCGTATCACAGTGTTATTCTCCATTTCTCAAAGGGCATATGTCAGATTTCTCTAATACTGTGCAGGTATGGGATTCAGTCTACACATAAGACTTTATCCAGAGATCTCAGAAAAAGTATCTCAGAGACAATGTCACTAGTCGCAGATGATATCTGAGATCTCAAACCTGGCTATTTACATGCAATATGGATGTGGGTACGTCCATGCCGGTCATATCGCATATGACCTCATCCTGAATACATATCAGGGCGACTTTTGTTCTAGTAGGGCCACTCTCAAAGCCTCTTACAACTAGAAACCGTCTCATCTTCGCTCACTCAGAGTTGGAGGTGGTTACTCGTGTGAGAGAGTCGACCACGCCCGCCTGACATATCATTCATCACAACAAATCACAAAATATATGACAATAAAATAGTGTTATAAATAAGTGACCCAATCACGTACACATGTCATATATATAAGACGCAATAAGCATCAGTACAAAGTGAGAAATGTCAATATGCATGCAAACCCAATGATTCCTATATCTCATACAGAAATCTCTCACAATGGGTTTATTGAATGAATCAGCCAACACGCTATATAGTAATGTACTTAATTTGTCACTTCACCCTTCTCGGTGATGTCTCTCATAACATGGTATTAGGTATCAATGTGGTTGGACTTACTGATACTTAAGGTCTCAAATGTG
This sequence comes from Dillenia turbinata, assembly GCA_037126225.1. NCBI lineage: Eukaryota > Viridiplantae > Streptophyta > Magnoliopsida > Dilleniales > Dilleniaceae > Dillenia > Dillenia turbinata. The sequence goes on along the minus strand of JBAMMX010000008.1, from coordinate 14,295,285 downwards.
GTCAATGGTGGCCTGATTTCCTCAATAAATCATCACTGGCCTCCCACTGTTTGCTACAACCCCTAAGTGATCCGGAAATCTCCGGAGCCAAATACTCTCCTGAACTGCCGCTGAGCATCTCATAAGCTCAGTCTCTATCGTAGATAGAGATATTCAGGTTTACTTCTTGCTACTCCAAGACAGTAAAGCCTAATATCGATTTGCATACGTTCAGATCACCAACCCAGTTGGTATCTGAGTACTCAATAAGATACAAATCACCTCCTTCGTAACACAAGGAGAGGTCCGCAGTTCTCTAGAGATATCTCGGAATCCTTTCACTGCTCTCCAGTGATTCCCTCTAGGATTCGATCGATACCTAATTATCATAGTGACTGCAAATCAAACGTCTGATCGTGTACACGACACTGCGTACAACAAATCACTCAGTGCACTGGAACAAGGGATTCTACTCATTTCCCTTGTCCTTTTCTCAGTCTTAGGGCATATGTCAAAAATTAGGTTTTAACCTTTTAGCAATAAAAGTATCTTTAAGGTTGTAGTCGATCTTCTCGAAGCACTCGAGAACTCCCTTGATATTTGACTCTTGTGAAAGAGTCAACACCTATCTCGAGTGATCCCTCTGGATCTTAACTTCGAGGAAGAACTGAGTCTCACTCATGTCCTTCAGATCTAGACTCGACAATGTCCACGTCATCGTGGTCATTAGATACTCTTTGTTGTTCCTAGTTAACAGAATATCATTCACATGAGGATATGATCACAAAAGAATCAAAAGAACGTAAAAGGTATACGCGATAATCCTCCTCGATCATCATGAAACCGTAAGATATCACATTCTCGTGAAATCTCAAACGTCACTGCCTGGATTAATGATTAAGGTCGCATGTCAACTTTCGAAGTAAATTGACCTTATCATCCTGATCTACAAGAATAAAGTCAGATGGCTGTTCGTTGTAGATCTTCTCATCCAAAACTCCCACTCAAGAGAACAATCTCAACGTTCATCTGGTCTCACTCCAAATCCATATCATGTCCACGACAATCGCTAAAAGTAAATAGATCGAGGTAATCTCACCCTCAGTCTAAGTAACCCTTGGTTTCAGACGAGTCATATACCTCTACACCGATCCGTCGGCCTTTTTCTTGATGTTGAGAACTCACATGTTCTCAACGGCCCTACTTCCCTCAGGTAAATCAACTAGATCCCAAATCCTGTTGATTCTTATCAACTCCTCTCACCCATGGCCTATCTTCAATGGTCCTTAACAGAACCCTCAAGAGCCTCTAGGACAGTTAAAGGTTTCTCGTAATCCTCAAGAGTCATATTGAGAGCCTCTCCCTCAATCGGGAAGCAACGGTTAGGTAGGCGTCCTTGACTACTCTTAAAAGGAGGGAAAACCTTTTTACCTCTAGATGGATTGCTCCCACTAGAACCAAGATACGTAATGGATTCTTGGGTTCTACCACTGGGATTAGCTGAACACTAAGCTCATCCATCTTTTAGAAGGTAAAGTCCCAATTGATCTCACCTCTCATAGGGAAATCATTTTCAAGAAACTCGGCATCATGAGATTCAATCTCAATAAGTGTGTCGTCTGCATGCTCATTAGAACACAACCCCCTGGAGTGTTCTGAGTATCTCATAAAGATATATCTCTTTTCTCGCAGGCCTAACTCGCCGTGTAAATGCGAAAAATAGTGAACATACACGACACAACCCAATAATCTCAAATGGCTAAGGTCAGATTGACTCCCTGTCCAAAGCCCATATGGAGTACTAACAGCGGACTTCAATAGAACACGATTAAGGACGTAGGCTACAGCCAATAGCGAATCTCCCCAATGGGAAATGTGCAAATTGGCATGCACCATCATCGACCTCAGTGTCTTAAACAAAGTCCTATTCTTCTCTCGTAGCTACTCTACTCCACTGAGTAGCAAGAAATAGTTAGTTTCTCGCAATGTCCTTCTTGAAACAAAACCCTTCAGACAAATATTCACGCTCTCGTTCGGTTTTGAGAGTCTCTACTCTCAAGCCTAACTGATTCTCAACCTCGCTAGTAACCTCCTGAGGCACCTCAATGCCTTAGACTTGCGCGAGATCAGATAGATGTAACCGAAACATGTGTAATTGTTTATGAACGTAATAGAGTACCCAACACCATTTCAGGTTCTCACGTTCATAAGGCCACAGATATTGGAGTGAACCGACTGCAATGGAGTCCCAGCCCTCATTGCATTGTCGAATGGTTTTCTTATAGGTTTGCCGTCTAGGTAAGACTGGTTAGCGGGTTCTACAAAACCACTCACTGTTAACCGGTTCATCCTCTCTCACACTAAGAGCACAACAAGAAATACCATTGAAAGGAATCATTTCCAGTGCATATAGTCCCTCATGGACCAAAATAGAACCAATCATAAAATTGTCGTAACAAATAGAAATTTTAAAATTTCTAAATTAACAGAGCATATTCTAAACTGAAATCAAGTTCCGTCGAACTTTTGGAGTGTAAAAAGCATACAGAATCTAGCAACTTTGCAACTCCAACTTGCAAGTGCTACTCCCTCTGATGTCAACAAAACACTCCGTTTCTGTACGTAAATCCTCCTACTTGAGGACTCACTGGACGGAACTATTTAAGCGCGCTCTTATCTCAAGCTATGTGATTGGTTGTTTCTGTGTTTACAATCAACGAAGGAGAGAAAATAGAAAACAACTCAAACCACGCAAAGAAGGAAGAGATAATTTCCACTCGTCACACTCACGAGAGAAATGACCAAGTCTACTACAAATATAGCACTACAACTTGGTCGAATCCAACTCCTTCTCGCTGCGCATCATTATTATCGATTTTCTCAGATGTTTTCTTTTTACCTGAATCTCGAGTCCCACAGGAGTCCTTGCTCGACTCCACTGCATAAGCATGACTCGAGTATGGCCTACTCGTCTCTAGATGCTTCTACTCGAGCTTACTGTGCCTATTTACATTAATGAAAATACAAATACTTTCATTGTATGTGAAATAGACTTTCATGATTTCTCATGAATCAGGTAAAGAACTGGATCACATCCAACACTAGAAAACATATCCGAAATGGGCTCGGCAACCCTATACTTACAAGTTATTAAACTCATAAGATAACATCCTCATCTCAGGATTTATAAGAGCAGCATAATGCTCTTCATAGGGCGAGCCTAACCGATAAAGTTGTAGGATATTGCTTATAGACTGGAATCACATCATCGTGCATACTACTTAGGAGGATTGCCCTAACTCAGCTATCATTCCTGTTTCATGCACGTAATGTCTCCTAATCCCGTCTGTCTGAGGTGTGGTACCCTCCCCGGAGTCCACCATCTTTTACCTTACTATTTTAATTAGATTTTGCTCCTCTAGAGTAAATTGAATCTACTGGTGAAAAATCACATAATTATCACCATTCAATTTTATCTGCATTGCAAAGATCTAATACGACAATTTTAGAAGCAGTCAATGAGTAGTCGTGACTTGTGATGTTTATTCTCACATTTTGTGCACCCTACGAATCAATAAGACCCAAATAATTCGAATACAGACTCCAAGACGAGCGTATGAATCAACAGACACCATACACCACAATCCGGGATAGCATCTCACAATTTGGACTAGGATTCGGTACACAAAAACCCACAAAAGTCACTTTCATGGATGTGGGACCCTCAAAAAATTGAAAAAATTTCAATTCCATACGACCTGATGCGCCGCCGGTCGTCCCACGCGCTGCCACGCACCGGCGGCGCGTCCCCTCGCACCGGCGGCATGTCCCCACGCGCCTCCACGCGCCGGGGAACAGCTTCTGGCGCGTGCGAGACGCGCTGCGCGTCTGGCACGCGCGCTCTGCGCGTCGGCTCACACGTCTGACGCGCAGGCGCGTGAGTCACGTGCCTGCACGCGCGTGACCCGCGTGCGCAGGTCAGTTCCGGACTCGGAAGCGGGTCGGAAGCCAAACCGGGTCCGGATCCGTGGGTCAAGGGTCGAGGACATGTGTCTGGGTCGTAACCGAACCGGACGACCGGTCCGTTTTACGCGCCTATGAGCGCGTGAATGACACGCTCCCCCTTCCTTGCTTTCTACACGCGCCTGCCTTGCTCGTGTATTTCACGCGCCCGCGGGTTGAACCTCTTCGTCTTCACCCGATGGTTTCTGTAACCGGGTCTTTCGACTCGGTTGCCGAAAAACCCCATTTCCGGCACCATTTTGACCGGATTTTCTATGGAATCTCTAATTCCATTTATTCCAAATATCATTGACTCGATTTTTGGAATAATTGCGCCCTAAACTCGGCGTATTTCGGATCCAAAAATCCGACCCTCCGCGGTCAATTTTGAAACCCAATTTTTCGGCCACAAATATATGCAATATATATATCAAATTAAAGAGCATGAAACGAGGATTATAGATCTATAAATTTCATGCATTGAGTTGCTCTAACACTCGACAAATCTAAGGTTGAAGGGGTCGGTCACTATTCAAGACCGAAACTTTCAACCGGAATTTTTTTCTCCTAAACGTGCTCAGAAAATTACGAAAAAATTATTTTCGTGTTCTAGGGATCATGAGTAACGCAGTGGTGTTCTCGGATTCACGAAACTCATCCATGATCCGAACCACAAATTTTAAACCCTAAATTTTTATACCCAAAATTAAAATTCCGAAAATTAATTTTAATAATCCAACAAAACTCTGATACCAATGTTGGATTTTTTTACTCGATTTACGTGCAGCGGAAGCATTCACAGAATAATTTTCAAAAAAATAAATAGATCGGGTATAGGTTACCTCAACGTGTAGGGTCTTCCAAAAAATCAATTGAACAATTGAATCGCCCGTCGTCCCTCTAACGGATCTCATGGTCGGGATGGTGATCACGATGTTAATTGAATCATCACCGCAATACCACGACGCCTCAACCCTCAGTCCGGCGATCATCATGACGGAAAAAATTTCCTATGCGGAATTTTTCTCATGTTCTCCTATTTTTTTCTCTCAAGCCATTCTCTAATGGCAACCATTATTCTTCCTTCAACAATGCAGAGAAAAAGAGTAAAAGATACCCTAAATAAGAGAGAGAGAGTAATTATCCTTAATGGTATAATAGGAGTTATGGGAAGTTATCCCATAACTTCCTAAAAATGCCCTACGATGGGCATAATTTTCTTATATCATCCATGTCATCAAACAGCATTCGAAAATCCGTTAACCTTAGCTTTGCAACTTTCCCAATTTGCACTTAATGCAGCATTCGAAAATTAAGTACTGCATGTTTTCCACAACTCTAAAAAACTTTTAACACTTTTTACCCAAAAAAAGATAATTCAAAACAAAATGATTAGAAAAATACAAAAATAATTGCACTTAATGCAATTCTACGTTTATAAAGATGGCTTCCAATTGTTTCTCGCGAATTGGAAATTTGAAAATTAATAGTACGTTGACAAGAGGAGTAACGTACGCAAGATTCTGGAAAGTAAAGATAAATATTACACGACCACTGGATTGATCAAACACATCATAAGAAAATAAATTCATGACAAAGAATTTATTATCTCAGGACATCGATTTCTGTCTTTATCAAATTTTGAATGAGCAGCTAAAATTTCATCCATGTCATTAAACATCATTCAAAAATCCGTTAACCTCGGTTTTGCAACATTCTTAATTTGTGTAAAAACTAGTGACTCAAACAACAAAGACCACATATATTTTCTCAAAAAATAAAAAATCACGCATCAAAGTTAAAATTGATTAATTCAAAAATAGTGATGTGATAAGTCTCTCTCGAGCAAGTAGAAAAAAATCACATAATCCTTTTTGTTTCTACCATACTACCCTTGGACCGTATAATTTTATCTAATCTCTAGCAAAAAGGATTATGTGATTTTTTTTTTTTTACTCGAAAGGGAATTATCACATTACTATTTTTGAATTGATCAATTTTAACTTTGATATGTGATTTTTTTCTTGGGAAAAATATATGTGGTCTTTGTTGACCAAGTCCCTAACTGTTACACAAATTGGAAATGTTGCAGAACTGAAATTAATGGATTTCCGAATACTGTATACCATAAATCTGATGACATGGATGAGCCTTTGGCCGCTCATTCAAAATTTGATTAAAATAAAAATTGGTGTATTGAGATGATAAATTCCGTCACGAATTTATTTTCTTATAATTTGTTTGATCAATCCAGTGATCATGTAACATTTGTTTTTACTTTCTAGAATCCTGTGTACGTTTGCCCCTCTTGTCAACGTACTATTAATTTTCAAATTTGAGAAACGATTAGAAGCCATCTTTATAAATGTAAAACTGTATTAAGTGCAATCATTTTCACATTTTTCTAATCATTTTGTTTTAAATTATCTTTTTTGGGTAAAAAGTATTAAGAGTTTTTTTCAATTGTGGAAAACATGCATTAATTAATTTGATAGTCAGATTAATTATACACTACAAAAAAAAAAAAAAACAGTTTTAGCGACAGAATTTAGTGACAGAAAAAATTTGTCGCTATTTTATGACAAATAAGTATTTCGTCACTATTTTGCAACGACATTTGCAACAAAATTGTACTAATAGCCAAATTAACAACGAATATTTTATTTGTGACTAAATTCATCACTAATTAGCTATAAAAATATTTTCTTCATAAAATTCGTGACTAATTAGCGAAGAATAAAAAAATCATGGCCTAATTTTGCCACGAATCAAGTATTTATCGCTAAATTTAGCGACAAATACTCTTTTCGTCTCTAAATTTAGCGATGAAAACAAATTCGTGATAAAATTTATCGCTAATTAGTCATAAAGATTTTCCATGACTAAAATTGTCACTAATTAATCACAGAAAAATAATTACAACAAAATTTAGCAACGGATTCCAATATTCATAACTAAAGTCGTCACTAATTAGCTACAAAAAAATATTCATAATTAAATGTAACACCAAAAATTTGGTATTCACACTATCAATTTTTGTTCCTGCATGTAATTTTGGAAATATATTTAATAAAATTTTAAATTTATTATTACTCTACATATATATCAAAAGTTAAAATGGCCTAGTAGTTGGGTGGTGAATTAACTTTTTGTGGGAAGTCTGGAGTGCTTGGATTCAAATCTCAGAAACAAAAACGTAAGATTTTTGTAGGATTTTATAACTTGGGTTGGCTTGTAATGGTGAAATAAAAATAAAATAAAAAAAGAAAGATGGGTCGCTCGGTGAATGGGCCTGGGATGACTCGTGTACAAGTGTGTGTGAGTTGGGTCGCCCTGTCCAACAAGGGAGAACAACCCAAGGATGCATAGGGTGATGAGTTTTAAGAGTTGATGGTCTTGGGTTGCCCTGCCCAAGGTGTTGGGTCAATCCAAGACATGAGAAATAGGGGATAGGGCACCTCATCTAGATGTTGGGTCATCCTATGAGTTTGGTGAGATGCCTTGAGTGCATGAAAAATGGGCTTGGGTCGCTCTATCCAATAAAAAGATAAGGAAGACGACCCAAAAGTGTGCAGGGAAAGGGTTCTGAGCCTTGTGATGGTTGGGTCGACCCAAGAGGTCCACAAAGTATAGGCTCTGAGGTGGTCAAATATTGGGTTGCCCCGCCCTTTGGCTGGGTCGACCCAAGGCCTAGAAATTGAAATATTGGGTTGACTTGCTCTCTAACAGGTCACCCTGCCTTTGTGAAATTTGCACCATGGGTCGCCTTGGCCAAATTTTGGGTTGTTCTACCTATATAAATGTCATCTTACCCATTTTTTGAATCATCCTGCCCATTCAAATATCAATTAATTATGATGCAAAATGATCAAATTGGATAACCAAACCCAACCCAAACCCTTAAATCACAAGTGCAAGAAGGTAATTGATCATTTCATGAATTATATATTGGAATAGAGCATTAATTCTCCCATTTCTTCATTCATTTCACCCAACTCTCATTTTCCCTCTCTCTGTATTCATTTCTTTCTCCCACACTCACGCCCCTCTTGATTCCCTCTTGACAACAATCAGTTATTCCACCAATTAAACCTACTCAATCAACTTCCAACACTCTCAATCCATATGTGAGAAGGAAAATCGAAGGAGAAATTTGGGTTGCTCAACGAAGGGAAAGATTAGGGTTTTTGAAGCCTAACTTTTAAAACCCAATTCAACCCCAAAATTAAAGTAATTTTTCCTCCATAATCTTAGATTTAGCTTTCTTATTTCTAGATTGAAATGTATTATTGAAATTTGAGGAGCCATTGTTGGAGATCAAAACTCTAGTTTTGTAAACGTTGAAATTTGGGAAAAAATTGTGAATAAAATATTTTTTGGATATAAATAGCATGCAAATGGTAGGAATAAGACATATTTTTGGATTTGAGGAAATTAGGGTTTGTTCTAAATTAGGAAAAATTTATAAATCTTAAAATTGAACATAATTTAACGTTGAATTTATGAATATTGGTTTAACATAACCAATTGGAACTTGAAAAGGCATTACATTGGATTTGATTTTGAAATTGGGAGTGAATACCCTCCCAAAAGGTGAGTGGATGACTATGTTGCATGTGAATGAGAAATTGTTTTAAAATTTCATTTGTGAATTGAGCTTTGAAATGAATTTTGAAATGGTTTACAATACTTTGAGATAGTGGCGTACCCAAAAATTTAATTGTTGATAACTCCATGATTCTATGACTTGTTCCTCTAACTATTTGCATTGGGTTACATTGAAACATCGATTGCATACTTTGAAATTACTCTATATTGAAAATGAGAATGAATTCAACAATGAATTGAAATTATTTGTAACATGGTGTATAATATATAAAATGGACTATAGTCTAAGTTTTGTCACGGATCGGGACTATTGGGGTGACGTGATTAACGCTGGTTGAAATTTTTGCTTGGTGGTAGACGAGTTGGAGAACCTCCTCAAGCCGTTTCTGTGATATTGTAGTGGCACCCTATGGAATTTCAGGCAAAAGCCAAGGTGAATGAAATTTTATGAAAAATTATGAAAAACTCCTTGGTGGAGTCTTATCAATGGCTATTGGCAGAAAAATAGTCTTTGGCAAATCCCAAAGATATTGCAAGAAAAAATTCAATTGTTTATTGAATTGGGATTTTGAGTTATGAAAGATTTGATCTGAATTCATTTTGTGAATTTGAATTATTTATTACCTTGGAATGTATATTTGACATACATGTTTGACACCACCACTCTCACCCCTCATTCGTATTCATCATATCATTGCACTCCATTCACTGAATATTTTTAATACTCACCCATCTCTTCTAAATTTTTCATAGGAAACTTAGATTGGAGACATCATTTAGAGCTAGTTGAAAAAGTTATTTTGTTGAATCTCGATATGTAAAAATTGTGAGATTATTTTTGGAATCTGGGTTATATGAACCATGGAATGGAAATTTTGTATACTTCTTTATGTTTGGATTTAATTTATTCTTGCTTGATTTCTCCTTAAGCAAGTGTTGTTAAAATTCTTATCTAAACAATATGGAAATTTATTTGATTTTTTCTTAAATGTTTTCTTTTGCAAAACTTATTGCTTTCATTGAGACATTTGGAATACATTATGAACTTATGAGATATATTCTGAATTGATGGAGTTATTTCAATTTCTCGGGATTGTTTGGATGGCCGAGCTGACTTATGAATAATTTGGATTTTATATTGGAAATGTTTGAGAACTGGAATGCCTTGTGGTATCTTGGGACACGGAGTGGGGTTCATTCATGTTTCAGGGTAACGCATGGGTTGTTACGTGTTTGATGGGAGAGTCAGAGCATGACATTAAATTTGTCACTAATTTGTACTGGTACTTCAAAATTCGTGGCTAATTTTGTGACTAAATTCCTTCTACACTCTATTATGAAACATTTTCAACTGTTTCTCTCTTTTTGACCCTTTCTGAATAACGAAATCGAATTGAATACATAGTAAACATTACAATCTCACCAAATTAATAATTTTCGACAATAAATAATTCAATCAATTTTTAATGAATAATTTTCCATCAACTGCTGAGTCGAGTTCACCCTTCGTGTTTTTCATCTTTTCCACCCGTTCACTTCTCTCATCAATAGTTCACTCACCTTCGAAAGTTCAGCCGTTCATCTTCCATCATCATCGTCATCAACAAGGAAGACAGTAGATTAAAACTTTGCACAAAGTTTCAAAGCGATCAAACAGTAGATCAGACATTCACATCCAATGATCCATCTTCTCTAACAAGTAGATCAAACAATAGTTTTCGGGAGACCGAGGTAGTGAAATGGATGGCTACTGAGAGGCGGCCATCCATTTAGCCATCCATTTATAGACTCTTTAAGGGTTTTGAAAAGAATAAAATAATAAAAATAGAATAATAAAATAATAAAAGAAAAGAAAAAATAATAAAATAATAAAATAAAAGAAAAAATAATAAAATAAAATATAAAATGCTTATTTCAAAAATAAAAGAAAAAAAAGATTGGAAAGATTTAGCGACGAATTCTAAAATCATTTGCTAACTTAGCGATGAGAGTATAAATCCGTCGCTAAATTTAGTAACAGATTCTAGGATCCGTCACTAAATTAGTGACTCGCTAAGTTAAATTTGTCATTAAATTAGCAATGGAAAACATTTTCGTCACTAAGTATAAATCTAAACAGGTTTCTTTTTTTTTTTTGTTCACCTTCGGTCTCTCAAAGAACATTCTCCCTCTCTCTCTCTTCGATCGATCACTCTCTCTCTCTTGCTCTCGTCGCTCTCATTGTCACCTTCGCTCTCCCTCTCGCTTGCTGTCGATTGAGATTGTGTCTCTCTCACTCTTACTCTCACATATTATCAAACGAAGAAACCCATCTCTTCTTGTTGTCTCTCTCGCTTGCTCGCTCTCACTGTTGCCAATTTTCCATCTTTTCTTCGACTATAAATTTCTGACCTAAGGTAAAGATCCCTCTCTCTCTCTCTCTCCCCCTCTCCCTCCCTCTCCCTCTCTCTCTCTCTCTTTCTCCCCCTCTCTCTAGTGTGATTCCTAGATTTTTTTTTTCAAGTTTAACCTATTTAGATTTCGATTTTAATTTTTAGGGTTTTGAAATAATAATCTCAAATCTCTATCTCTCTCTCTAGCACGATTCTTCTTCTAACCGAATTAGCGACGGATTTAGTCACGAAAATATCAGAAAAATTCGTCGTTAAATTGTTTAGCGACGGATTTAGCCACGAACTTATATCCGTGGCTAATAGCGTGTTGCAAAAATTTAGCCACGAATTCGTATCCGTGACTAAATTCGTGACTAAATTTAGCCACGAATTCGAATCCGTGACTAAATTTGTCGCTAAATTTAGCCACGAATTCAAAATTTAGCCACGGATTATAATTCGTGGCTAACTTTAGCCACGGATTCAAAAATTCGTGATTAAATTTAGTCACGAATTTAGCCACGAATTGATGAATTTGTGGCTAAATCCGTGGTTAAATTTTTCATTTTATATTTTTAATTTTAAAAGCCGTCGACCGCTGGCCCACTCGTCGGCCCCCGCTCGTGTATGAATCAACTTTCTACTGCTTTATATTTTTGTAGAAAATATGCATTTATCCAGATTCGAACCTGGGACTAAGAGGATATCTGAAGCGTTTTCAACTACTATGTCATATTAACTTATCTGAAATACTTTTTTTTTTCTTCATTACTTTCTTTCTAAATTTTACCATTAAAAATACAATTTACTAATTTAATAAAAATATAAAATATAAAATTATATTTAATAAAAATACAAAATTATATTTAATAAAATTAAAAAATTATCTTTAACAAAAATACAAAATTATATTTTAAAAAAAAACAAAAATATATTTAATAAAAATATAAAATTATATTTAACAGAATTTCAAATTAGCGACGAATTTAGTCACGAATTTCGAATTCGTGGCTAAATTTTGCCACGAACTTCGAATTCGTGGCTATTTAGCGACGGATTATGAATTTCGTCGTTAAATTAGCGACGCATAATTATTTTCGTCGTTAAATTAGCGACGAAAATGGATTTGTGGTTAATTTGCAACGAATTCTATTTTTGTCGTTAAATTCATGGATAAATAGCAACGAATTTTTTTCGTGGCTAAAGTTCTTGACTAAAATCATGTTTTTTTTGTAGTGTGTTCTGCAGGTTTGACTCTCTCTCTTTCTCTCTGGTCTCTGCAATGTGCGATCCTTTGGCTATAGTTATTAAGACAAATCAATTGACTTAGATGTTGTTAATTTCTGTGGTTATTTCTATAGTTTTTTTTTTAATTTCTATTTTTCTATCATTTTTATAGTTCACTGAAATTGTTAATTTGAGCCTGTTACTTCTGTTGTTATTTGAGCCATGGAGGATTTGTGGTAAACAATAAACTGTAGACATTTAATTTTAATAGATTAGTTTTGATGGCATGGCAACTATTTGATAGTGGTAGTGCTGCTTTTGCTCTACCCTATGCCTTTATTCTTGCCGTTGACTCTCTTTACAGATTTGATTAACTTGAGTGCCCAATTTGAAAATTTGATTGAGATGTTGAATTTAGTCATTTATCCAGAAAGATAGTCATAGACTTAGATAGAGTAGCAGTACTAAACATAGAGTATACCGAGAATGGACATTAATGGACTTGACTCATCTTTATCACACAAAATTTCTATACAACCAATTTTGATGTTTCAAAAGAATGATAGCATGTGGGGTGGTCTAGAATCAAACTTTATATATTGCCGTAGGTTTCATAACTTAATCATGGCTTTCCCAAAATTATTCCTCCCACATTTGAGCGCGCTTATCAGAGAAGAGCAGGCCTCTGCCCCTGACTAGGTTCTGACTTCTGAATACTACATGTTCCCCACCACTTAAGCAAGGCTTCGTTTTAACAAATAATTATCATTATAAAAAAACAACAATTTTGCTGACAAATATTTAGACAAATATTTAGTAAAAGTTCATCGTTAAAAGTTTTTATGATAAATTTAGTGACGAATAATTTTTTATCGCTATAAACTTATCACAAATTTTAGCAACAAAATATTTTATTTTGTTACATATTAGCAACAACTTCTACGACGAAATCGAGTTTGTCGCTAATCTGCGAAGAAAACTAGTTTGCCGCTATTCTGCGATGAACCCTTGTTCGTCATTGATCGGTGACGAACACTTATTCATCGCCATTCTGCGACAAACCCGTGTTTGTCGTTGATCTGCAACGAACATGTTTTCGTCGCTATTTTGCAACGAACTTGTATTTGTCACTAATTTTACGATGAACTTTTTTTGTTAGAAAATTTGTTGCTAATATATTTAGCAACAAATATAGTGACGAATCTAAAAATTTGGGGTCGAACATATAGTAACAAATTTAGCGACAAACATCAAAATCAACAATGAATTTTGTGACAAATTTAAAAATTTTACAACAAAAATCAAATTAAATTGTATAATTTTACCATTTTTTCTATATACCATGTTCCTATCTCTCATCCAATAACATCATTAACTAACAATTAATCAACTTGAACATCCAACAATATCATCAACCAACTATCCAATAACATCGTCATCAACATTATGAACATCATCACATACTAACAATGAAATAATAATAAATAATCTCAACAACAAAAATAATATCAAGTCATAATATTCAAATATAATAATCTCAAAAAAACCATATTTAAATATAACCATTAAATAACAAATAAAAGTGTCAAGAAACACCACATTATCATCAAATAAATCATCACCATCATCACCGTTAGGAGTATTATCAGGAGGAAACAAAAATGGGGTAATCTGACTTAAACTGGGAACTAACCGAAGATGCTGCATTATGAATCTCTGTTATGCGTGTAGCTCGTTAATTTCATTATCTCTTTGTCTTTGTTGTGCACATAACTCTTGAAGTTGATTGTCCTTTTCTACTAGTTGGTCCTTTAACTGACTCAACTGTTGGTTATTTGCATCATTTCTGTCCTTACTAATAGTGGGGTGGAAGAAAATTGATGCAAGTCCAGCTCAAAGAGCCCATCCCAAGTACTCTTTTTTTTTGCACCACCACTTGCCTCGAGCCATAAAGTCACACTATTAACAGATGGCTCAGATAAGTCAGTATCATCACTACCGCTCGAATTCTGCAGTACAAGTTTACCATATTTCTCCTACATTGTATTGAGATAAATTAAAATGAAATTAAAATAACAATTTCAGTTTGTCCCCTACTACCATGATTTTAAAAAGAAAAAAAAGTAATTTCATGTCACATCATTTCGATCTAAATGTATTTTTACTGTCAAACGATTAAAAAAAATATAATTTATAATAAAAGTAGATATGAAGATACCAAATGTTGTATAATAAATACTATATTACCAACTATGAAGATAAATTTCAATGTATTAAGAAAATAAGGCTTACACTCGGCTTGAAATTGAATAGTCCATTTTCTTCAACTCCCAACCAGGAAGGTCACTAAATTAAAAGTGCTCAAGACAATTACTACATGGACAATTTGCGACCAAAATCTCCAAAGATAAAATGCAGCCACAGAAAACGAGAAATTCCATTAATGGGATCTCACGCAACCCTTGCCATGCCCTAAATGCAAGTAATCTAAAGAAATAAATTCACTATCAGTGATACCAAGAAATACTGGACTGCACAAGGAATAGCTCAGTTCAATTAACGTATAGAAATAGTTCAACACAACCTCAGAAGTATATGTGAAGAGGGAAATATATGTTTCTTATTTTATCCGAACTAACCAAGCATTTGCCAACACGCTCTGTTTGTGAAGATATGTACCTCATCCGTGAGACAATAACCTGTCCACAAAGTATTCTATTTTGAGAATTCCATGAAACTAACTTTCACTTAAACACACCAAAACTGAAGGTTTTGGTCGCTTTTACCAGGGTGCGACAGCCAATTATGACTCGAGCGGTTAGATAAAGGTCACTCAATCAAAAGTAACGAAAGCAATAACAAATAAATTTTAGAATCATAAAAATTGAATTCGTGATATACTTTAATCGGTGATGTAAAAAATCTCAAAAATCGTAAACTCTGAATACAAACCACTCGTAGTCGGGATGATAGTCACGTATAACGAACCATCAACACGATGTCACAACGTACCAACCCTCAATCTAGTGATTTTAGAATGATCGGAATACCCTCTGAATAATTGTTCTTCTCAACAATTATTCTCTTTTTCTAATGAATCTCAAAACTCAAGTATTCTCTCAAATATTGAATGGTTAATTACCTTCCCAATAATAATTACTACACCTGTAAGAGTCATGCGGAGAAAAAATAGGGGAGAGTGGGGTAATGGGTAACTACCCATTACCCCATTATTTTGAAATTCAAAATTTTTACTTTGATAAATCACCGCCCCACGTGGACATTAACCAATACGAGCATTTAATATTTCAATAAAAAATTATTGGAAGTAAATAAAAGAATGCATGTAACTATCAGCTGTGCACAAAATGATGATGTGGATTTAAGTACATACAACATCCATTTTTCTTCTCTCATTTAAAAACCTTATTATCTCATTTCTGTAATAGATAGGTTGTTTTTACTTGTAAAGAAAACTCTCTTTACCTTCTATATTTCATACAACAGTAGTGACATGTAAGAAATATATTATTAGTCTGCCAATTGTGTGTCAAACAATTAATTGTGTCATTTTACTAGATAAAAAAGAAGGAAAAATCACAAATAAAAAGAGGAAAAATAACCTCTTAGAAGATGACAAAGGAAAGGGGATTGGGCGAGGATACATTTCACAATCCCTTTGAATACAATTGATAGGGAAGGAACATTCTCAAGGACTTCTGAAGTACGGCTCCACACCAAATGGGCAATCTATTACAAAGAAGATGCTGGTGCCAAAAAAGGGATACAGATTTGTGCATTTCTCTCAAACCATAAACCCAAATAATAGCTGCCATTGCAAAATAAGAGAATCTTAGCTTATTTTTTCCCCCCTCCCCCAAACCTCAAATTCAATGGATAGAAAATGAATTCTAAGGATATTTACTCTCCACCAAAGATTCCAAATTGGCTATTCACATCTTCCAAGCAATTGAGATATACCACACATTATGCATATAACAACACATAATGCTTTGTCAGCCTTTTAATTTTGAAGCATGTAATTAATAATGATCACGTTGAGGAACAAACTGACACTATAAAATTTGTCACAGGGATAGAGCATGATGGCTTCTAGAAAATATTTGGCATGGAAACAAACCAAAATCATCCGTAGTCCAGGATTTAGAGTCTGGACAAGAAAATATAAAGAACCAAGTTCAATAAAATTTATATTTATCAATTTGCATTTAAAAAATTAGAAAATAATTAAAAATAATAAAAATAATAAAATATTTAAATTTAAAAAAAAAACAAAAAAAAACTGCAGTGGAGGGAGGGGGTGCTTCCCCTCCCTCCCGCGGCAGCCACGACTCTCGCGGCATGGTGGCAGTCACGACTGTCGCAATCGCAGCCGCCGCAACTGTCGTGGCAGTCGCGACTCGCGGCAGCCGCAAGGGAGGGGGAGCAACCCGCCCCCTCCAACCCAAATCCGGTGACACAGCCGCTGAATTGTCATCCCATAATAGATCTGGCGACACAACCATCGGATCTGTCATCCCAGAACAAATCCGGCAACAAAGCCGCCGGATCTAGTGTTGGGCCAACAAATCTGACAGAGAGCCATCAGATCTGTGAGAGAAAGAGAGAGAGAGAGAGAGAGACAAAGAGAGATAGAGAGAGAGATGAGAGAGCTTACAGTAATGGTGGAGGATGCCTTCGAAGACAGAACCTGAAACAAAGCAAAGTGAAAGAAAATAGAGTAAAATTTGCTAAATATAGGAAATCTGTGACGAACGGGTGAGTTTGTCACATATTTTGCGACAAATAGCAATTTCGTCATAAAATCAACGACGAACACAATCGTTCGCTGTAAAATCTGCAATGAACTCTACCGTTCGTTGCAAAATCTTCGACAAACTCTACCGTTCGTTGAAAAATCTGCGAAAAAACTATCACACTCGTCACAAAATCTACGACAAACTTTATCATTTGTCACAAAATCTGCAACGAACTATCCTGTTCGTTACAGAATTTGTGACAAACAATAACATTCGTTACTGAATTTGTGACAAACAAAAAAGTTCGTTGCAGATTCTACGACGAAAGTGCTCGTTTGTCACAAATTCTATGACAAACATATTTGTTCGTCGCTAATTTGCGACGAACTATAAGTTCGTCGCAAAATCTGCGATGAACAACTGTTTCATGGCAAATTCTATGACAAACTACTTTATTCGTCGCAAAATCTGCGACGAATAAAGTGTTCATCGTAGATTGCAACGAACAAGGTTTTCAACGCTAATTTTACGATGAACATTTTTTTTGTCGCCAATGTTGCAACAAATTTAATATTTATTACAAAATTTGCGACGAATAGCATTTTCGTCACAAAATTGGCGACAAAATTAGTGACCAATTTTTTTCGACTCAAATTCCCAAGGGATTTTTTTTTGTCAGAAAATTAGTGACAAATTTTCTTTCTGTTGCAAAATTAGCAATGAACTCTTCTTGTTGTCGCTGATTTTGCAATAAACTTATCGTTTTGTCACTAATTTGTGACAAATTATTTTGTTTGTTGGTAATTTAGCAACAAAATTTCTTTTTCGCCATAAATTTAGTGATGAAAATGTTTTTGTCTTTAATTGTGCAACGAATTTTTTTCGTCGGTAATTTCATTGGAAATTTGCAACAAACTATCATTCGTTGCAAAGTTTGTTGTAAATTTGTGATAAATTTTTGTTTGATGCAAAAATCGATTGCTAAATTCATGTTTTTTTGTAGTGTATGTAGCCCATGTTTCCTTTTTCCCAATCAGAAAGTTGATGTCATTGTTTTTACTTGTTATTATGAATTTTAGGAGTAATTGTTGATTTTAAATTTATTAAAATTTAATTTTTTAAATTTTTATATGAGTTTTAGGTCCTCGTTTCATTGTTCATATCATGATTCTTATCGGGCATTAAAGAGGAAGCAACATTTATTATTTTAATATACTTTGTTTGCTGATCTTTCCATGTTTCGCTCTATTGCTTCTGTAGGGCATTAAAGAATGATGGTATGATGGTGATGTAGTCATAGAAGACTTATTTCTAGTGCAAAACCTAGCAGTCAAGCATATGGTGATTGGTTGTGCATTGGCAGTTGACATCTAATTTGGTGCTAACCATAAGTTATGTTCAGTTATGAAAATGGCTATATGTGGTCTACAAATTGCTTTTGTTTGAGGTAACCTTAAATCTGTTTCATGTTTTTAGCTGCAGTTAGCATGTTAGTCCAAGGTTACTAATTTGGTGATTTTACATTCCATAGAATGATGAGCATGAGATGGTGGTGAAAGCAAGTAGGGATATCACCATTAATAGCAAAAAGGTGATTTTCAAGTACACAGGTATTTTTTCATTTTGTTTTACCTTAATATTTCTTTCCCTTCTTTTGTTGGATTAATTAGTTTTCCACCTTTCCTCATGAAATGGGTGTTCATATGGTTGATAGAATCTATCTCCCCCTCCCCGCCGCATCCTCTAAGTCTCTGAACCATCAACTTGATATTAAATACTTTTAGTGAATTAGATCCCGACCACCATGAGGAAAGGGTAAACAACCATTAGCCAATGACTAAAAAAGAAGGGTGAATTATGAAATGGCAAAATCAGATGGTAGATTGACTTATTTTCTACTTCCCAATGAATATTGGTGTATAGATACATCAATTTAGAAGCCATGTCCAAGTATCATGCTTATATTTATTACCCTTTTCAGCATATGACACTTTTAGGACATTCTTCGTACAATTTACATAGTTATTCTCTATAAGATTAGAATGCTTGTTCTGTTTTTGATAGTTTACATGGCTATTAATCACATATGAAGCATTTATTGATCGTAATATTATAATTGTAAAATTTAATTTATTTGATTGTAAGATTATTATAATTCGTTTTATCATATCATCGTCATCATTTGTTATGAATTTTTGAAGAATTTTAATTCATATAAATTTTTTACCTCTTGTTAAAGGTTTTATTTCTTGAATTTGTATAGAGAAAAAATACAAACCAATAGAATTTGAATATATGATAAGAACATATCTGAATATCGAGAATTGACCGATGAGTTTCGTATTGAGTTAAAACATTGAGGTTACAAGTGCCATCTTTCAAATTGAGAAAGTTCCCTTTTGGTTCCAATCTGCATCAGGATTATCCACCTTTCAGCGAGTCCTCAGGCATGCTTTCCTAATTTTAAGTACTCCATTTTGCATAGACTATGAATTGTATTTTATGGATATGTTGAACTTGCATTGTAACTGAACTTTTGTATGCGGCAATTGCATATGAAGTAATGTAAATTTTGTTGAGATTTGATTAAGATGTATTTAAAGTCTACTTGGTACTAGCCTGCTTGAAACAAGGCCATGAGATTCATTGGCTACTGAACTAGCTTCTGCGTTCTTTCATGAAGTGTTGTTTCTTGCTGTGATTTCTTTACTAACATGCTGTCCAAGTGGAGTGCTAAATTTGTGTTTGTGAGTGTATGTCTTTTTCTTGGAAGGCCATGGGGAAGGAACCCTTGACCTTTCACTAATCATGGGTTTGTGGCCAATTGGGCCAAAGCCCTTGCCACTCTGCAAAAATATTTGTCAACTTCTTGCTTGGATACCTTAAATTAGAAACCATAAATTCATATTCAATTCAATACCCAAAGATCATACCCATGTGACGCCAGTTCCAAACCCAAACCCTCGATTCTGATCACAATCTTGCAAGCCTCTGAGAGAGAAGGGGAGGGAGAGGGACTTTCCGACTTTAGAATTAGAAAGCGAGGTATCTTGAAATAACTAGAGAGAGAAGTGAGAGAGGGAACCAAAACCCTAGAATCGGTTTGAATTTGACATCGCCATCATCATCTCTTATCATCACAAAGACCCGTGGCACGCCAGTTCCCGATCCTAACCCTCATTCCCGATTGCGATCTCGCCTAAGAGAGAGGGAGAGGAAGAAAAACCTTCTGACTTTGAGAATTAGAAAGTTAGGGATTTTGAAATAACTAGAGAGAAGGGAGAGAGAGGGAAGCGAAACCCTAGATTTGAATTTAACAATGATATCATATCATCACACAAACCCATGGCATGCCCTTTTCTAACCCTAACCCTCATTCCCTATCGCGATCTCGCCTAAGAGGAGAGGAAGAGGGATTTTGAAAAACGATGCCAGGAGAGAGCTGCTAATGTGCACTATGTTCATGTTTGACACGGTATTAACAATTGATGACGTTGCATCTAACTAACCGGTGATGATAGCAACATTTTGTCTACTAGTATGGTTTGAAAAAAATATATAAAAGTTATTTTTTAAATAATATTTTAATACAACAACAACAGCAGCAACCTGAGACTTAATCTCAAAATTTAAGGTCGGTCATTTGAGAAACAAATATAAAATAATTTTTAAAAAAATGATGATGTTGGTGATGGATTAGAGTGGGTGGCCCTAAAGGGTGAGATCCATCAATATTGGCCTACGGATCTTGGAGGAGAAGGGTTTAATTTGAGGTAAAAAAGGGGAAGAGAGAGAAAGTGAAAAGAGGAGAGAGATAAAATGCAAGTTTGCTAGTGATTATTGTGTTATCCAGGGATAGGAGTGTGTTTGACGATGGATGCAAGCCATGGTGCTGTGGGTTTGTGAAATCGTGAATAAGGGGAGAGAGATAGGGTGAGAGAGGAGAGTGAGTAAGTGAGGAGGGAGAGAGGAAAGAGAATAAGTGGAGAGAGTAGTTTGATTTTTCTCTTCTTGTTTTCTTTCTTTTTTTTATGTTTCTTGGTATTACGACACTTAACTCCCTAAAAAGAAATTTCGCACTCAATTATTTTTTTTTCTTTTAAAATTATACATCAACTCTACTCAATTCTTCTCTCACCAATCTCATCTCCATAAATCACAATCCCATCCTCCCGAATCTCGAACTCACCACCTTCTCCCTTGTGGATCTTCTCAACTATACTCTTTAATTCCTTGTCAATCACTTAAAGCTCCCAAATACAATCCACCAAAGTAGGCCTCATCATAAACTTGGCCAAAAGTACACCATGGTCGTCTTGAACCAATTCAAATCCAAGTGCTCGGAGTCCAACTAGACAAGAAAGGTAAGAACTCCCTTGGGATGCCGAACTAGATGATAACTTTCGACTCAATGCATCTGTGACCACATTTACCTTCCCGGGTTGGTAATCTATCACCGATCATAATCCTCGATCAATTTTAACCACCTATGTTGCCTCAAATTGAGTTTCTTCTGCATGAGCAAGTATTTCAAACTTTTGTAGTCGGTGAAGATCTTACACGTGACCTTATATAAATAATACTGCCAAATCTTCAAGACAAAGACAATGACAGTTAGCTCCAAGTCATGGACAGAGTAGTTCATCTTGTGCTTCTTTAGTTGACGAGAGGTATAAGCAATCACCTTACACCAACACGCACCCTAACCTTTACTTACTGGCGTCACTATATACACATAATCGTCACCGCCACTAGTAGGGAAAGCAAGGATGGGAGGAGATATCGACCTTCACTTGAACTCTTGGAAACTACCCTTGCACTTTATATCACATTCGAACTTGACTCCTTTCCGAGTCAAATTAGATATTGGAGCCGCTATTTTTTAGAATCCCTATATGAATTTTCGGTAATAACCTGCTAATCTGAGGAAATTTCTTATCTGGGTGACGTTCTTGGATTGTTTCCACTTCAAAATGGTCTCTACCTTCCTTGGGTCTAAAAAATTCTATCTCCGGAAACCACATGCCCAAAAAAGTCAATCTTCCTTAACCAAAACTCATACTTGAAGAACTTGGTACACAACTCCTTCTCCAAAGAGTTTGTAATACAATCTGGAGATACTCGGAGTGCTCTTCATCATTTTTGAAATACACCAAGATGTTGATGAAGACTATAACAAACTTATCAACGTCGAAATGAAACACTCGGTTCATGAGATCCATGAAAGCCGCAGAGCATTCGTCAACTTGAAGGTCATCACCAGAAACTCGTAGTACCCATACCACATTCTAAATGTGGTCTTGTAGATATTATCACCCTTAATCCTCAGTTGGTGATAACCCAATCTCAAAACTATCTTTGAGAACACGTTAGCCCCTTGAAGTTGATCAAAAAGATCGTCAATCCGTGGGAGGGGGTACTTATTCTTGATCGTTGCCTTATTGAGTTGGTGGTAGTCAACGCATAACCAGAGGGTGTCATTATTCTTCTTCATGAATAAAGCCAGAGTACGCCAAGGTGAGGTACTCGATTAAATAAACTCATTATCCAACAACTCTTGGAGTTGAACCTTCAACTCCTTCAATTTTGCGGGTACCATTTGATATGGAGGGATAGAAATCAGTGTCATGCTGGAAACTAGGTTTATGGCAAAGTCGAACTCTTAAACTAGTGGCAACATGGGCAACTTTTCTAAAAAAATATTCGAAAACTCATTCACTATGAGATATTACTCAAATTAGGACTCTCCACCGTGGTGTCAATAATAAGGGCTAAATAGGCCTCACACACTTTGTGTACTAGTCTCCGTGCTTCAAAGGCTAAAATCACACAGCTCGGCAACACCCGACCTCGCCAGCAAAGACAAGTGTTGGACACTTTAGTTTCTAGAATTCTCCTTTGTGAAACAATCCACTGATATCCGATGAAAATGTAGCTAATCCATACCTAGAATGGATCAAAATCTCTCATCTCTAGCGGAATCAAATCTGCTTAAAAAGTTATCTCACTGACCTTTACCTCATAATCCTTATACACAATATCCTTAATTAACTATTCCCCTAAAGGAGTAATAACCAACAACTCCTCCACAAGCAGAGTTAGAGGCCTATCAGAATGTCTAACAAAACCTGCACTCACAAATGAATTATTAGATACAGTATCTATTAGCGCACAAACATCAACACCAAAGATTTTTATCGTATCCCATCAAACAATTATTAATCGATCTACAAATTACATGGTTCATATATGACTCCTCATAACACTTCATCACACCACGCAATCATAGTTATAACATCGTACTATCCATGCATATATAAAACAATTGAAACTAATGGTTCTTGGCCCAAAGGCCATAAGTAAATACACAATCCAACATATTGAACTGAGTAAATCCCTAAGTCAAATAGGGTTTTTAATCACACTGAGTGATCACCTATCAATTGTTACTCATTTGATGGAGCTCTATGAGTCAATAATTCTAAACACATTCCCTATATCCAACGTTATGAATTTATCAATAGCCATAACAAAAATCATATCATCAACATATTTCAAATCATAACCACATATCGTCTACATCACATCTCTAAATTATCTAATTCAAGTTTTACAGGGATTTACCTGTGACTAAATCTGGATTAGCTTGAGCCTCTTCATTTGTCATAGCATAAATCCTTGCTTGGGCCCTTGGTTGAGAATGTTGAGCAGGGGCAGTTATAGTGTTACTTCTCATCCCTGTTCTCAAAGTGGCATTGGTGGATGGTGCTGAAATAGTACTTGGGCCAACTTTAGAGCCACTAGGAGGACCTCAAATTTATCAATTCCCTTGTCCTTCCGCATTCAACTTGGGATAAGGTTGTCAAAAGTGACCCTCCTTCCCATAACGGTAACATCTTTTTGGTCTTCTACACAGACCCAAGTGGTCTTCTACACCACCAACATCATCATTTTTTTAAAATTATTTTATATTTGTTTCTCAAATGACCGACCTCAAATTTTGGGATTAAGTGTCAGACTGTTGTTGTTGTTATTGTATTAAAATATTATTTAAAAAATAACTTTTATATATTTTTTTTCAAACCATACTGGTAGATAAAATGTTGCTATCATCAGCGGTTAGTTAGATGCCACATCATCAATTGTTAATACCATGTCGAACAAGAAAATAGTGCACATTAGCAGCTCTCTCCTAGCATCGTTTTCCAAAATCCCTCTTCCTCTCCTCTTAGGCGAGATCGCGATAGGGAATGAGGGTTAGGGTTAGAAAAGGGCATGCCATGGGTTTGTGTGATGATATGATATCGATGTTAAATTCAAATCGAATCTAGAGTTTCGCTTCCCTCTCTCTCCCACAGCACCATGGCTTGCATCGATCATCAAACACACTCCTATCCCTGGATAACACAATAACTGCCGGCAAACTTGCATTTGATCTCTCTCCTCTTTTCACTCTCTCTCTTCCCCTTTTTTACCTCAAATTAAACCCTTCTCCTCCAAGATCCGTAGGCAAATATTGATGGATCTCACCCTTTAGAGCCACCCACTCTAATCCACCACCAACATCATCATTTGTGGTCCCTAAGCATCCTAAATATGCCCTCATAACCCTTTGATCATGGCTGCAAAGAAACCCATTTTCCTTGGTCAAAATCACATTTTCTCTTCAATTGGTGATCTAGGGTTTTGGTTGGAAGCCCAAGTTGCTAGTGGTTGGACTAAAAGAAAGATTTTATAATATGAGCCGACATTTAAAAGGCAAATACCTTTGCTTATGTGATTCTATTAACGTATGTTGCATATTTGGATGTTGGGTGAATTTATGCCATAATTTTGAGTAACTAATTAGGTTAATTTTGATGTTCCATACCTTATAATGATGGCATATTATGTTAAGTTTGTAAAACTATCATTGTGATTATTGAATAGTGATTGATAGCATGTTACTTAGATAATTAAGGGCTGTCAGGCTCTCTTGTCCTCACCTAGAGTTCTTATAGGGTTTGTAATCAGATTTTTGGTGATGGTTGCTGGGTTTAGAGTGTTGTTTGGATGTTATAATTGTGATATACTTGTTGGCCTGAGGTTTGTTGTGTTTTAGTGTACTTATGTGATGTATATTGCTATAATTTCTGGTTGTAGCTTTAAAAGGCATGCTTGAGGTGTTTAGGACATGTTATATGGGTTATTATGATTTAGGGGTTGACCTTGGACTCGTGAATCATTTCAGCTACTGGCTTAACGCACATGGACCCTTGCCTATATGTATGATATTATTGGTGTTGATGGTGCATAATATTGTTGATCTTGATGATGTATGATATTATTAGTCCTAATTTTATCATTGCTCTTGAAGAGATGACATAATCTCTATGATACCTTCAGACATGACATGTATTTGATGGACTTACAATATAGATCGATGGATTTATGAAATTAGGGTTCATATTATGTTAGAAAAAAAAATCGATTAACCCTAACTTTATAAGTGATTACAAGTAAAATTAGTATTAAATGTCATAGGTCAAGACATTTGGAACCTAAAGTGAGACTAGATATCGACTTGATTGTGGATTTGGAAGTGATTTTCCTCCCAAGAGATGAGTGAATGGACCGTTGTGCCTTGAGAAAATTTGTTTTCTAAATTATTTTATAAATGATTTTTAAGTGGCTTTTATAAATGTTTGTGATCATAGGATGTCCCAAAAATGGGAGTTTGTAATATGTATGCATTTTATATGTTTATAAATGAATTTGTACCATATTTTGTTAGAAATTATATTCATGAATATGGTGATATAATTTGGTAACCTATTTGTTAAAATCATAGCACATTGAATGATATTGAGATATTGTGAAATGATGGTGCAGGTGATATAAATTTGCTTAGTCATTCCCTCCACGAAGTGACTGACAGGTTGACGTGGTTAGGGTTTATTAGCAAAGGATAGTAGACGTGGTCTCCTACACCAATGTCGTACTATTCGGTTGCACCATCGGTGAAGTACAAGTCAATGCCAAAGAAGAGGGAGTGAGTTATGTAACAAATAGATTGAAAATCTCTTAACGGGCTTCCATCCAAATTCAGCTAAATTTCGGATGGAATTGTTTTCTTTATGGAGACCCCATAATTTTTGAAAAATATGAATTTGTGGATGCTTCTATCTTTTAATTATCTAAATTATTTGAAACTAGTTATAGTTGATAAATTGTTTTAAATTATGATTTTGATATTTTCACACTCACCCCTCATCTACTATTATAACTATGTTATTGTACTCCACTTACTAAAAATTTTTGTACTCATCTTTCTTTCTTTCATTTTTCAGAAGAAGCTTAAGTTTGGAGATCTAACTAATTCTAGTGCTGGATTTTGCCGAGTTCGAGTTAGTTCTCATGGAGTGTCCTACTTCCGATACTAGATCTTACTTGAGCTGAGATTTTGGAAAAATTAGTTGGACCCATAAGGAAGGCATATATATTCATATATTTTTGGAATTGTAATTAGAACTTCATCTTGTCAACCCATTTGTATTACCAACTTTAAATTTGTACTCGAATCTTTTACGTTTTCTTTCTCTAAATTTTCTCTTGAACTTATGAAATTTTATTGGATTTAGAATGATCCGGTTGACCATATGTATGCTTTTTGAGATAGTGATAGACCGAATTAGTCCTTGGAATTTTGTTGAATTGTTTTTGAAAATTGATGGATATCATTCAATACCTTACACTATCTCGATGTATGAGGAGGCTTATCCATATTCCGGAGTGATGCAGCGGTTGTTGCATACCCGATTGAGGGTAGGGGTGTGAAAAGATTCACGATCGCCGGAGAAAATGGAAGGCAGTGAGAGTGAGAGTAGTCGCTAAAGAGTAAGAGAGTGAGAGTAGAGTGAGGGACGAGAGAGAGCGGAGATAGAGAGTGAGTGAGAGACTGAGCGAGAATGAGCGATTAAAGGCGTGCACTCACGGGCTCAATAGGCAGACTTGAAGGCTTAATAGGGGACTCACGGGATCGACAAAACTCTAGTATTCAGAGTTTCGGGCTCTGTCTTTTGTCTAGGTTGAAAGCGCGATCCACAATCACCCTTTCAAGTTTTTTTTTTTTTAATAAAAACGCAAAGAAGCGTGATTCTAGATCGCGAATCCTCTAGAATTGGTAAAAAAAAAAAAGAACCATATTTGTATAATTTAATGAAAAAAGTACCCCATTTTGGTAAAAACCTGTAAGTTTCATATAATAACTTTTACTCATATAAAATATAAATAAATTATCAGTGATATATGCACAAAATTATAAATTATAGCACTCTTATTGAACAAAATTAAAAAAAAAAAATTATGCAAATAAATTAAATCTACATGATAATTTCTCAAATAAATGATTAAATTCAAATCTGTCAAAAAATAAATGAATAAATTTCAAATTGATTATGACCAATTTATGATACCTCATTTGGAAAACTATCATATAAATATTAGTATGAAATAACTGCATTTAATCTCTACCATTACCAAGTCCTATTCTCAATCGCCATCATTGATAGCACGCCAGTCTCTTACCAAATTTAACCTTAACTTTCGTAAATAATACTTGAACAAAACAATCAGGAAATAAAAGAAAAACAAATCTAAAGATTAGCCAGCATATGCCATCTCGGTTCGTCGTATCTAATTTTGAAAATAGCTTAGCTGATGTGACATAACGATTACATCTCCATGAACAAACACAAGACCAAAGTCGACAAATAGTTTGTCATATACTTTGAACTGTATTTTTGCCAATTTATTCGATTTTGTTAATTTAGTTATTAATTTCTCTATTTTTATTAATTTTTTAATAACCTCAACATTAATGCTCCCGATTTTTCTTGTTAATTCAGTGAACATGTCTTTTTTTTTCTTTTTTCCAATTAAAAAATAAATATAACTGAACTAAACAATATTTCGAGTTTTGAAATTTTAAATAGTTGGACTTTTCTTTCTATTTACTCAAATTGGGCCTCACATATGTTTGCATAAAGAAGAGAATACTTATTTATTTTAAGAAAAATCTTGGAGGTGGAAAGAGATTAATCTAGAAAAGAGAAAACGATATTGATAGTTAGAGAAAGGAGAAACACAAGCAAGAGTAAAAATATGTGAGAAAAATATGGAATGGGATCGGTTAAGGAAATTAATTCCAATTTAAATTATAGAGATTTGCAAAATTTTTTTCTAATTATGTGTAGTAAATGCCCTAAATTACTAATCATATAGTTGACATATTAGTATCGAATCAAGAAATCTACAATCATTATTTTGAAAAAAAAAATTTGTCGGAGGTATGGCACTTACTTTGTTAATATAGTAATGGAGTAATAAAAATACTGTTTTTATTAGAAACTAAACTCTAAGATTATACGAGCATATTATGCAGATCAAACCGCAACACTTAACAAGACAAGTCCTTTCTGGATAGAAATAATTACCTGGAAAAAGGAAAAAGCATGCATAACTAATAAGCCTAAAATCCTCATGATAGAAGCAAGAATATGAACCAACTCTCTGAGTGGTTACTGATCAGTACAATCAGTTGGCTTGAAGGTGACTTGCTTGTTAACAATATCATATCCTACTAGGAAATTCACTTGAGACAAGTTGCCATATATGGGGACAAGACCTTCAGAAGCAGGAACCATGGTGAAACACACCAAATCATCGGTGATCCTCACAAATGTATTAACAGGGTGCAACTGCACATCCCCGCCATCGAAATGAACTGTGACAATAGGAATATTGAGCTCGTTGCCATCCTCAACATTGTAGCACAGCTTGAGAAAGCCAATTGGACTATCACTACGCTTGCCCCCTATGGCTTTGTCCAAAACTGACTCAACCTCACTGTACATATCAGAGGGAAGGAAGGTGAGGACTGTGCCAGAGTCTACAATGATGTTGCCTTCATCAACATCAGCATTGACGTTGTTGGATGAAGAGGACTTGTACGGTACCATGGTGGTTCCAACACTTATGCCTTTCAAGGTGACATAGTAGTATGCATCCGGATCTTTGTCAACTAGTGGAATTGAGACAGCACCCGACCCAGAAACCACGGCATTGCTACCAAAGTTGATTTTGGTAATAACATCACTTTTGCTGAGAGGAGCCATGCAATATGAAAACTTTCCGGAGATAGCGGATTTGAGTTGCGAGACGAGCGACAGTGGACCCCCACCAAGCCCAACAATGCCGGATGTCTTGTTGCTGAAGGTACCCCCGTTGCTGCGCCCGCAGCCAATTGTAACCTTGGGAAATTGCACCGAACGCCCAGAAGTGGAGTTGAAAGTTATGGTGTCCGCAGCAAGGTCGCCATCGGAAAAGGAGCTATCACCATATGAGTAGCTATAAGAACAAACGTTACCTGCACGACAAGATGGAAGAGGTAGCTCTTGGCATTGATCAGTTTGACACGAGAAGACTCTATAAGTGGAGGAACTTTTGGGGTCAAAGAGAGGTGCATTTTGTTTGTAGCACAAATCGCATGGCTTGCATTGGGACCATATTAGGTCACTTCCAGTATCCGCAATGGAGAATACGTTGAAAGGAGGTGTGCCGACCGAGTACTTCATGATGTACTCTCCATCGGCATATTCCAAGTCTGTTTGGAAATCCTTAGCAGCTCCGACGACCTTGGTTGGACTAAAACGATTGGCTCGGATTACGGAGCGAGCGATTGCCTTTCGAAGCCGGTCGTATTGAGATTCACCAGGGTTGTAAAGAGGAGAGAAAGGGGAGTCACGGTGGATGAGGTTTACAGAGAAGCCATCGGCTGAGGTTTGAGAGATTTTGGAGATGTTGATGAGGCATATTATGGTCAAGGTAGTGAAAAGAGAAGGTAGATTGAAAGAAGACATTTCTAAGTCTTTTTCACTCTTTTGTTCTTTTTGTTTAGAGAGAGAGAGAGTTGATTT
The DNA here is from genome assembly GCA_037126225.1 of Dillenia turbinata. Classification (NCBI taxonomy): domain Eukaryota; kingdom Viridiplantae; phylum Streptophyta; class Magnoliopsida; order Dilleniales; family Dilleniaceae; genus Dillenia; species Dillenia turbinata. Next base: position 14,265,381 of record JBAMMX010000008.1, on the reverse strand, counting down.
GATAGTGTGCTTTTAAGCCATGTATATAGGAAACAGAGAGAGAGAGAGAGAGAGAGAGAGAGAGAGAGAGAGAGGGAGAGTGTATGGCAATTTATGGCAATTTATGGCATGCAAATATTGGACAATTATTTGAATGGATGTGTAGTGAATAAATCCACGAAATTGGCTCCTGTTAATTTAATGATTTCAAAAGATCCAGGCTATCCTTCCATTTAAACCTCAATCATTAAGATATATTGGCTTTTTGAACCAAATCAATTTGATGCGTTTTATTTGAAAGTTGCCTCTTATTTCAGAAGAATTACTTCTTTTTTTTCTTTTTTCTTTTTTGGAATCAATAATGAAGAGAATAAGTATGATGTCTTAATTATTTATCTTTTTTCCTTTTTGGAATGAACAATAGAGGGGAGAATTCCCCATGGTTCGACTGAACCCCATCCCCATTGTTTACGATCTTGTCCGTATAAAAATTTCTGTGTTATTTAAAAATAAAAAATGTTCATATTTTTAATACAAATTCATATACAAAATCAATTCAACATTTACTTAGTTAAGCATAATAAATATACAAATTATTTAATCATCTACAAATTAATAAAAGAATAACTTAATATGAATTAAAATTTCAACATCAGGTGATCATTTCATTATTAAACTTTATATCTCTTATAAATAACCACTCCATAAAGTAATCGAATCATCTCCCTATAATACTTGATTTCGACCACAGATCATATTAATATCATAAATATACTTTTTAAAATAATATTAAAAATAAAAAATTAACTCATATTATGTTACCAACTATACTCACATCACTGATATTCATATATTTATTTATTGTGTAACACGGAGGTCCTGAATTAGAAGCATTTGAGTTCATTTTCAGCAGGGGTCTTGAATTCCAGATTTTTAATTTTTTTTTTTTTAAGTGTATGAGTTCAGTATAGTTTGTTTCATTTTAAATAAATTGAACTCATTTTAATATGGTATAAATTAGCGCTTAGTGAAATTTGTTAATGATAAGACCCATTGATAGAGTGATTGAAAGACATCAGCAAAATATTTTTTTTGAAAAAAAAATAAAGATGAAATCGAATTTAAATTACTAAAATAATCTTTATATATAATAAATACTATGTAATTTAATAAAAGTATACATTTAATTTTATAAATCCCGAGAGCTCTGACGTAGCACGGGGCATGGAGCACTTTTTAGAGTACCAACCTAACCCGTATGATCGGATTGCGGCAAGTACCAACTGTGCCTCGTGTAATTGCCATCTCTATAGTTGCAAATTTACTCTAAATCACTGATTTTAAGAATGTAAAATGTTTGGCTAGTTGTATGTATACCCAACAATAATCATCATTTAATTTATTACTTGATTAATTCAAATTATTTAAATTTGAATTTAGAATAATAGGATAACTCCTATTATTCCTATAACTCCCCACAATTCTCCATAATAATCTCTCGCGTAAAGGACATTGAAAGTGTTAGGAATTAACCTGTATAATGAGACATTGAGTGTAGATCAAGAATAATTGAGAATTGCTTAGAGAGATAGAGAGACATATATTCTCTGGAGTGAGAAATTTTGAGATAGAGAAAATTTCGAGTATGAAATTTTCTCATTGTCATTGTCATCGGATTTTAGATTATGGTGTCGTAATATAATGGTGGTGGTCCAATTTTGTGATCACCATCCCAATCGTACATTTTGTTCAAGGAATTTCAAGATTTACGAGATTTTAGAGATCTATATATCGAGATATTTATCCCAAATTTTTGATTTATTTATTTTTGTAATTTTTCATACTTCCACATAAATGAGAAATAAATCTAATATTGGCATTAGAGTCAAATTTAGATTTATTTAAAAAAAATCAAAATTTTTTTTGGTATACGATAGCGATATTTTTATACACTTAAATTTATTTTATTTTATTTCAAACTTTATTTATGTCTTTTAGGATTATTTTTAGCTTTTATTTCATGATTTTATATTGATTATTTTCGTGGGTTTTATTTTAGGATTATTAGGCTTATTTAAGGATATTGGACTACACAAACAGTTGTTAGTATTTTGGGCATAACTTTCTGCTTCGATATCTGATTGACCTAATTCTTGTTGGGTTGGGAAGAAAACTTTAAGGCTTACAAATCTTATGAAAACCTCAGATGTTGAGTGAGATCAGAAGAAATCCAAAATTTGAGTCAAAGTTACTGTAGTACTAGAAATCAAAGCCCATGAGTTCCAAAAATCCAAGTCCACGTGAAATATCAAGCTATTATGAAGATCCACGAATTTTAAGTCATTTAAAACTCTTAGGAATTAGATTATAAGGAGGAAACATTTTTTACACAAAAGGGGGAGAAGAAAAGAAGCTCTAGCAGCCACCTCCTTTGGAGTTTGGGTGCAAAAGGGGATGTTTTCTTTACCTTTCTTGTTTTTCTTTATCATGTCTATTTAGATTTTTTATTTTTAGGACTCAATGGATTTTGTTCTTTGATTAATAGTATGGTTTGATTTATCATTTTCTCTTAAATCTTTATTGGCATGTTCTTTCTTTGATGAGATTTTATTGCTGAACTTAATGCTTTATTCGTATAGGTACCTACGACTTGATAATTTGTGATTATATGCATGAAATTGAGAGAAAATTGCATGAATCAGACCAATATAATAAAATCCATTTAGGGTTATGAGATTGACGGATGATTAACTCTGTGTGTGGAGATTTTAGGGGAAATCTTAGATTACAGATATTTCATAGATCTTAATGTAGGTCGATCTAAATAAGATTACATGACCATTGGATTTTGATTAATCGAATTAGAGTTTCATTGCATGACCATTGGGTAAATCTAATTTAGGGAAAGCTGTCATTATCAAGAATGAATCTTTAATCAATAAACTTTAAGGGATTTGAAAGAATTCAACCGTGTGAAAAGATTAGAGACAGATGAAATCGATGTTCTAGGATTTTATAAAACTAGGGTTTTTGTCTATCAATATTTCTATTTTTTTAATATTTTCGTAATTTTAATATTTTTGTTATCTTGATTCGTCTTGTCTAACTTAGATAGGGTATTTTATATTTGGTAATACATAGTATCTTTGTGGGATCGACACTTGTTCAGCACTATACACAATATTCAACTAGGGTATACTTACCTAAAATCGTGATACACTTAAATCACGTAACAATATAAAATGTGTAGGGTAAAAAAAATTAGAATTCGGATCACAGATGAATTTCATGAATCCGATAATACCACTATGTTACCCATGACCCATGGAGCATGAATATGATTTTTATTTAATTTTTCGAGCATATTTAAACCATTAAATATCCAGTCGAAGTTTTCGGTCATGAATAGTACTTGCGACCTTAGATTTTTAGATCTGTCGAGTTTAAGGACAAACTTATGCATGAAATTGGTTTAAATGTGTTCGTGATACTTAGATCTATCATTTTAAGTGATCAATTGCGATGACCGTTACCAGAAACTGGGATTTCCGACATGGCCGAGAAGGGTCGTGGCAATGGTGCTAGATTTTTCAATTTTGGGCTTTGAATCCTCCATAAAAATCGAGTTAGGATGAATGGAGGAGGTTTAATTTTGATTTGCAATCGAAACTGGCACAAAAATCAGGCCAAAATGGCATTTTTGGACAGCCGGCTCACGGGACTCGATTGTAATCCTGTCGGCAAAGAAAAACCGACTTGGATCCGCAGCATCATGTATTAAGTGTTTAAACATGGGATTGGAGTGCAAAACTTCATATAACACTCATGTCACACGTGAAAGTGGATGAAATTTGTAAGGGTAGATGCACTAGGGTTAGGGTTTTTGGGATAACAATTGTGGTAATTTTTCTCTCACAAGAATTTATCGAATGCCTCACCTTTTCACACCTGAGGATCTCTCAAGAGATGATGTAAAACCTAAAAAATAAAGTTTCTTCATGCTGCTAAGATAGATGGAGAGAAAACTCATCCTTTGATAGAATAGTAAAAGTGGCTAGAATAAAAACTAGGGTTACAAATTGCCTCATTTGGTATTTATACTACTAAAGTTTTGGAATAACACTTTTTCACTATTAAGTTCAGAACATAAGTTGATTATTTTCTTACCAAACAAATCCTAAGAAATAAATAAAATATAATCAAATAAGAAATTCTAATCAAACTACTCATAGGCTGAGAAATAGGTAGGGTATCCTTGTGAGTCAGGCCCTCTTGGGCCGAGTCAGGCCTTGGATCATTGGTCGGGCCTTGGGCCATTTCTCCAAAAGGCTCCAAACCTTCTCTAGCATCTTTTAGGAATCCAAAATGGCAAAAAATGCTTAGGCCACCATTCTAGGCTCTCGGCTGTGCAATTGGGCTCCAAAGGCCTGCGATTGGTGCACCTCTTCCATTTTAGGCTTGAGCTCTTTTGGCCTGAACTCTTCTTGATTACATACCATCTCAAGGCTCTGTAGGACTCCTTGTGGCTCTGAAAGATTTGCCTTGACATCTTCCTTACTGCTGGATAGCATCGGCTCCTTTTCCATGCTGTTCATGCACGGTTGTTATGCACCAGGCTCAACCACACACTCAGTGGCCCATACGGACTGCTTCCTTGTTTCGACATGTCTAGCTCTAACCCTAGCACTCCTCATGGTCCTCCTTAGGTTTGTAATAGTTGCCCCCTTGGAGAATGACCTTGCCCTCAAGGTCGAAAGTGGGATAAGTTTGGTTGAAGTGAAGTAGATCTTCCCAAGTCGCATCTTCATCTCCAAAATCTTTCCACTTGACCAAGGCTTCAATCCTTTTCTAATTTCCATCATCTTCATCTTCCTTCTCAAGTTTCTACATCATAGGTGGTTGAAATCATCCATATGAAGGGCTGCTTGGATCTCACCCCAAATCTCCCAAATAGGCCCCCAAATTGCAAAGAGAATTTCATCATCTTCACGTCAGGATAAAACATCAGCCACGCTATTTTCTTAGTCAGGCTTGTACACCACTTCAAACTCATCTCTTGGAGTTTCAACACCCATTTTTACTAGTGAGGAGTGGTGATTCTCTACTGCAAAAGGTCTCTTAAGGGCTACTGATCGGTAAGGACTTTAAACTTCCTACTGAGCAAGTAAGGCCTCCAAATTCAAACGGCTTCTATAATGGCCAACGTCTCACATGCATAAACCGACGAAGCATTCTTTTGCTCACCTAAAACCTTGCTAAGATATGCTAAAGATCTCCCCTTTTGAACTAAGACAGCACCAATACCAATTGAGCTTTCATCCGAATGAATTTCGAACTCACAATCAAAATCAGGCATAGCAAGAACCTGGGGTTGTGTCATGGCTAACTTTAACTTCTCAGGAATGTTTAAGTCACTTTCAGAAGGTTGGGCCTCATCTTTAGACATGTCTTTCATGGCTGGTTAGAACAAGTTGAATGGCAAAAATCTATCTACCTTTCTTTACTATCGATTGCAAAGAAGCCATCTCAACTCTCTAGACAAATACTCGGTTATCCATTTTTAGTTGGATCCATTGTCCTTTGTACAAAAACTCTATTTCCATCCTCTTATAATATGCAACTATCCTTTCTAATTTCTCAAGCCATTGCACTCAAAAACAATATCCAATCCAACAATTTGTAAGAAGTAAAAATCATCTTTCAATTCTAAACCTTGAATGCGAAGGTTAACACGCCTATAAACCTCTCTACATCTCATCTTTTCACCACTAGCCACCCTAACTTCAAACTCCTCTATCTCCTCTGAGGGTAGACATAAAGATTTGACAAATTTCATGCTAATAAAATTCAGAGAAGAAAAATTATCAATCAAAATAATGAGTTGTCTCTTACTGATTTGTGCATTCTTACGCATGGCTTTTGGTCCTTTGATCCCAGCCATGGTGTTGATGGTAACCAGGGCTTTACCATCATTGTTCTCCTCCTCTTGGACCATGGTTTCATGTAAGAAAAGCTCCTGATCAGATTGCTCCTCGAACTGCAAGGTTTCTACATCACTAATCGGCTTACACATGAAAATTCTAGGTGTTCTGCACTTGTGTTCGGGAACAAATCGTTCATCACAATTAAAATAGAGACCCTTTGCTCTTCTTACCGCCGTCTCAGCATTTGAAAGCCTCTTAACACCTTGGGAAGGGACTTTAGAAGTTTTAGATCTAGCTACACTCAAAGATGGCACAACAAAAGGCCATGATTTATTACCGCACTTGGGCGCAATGGTGCTGGTTGTTTTGGTGATATGCCTTTGGGCAATATGTCTAATATCTTGTAACTGATCTTCTTTAAGTCTATCAACCTTTAAGACATGCATCAGGGATCTAAGATGCTACAACTTCACTTCCATGGCCAATTCATGCTGTAACACCGAAAATCCGGTATTAAAAAATTAAAAATATCTTTATAATATAGAGAAAAATTTTAAATTTTTATTAATTTTCGATTTTGGGATATTAAATTGAAATTTTAGATATATTTAAAACATCCGTATTTGCAAATTCGTAATGTATTTCATTGTTGGTAAATTTAGAGTTTTAATATAAAGTGAGTATAAATATACATGAATATTTATATTTATATATATATGTAAAAAAAAAAATGAGAGAGAGAAGACGCAGCGTTTTGCCCCAAAACGGTGCGTCCCCCCTTATTGTAATTAGGGTTAGAAAACCCCAATTCTTTCTCTCTTTTTCGTCTCTCTCTCTCTCTCTTTCTCTCCTGATTCTCTCTGTCTCTCTTCGCCATGTTCTCTCTACCTCTCTCCCGTCTCTGTCTACCTCGTACAGCCATGCCTTTTTTCGACCACCGTCTAGCCGGCCATCATCTCACGCGACTGTTCATCTCTCTCTTTCTCTCTTTCTCTCTCGCGTGCGCGACAGCTCACACTCTCTCGCTCTCTCCTTCGCTCGCTCGTGCACGGTGCTCTCTCTACTGAGAGCCCTTCTACAACTTCGCTGAAGCCCCAAACCGACAGTTAGCAGTGAACCTTTGAAAACCCTAGGCCGCGATTCCTACACTCCCTCTACTGTATAGGTAAGGGCAAATTTCTGGTTAATAGCTCTAGGGTTTCGATTTTCTTGGTGATTTACCCAAATTGCTAAACTTTGCTTCGATTTGAAAGCACTACAAGTTCTGGACTGAACCGAAGGCATATGGACGATAGGGCTACAAACTGTGAAAATTTAGGTGAGGGAATTCTAATCCCTTCAATAGCTGAATGAAATTTTCTTACTGAATTTAGGGTGAGAATACTTGTATATGTCCTGAAAATGTGTTGAATCCGAAGGTGATGTATTTTTCTGAAATTCTGTATGTAATTTCTAGGGTTAAGTCTAAAATTTTACATAAATTTAGGCTGTCTAGTATGAGAGAACATGTTAGAGGATAATAAAACTTTGTTGGGTTGATTAGAATAGCTTCCCCTAAAGTTTGATTGAAATATGCATGAAAATATTAGGGTTCTAGGGTCGGAATAGAATATTTTGCAAAATGAAGGATACCGTTGTATCTAATATCTTTATTAGGTTGTTTTTGAGTTGTTAACCGCGTAATGGTATGTATATGGAAGGATAGTTTGAAAATTTTGGTTAAAGCTTAAGGACTATTGTAACCTTTTTCATTATAATTTGTTTTGCATATATGCAATTTAAATGCGATCTCCTTATTTTGAAACTAGACTTCCATACCTGAAAAATGATATAAGGTTTGAAACATTTGGATGAGAATTAAAATGTTTATGATTTTTCAAAGAATTTTGTCTTGTAGAAAACTAATTATTACATGCTTGTTTTTAGTTTTGAGTGACCTTTTAGGTTGAATTAGGTTCAACTTTGAACATAAAAGTGATAGAACTAGATCTTAGCATTTGAGACTTGAATCAATTAGATCCTATACGTGTAGTCAAAGTTACAACAATTTTTCTGTAGCTGTGAAAATGCGAATTTTGAATTGTTTTAGAAAGAGATTACAAGTGGAATTGATGTTCAATGTCTTAGAATAACACATTCGGGATCAAAGGAGGAATTTGATTTGGTTTGGTTTGGAATTGGGAGTGCACACCCTCCCTAAACAGTGAGTGGATGGCTATGTTTCATATGAATGAGAAATTGCTTTCAACCATGGTTTATCAATTGATTTTTTTTTTTTTTTTTTTTTGAAATGAGTTTGTGAAATGGATTTATAAATGTTTTGTGATTGTGGTGAGCTAGCCATGACTCTTGAATTTGAATGATGATTTATTTGCACCATGTTACGATTGAATATTCATATGAATTATGAAATGTTGCTCTATTTTATACATTGAGTATGAATTGATTATGAAATTGAATGTGGCAACATGGTGCTGGAAAATAAAACGACTATAGTCTAAGTCTTGCCACGGACCGGGCCATCAAGGTGGCGTGGTTAAGACTGGTTAAATTGGCTTGGGGGTAGGTGGGTTAGAGAGGCTCCACAAGCTACCGGATAACGTAGTAGTACCCCACGAAACTTCATGCTAACGCCATTGAAAAAGGGGATTTTATAAAAACTGTGGAAAACCCCTTGGCAGATCCTGCCAATGGCACACCCCAAAATTGTGAAAAAATAAAAGATTACATGAATTATGATCTTATGATGGACGTAAAATACTCTTATGTGCAAGTGAAAAATATTTATTAATATGTCCATATAGGGGCATTTTTGGTTTTATATTGGAGATAATTCAAATTATTTAAATTTGAATTTAGGATAATAGGATAACTCTCATTGTCCCCATAACTCTCCACAACTACCCAAAATAATCTCTCACATAAGGGACATTGAATGTGTTAGGGATTCTCTCTAAAGAGACATTGATTGTAGATCAAGAGCAATTGAGAATTGCTTAGTGAGATAGTGAGAGACATATATTCTCTAAAATGAGAAAACTATTGAGGGATCAAGAAAATTTCAAGTAAAAAATTTTCTCATCATCGTTGTGTCACCAGATTTTGGGTTGCAGTGTCATGACATAGTGGTAGTGGTTTGATTTTATGATCACCATCTCAATCATGTATTTTGTTCGAGAGATTTCATGGTTCACAAATTTTTAGAGATCTACACATCGAAATATTAATCCCGAAATTTTGATCTATTTATTTTTGTGATTTTTCATGCTTTCGAATAAATCAAAAATAAATCTAACACTACAAATCCTCCCAAAGAGCTTATGTCTTTCTTAGACTCACCTATGGTTACAAAAATTTTGTCTTTATCTTCTTTTTTGGTTAATCTCTTATTTTTCATTTTATGGACACTCGATCCACATTTGTAACATATAAAACGAAAAACATGTGCGCAAAGGAGTCAGAACCATAATATTTTAGCATTTTAGCAATTTTTTTCAATACAGGAATAAACAAGAATGTATAAATTTCATAACAACAATAAACCCAATTTGGTTTTAAATTTCAATAATTTCAAATAAATTTGAAAACACTTATCTTAATAATAGCATCAATTACTTTTATAATTATTATTTTTTTCTTTCAAAATATTCAATAATTATAAATAGAGAGAATTACATATCAAGCTCCTTAGTCAGAAGCTAAAGAGAGAGAATTACTTACCAAGTTCTTAACCTATGATGGGATGGAGTATTGCCCCAGATCCAACCCATGTTACAATTGGAGTCCTAGTAGGTGAATACTAATAAGCCAATCGTTTATAAACTTGATAATCGTTCACCTAGTTGCCCATCTTTAGCTCCCTTCCAAAGCATAATATACTTCATTAGGCATCATCTACCCCACAATCTCCCCTTGTTGTTCATTAAGCCATCATCAGTCTATTGCTTGACAAATGAAGTTATCACGATGGTCGATGGCTCCTGATCGGCAACTGTGTCATCACTAGTTCCGCTACACAATCTCCCCTTAGTATGATATAAAGGTTGCAGCAATAGTTCCAAACTTTTCATAGTTTCTTCCGACATGATGCTTTATTTATTTGGTTGAAAAAGAATTAACAAGAAGAATAAAAAGAAGAAAATCAACAAAATTGTTTCATAGGCAAAGTATCTTTTCTATTGATTAACAATAACTTATACATACTCACGTTGATTCTTTTGTTAATTTGCATTTTCTTCCCCAAGTATCTATCAACTGCAATGGCAAGCAAAAATGTCTTCACACATGGTCAGGTTGTAATGAAATGACATCTAAAGTTTAGTTTCCTGCATAACAGCTTTAGTCAAATACTTGTATAACTAGCATGGACTGCAATGGCACAAGTTAAGAATTTCCCAACCATATTTCAAGGATCACAACTATCATGCTTACTAATTCATAGGAATTTTCCTCTCAACATTGTTGCTTCTCAATCTTCAAGAAGTGCCTGCAATGGCATGGGAGCTTCTGTAATGTCGGTTACAGGTATTTAACCATCTTGTTAAAATGGGCCATAATATTCTTTAACCATCAATTGTCGTAACATGGATTAATCACCAATACCAAAATCTCCAACTGCTCCATTTACTAAGCCAATTCACAGTTCCCACAGTTCTCCACTCCATCTCCTATAATTCCATGTCAAAACTCAAATGTATTGCAGCCAGATTCAACTTGATCTTCTCCACCGATTTAATTTGCACCTTTCTCAAATAACCCTCGTTGTTAGCACTGATTGCCATGGTAAGTGGAAAATAGAAATTTGTGCTTCAGCATTGCCAACTCTCCCACTTCACAAAGCAATAGTGCCTTGGAGCTTGAAGGATGCAGATTATTTGTCACTGATCATGTTGATGAAACGGGCCACGGTATTCTTTAACCATCAATTCGCCAACATGAAAGAATCACCCCTCAATTTAACTTCCTACTACTCCTTCCTCTTAGCCAATTCATGCTTTCTGCAATTCTTTAACCCATCAATAACCAAATCAAAACTCTATGACAATGGAGTCAAATTCTGTTGAAGATTAATTTGAAATTATTATTATTATGTTTAATTCAACAATTTATGGTCGTGTATGTCAAGAGTATAAAGTGATTATGGTGTATGTCAAGAGTATAAAGTTATTATGGTGTATGACAAGAGTCATACGGTTATTATGTTTCATGAATGTAGGTTTTCAAAGAGTCATCTGTAAACTGTTATATATATATATCCTTTTGAACAAAGGTGTGAGTGTGAGATGAATAAAGTAGAGAGCTTGGTCTTTTAGATATGGTAAACAATAGTGGAGTTCAAATATTTCAATTTCTTCACCTCACAAAAGTCAATTATGATACATAGCATCTTCGTATGAAAGCTATTCTTGGCTCACAAGATATATATGAGATTGTAGATAAGAGTTTTGAGTAGCTCGAAAATGAAGAAACTCTGCCTCAACAATAGAAGGATGCTTTGGTCCGATTAAGGAGGAGGGATAAAGAAGCTTTCACCCCATCCATCAATGTTTAGATGATTCAATGTTTGAAAAAGTTGGTAATGCAGTCACTGCAAAGCAAGCTTAAGAGATTCTGCAAAATTCTTTTCAAAGAACAAATAAAGTAAAGAAGATACACCTCCAACATTATGAGGTGAGTTTAAATCTATAAACATGAAGGAATTTGAGTCAATTTTGGATTATTACACAAGGGTGAAAGCTATTGTTAATCAAATAACGAGATATGAAGAGCAAATTGAAAATGTTCATGTGGTGTCACGCCCCGACCCGTAGGTCCGAGCACACGACAACCGTCGCATTACCCCGAGACACGAGCGAACTCTACTCTGTATCCCGAAGTACCGCAAGGCATTCCCATCATCCCAAATATTTCAAAATAACTCTAAATCATCCATCGGACCATCTCAACAGTTCTCAAGAAATCAAAATAAAATTTGCAAACATAAAACAAGTAAACATTTAACATTCCAAAGTTTAACACTCAAAATATAAATCTAGATTTTTAAAGAAACATGTATATAAAATATTATACAAAAAGAGCTTTAGAAAATGCCCTCCAATGGATCTGACTATATGTCACAAAATCCTCATCAAGAGTGACCAATACCAACGGTCGGTCCCGAACGACTCTTCTCCTCGGCTGGACCTAGCTACTGATGAAGTGATCTGTCTCTACACTTCCTCTGAAAAGGGATAAGAGGAGGGGTGAGTATAGAAATACCCAGTGAGTGGAGTGCAATGATATAGCTGTGTAAGTGAGTGAGTGGTGAGTGTGGAAGTGTCAAGCAATAATCTCAAAACAGATTTATATTCCAACGAAAACATCGAGTAGTCATTCAAACAATTATAGCAAGAGCCATGATTTTTCCACAACACAAAATACACTTTTCCAATATCATGAGTTTGCCTCAAAATTTCTCCACCGATGGTTTGGCCCGGACCATCCGATGGAACCGCCAAGGAGTTTTCATTATCATCGGTCATAAAACATCAACCCTAACCTTGGCGTTGGCTTGCGGCCTATTCGGAGGTGCAATCGAATAGTCTCGAAATGGACTTGGGGGGCATCTCTCTACCACCGCCTACCCCCTCAAGTCTACCAAGCTCTCCACGCCGCCCCCTCAAATCAGTCCGTAAAAGTTTCAACTCGACCAGTCATCTCATAACTGGGTGCTTACACCTCATACATGCACCATGGGGGCTCAGGCTCATGCCCCAAAGCCCATACAAACCATTTTTCAAACATCATATCACATGCCATAAAAAACAACAATTTTCACAATTCATAAACTCAGCAAATGTTTCTGCATGAAAAATTCAGCATGTTCCAAAATGAATCTCATGGCTCAAATAAAACACATTTTTGAAGACATTCCACAATCACAAAACATTTCATAAAATCAATTTAGAAAAATCATTTTGGAAAAATCCTGAAAATCATTTCTCATTCAGAAACATAACAAACCGTCAACTCACAGTGACACGGAGGATAGTCACTCCCAGATCTATCCTCGGCAATGATCTTGTCCTGACAAGGTTGTCTAGATCCTTGATTGTGTCTCCAAAGAGATCCGTATGATTTGGGTCACCACAAAACCCTTGATTTACAACACCAGTCCTTGAGCTTTTCTTCAAGATCAAAACTAAAGTCTAACTTTTACAGAGTTGGACGAGTAGTTTAGAGACCTTGTTCTAAAAATTTGGTATAAATCGATTGAGGTTTGGAAAAAGAGAAAAATGATCTAGAGAGAAAAAGTGAGATCTGGGTTTTCGTAGGTTCTGGAAGTCCACTTCTCTATTTATTATCAAACCATTTTTAATAATTATTTAGTAGTCCTCTTATATTCCTAAATTGCATAAATATCCTAGGTCATTGGGAAGGTTATCAAATAGCTTTAAAATGCTCAAACTTGTGTTCTGCTGAGGAGATGTGTTCATTGTTCAGTGCCGAACAGAAAAAGATAGACACTAAAATTTTATGGGAAGTAAACCAAGAGAGATGAAAATTTTTGGGATATTTTAAAATATGGTATATTTATAATTGTAACATATGGTAATCAAATGAATTGGATGGCTTAGTGGTAACTTATCATTTTAGAGAAGCCAAAGCACATGGGTTCAATTCTCATTCAAAGCAAATAACGTCCAAATTCCAACAAATTTCAAATGTTCAGCATTGGTCGGTCAAGTCTTCAAGGAAGGTGTACAATTGCTCGGTCAAATAGGTGTTCGGGAAGCACAGTTAGAAATTCCATGCAAGTGTTGACCCCATGCAAGTGTTGACCGAATGTATTCGAAATTTTAATGAAATTCATCTCTTCGGTGACCGATCAAGTTGATGGCTTGGACCGATGGTAGGTGACAATAAATATTGAGGCAACTTGAATTCTAATATACACCGAAGGAAAATTTGAGAGGTGGCACCGATGAATTCTCAAAATAATTGGACAGGAAAAAATGATAACCGATGACTGAACAATAGATAATGACTGAATAAGGAAAAATAAATAAATAAATAAACAAAAATTGAGAATGAGTACCCGACAACCAAAAGGTGGTAAAGAAAATCTCACATTACCGACGAACGGTGGAAATAAAATTCACAAGTATCACATTATCGACGGTGCACATTACCGATCATAGATACACAATACCGATCGGTAGCAAAATAATCATTAGATATTGGATATACCGATGGGCATATAAAATTATAAAATAATAAGTCTACCCAAAATTACAACTTCTTCCATTTACCGATGGGACCTAATTGTACTGTACTGAAAAATAATAGAAAATATACCGACAGTCAAATCATTTGTTTCACAATATACCGTTGGTCTCTTACTATACAGACAGAAGTTCCAATACCAATTGGTGAGTAAATGACCAACAGAAGTTTTGGAACCTAATACCGACAGATATAAATTTCATCTTCACAATACCGATTGGTGTCTCATAATTATCGATCGGCAGATGATTACCATCGACTACTGACTGTGAAACCAAAAATTTGATGGACAGTTCACTAAACTTAGATCTCTACCGAATACTAAAATTCCTCTGAGTACCAAACGGTTAAAATCCATCAAATACCGATTATCGAACACCTAAATAACCGACTGCTCTAGTGATCAAGACTCCAATGATCAGTAATTTAAAAAAATTTTAAAATCCATCAACTAAGTGTTTTAAAAAGTCCTGACCATTCTGAACGACAAAAAAAATTATATTTTTATTTCAAATAAATTATTCTCCCATATTTTCATATATATAAAAATTTTTCAATTGTCAATGTAAAACAAAATCACAATCCGGACATGTCCGGTATTACAATTTCTACCCAAAAAAAAAATTTTGTCCTCAAAATTTCAGTATCTAACCATTCCTCAAACGATTGGGGGTTCAGCGTACTCATGACTTCTTCAAACTCCTAAGTCATTTACTTTGCTAGAACCTTATCAACAACTCCTTAGCTTATTGCCCTTGGATTTCTATCAATTTGATACCAATATATTTGTCAAATATTTCTAACATCATGTAACTTGCTCAATGATACTCACATATTTATCACATCACAATACTAACAATCATCACAATTCATTATACAAAATCAATACTCAAAATTGATTCATCAATTATCTCTATCGTGCAGTGATTCAATACTTTTAGTAAGCCTTAAAAATCAAAGGACACCAATAAATGCTTTTTAAATCAATAAACTTATAATTGATGGGATTTACCTGTAGCAACATCAGGGATGTTCTGTTCCTCTTCATTGGTCATAGCATATATCCTAGTTTGGATTCGAGGTTGAAGACATCGGAGATTAGTAGCCACAGTGTTGCTGTCGATCCCCGTCCTTAGAGTTGTGTTGGAAGGAGGTGTGACAGGGTCAGCTAGTCCACTTCTAGAACCATTAGGAAGATCAAGGTTTTGTTGACTCTCTTGCACTTTCAAACCCAATTCAGGACAATCATACTGAAGATGACCCTCCTGTCCACAATGGTAGCAACTTCTAGGTTCATTACAAGGTCCAGAATGGAATTTCTTGCAATTCTTGCAAGGGACTTGGTTGTTTCCGATCGAGTTGGCCTCGGATACAGCACTAGTGTTCAGAACACTCTCTCTGAAAAAGTGTTGGCCCTGGGGAAAGCCAACGGATCCTGTGACAGAGGTACTACCATAAGAACTTGTACTCTTACTTTTCTTAAAACTCTGACCGGAAGTGATTTTGGTTCTCTTTTTTCTTCCAAATGCTTCTCTAGCCTTTCCTCTTTCTTCAACCATCTTCTCTACCCTCAAAACTAGTTGCAAAACATCTTTAAAGGTGTGTCCCTCGGTAACTAACATCTTTTCTCTAGTACTCAAATTCAATCCTTCTTTGAACTTAAAGCATAAATATTCTTCGGAGGCCACAAACTCTGGGACAAACAATGACAACTCCCTCAACTCAGTCTCATATTCTGCCACCGATATGTTTCCTTGCTTAAGATGGAAAAATTCTTACCTCTTTAAGTCCTGATAAAACCTAGTATAATACATCTCATCAAATTCCTTAAGGAATTCACTCCATGAGATGGGAGTAGATGATCTTCTCTTTAAATTCTCCCACCAAGTATGGGCACTTTTGTCTAGCAACCTTATAGCCACCATAAGTTTCATCTCATCATCCAACCTCATGTCAGTCACAGTTTCTTGAACCCTATTAATTCAATCCTTCACTACCGTAGAATCACTAGTGCCCGAGAAAATCTCACAGCCAAATTATCTTGCTTCCTTAATCAACTTGGACAACTCAATGGTTAGACGGGTAGTTGGTGCAACTAACGATGGAGGAGGAGCTACTGGTGCTAGGAGAGTGTTGGTTGGAACGGTAGTATTTGGTGGAGGAGTTTGCATTGGAGTTTGGGTTTGGAACTGAACACCATACTTGCTCCACCATTCCATACACTGTTGGAATGTAGCAAGTGGTAGCGGAGGAGTCTCAGATAGTGCAACCGAAGGCTTGGGTACACTAGGAGAAGGAGCATGGGATGATGATGTAGCATCATGCTCAGAACGAGGAATTTCAGACAAAGTTCTTGTTTTCTGATGAGGAGCCATTGAATTTCTACAAGAGGAAAAATAATCTTAGCTCACTAAATTAGGTAAACTAATAATGCACTCATGCCTAATGTAACTCCATTTCCTAAGACCCATAAGAGGCTTTTAAATCATTTTAAAACATTTTTGAAAATACTTTAGAAGCACTTGAAAATATTGGAAGCATTTAAAAATATTTGAAAACATTCAAAAATACTCAAAAACATTTAATAACTTCAAAACCTTTGCTCTGATACTAATATAATTGTCACGCCCCGACCTGCAGATCCGAGTACGTGACAACCACCGCGTGATCTAGAAGTACGTGCTATCATCAACACGCACCCCAAGATCCCGCAAGGCTATGATAATACTTTTCTAACAAAGAAATACCAGTTTGCACAATATTTTAAAACCAAAGATATAATAACTAAAAGTTGTTCAGTGTTTCAAAATACATCTTTCAAAATATAAAATTTTACTTTAGAAGAAAAAAAGAGGAAAATATATTACACAAAGAGTTTCAAAAATATCCTCCAATGGATCCGACTATATGCCACAAAATTCTCATCAAGAGGGACCAATACCAACGGTCGGTCTCAAATGGCTCTTCTCCTCGGTTGGACCTAGCTACCGATGAAATGATCTGTCTCTACACTTCCTCTGAAAAGGGATAAGAGGAGGGGTGAGTAGAGAAATACCCAGTGAGTAGAGTACAATGGTATAGCTGTGTAAGTGAGTGAGTGGTGAGTGTGGAAGTGTCAAACAATAATCTCAGAACAGATTTATGTTCTAACGAAAACATCGAGTAGTCATTCAAACAATTATAGCAAGAGCCATGATTTTTTCATAACACAAAATACATTTTTCCAATATCATGGGTTTTCCTCAAAATCTCTCCACCGATGGTTTGGCCCGGACCATCCGGTGGAACCGCCAAGGGGTTTTCATTATCATCGGTCATAAAACATCAACCCTAACTTTGGCGTTGGCTTGCGGCCTCTTCGGAGGTGCAACCGAATAGTCTCGAAATGGACTTGGGGGGGCATCTCTCTACCGCCGCCTACCCCCTCATGTCTACCAAGCTCTCCACGCCACCCCCTCGAATCGGTTTGTGGAAGCTTCAACTCGACAGGCCATCTCATAACTGGGTGCTCACACCCCATACATGTACCATGGGGGCTCAGGCTCATGCCCCAAAGCCCATACATAAACCATTTTTCAAACATCATATTATATGCCATAAAAATCAACAAATTTCACAATTCATAAACTCAGCAAATGTTTTCGCAGGAAAAATTCAGCATGTTTCAAAATGAATCTCATGATTCAAATAAAACACATTTTTTAGGACATTCCACAATCACAAAACATTTCATAAAATCAGTTTAGAAAAATCATTTTGAAAAAATCCTGAAAATCATTTCTCATTCACAAATACAACAAACCGTTCACTCATAGTGACAGGGAGGATAGTCACTCCCAGATCTATCCTCAGCAATGATCCTGTCCTGACCAGGTTGTCTAGATCCTTGATTGTGTCTCCAAAGTGATCCGTATGATTTGGGTCACCACAAAACCCTTAATTTACAGCACCAGATCCTTGAGCTTTTCTTCAAGATCAAGACTAAAGTCTAACTTTTAGAGAGTTGGACGAGTAGTTTAGAGACCTTGTTCTAAAGATTTGGTGTAAATCGATTGAGGTTTGGAAAGAGAGAAAAATGATCTAGAGAGAAAAAATGAGATATGGGTTTTTGTATGTTCTGGAAGTCCACTTCTCTATTTATTGACAAACCATTTTTAATAATTATTTAGTAGTCCTCTTATATTCCTAAATTGCATAAATATCCTAGGTCATTGGGAAGGTCACCAAATAGCTTTAAAATACTCAAACTTGTGTTCTGCTGAGGAGATGTGTTCATTGTTCAGTGCCGAACGGAAAAAGATAGACACTAAAATTTTATAGGAAGTAAACCAAGAGAGATGAAAATTTTTGGGTTATTTTAAAATATGTTATATTTATAATTGTAACATAAAATAATCAAATGGTTTGAATGGCTTGGTGGTAAGGTATCTTTTTGGAGAAGTCAAAGCACATGGGTTCAATTCTCATTCAAAGCAAATGACGTCCAAATTCCAACAAATTTCAAATGTTCAGCTTTGATCGGTCAAGTCTTCAAGGAAGGAGTACAAGTGCTCGGTCAGTACAAGTGTTCGGTCAAATAGGTGTTCGGGAAGCACAATTAGAAATTCCATGCAAGTGTTGACCGAACGTATTGGAAATTTTAATAAAATTCATCTCTTTGGTGACCGATCAAGTCGATGGCTTGGACCGATGGTAGGTGACAATAAATATTGAGACAACTTGAATTCTAATATACACCGAAGGAAAATTTGAGAGGTGGCACCGATGAATTCTCAAAATAATTGGACAGAACAAAATGATAACTGATGACTGAACAACAGATAATGACCGAATAAGGAAAAATAAATAAATAAATAAATAAAAATTGAGAATGAGTACCGAACGGATAAATGAAAATATATTGTACCGGATAACCAAAAGGTGGTAAAGAAAATCTCACATTGCCGATAGACAATGGAAATAAAATTCACAAGTCTCACATTATCGATGGGGCACATTACCGATCATAGATACACAATACCGATTGGTAGTAAAATAATCATTAGATATTGGATATACCGATGGACATATAAAATTATAAAATAATAAGTCTATCCAAAATTATAACTTCCTCCATTTACTGATAGGGCCTAATTATACTGTACTGAAAAATGATAGGAAATATACCGATAGTCAAATCATTTGTTTCACAATATACCGACAGGCTCTTACTATACCGACGGGCTCTTACTATACCGACTGGAGTTCCAATACCAACTGGTGAGTAAATGACCAATAGGAGTTTAGAAATCTAGTACCGACAGATATAAATTTCATCTTCACAATAACGATGGGTGTCTCATAATTTTCGATCGGCAGATGATTACGATCGACTACTGACTGGGAAACCAAAAATTTCAGGGACAGATCACTGAATTTAGATCTCTACCGAATACTAAAATTCCTCTGAGTACCGAACGGTTAAAATCCATCAATTACCGATTGTCGAACACCCAAATAACCGATTGCTCTAGTGATCAGAACTCCAATGAACGGTAATTTAAAAAAATTTTAAAATCCATCAACTAAGTGTTTTAAAAATTCCTGACCATTCTGAATGACAAAAAAAATTTATATTTTTATTTCAAATAAATTATTCTCCCATATTTTCATATATATAAAAATTTTCCAATTGTCTATTTAAATCAAAATCACAATCCGGACGTGTCCGATGTTACCTGTGGTGAAAAAGGTTCTTCGTTCTTTGATTCCATAATTTGATTATGTGATATGTTCTATTGAGGAGTCTAAAGACTTAGACTTCATGACCCTTGAACAGCTAAAATGGTTGTTGCTTGCCCATGAAGGGAAGATTAAAAGGAGGCAAGAAGAACCTTTAAATCAAGCTCTCAAACTAAATGTTTCTTTGAAAGATGATAATGGAGAAAACAGTCAAAGAGAGCGAGGACGAGGACAAGGACATGGTCATACATATGGTAAAGGTCATGGTCGAGGACGAAGAGGTAGAGGTAGAGGTGATTACTCTGAATTCAACATCAGCAATCAATTTTATAGAGTTCAAGGAAGAGCCAAAGGAAGAACAAGAGGAAAAGGTGACAATTTCAGATCAAATGAGAAGAGTTATCACAAATCAAAGTCAGTGCTTCAACTGTCATAAACTTGGAAATTACTCTTGGGAATGCTATGAAACGAGTCATGTTGATGAGCAAGCTAACTTTGTTAAAGATAAGTATGAAGCCGAGGAGTCCACACTGTCGTTGTCTCTCAATGCTGATGAGAGTATTGGAATCAGTTCCTGGTATTTGGATAATAAAGCAAGTAATCACATGTGCGGCGATAAAAAGAAATTTATGACTCTTGATGGAAAGGTGCAAGACAATATTTCCTTTGAAGATTCTTCAAAAATTCCAATTTGCAAAAAAGGTTCAATTTTAATCTCTTCAAAATATGGAAGCCATAAACTTGTCACTGATGTGTATTATGTGCCTAAATTGAAAGGCAATATTTTAAGTTTAGGACAACTTCTTGAGAAAGGGTATGAAGTTCATATGAAGAATCGTTGTCTATGGCTAAAGACTAACATACTAACTTGATTGCTAAGGTGCCTATGTTAAAGGACAGAATATTTTTATTGAATCTTAAAACTCTTGAAACAAAATGTTTAAAAGCTGATGCAAAACTTGAAGCATGGAGTTGGCATATGAGATTCGTGCATTTAAACTTTGAAGCCCTTAAACTAATGGGAGACAAACACATGGTAAAGTGATTGATGCATATTAATCACCCACATCTCTTATGTAAAGTATGTTTACTTACCAAGCATTCAAGGAGGGGCTTTCTAAAAGAATCAATGTCAAGAGCAACCAAGCCACTTGAGCTCGTTCATACCTATGTTTGTGGGCTAATCAATCCACCCTCGTTTGGTAAAAATAAATATTTCTTACTTTTTATTGATGATTTTAGTCATAAAACCTGGGTTTATTTTTTGAAACAGAAATCAGATGCTTTTGAAGCATTCAAGAATTTTAAGGATCTTATGGAGAATCAACGTGGCTATACTATCAAGGCTTTGAGATTTGATTGAGGAGGCGAATTTACATCAAAAGAATTCTTTAATTTCTGTGAAATGCATGGTATTCGTCATCAGTGCCTAGCTCGCCACAACAAAATGGTGTTGCTGAATGAAAAAATAGAATCATTCTCAACATGGCTCCATGTATGATGAAAATAAAACGTATGCCTGAAGAGTTTTGGGCTGAAACTGTTTCTTGTGCTGTCTGTTTGTCAAATAGGTCTCCAACAAAAAAAAAATAAAAAACATTAAAAATCAAACACCACAAGAGACATGGAGTAAAAAGAAGCCTAGTGTCTCTCACTTGTGAATCTTTGATAGCATTGCCTATGTTCATGTGCCAAAACATCAAAGATCCAAGTTAAATGATCGAAGCATCAAGCGTGTTTTCATTGGTTATGATCAGAACTCAACAGGCTACAAGTTGTATAACCCAAATAATGAAAAGATTGTGGTGACCAGAAATGTTCGGTTTGATGAAGAAGCAATATGGGAGTGGAAGACAAAAGAAGAAAACTCCTATGATTTCTTTCCATACATTAAAGAAAATAAAGATGTTGTAGCACCAAGTCATGAAACAACACCACCTTCTTCTATATCAACATCTGCTCACTCTTCTCTATCAATTTCACCTCAATCTTCTGCTTCTTCAACATATGAAGAAAGTTCTATTGGGAGAGAATGAAAGATGAGGAGTTTGGCTGATATTTAGGATCATACAAATGAATTACTTATGATTTGTTTTGTTTGCTTGTTGATAACGAGCCTTCAAATTTTAAAGAAGCAATAAAGGATGAAAGGTGGAGGAGGGCTATAAAGGAAGAAATCAATGCCATTGAAAAAAAATAATACTTGGGAGTTGTCAACTCTTCCCAAGGGACATGAAGCTATTGGAGTCAAGTGGATCTACAAAATAAAGAAAGAAATGAATGGAGAGGTGATAAAGCACAAAGCAAAGCTTGTTACAAAAGCTTACAAGTAGAAGTATGAAGTGGATTATAATGAAGTTTTTGCACCAGTTGCTCGAATGGAGACAATTCAGTTGATGATTTCCTTGGCAGCTCAAAAGAAGTGGAAAATTTATCAACTTGATATAAAATCAGCCTTTCTAAATGGCTATCTTAAAGAAGAAGTCTATGTTGAGCAACCAACAGGTTACATGGTCAACGGGCATGAAGATAAGGTATTGAAATTGAAGAAAGTTTGTACGGGTTGAAGCAAGCACCAAGAACATGGAATACCCATATCTACAAGTATTTCGAAGACAATGGATTTGTTCGCTATCCTTATGACTATGTTCTTTATGTCAAGAAGGATGAAAATGAAAATGTGCTATTTGTTTGTTTATATATGGATGATCTTATGTTTACTAGCAATAATTCAAGGTTGGTTAAAGACTTCAAGAAAGCAATGTCACAAGAGTTCAAGATCACAGACATGGGGCTTATGTCATACTATTTGCGCTTAGAAGTAAGGCAAATGAAAGATAAAATTTTTGTTTTGCAGGAAGGTTATGCAAGAAAAGTATTAAAGAAGTTTAAGATGCTTGATTGCAATCCAGTGAGTACAACCATGGAATGTGGAGTAAAGTTGTCAAAGTTCAATGATAGTCACAAAGAAGATCCCACCACATTTAAAAGTCTTGTGGGTAGTTTGAGGTACCTAACTTGTACACGACCAAAAATTCTTTTTATAGTGGGAGTGGTAAGCCGTTTCATGGAAGCTCCAATTTCTTCTCATATAAAAGCCACAAAAAGAATTATTCAATATATTAAAGGTACAATTGATAATGGGTTGTATTATTCTTCATCAACTAATTGCAAACTTGTTAGATTTTGTGTCATGCCCCAACTCCGCCCCTTCACTCGGGCTTCGTCGGCGACGAACTCAATGGCTTTCGCTAGGGGTCGGTAACTTACATAAGTAGCAATAGTCATGCTAAAATAATAGATTTTCTTTATTCAATCACTATAATTATTATAAAGATCTTTTATACATGATAAAGTAGTAGAACTTCTATAATAAAGAAGTAATCCACAACAAGGCTATCTCTATCCGCTTATCTAATTCTCCTCAACTTCCGTTCTTGCAGGATCTGAAAATAATTTTTGTTATGAGCTTAACAGCCCAATGAGGTCTCTGTGTGTATGTGTAAAAATTTCATTATAAAATTGTACGATAACGGCTTTATTGTAAAATCTTTTGAAAAGTTTTAATGCAGCAACAACATGCACAAATAGTAATAATAACAATAACACGTAACATTACAGCACAGGTGATAGTTCACTGGCGCCTTATCTCTTTATTACAAGAATAGTCTACTTATCCCTCCCATGAGGTCCATTTCTTGAAAGGCCTATCAGTCTCTCCCGCATTAAGTGGACAAATCTCATATCCATAATAATAGGGTGCTACCAATATATACTTTGATGCTTGACAGAGCCCTAGCTTGCTCGAGCAATCTCCACACATATCAGTTATATAGCAATCACAAGCACATGCATTGATGGAGTAGGAGTAAATCATGGTAATGTAGTAAAACATGGTAGCAATGGAAATAGTGTTGAATTACGATAGTTATAGAAAATCATGGTAATTGTAATAAATTATGAAAATAGCAGTAATTCATGATAATCATAGAAAATCATGGTATTTATGCATAAAAAATTTATGAATATAAAGAACACTCACGTCAAAGAGTAAACTAAGATCTTTGCCTTTTCCCTAGCACTTTTTCCTTTTCCTTTCTTTCTTTCTCTCTCTTTCTCTCTTTCTCTGTCTTTCTCTCTTTTCTCTTTTCCTCATGGTTTGCTTGATGGTTTTGGAATGAAAGGGGATGGGGTATTTATAGACAATGGATAGGGTGATGAGTCATCATTTCTTTCATGGATTGTTGAAATGTGGAAGATACTTGTTCATTATATAGGTTACTTGTTCTTGGTGCTATATATGTGTTAGGACACTTGTTAATTAGGTAGGTCACTTATCCTTGACGCTAGACATATATTCTTCCATGTGTCTTAATTTGTGAGGAACAAGTGTTTTAGACAGTGTTGTCCTATGTGGATGGTCGGTGGATGTTCCAAGGTCATGATATTTTAGGCATTCAACACTTGTGTCACACTTCTGGTACCTTATTTCCATGTAATATCATTTAAGTAAATGTTCATTTACTTAAGAATTACACATAAATAAGGAAATACCCTTATTTGAATTCAATAAAAATAGTTTCAGAACTTAATTTTTTAAGGATAAAAAGTCTAACTCCCCCTTACAAGAACAAAACTCAAAATGACGAATTTTGTTGGATTTTATTTGGCAAGCTAACAACTTAGAAAAATTCTAGAAAAATAGGTTTTCATCTAATTTAATCAGAAAGAACAATTATCAAAACTTTTCCTTCTTATTTTCTAAACATTTTAGATATCTCATTTTTGGGTACTTAATCTCCAGCGAGTTGGTCAAACCTGTGTTTTTAACATCCCAATTTTTGATTTCATACTCATTTCATTTATTTGGGTAGTCTCACTAATTTACAATTGATAACAAGTTATTTCTTGTAATTAAATTGGGGTATGTGACATTTTGTGATAGTGATAGTGATTTTGTGAGGGATATTGATGATAGGAAAAGTACTACCGGTTTTATGTTTTTTATGGGTGATTATGCTATTACATGGATTTCAATGAAACAATCTATTGTTACTCTTTCATCTTGTGAATCTAAGTATGTGGCCAAAACTTCCTGTGCATGCCATGCTATCTGGCTTAGAAGATTATTGAATGAGTTACAAGTGACATAAAAGGAAGCAACAGAAATTTGAATTGATTACAATCATGATCAAAGTAAGCACATTGATACAAGATATCATTTTATTAGAGAGTGCATTGCAAAAAGAGATGTAGAGCCTAAGCATGTGAAGACTCAAGATCAAGTTGTTGACATTTTTACCAAACCACTCAAACTTGAAAGTTTTCAGCAATTTCGAGCAAGTCCTGGATTAAAGAAAAAATTTCAAATTAGGGAGTGTTGAAGATTAATTTGAAATTATTATTGTGTTTGAATTCAATAATTTATAGTGGTGTATGTCAAGAGTTTAAAGTTATTATGGTGTATGTCAAGAGTCATGCGTTTATTATGTTTCATGAATGTAGGTTTTCAAAGGGTCATCTGTAAGCTAATATATATATCATTTGAACGAAGGTGTGGGTGTGATATGAATAAAGCAGAGACATTCTCTTAAAATTCCCATCTCCTATCAACACTCTCTTCCTATAATACTATCCTCAATCCTAAAACTATCAACCCTAAACCCCATCAACAATCTCTTCCTATAAAATTCATCTCTATCAAATAAATTGAAACCTCCAAAAACCTATCAACTCGAAACCCTATTAACAACTCCGCCCTCACATTCTAATAACCAAATATTTGGCAAGTGTCCCTTGACTTTCATATCACTAAAAAAACTAAAAGCATCATCAAACCGCACACTCCTACAAATTGCCTACAAAATTGGTACATACAACCCCAGGAATGGCTTATGCCCATCCTCAATAGCATTATTCAAAAGTCTAAAAGCCTCATCAATCTTCCCTATCTTTAAAACTGCAAGAATCATAACCTTATAACTCTCAATATCAAAACAAAGCCCTAACCTACAAATATCATGATAAATATCAATGCAAAACTCAACCTCCCCTGACTTACAAATTGCTTCCAACAAAGAATTAAATGCGCTCACGTCAGGTAAATAGCCTTCTTGAATCATCCTCCTAAGAATCTCCATGGTTGATTCAATATAGCATGCATTCGATAGCCCATCATCAACAAATCACACCCATGAATAGGTGGATTAAACACTCTCCTACTCATCTCCTCCAAAAATCCTAAGCCTCCTTAAATTTCCCTGTGTTACACCACACATTAACAAGAACAGAATAAATCTCCTTATCAGGAGCCCTACCTTTCCTAATCAAAGCATAACCCCCATGAAAATTCTTAACATCGCAAAGCCCTAAAAGCAGAGCATTGTAAACCTGAATATAAACTTAGCAATCGAGCTTTTTTAGCCAAGCTTTACAAAGCCTGAGCTCAGCCTGTTTAAAATTTTCTGAGCCAAGCATTCGTGCCCTTTTCCACAATCTTTAGCTTTACTATGACTTGAAAGTCGATTCTTCAAGATCAAAAAAAAAATAATAACTTGATAGTCGTTTAAGAAGTATTCATACCCTCTTGACAATCATTTTTCCTACCAAAATTAAAAAAAAAAAATGACAGTGAAAGACCCAACAATGGCGTCTCTGGTGATCCAAAGATCTCCATTACCATCATCTTCTTCTTCCCCATGATGAGACACTCTACCTTCAAACAACAATCCCAGCCTCCCTTTGCAACTCCTCTTTTAACTACAACCCTATCCCCTCTCAATGCCTTCGCTTCCATTCCATCTTCTTCGCTTTCCTCTCCCCCGACTTCGACTCCCCTTGCTTCTCCTCCCAAGCCCTCTCTTCTGGCTCCATTGAGAGAAGAAGATTGGGTTTCCTTTAGGTTTTCCTTTTGAGACTCCCTCTTTTCCCACCTGCTCTCTCTCTCTCTATTTATCTATCTATCTATCTATCTATCTATCTATCTATCTATCTATTTATCTCTCTCTCTCTCTAGAATCTATGAGAAGAAGAGTGATTTTAATTTTTATACAATTGATGGCATTTGCCTTGACCTTGACAGGATATTTATCACTCTTTTTTTGTTACAATTACCAATGCTCTCTCTCTATCTCTCTCTCTTAGGAAAATGAGCATGGCTAACTTCAATTGGGTTTGGAAAGATTTGGTAGAATCCAACTATCATATAAATACTTCTTTGATTTGTAAATAGGCCAAGCCTACTAGTGTCTAGACTCGGCCTGTAATTAAAATGAGTCTAAATAACGGGCCTAAGTTGAGCTCAACCCTAAAATGAGTCAAGCTTGACCCTTCAAAATGGGTTGAACTCGAGCCAGTCTGGCCTAATTGCCAGTCCTACTCAACAATCTGCTCACAATTAAAATTTTTCATTCCATTGTAAACCTCAAAAGCATTATCACTTAAATGACTATTACCGTATTCAAGAATAAACTGAGAGAAAATGTAAGGAGAGTCCATCAAGAGCAATACTGAATAAGTATCGACCTGCTAGAAGGGGGCTATAACGAATAGGTGTTTTGGTCTTTTCTATTTCTTTTTCTCTCTATCATTTTCCCTTAGGAAGTTGTAGTTGCATTGGTTACAACGAATTTTGCTATGGGGTTTAGGTTGAGAAGATTCTCCAAACGAATTGGTGCTATTGTATTTAATCTAGCTATAATGCTCAATGAAGGCAGTCAAAAATTATCCTTTTAATTTGGCCTTATGTCATAGTATATTTCCCACTCTCTAGCACCCTTCTCTGCTTGTTCACCATAGCTCGACAAGGTACAAATCAAGGCCGAGGCTGACCCCATGTGGATCTTACCATACCAAATAGCCAAGATCTACAAGTATAGTGCTTAGAACAACAAGTTGAATCCTTAAGCAGTGGACAGGAGAGGATGTTGAAGCAGATGGCAAAGATGTTTCAACTATTGCAAGCAAGGGAGGGATCCATGTCCAACATATGGGAGAACACTCAAGAAAGATCACCTCTGAAGGCAACACCAGGATTGTTCGCATCTAGACTTATGAAGTTAGATTTTCCATGCTTTGATGGCTCGGAAGACCCCATTACTTAGGTATGCCATGCAAAGCGGTTCTTTGATTTTTAAGGAACTCCGCTGGAAGATCAAGTGAGGTTGGCTACTTTCCATTTGAAGGGGGATGCTCAGGTGTGGTTTTAGTGAAAAAGGAATGCTTAGCAAAATCTGAGTTGAGAGGAGTTCAAATCGGAGCTTGAAGATAGATATGGAGTGGCGAGTTATACTGATGCCTTTGGGGATTTGAGTAAGCTAAGACAAAGAGGGACGGTTAGGGATTTTCAAACCCAATTCAAGATGTTGTTAAGATGAGTTGGGCAACTCACAGATGAGTAAAAGGCTTCTCTTTTCGCCTTGAAGACCCCATATCGGCTGACATAAAGGCCCAGTAGCCCAATTCTCTTCCTATTGCAATTGGGCTAGCCTGAATTTTTTAGGAGTAGCTACAAAAGGGAGGGCTCGAAAGCAAAGGGATTCTAGGGCCAAAAAAAATTCCTAATTCATACAACAGTAATCTCTCTTCTTCAAAAGTAAGATCGAGAGACAAACCCATTACCATGTGATGCTTTACTCCAGCGGAACTCCAGCACCGACATAAGCAAGGGCTACGTTATCACTGTGATGAGAAGTATCATTCCCGACACCAGTGCAAAATGTTGTTCCTAATCGAGATGAAGGATAGGAAGTTACTTGACTTAAAGATTCATTGGAGGTTGAGGAGATTTTGGAGGTTCCGAAGATTTTGATTCACGCTCTCAGAAGGATTTCTACCCCCAAACCATGAGAGTAACTGAACGTCTAGGAAGAGTCTCTATGATGGTTTTGGTGGATTCGGGTTCCACTTATAATTTTTTTAATTAGGAGATAGCAAAGGCAGCTAGGTTGAAGATAGAAGCGGGAGCATAACTCGTCGTGGCCAATGGAGAAAACATCACTAGTAAAAGATTCTGTAGAGAGGTAGCGATTGTGATACAAAATTCCACTAGCAAAGTTGATTTCTTTGTTATAAATTTGGAAGGGTGTGACCCAGTTTTAGTGTTCCAATGGTTATAAACACTAGGCCTAATACTTTGGGATTTTGGTAAAATGAAAATGAGGTTTCAAAGTGAGGGAGTCATAGTTGAACTCAATGGGACAAAGGAGGTTAAGACTAGGCTGGTTAGGGAGAAGGCTTTGACCAAGGCTCTTAAACAAAATCGGGGACAGGGTACCTTGCTACACATTCGAGCACTATGAAATGAGGAGGAACAAGGAAGCATTTGGAAAGAGTGGGAAGTTAAGTTTCCTGAACTTTTTAAAGATAAGGTAGGAATTGCCACCGAGAAGGAAGCATGACTACTGAACTTCCCTACGTCTAGGGAGTGAGCCCGTCTGCCCAAAACCATATAGGTACCCGCATTTCTAAAACAGGAGATCGAGAGGCTAGTTGAAGAGATGATTTAACAAGGGATCATCCAGAGTAGCAGAAGTCCATATTCATCCCCAGTGTTATTGGTAAAGAAGCGCAATGGTTCTTGGAAATTTTGCATGGACTATAGAGCACTCAACCAACAGTGAAGGATAAGTATCCAATTCCGCTAATTGAAGAGCTACTAAATGAGCTACATGGTGCCCGAGTCCTTACTAAGTTGGACTTTGGATGCTAATAATGTGGAGAAGACTGCTTTCCGCTCTCATCCCAGACATTTTGAATTTCTGGTAATGCCCTTCGGATTATCCAATATTCTTGCAACTTTTCAAAACTTAATGAATGATATTTTCAAACCTTATTTGAAGAAGTTCAGCCTGGTATTCTTTGACGATATCCTAATTTACAGTACCACATGCTCCATTTGAGACTCACTCTGACCACTTTCACTTTAAGGGACAATGGTCTTATTGTAAAAAAGGAAAAATCTGTTTTGGGGTCGGAAGAAGTCAAATACTTGGACACATCATCAGCACTGGTGGAGTGCCAGCTGACCCATCTATAATTGAGACAATGAAGGAGTGACCAAGGCCAAAGAATCTGAGGGAGCTTCACAGGTTCCTTGGGCTAACTGGTTATTATCGACAATTCATAGCCCACTATGGAGATATAGCTAGGTCGTTGACAAATTTATTATGAAAAGGGAATTTCAATTGGGGAGAAGAAGTCGAGAAAGCTTTCAAGAACTAAAAATTTTGATGACAACTACCCCCGTTCTAGCGTTACCAGACTTTAACCAAGAATTGTTGTGGAGTGCGATGCATCAGTTGATGGCATTGGAGCAGTCTTTTTGCAAGCAGGTCAGCCAATTGCTTATTTTATCTCTACTCACAACGAAAAGAATCTCTCACTATGTACCTACGACAAAGAACTACTAGCCTTGGTTCGCGCTATCAAACGTTGGTGACCATATCTCTTGGGAAGGAGGTTTGTTGTGAGGACGGATCATCGCAGTCTAAAATATCTTTAAGAACAACACAAAACAATGGATGCATAGCAAAAATGGTTAATCAAACTAATAGGGTATGACTTCTCGATTGAATATAGACAAGGATACACTAATGCGGCAGTAGATGCTCTTTCTAAGGTGCTGCAAACAAGATCAATAGCCGCCATCTCCTTTCCCAAGCCTCTTTGGTGGCAGCCGATTCAAGACGAGAACAAGCAACATCCTAAACTCAAATGGTTAAAAAAAAAAAGTTTTATTCTTCAAAGACAGGATTTATCTTTTGAAAGATTCTCTACTGATACCTACTTTGATTCAAGAATTCCATGGATTAGGCCATGAAGGGTTTCTCAAGTCAATCCATTGGATGAGGGTTGTATTCTATTGGAAGTCCATGGAAAAGATGGTGAAGCAATTTATTCGAGAATGTGACATTTGTCAAAGGAACAAAAATGACCATAGGAAGCCAGGTGGATTATTGCAATCTCTACCAATTCCAGAGAGTATTTGGTCTGACATTTTAATGGATTTCATAGAAGACTTGCCAAAATCAAGAGGAAAGTTAGTAATCTTGGTGGTCATAGACTAATTGAGTAGGTACGCATACTTTGTTCCCATTGCTCACCCATATACAGCTGTGACCATTGCATAAGTCTTCTACGACAACATCTTCAAGTTGCAAGTAGTTTTCACCTGCCGATTGTCGAAGGAATTATTTCATTTACAAGGCAGAAATTTCAATTTTAGCTCCTCCCATCATCCCCAAACAAATGGGCAAACTGGGGTGGTAAACCAAGCGGTGGAAATATACTTGAGGTGCTTTACAAGTGACCAGCCCAAAAAATTGGATGTAGTAGTTACCGTGGGTTGAGTTTTGCTATAATACGAGTGTGCACTCCTCCACCAAGATGTCTCCCTTTGAAGTTGTCTATGGAAGCCCTCAACCTTCTATCAAAATTTCAAGGCACTAGCCATGTGCAGGTAGTCGAAGATGATTTTCTGGCTTGAGATCAAGTGCTAACAACCCTGAAAAAGAACTTACAAGTAGCAGCAAAAAAGCATGAAAACCATGAGTTCAAAGTTGATGACAAAGTATATTTGAAGCTACAACCATACAAACAAACTTCAGTGGCTAAACGCAGCTCTCAGAAGCTAGCTCCCCACTTCTTCAACCCTTTCTGGTTTTGGAACAAATTAGTGAGCTTGCATATAAATTACAACTTCTCAATAGATGTAAGATTCACCCTGTCTTCCATGTCGCTCTACTCAGGAAACGTTTGGGAGCTGCTATTCAAGCAGAGCTTAACCTACAAGTTTGGGAACCCTCGCTGGCTGAAGAACCACAAGCAATTCTTGGCCAGAGGACCAATGGCAACATTACTAAAATCTTAGTGCAATGGAAGGACAAGCCAAAGGAGGATGCCACCTGAGAAATTGAAGATGATTTCGTGGAGAAGTACCCGACTTTTTCGCATCCTTGATGACAAGGATGGTCTCGGGTAGAGAGGAGTTGATAGTGGTCCATCAAGAGCAACACCAAATACTAGGAGGGACTATAACCAATGGATTTTTGTTCTTTTTCTATTAATGTTTACGTTTTACTTTTTTTTATATATTATTTGTGGAAGAAATGGGGCATTTGGATTCATAATTCACTTCCAATCCTTAAAACTAATTTTCATCATAATTCATAATTTAGTCGAGTGCTATGCTAGGCCCATGTTGAACTTAACCTCTTAACCTCTATAGAGATTTAGAGTTGTTAATTAAAAATTTTTTATTAAAATAATGATTGTTACTAAATAATCAATTTACGGCGATTTATTATTTATATAAAAAAATTGAGCTTTACCCAAATTCTCCCATTCGTCCTCCTTGCTGCCTCAAAATTGCTGCCTCAAAATGATAAAACGAAGAGGGAAATCAAAACCTTTTTTTTTTTTTTTTGTATATAATAAAACTTGAATCTGAATCTATTATAAGGGAAACGAGAGATGTCATTTGAGTTAAAACTTATTGGCACAATAGAAGATTATACAACAATTTATACATGTACACACGCGCGCTCACACACAAAAAAGTATTCTTTTGTTTTGTTCCTACTTGGCGACACAAGGAGCATAAGTAAAGGAGGGGCAATTCATAGAGATGCGTTCATCTTCTATCTATTTTTAGAGAGAGAAGTATTTTAAACTAATGAATTTGAAGAGAAAAATGTGAAAAAAAATCAATATTTTAGTGAGAGAAAACTAGTTTGTATAGTTTTAGAGAGAAGTATTAAATTTAATTTTTCTGGAGAAATAATATTAAAAATCAATATATTTAGAAAAAAAATTTTAAAAATTTAATTTTTTTTTTAAATAAAAATTAACGTGTTTCGTTTTGGAGCGAGAAAGATGGAATCATAGTTATTACACAAGTACCTATAAATGCTGTGCAAGTCTTCTACTTTCGAATCACTTGGGAGATTGCGCAGAGCAACATTTTGACTGAAGGCAGAGCCAAAACCAGAAATAAATTACATTGCCCCACATTGAGAAGGCTATTGCAACAATTTTGGAAAGGTTGGTCTTGCTTGAGGCTAAGGCCTCATGTGACAAGGTATGCCTGTGACATATAGGGAAGATCAACTGTAGTGGTTTCAGGAGCTGAAACGTTTCATGTTTCCATGATTCAAGCGATTTAGAGGCCTGAACTTAATGAATGTTGTCAAATTGAATTGTTTGAACTTGTATTTATATTGAAATTGCTTAATCGTGAGATGCTGTCCTCATTTGTACTTCTGTTCTCATTCTCAATTGAACAAAAATTTAGCTTAGTGACAGCTTTTTTTTGTTTTTCTCTACACATTCGCGTTGGCTGACAACTTATTGTAAGAATGAGTGGTAGTCTCAGTTATTGGAATATGCTGCTTCATTCGTATTTTATATTATTATTATTATTAACAATCATAATCTTAATGAGCAAATGACTTCTTACAAAGCACGGAAGTAGGTTGCAATGTGGCGCCAAGTTGTGTTCATGGTGCTTGATGGAAGTTTCCACTTGTTTGTTCTTGTCTATGAGGATGATACTGGTGCATTTTACTTGGTGATTTTATCTAAAAGCAAAATTGGAGCGATGTAATATGTTTAGTTTAATGGGGAGCCTGC
Source organism: Dillenia turbinata (assembly GCA_037126225.1). Lineage (NCBI taxonomy): Eukaryota > Viridiplantae > Streptophyta > Magnoliopsida > Dilleniales > Dilleniaceae > Dillenia > Dillenia turbinata. The sequence goes on along the minus strand of JBAMMX010000008.1, from coordinate 14,231,863 downwards.
AGTATTGGGACATTCTCTATTCAAATCAGCCCATACGTAGGACCAAGCATTCGGCTAAAATAAACCGTCCTTTTACCCATATAGGGATGGCAATTGGGCAGACTGGATATAAGGATAGTACATTCTTAAATCGTTTCGAGTGTTCTCCATCGGGAGAAGATTTTGGCCTCCTCTTGTCGTTCAGATATGGTATTGCGGGTAACAAGCATGAATTAAAAATATTTTTTTGTCAACTTCAAAGCTTGAAATATTGATAAAGTTTTGGCGAGCTGCAAAAATTTCATTCCCTTGAAGCAAAAAGGAATATACAATATGAAACATCAGTCACTTGCAGCATCACTTGCACCAATCTAGGTCAAAAGCTTTTCCGTATTATTCTCTAAGCTTATTCAAAAGAACCTCTCTCGCTTTGAATGGAAGATATAGGAGAAAAACAATCCTCTACATTAGAACTTTGAACAAACTGTTATAATACAATTGCAATGGTACAAGAAGATGATTTGATTATGTCTATTTGAGAAGTCAGGATGGAGTCCCAATAGCAGTGTAAAAAACTAAGAATATGAAAACTCCACGGTAAAAAAGCTCCCGATTCCCGATGCATGAAAGCTTTCCAGTACATAACAGTTTCCTCTCTCAAAACTCTCTGGTAAAAAAACTAAGAATGTAAAAATTTCTTGGTAAAAAACTTCTCGGTACATGAAAACTCCCCGGTACATGAAAGTTTCTGGGTACACAAAACCTTCCTCTCTCAAAACTCCCCGGTAGAAAGCTCCCCGGTACATGAAAACTCCCTGATACATGAAAGCTCCTCAATACACAACATCTTCCTCACTCCATTTTCCTGACTTATATAGAGAGAGAAAAGCTCTCCGGTAAAAAAACTAAGAATGTGAAAACTCCACGATAAAAAACTCCCCATACACGAAAATTTCTCGGTATACAACACCTTCCTCTCCCAAAACTTCCCGACAAAAAAACTAAAAATGTGTGGTGATAACAATAGTATTCTTTAGGGATTAAAAACGATAGCTGAGAATTAAAAACAGTGAACAGATAAAATCAAGGTGTTATTTGTTGTTGCTTGGCGAATAACGGTGAGTAGAATACTTTTCATTTTCCCTTTTCTTTGCTTACCAGGAAGCTTTTTTGTATGCCGAGAAGCTTTTTATGTGTGTCGGGCAGCTTTCTTGAAGAGTTTAGTTTCCTTACCGACTAAACTTTTTAGTCGACTAAAACAAATCCTTTAGTCGACTAATTTTTAGTCAACTTAAGACTAAACAGCAAGTGGATCCCGCAAAATCTCCCCGCTAAAAAATCTAAGAATGTAAAATGTCCACGGTAAAAAACTCCGAGTACATGAAAGCACCCCGGTATACAACACCTTCCTTTATCAAAACTCTCTAGTAAAAGCTTCCCGGTACAAAGTGAATGAGTATTCTTTAGGGATGAGAAGCAAAGAGGATTTTATAACACCATGAGAGAGACAGTATTGCAACAAGTAAAGACACTATTGCAACAAGTAAGAGGGCATCGGTACACTATTACAACACAAGAGAGACATAGAGACACTAAAGCTTCTCTGTATATAGCTACTCTGTAAGTTGTTTTCCGGTGCAAGAAAACTCCTCGGTAAATATACATGAAAGCTCCTTCGTACATAGCTCCTCAGTACATTATTTCTTACGACTCTCAACACTTGCATAATTATAAACACTGATCACTACCACTCGGTAAATTCTTCACGTGCATCTCTCCACTCTTCGCTCCCTTGCGGTGTTGCAATAGTGTACCGATAAGGAGAAAATGAGAAATAATGTACGGAGAAACAGAGTAATAAACGGAGAGATAGAGATCACCGAGAATAAATATATATATATTTAAAATTTTAACATAATTTTTTTCGCTTTTGTGACATTTCTTTTTTTGCTTCATTGAAAAGAAAAAAAAAAATGAAAGTTCTTCGGTAAATTGCTTTTTGGTACATGAAAACTCCTCCTAGCTCCTCGGTAAATTGTTTCTCAGTACATGAAAACTCCTCGTACCTAACTCCAAACGTATCTTTTATTAATTAACATATATCCTCTCCTTCTCTCTCTCCCAAAAAAATAAAAAAAAAAAAAAAAACAAAGAAACGTCTTAGGCGACTAAGGCATATTATTTTTTTCCCTTTTTTTGAAAAATATAATAAACAATATTTTATTAAAAAATCACAAAATATAAAACAATATTTTTAAATTTTTTTTAAAAATAATGTTTCTTAAAAATATTAAATTTTTTAAAATCTATTTTTTGCCTTTCACTTCCTTCCTTTTTTCTAATTTTTTTTTTGGTTTCTTTCTCACGTTTTCCTTAATCGATTAAGACCTTTATTTTTTAAATATGACCTCTTTTTCCTTTTTAACTGAAAATAAATATAAACAAAAATGTTTTTTGTATTTTTTTAAAATAATATTTCAAAAAAATATTAATTTTTTTAAAACTATTTTTACGCTTCACCTTTTTGTAAGTTTTTTTTTTTTCCTTTTTTTCACCCTTACTCTTCTCCTTCTCTCTCTCCCCATGAAATGATAATTTATTATAAAACTTTTTTAGTAGACAAAACAACCTTTTTCTCCACTAAAAAAAATTCTCTCGCACACTAAAAATTAGTCGACTAAAGGATTTGTTTTAGTCGACTAAACACTTTTAGTCAATTTTTAGTAATGGTACACTAAAAAAACTTTTCTTCCAACCGTAAAAAGTTTCCCGCAAAAAATGTAAAAATGTGAAGGCTCCTCCATTACATGAAAACTCATTCCTCACTACTGAAGACTTTCCTCTTAAACCTACCTGCTAAAAAGCTCCCCGGTAAAAAAAAATCAAAGTATCTAAAAACTGCTTCGTAAAAAATTACCCGATACATGAAAACTCCCTATACATGAAAGGTTCTTGGTACACAATAGTTTCCTATGCAAAACCTTCTCGGCAAAAAGCTCCCCGTTAAAAATATTAGGAACGGGAAAGCTGCTCGATATAAAGCTCCCCACGAACCCCCTATATACCCTCTATCCTATTCCACTTCTAGCATTTCTCTAGGACCAAAAATTTTTATTTGGAAACATCATGTCTTGGAAAAGTCATAGAATTTCTATAAAAACTCTTGTCATTAATTTGATTAATTTTGTCATTAGTTCAATCTTAGCTACATGATAAATCGCATGCAAACAATTTTGTTCTTTTCCATGGTTATGATAAAAGGACTAATTTTTTTCCCCTTCTCATTTTCAATAACTGGATCAAATTATAAATCACCATTGCGAAGGTAAAAGGCGATGCCTGAGAAGAATGCTAACACGCCCTTCCTAACACAAATTTAAGGTTCCAAGGAATTTAGTAAAATCTTGAGGTCCACAAATCTTGCTGTTAATGTGCGTGCAAAACGGTCACTTATTCGGACAATCAATGTCGCAAAATTAAACAGCCCATACAAAGTAAATTATAAAAACGAACTCATTGTGATATCAAGACAAAACAATAATTTTCTGAACTCATCAAATTCTGATAAAAAAAAAAACCATAAAAGAGAAGAACGTCTATCTCAGTCTAAACTAAGTAATCAGTCTAAACTAAGTAAATTTGTTTCTCTGCTTCTAATATTACTTCTTTGCTTCTATCATGGCGGGTATCAGAAGCTTTACATTCGATAGTCCAAACTTTTCATCAAAACACAAAGGTGACTCCTTTAGCCAAAATTAAACTTTCTTTCAAGATCTATTATTTCCACTAGAATAATTGATCGAAATTTTCTTCCGTAAAAAGATCATCTCAGAAGCCAAAATTTTCCTTCAAGATCTGTTGTGAAGCGTAAGTAAGGAAATTTTTTAGTTGACTTGACTACCCCTGGTGATGAAATTCTTATTGGGAGGTAAGACCAAAGAGGGGTGAGATGATCTTCTTCACAATAGTTCCTACCGAAAAAGATCAAACTATAAATAAATAGATAAGGAAAGAATAGAGAATAAACACGAATAATATAACGAACCTGAAAAAATTTCTCACCACCAAACGCGAGAAAAAGCTTGCAAATCATGATCATAGTAGAGAAGAAAGACAAAGGGAGCACACAGGCATGGTTGACATGCACTGCCATTATCAGTATCATGGCACACCACTCCATGAATCTGCACATCAACCACATGTCACTAAAAAGAATCACGTCGATCCAAACCATCAGAACAAAAAAAAAAATCACAACACAAAAAAAAAGCGAATAAGAATAACAAAGCACAACAATAACCTAAATAACTTTTAAAATAGAAAAAAATAAAACCAATAGAACATCCGTCCAACTCACCATCCATCCAACTTACCAACAAAATATTTGCATCACTCGTAGTATTCATGAGAAAGAGCTTGTTTACGAGAAAGAACTTAGTTCAACGTACCTTATCATTCACACCTCTTATCAAATTTGTGGTCAAAGCCATCAGTTTCTTCTTTTTGTGTTTCGGCATTTCCAACAAGTTAATCCACCACATCAAAACGGAGAGCAAATCAACACATAAAACAAGTTCATGATGTATCAGAGACTATTTCTTTTGCCACAGCAAGAAATCAAGAGAGTGTTCAAAGGAAACCACCACAAACGATTATCATCGCACACTGAGAAGAAAGAGAAGGAAAAATATCTCACCTCTCCTTGGTATCCCCTAGCAACAAGAACTTCATCACCAGGCGAGTCAAGTCAGCTAAGAGATTTTCTCATTTATGCTTCACAATAGTTACTGTCAAAAAATGATCAAACCATAAATAAACATTTAAGGAAAGAATAGAACACGAAGACAAATAAGATAATGAACTTGGAAAAATTTTCTAAACACCAAATGAGCGAAAAAGCTTGCAAACACACAGTCCGAAAGAATAGAACATGAAGACAAATAAGACAATGAACTCGGAAAAAATTTCTAACCACCAAATGAGCTAAAAAACTTACAAACACGCGATCATAATAGAGAGAGACAAACAGAGCACACAGGTATGGTTGACATGTACTGCCATTATCAGCATCATGGCACACCACACTGTGAATCTCCACATCAACAACATGTCACTAAAAAGCAGGGCACACCACACCGTGAATCTCCACATCAACCACATCTCACTAAAATAAAAAGAATCACACATCAATCCAAACCGTAAGAAAAAATAACAACAAAAAAATTCACACATCACATGTCCAAGCAGCAACGACAAATCACCACCTGCCAAATGGAGGACGACGAATCCGAGGTGGTTAGGGGTCATTCACGCTTATATCTATATTGTTAATAAACCTTTACATACAAGAGATGAAGGATAATTTCACCTTATTTTACCTATTTTGATAAAAATATATTTTTGATTGACAAAGGCAGCAAAAATAGAAGAAAATCCAAATTACATTATCTAATTTTCATAATATAATTACGATGGTATCCTACTTAACAGATTTCTAAAATCATTCATGGTTATCCGATAAGGAAATCAATCACCATTAAATTTAAATCTTTCCGTATTGTTGTAGAATTCTAATTCTCGTGGGCTCTCACAAACGAAGGAAATCTTTCTGAAATTATAAACCTTTCTAATTTCAAGAAAATCTAAATTTTTTAGGACTTTTTAACTATAATCCCTATCATTTTGAAAGATCTCAAACTCAAGGAGACTAAGGTTTTCTATACCCCTAGAAAAGTTATAAATACAGAGTATAGACAACCATCATGGAGACTTAGTTTTTACACACGAGAGAGAGACAATTCTATACATCAGTCAAACAAGAGTTCCATACCCAATTCTATACATCAGTAAGAGGGGGATTCCATACTCAATTTTATACATCAATTAGATAAGAGTTTCATACCCAATTATATATGTCATTCAGATGAGGGTTTCATACTCATTTACATACACCGACAAAGATAGGACTTCATGCTCAATTTTATACGATCAGAGGTATGCTTTCGTATTCTACTCTATGCACGATCAGAGGTATGATATTTACGGTTACTATCGGTTTTATTTTATCACTCATACTAATTTGAGCATCGGAGTCCCCCCATTGAGTTAAGTCCGATGGGCTTTTGTAGGTTTCTCATCCGTGAAGAACCGACGAACACTACCGTTATCGGCTCATCGCTCGAGTTAGAAGAGCAAGTATCTGTAGAGTAAAAATCGACTCTAACAGATTGACGTTGTCCATGAGAATGACTGACTGACCAGTCATAGAAATTTCAAACCTTGCTTCATTTCTACTCAATAGCCTGAGTTCACTCGACTATGCGACAATCGGGATGAGGTAGTAGGGGGTACCTCTCGTTAGGTAATTCTCTCGCCTTTATTCTCTCAATCTCGTGTAGATAATTTGTTGACTATCTATCTCATAAAACATTATTGAACGAACAGACCTATGTCACCCTGATCTTTTGATGGCATCTATCTCTCTAAATGGGTCTATGTCGTCCCAATCTACCTATAGAATCTATCTCCCCGAACGGGCTTATGTCGCCCTGATCTACTATGGAATCTATCTCCCCAAACGGGCCTATACTACCCTGATCTACCGATGGGATCTAACTCTCCGAACGGTCCATGTCACTCCGATCTATCGATGGGATCTATCTCCCCGAACGGGTCTACGCTGTCCTGATCTACCGATGGGATCTATCTTCCCGAACGGATCTATGTCGCTCTAATCTATCTATGGGATTTATCTCCATGAACGAGCCTATATCGCCCTCAATTGTTTTTACCTATCGGCCTCTCAATCTATTATCGGTCTCTCCTCCATTCGGCCTATCGACCTCTCCTCCGTTAGGCTTGTCGACCCCTCCTCCATTCGGCCTGTCGGCCCCTCTTCTGTTCGGCCTGTCGACCTCTTAATCTCTTGTCGATCTCTCTTCCATTCGATCTGTTGGCCTCTCCTCTGTTCGCCCTGTCAGCCTCTCAATCTCCTGTTGGCCTATGTTCCGTTCGACCTGTCGACCTCGCTTCCATTCAACCATTCGACCTCTCAATCTCTTATCAGCCTCTCCTACATTTGATCTATCGGTCTCTCCTCTGTTCAACCTATTAGCCTCTTAATCTCTTGTCGATCTCTCCTCATTTCGGTCTGTCGACCTCTTAATCTCCTGACGGCCTCTCCTCCGTTCGTCCTGTTAGCCTCTCCTCTGTTTGCCCTGTCAGCCTTATTTCCGTTCTGCCTATCGGCCTCTCAATCTCCTATCACCTCTCCTCCATTCGGCTTGTCAACCTCTCAATCTCTTGTCCAGCTCTCCTCCGTTTGGCTTGTTGGCCTCTCAATCTCTTGTCAATCTCTTCCTCCATTCAGCCTGTTGGTCTCTTCTCCGTTCAGCCTGTCAGCTTCTCAATCTCCTATCGGCCTCTCCTCCATTCAGCCTCTCTTTCGTTCAACCTATCGGCCTCTCAATCTCTTGTCAGTCTCTCACTATAAAAAAAACCTACTTTTAGCAACAAATTTTGTGACAAACGAACGTTTGTCACCAATTAGTAACAAATTTTGCAATAAAAACCAGTTTGTTGTAAAATTTGCGACAAAAATTTGAGTTCATCGCAAAATTTGTAACGAATCTAGTGTTTGTCGCAAAATTACAACGAACTTTTTGTTCGTCGCAAAATTTGATGCAAACTTCCCATACTTAGAAAAATTTGCTTTGCTTCCTTCACATTTGTTTTGCTTCCTTTCTCTCTTCAAATGCTACTCTCCATTGCTGAACCAAGTAAGCTCTCCCTCTCCCTCTCTTCTCTCTCTCTCTCTTCTCTCTCTCCCTCTCTCTCTCTCTCTTCTCTCTCTCATGCAAATCCGACGGTTGTCCGCCAGATCTGCCTGTGGAACACCAGATCCGGCAGCTGAGCTGCCGGATCTGGCTCGGAGGCCAAAGAATCGCGACCGCGAAGGCCACGGCCGCCGCAGGAGGGGGCCCCCTCCCTCCCTGGTTTTTTTATTTTTTTTAGAAAATTTCTGAATAATTGAAATAATTATTTTTTTATGTTTTTTATTTATTTTTTTCTCAGAGTTATTAACCATATGTTTATGTGCATTTGTAGGTCTGATCTTCCCAACTTACAAATTCATTGTTTGCAGCTAGTGGATCTTCCCAACTTTTGAATACACTTTACAGAAAAGAGAAACCTATAGTTCAGCAAAAACTTCTACTTGAACTTTTGGGAGGTAAATAAAATTCTACCTTTAACGCCAAGTTTCAATGTCCAAATTTGAGGATTGACTAAATTTTGTGGGTTTTGTTTGTTTTGGTTCCTCTAGGAAATCTCAGCAAATCTTGACTAAGCCCTGTATTTCAAAAGAATCCATTTCCATCAGACAAATAAACATTTCATTTATACTAGGTGGTTGGGGACGAAGCACCATGGTCCGGATTGATTTTTATTTATTTGACTTGTGGCTAATATAAACATATGAATATGAAGATCATATAGGTGAGTTAATTGGAAACTGAAATCCTAATTAGAATTTCATTAATTTCGTTTTTTCCGTGAAATCTATACTTGGGCATGCCTTCTATCTGAAGTTTTTAAGCAAAATTGATCTAATTATAAGGTCATATTTTTATGCAATGATATTTTGGATCAAAGATGACCGACATTGACGTATTTCCCCGTCTCTTACAGGTTGGCTACAACACTACCCTATCACTTGCCAAGCATTCCATAAAATTGCAAAGTTTGGATTTATCCTGGTGTCGTTATTTGACAGATGAGCTTCTGGGTTATATAGAGAATACCTTTTCATTATTAAGAGTCCTAAAGTTGTTTGGGTGCACTCAGGTTAATGCTCTAAATCAATCTTTGCAAATGCTTTTCTTGATTATGCCTTATTTGATACACATATTTTCCCTTTGTCACAAATTGTAATTTTTTGCATTGTATGCTCATCTATTAGCTAATGTTTGGCTGGGTGTAATTATTTTGTTGCAAAGTATAGAATTTAATATAATGTTCATTTCAGAAACATCTTCACTCGGTTTTCATAGATCAACTTGATTTATTGCAAGTAATTTATATATTATTGTGCGTTTTTTTTTTAGTTTATAAATTTAGATTCAGAAAATAACAACTAAAATTCATATTATTGTTTAAATACGTATATATACTAATCATATAACTATTTGTGGAAATAGATACACACTCAACTAATAGAAGTTCTTACGTTGAGTTATAGTTTTGTCACTGCTCCAAATTAATACCCTTCACCTTTGTATTGGATCTATCTCACGAGCTTGATAAACACACACGACCGTCTTTCCTAAACTCATTAAAGCACTACCAAATAAATAATATAGGAGAATGTTTAAAAGAATAGAATTTAATTCAGCTATCAATTTAGTTCTACTTATGATTGATTTCCCCTTCCAAATACAGCTTTTTTATGCATGCAGTCATTGTTTTGCTTTCATTTTCAAATTTTATAGTGCATTTCATTGAATATTTTATAATTCTTGAAATTGTAAACACATAAAATACAGAACGAAAGAAATCGGATGTATAAAAATAATTTATTTAAATGTCGAGGTTTAACTGATGAGTTCATATTTGGGTTGAAAGAATTTTTGGATTTTGCTTGTAGTAAAGTTGAGGTTATGGATGGGAATAAATTAAGGTGTCCCCGTTGAAAGTGTAATAATGGTAAATTTTTTAAGTATGATAAAGTGAGGGAATATCTTTGTAGATTTGGTCTTACCCCGAATTATTATAATTGGATTTGTCATGGTGAACAGTTTGTATCTGATGAAAAATATCGACGAAACATGCAATTTTCAGTTAGAGGGGATCAAAGTTATTATGATCAATTCAATCCATATCAGGGAATAGTAATTGATGCAGTGGGTCCTAATTGTATTCCCAAATCGAGCCATGCAAGTACTAGTTTTGATCCAACATTTGAAGAAGTATATCCTACTTATGCATCACCATTAGTAAAGGCTGAAATTACAGGTGTTGATGACGTTGCGAATGATGAAACTTACAGAAGTCATCAACTTCAAGAAGTGTTGAGAGCTGCAGATCAACCTTTATGGGATGGTTGTAATAGCCACACGAATTTATCTTTAACCGCAAGATTATTGAATGTCAAGGCGGAGCATAATGTGTCTGAGAATTATTTCAATGATTTTGTTTAAGTTATTGAAAAAGTATTACCTTGTGATCACATAATGCCCAATGATTTCTACAGTATGAAAAAACTGGTGAAAAAGTTAGGTCTTCCGGTAGAAATGATTGATGTATGCAGAGATGGTTATATGTTATATTTGAGGGATGATGAAAATGCAAAATTTTGTAAATTTTGTAACCAATGTCGTTACAAGACCAGTAGAAGGTCAGGTCGTAATCAACGACGTAAACCATACAGACAAATATTTTATTTGCCTTTAACTCCTAGATTGCAAAGACTCTATGCATCTAAGACTACAGCTGAGTACATGATGTGGCACGCAAATCATAAAACATAAGAGGGGTTAATATGTCATCCTTCGGATGCAGAGGCATGGCAACATTTTGATAGAACATATCCACAGTTTGCAAAAGAGACTCGAAACATTAGGCTAGGTCTCTGTGATGATGGATTTGCTCCATTTGGTAAATCAGGAAGAATTTATTCATGTTGGTCAGTTATTTTAACTCTGTACAATCTTCCACTGGGTATGTGCATGCCTATACGTTTTTAACATTGATGGTGACTGGTCCGCAAAATCCAAAAAAATTAATAGATGTTTAAATGCAATTACTAATTGCGGAGTTAAAACAATTATGGGAAAAAGGTGTTTCTACATATGATGTTCATACTGATCAGATGTTTATAATGAGGGCTACTCTTCTTTGGACCATAAATGACTTTTTAGCTTATGGCATGTTATCGGGATGGAGTACTGCTAGGATTTTAGGATGTCTGATATGCATAGAGAGATCAAAGTCATTTAGATTGAAATATGGCAAGAAAGTGAGTTATTTTGACTGTCATAGGCAATTTTTATCACTAAATCATAAATTCATAAGGAATAAGAAGAGTTCACTAAGAATAGAGTTGAGAAAACACCTCCTCCTTTGAGATTAACCGGTGAACAAATTTGGTATAGAGTGCTTCACTTTCCTTCTGTTATTGAAGAACAACATGATACAACACATGGCTATGGAAGTTCACATAAATGGACTAAACGGAGCATATTTTGGGATCTATCATATTGGAAAACCTATCTGATTTGTCATAATCTCGATGTGATGCATATTGAGAAAAATGTTTTTGATAATATATAAATACAGTGATGGATGTCACTGGAAAAACGAAAGACAACTTGAATGCAATGAAAAATATGTGTATTCTTTGTAAAAGACCCACACTTGATGTCGATGGAAGTAGTAGAGGACCAAAACTAAAGGCAGTTTATACGTTGAATAAGGATTAGAGACGGACTGTTTGTGAATGATTGAAATCATTGAGATTTCCTGATGGTTATGCCTCAAATCTTGGGAGATGTGTCGATTTGAAGGAATGCAAATTGTTTGGTTTAAAAAGTCATGATTGTCACATATTTATAGAAAGACTAATTCCTATTGCATTTAAGGAACTCTTACCAAATTTTATTTGGGGCACCCTCACGGAATTAAGCAACTTTTTCCGTGATATTTGCTCAACAGTATTATGACCATCACACATAGAGAAGCTAGAGACAGATATTCCTATTATTTTGTGTAACTTAGAAATGATCTTTCCTCCTTCATTTTTTTATTCTATGGAGCACCTCTTAATTCACCGGCCTTATAAGGCCAAAGTTACAGATCTCATCCAATTTAGATGGATGTATCCGTTTGAAATGTGAGTTTATTCTCTTTTACATTTCATTTTCTATGCACTTAAAACTTCTAATTTCGCGGTTTCGAATTTACTAAAACTTTGTTTCTTTACATTTAGATTCCTATACCATTTGAAGAAAAAAGTGAAAAATAAGGTATGGGTTGAAGCATCTATTGTTAATGCTTACATTGTAGAGGAAGTCACAACATTTGCCTCATTTTATTTCGAACCTCACGTACAGTGTAAGAGGCGGAGAGCGGAAAGAAATGATGAAAGTCATGTTGATCTTAATTTGAATTCATTCTCCATTTTTAACTATCTTAGTCGACCAAGTGGAACATGTAAGTTTAGATATTTAACTGATAAAGAACGGCAGACAGTTCACACATATATTTTACTGAACTGTCCAGAAGTGACGCCATATTTTGAGTTAGTATATTATTTGTCAATAGATGTTTTTTTTTTTTATCGCAAATATCTTGTGACATAAATCGTCATCTTTTATGATAGAATTTTTCAAAATTCATAGTCTGAACTATCGTCGAATGAGTTCGATCGTCTGTGTGATGAAAAATTTGTAACATGGTTCAAAACATATGTAAGTTGATCATAAAACAAATATACATCATTACTTCACAAATATTTTATCACATTTACTTAATTTCAGGTTCATAGTAATCAAGCTCAAATCGAGCAAGAATTCCTAATCCATTTGTCTTGGGGTCCAAACTCAAGGGGTACGAACTTGGCCTGCATATTTTATAAATGAATATAATTTTCATACTGAATCATATGGAATGGGGAAGTCTACAATGAATAGTGGGGTTTATGTTCAGTCATCCAACAATAGAGGTATAAAAAATGATTTCTATGGTTTGTTAGATGAAATATTAGAGTTAGAGTACCCTGAAGCAGAATTGCGAGTCGTTTTATTTATGTGCCAATGGTTTGATCCCATTAAAGGAATGAATGTGCATCCAATGTAAAATTTAGTTGAAATAAATCATAAGAAATTGTATAGGAGATATGAGTCATTTGTATTGGCACAACAAGCGATTCAAGTGTATTATACATCATATCCTAATTTGAAACGTGATAAAATTGATTGGTAGGTTGTTTGTAAAACGAAAGCATGAAAAAAGATCGAGAACCGCTGGAAAGATATAGCATATCAGCAAAAAGAAATTCCTGACACATTTCAGACTGAGGAATATAACATTCCAACCTTACGAGATCCATATGGAGTAGTGATAGATGTGGATCCAAGTTAAATTCATGAGGACAACAATGAAGATTCAAATTTTGGGATGGATGATGAGAATGAGGAAGAGGATGATGAGGATATTGAATCTAATTTTGAGACTGATGATAAGGATGATGATGAGGATAGGATTGACAATGAGGATTTTGATTTTTGATGGTGGGTAAGTCTTCTTTTCTTAATATATTGAATTTTATCTTCATATGTGGTCATATAGTCTACATTATACAACATTTGATATCTTCATATCTATTTTTATTATAAAATATGTTTTTTTTCCTTAGTCATTTGACATCGAAAATACATTAAGTTCTAAATGATGTGACATGAAATTGTTTTTTTTTCTTTTAAAAATCATGGTGGTAGAGGACAAACTGACTGAGGTGGTTGTGCTCGTGCTTTTCGACTACTTCCTAACTCTCGTACGCCTTATCTGACTTTTCTTGGTAAACATCATAATTTCTATTTTTTTAGAATTTTTCTGTTTATTTATTATTGACTTTGCTTATTTCAAATAAAACCCTAATATCATCTGGTTTTTTTATTGTTTAATTTCATTTGTCAATTTGTTTCATATTTACTGGCTCATGTATCAATTTTTGAATTTTGTTTGTTAATATACTGTTTTGTTTTTTATAGATAATTTGAAACGAATTTGCAAAGTTGTGGTAGCTTGCGATAAGCTATTATTTCGTTAATTTAAATATGGTAAGTATTTTTATGTATTCCATTATATTTTTTTTAAGTTGACAATTTTTTTTTGTTTATTATTTTAACATTTATAATTGACAGTATCGACGTGGGGAGCATAGACGAAGTTGTGATGGAAGACCAGACTCTTCAGGGACGCAGTTCGCTTCAGCTGGACCTTCCCATTCGCCTTTACCTACTAATGTTGCACCTTCGTCGTCCCCTTCGGTGCAATATTCGCATGTCGAGGGGGAAGACACGCGAGAGGTAATTGCCCCTGTTAGAGATTTGTAAGTATTAAATTTGATTCTTTCATCAGTATTGATTCTTTTATTTATGTAACATATAAATTTTTTAACGATCTTATTTACTTACCATTCTTTGTTCGTAATATTATAATAGATTCATAAATTCTGTACATGTTGTTCAAATGCTTAATCAAATTGTAAACAACCATTGGGGAGGACAATGGCTATCTTTCACAAGCACTCCAGATGAAATGAAAGAATTATGGTAGAGAGAGTTCAAGGTAAATTACGTCTTTCAGTTCAAATTTAAAATTAGGTTTATATAATTTTTATATAACTAATTGTTTTTTTTATTTATTACAATGACAGTTTACTTGGGACGAGACGGAAGAGCTTAAAATAAGAAGAATTTTTAACAAGAAATGTGGTCATCACATTCGAGACGTATTAAGTCATACAAAGACTAGTAAAATGAAGTCAAACTGTATAACCGATGAAAATTAATGTAAGATTTTGAATTTCTGAGAATTTGATGAGAGCCGAAGGAGGAGTGAGTAGAATAAGAAGAATCGTTCTTCTAATTCTGGAGAAATGTCTGCTATTTATACGGAAGGCTCAATCAATATTGATGTGTATAGAAATAGATTGGTAATATTATTAAAACACCAATTTTTTAAATTTAATTAATTTATTTTATAACTGTTTTATTATATTTAACAAAATTTTTTTTAGACCAAGGAAATGGGATCGCAGCCATCATTTATAGACACCTTCACGCGAATATTCCAAAAAAAAAAGATAAAAGCTGGAGTGGGGAGGGAGTTAGAGCTATTGTGGTATTTAATTTGAAAACTTTCCTTTATTCTATAAACACTTTCAATATTGATTTGAATTTATTTTATTGAATCTATCATAATATCGTTGGATGATAAATTTATTAGGTTAATCTCTTTTAATTTTCTTTTCATGATTAATTTAAGGGATAAATAGTGCTCTTCTATTTTATTAATATTAATTAAATTTAGGGAGATTATTTTGTTACAATTCCCAAATCTTTATTCCTATTTCCTTTGCTTAGACTTATTTGATTACCGCAAAAGGGGTGAATCTTGGGTTACCATTTTGCATTGCATTGCCTAGTCTAGATTTTGTTTTGATGGTTGTATTACAATCTATAATGTTCCCTTGTAGTTTTATTAAGTTTCAAAGCATGCATATTTTTACTTGTTTGTTGATTTTGTCACGTATTTCCCTTCATGTGTAAGTTCCTTCCTATGGGTGTGTGGGGCAGTTCAATATTAATATTTTATTAATATTAACTATGTTATTTTTTTACTCATTTGAGCTGTCATAACTTCGAACTCGTAATAGTTGTTTAATTTTAATTCCAATAAGAGGATACATCATTAAATTTGTAATTTGTGATGCATATATTATTTTTTTCTCATATTGTTAACTGTCAATGACTTAAACTATAAATGAACATTTTGCTTTCTTATATATATATATATGATTATATTGTTAAACTATAAATGAACACTTTATTTTCTTTTTTTTTTTTTTTGATATTATACATGTTGTTACTCTAATTTCATTTGAAATTATATAATAACAATATAGGAGAGATATGATGAGCTACAGCGGAATTCGAACGTTAATAAAGATGCTGGCTCATCTAAGCCATCTGTTGATAGTATGGCTTTATGGGTCAAGGCAAGTGGTGGTGCAAAAAAGGGGGGAAGAATACTTGTGATAGGCTCTTTGAGCTGGACTTGTAGAAACAACGGTCAATTTTTTTCCACTCCAACAGTTGTAAGGAAGAAATGATACAAATTAATAACCAGATAAGCCACTTACAGGAGCTGCTAGTACAAAAAGATAATCAAATTGAAGAATTACGCACACAGCAAATGAAAAATGAGGACACAATCAACAAGCTACGCACAAACCAGAATTTCATAATGCGGCATCTCCAGTTAGCTCCCAATTTAAGTCAGATGACCTCATTTCTGTTTTCTTCTGATAACCCTCCTGATGGTGACAATGATGATGATGGTGACGATGGTGATGATTTATTTAATGATGATGGTGGTGGTGGTGTTTCTTGACATTTCTATATGTTATTTATTGGTTGTATTTGAATGTGATTTTTGCATACTATTATCTTTAAATATTGTGACTTTATATTGTGTTTGTTGTTGATATTATTTATCGTTATTTCATAGTTAGTAAATGATGATGTTAACAATGTTGATTATGATATTGTGGTTTGTGTTTGTATCATATTGTGTTTGTGACTTTGTATTGTGGTTTATTGATGATATTATTGTTGGATGGTTGGTTGATGGTGGTATTGTTTGATGGTTGATTGATGATATTAGATGACTGGTTGATTGATTGTTAATTAATTATGATATTGGATGAGAGACATGAATAGAGTATACGGGAAAAATGATCAAATTATAGAATTTTATTTGAATTTTGTTGCAAAATATATTTGCAACAAAATTTACGAACAAAATGAAACTGCAACAAACTTGGGTTTGTGACAGATCAGCGATAAATTTAGCGACGAAAGTCAGTTCGTCGCAGAATTCGTCGCTAATTTACAATGAATTTTAATTTTTGGTTGCTAAAATTTACGATGAGCTGATATCGACAAAAAATTGTTTGTCGTTAAATTTATCGCAAATAGTTTTTGCAACGAATTTTTCTTAAAAATTCGTCGTAAAGTTCATTGCAAAAAGATAATTTTTTGTAGTGTCTCTTTTGTTCGGCCTGTCGACCCCTCTTCCATTTGGCCTATCGGCCCCTCTTCTGTTTAGCCTATTGGCCCCTCTTCCGTTCGGTCTGTCAG
This sequence comes from Dillenia turbinata, assembly GCA_037126225.1. NCBI lineage: Eukaryota > Viridiplantae > Streptophyta > Magnoliopsida > Dilleniales > Dilleniaceae > Dillenia > Dillenia turbinata. The sequence continues at coordinate 14,214,962 of JBAMMX010000008.1, read as the reverse complement.
CCTCTTGATCTCTTATCAGTCTCTCCTCTGTTTGGCCTATTAGCCTCTCCTTCATTTTGCCTATCAGTCTCTTTTCCATCCAACCTGTCGGCCTCTCAATCTCCTATCAACCTCTCCTCCGTTTATCCTGTCGGCCTCTCCTCCGTTCGGCCAATCAGTCTCTCAATCTCTTGTCACCCTCTCCTCCGTTCATCCTGTCAACCTCTCAATCTCTTGTCTATCTCTCCTCCATTCAACTTGTCGGCCTCTCAATCTCTTGTCAATCTCTTCCTCCATTCGGTCTGTCGGCCTCTCCTCCATTCGGCATATCGATCTCCCAATCTCTTGTCGATCTCTTCTCTATTTGGCCTGTCGGCCCCTCTTCCGTTTGACCTATCAGCCTCTTGATCTCTTGTCAATCTCTCCTCCGTTCAGTCTGTCGGCCTCTCCTCCGTTCACTCTATCGGTCTGTCAATCTCCTACTAGCCTCTCCTCCATTCGGTTTGTCGACCTCTCCTTCGTTTGGCTTGTTGGTCTCTTAATCTCTTATCGGTCTCTCCTCCATTCAGTCTATCCGCCTCTCCTCCGTTCGACCTAAGGGCCTCTCAATCTCCTGACGGCCTCTCCTCCGTTCGGCCTTTCAGCTTCTCTTCAGTTCGGTTAGTCGGCTTCTTAATCTCTTTTCGGTTTCTCCTCCATTCGGCCTGTCGGCCCCTCTTCCGTTTGGCCTGTCGGCTCCTCTTCCATTTGGCCTGTCGGCCTCTTGATGTCTTATTAGTTTTTCCTCCGTTCGGCCTATCAGCCTCTCCTCCATTCGTCCTGTTGGCCTCTCAATCTCTTATTAGCCTCTCCTACGTTCAGCCTGTCGACATCTTCATCTCTTGTTGGTCTCTTCTCCATTCTGTCTATCGACTCCTCGTCTGTTTGACCTGACTGCCTCTCTTCCGTTCGGTCTTTCAGCCTCTCTTTTTTTCATCCAATCGGCCTCTCAATCTTTTTTCGGTCTCTCCTCCGTTCGGCCTGTAAGCCTCTCCTCCGTTCGGCCTATCGGCCTATTGATCTCTTGTCGGCTTCTCCTCCATTCGGCTTGTCGGCTTCTCCTCCATTCGGCTTATCGGCTTCTCAATCTCTTATCAATCCGCTAATAACTCGACCTGTTGGTCTCGTAATCTCTCAATCATTCGATCTATTGATCTCTCAATATCTCGATCGTTTGATCTATCGATCTCTCAATCTCTCGATTATTTGACCTGTCGGAGAATCTATGCATCAACTGTCAATAAGCCTTCTCACCTCTCCCTCGAGCAAAAGGAGCCCTTCATCTGGTAAGACCCCTGTGTTTTTCTTTCCAACAGTCTATTGGTTTATTTCCAATCAATAGAATTCTAATGAATCCTCCCGAACGAAGACTATCATTGAAATCTAACTCCTCGAACAAGCCTATGACATCATGATCTATCATTGGGATTTAACTTCCCGAACGGGCCTAAGGCGTCCTGATCTATCATTAGAATTTAACTCCCCGAACGAGCCTGTGATGCCTTAATCGATCATTCGACCTGCTAGTTTCCCAACCTCCCGATCGTTCAACCTGTGGGTGTCGAAACCTTTCGATCGTTCAACCTGTCGATCTCTCAGTCTCTCAATCATTTGACCTATCGATCTCTCAATCTCTAGATCGTTCGATCTATTGGTCTCGTAATCCCTCGATCACTTGACTTGTCTGTCTATCAATCTCTTGATCGCCTGAGCACTCGGTCACTCGCTTTCGATCTCTCGATTATTCTATCCTTCAGTAAATTGATCATCTGAACTCTCGATATCTCAATGACTCAACCTCCCAGTCTACTGACCTCCAGATCTCTTGACCTCTTAATCTCCTAGGAGGTCTCTTATAATCCACTCTATTTCTAATACAATTTCTTCAAAATACTATTAGGAGTGGGGGCAAATAATGATACCCTACTTAACAGATTTTCAAAATCATTCATGGTTATTCATAAGAAAAACAATCACTAACAAATTCAAATTTTTCCGTATTTTTGTAAAATTTTAATTCTCGCGAACTCTTATGAACGAAGGAAATCTTTTTAAAATTCTAAATTTTCCTTAATTTCAATAAAATCTAAATTTTTCAGAAATTTTTAATTACAATCTCTACCATTTTAAAAGATCTCAAACTCAAGAAAATTATGGTTTTTTGCACTCCTAAAAAGGTTATAAATACAGAGTACAACCCTCACGGAAACTCAGTTTTTACACATAAGAGAGAGACAATTCTATACATCAATCAAAGGGGGTTCCATACCCAATTTTATACATCAGTTAGAGGGAAATTCCATACCCAATTCTATACATCAATCATATAAAAGTTTTATACCCAATTCTTTATGTAATTCAAATGGGGGTTTCATATCTATTTACATATACCGACAAAAGTAGGGTTTCATGCTCAATCTTATACGATTAGAGATATGCTTTCGTATTCTACTCTATACATAATCGGAAGTATGACATCTACGGATACTATCGATTTTTATTTTATCACTCATACTGACTTGAGCATCAGCGTCCCTCCATCGGACCAGCCCCAGTGGAATTTTTACAGGTTTCTCATCCGTAAAGAGCCGACGAACATTATCGTCATCGACTTCCCACTCGACTCAAAAGAGCAAGTATCTCTGGAGCAAAAATCAACTTTAACAAATTATATCACAAAATCCATAGTATAACAATTTTAGCCATGTATAGATTATACATGATTTAAAATTTATTAATTATATTACTCATTTGGTACAACGATGTTATAATATAGCTTTCCAAAACATATGGCCTCTTGTTTGTTGGATTATTTATAATAATGTACAATAATACATTTGTATCAGTTTTTTATTTTTTTTGTCCCTACCTTGACCATATCCGATATCTAAAAATTTAACTCGACTAATCCAAATCGACGGGTCCATTAGTTATAGTATCATGCGGTTGGTTAAGCATCATAGAGAGAATGATTTTTTATAATCCATAATAATATATCACAAATCTTCTTTCTTCCACCAGTTACTTGACTTTGTTTTGCTTTCCATCACAGAGGAAAGACGAAATAGAAATATGAAGCAGTTGGTTCAGCATTTTCATCGAAAGAATTATTAGAATGCAGTCTTCGGATGGTAGGGGATATATATAATACATTTCTTTCTACCACATCAATATTATGTGAGATGAGAAGGGATAAAGGTTTAACAGGTTTACCCCGATTTTACATACCTTTGATGGGTCACCCCTTAAAGAACATGTAGATCACTTGTGTAAATGCAAGTCAAAAGAGTCTCTCGATTTGCGGAGAAAAATCACCTACATTATAACTTTGAACAGACTGCGCTACACAATTGTGGAAAGATAGACAAAGAAACAATACATTTTGTCAGGAACAGAAGCTTAGTTTTGCATCAGCACTCAATCTCTCTCAGATTACTCATTTTCCTCTTCCTGGGCATCAAAAAGCCTTCACCATCACAAGTTGTTTCTGCTTTCCCTTCCGATGGTGCATTCGGATCAAATTCTTCAATTTTGACCTCCCATTCAGATCTTCTCTCCCAGACGATTTTTCATGGTCGACTAAAAATGAACGAACTTCTTCACTGCTTGCTAGATCAAGCGGGGGTCTTTCCTGCCCTCGTCTTTGCAGTAAGATCTGCTCCTTTTTTAAGTAAGTACTTGACAAGTTCCAAGTGAGATCTTTGCATAGCATAGTGAAGAGGAGTCATGCCTTTGCTAGTAATAGCTTTGGCTGAGCTCCAATAAGACAACTTACAAATTAGGCATGTAAACTTTTAAATAATCAACCAAGCAATAAAGTTTTTCAAACAAGATTTTAGGTATTCATATCTCTGACAAATATTGTAGTCATGGATCGGATAGGAGGGCTCCCTAATGTAGATAAACTGAGATAAATATTTACTACAATCATTCTATTTAATTTTTTTGAAACTTTCAAGAGTTCTCAAGGACCCAAGAAAAAGCCTAGACAAAGCCTAGACAATAGAGTTAAAATGGGTAAACGTATTTTAAAAAAAATAAACGTATTGAGAGTCAAATTTAGAGAACACCCCCCAAAAACCGGGAAGAGATTAATAGGAACTTATTGCAATTTATAAATTTGTGGAGACCCTCCACCAAAACCCTAAATAGGAAATATTAAAGGGGTAAAAGTATTGAAAATCAAATTTGGAGCGAAGCCTCCGAAGAAACCCTAAATCCTGAAGAAATAAATGGGTAAATGTTTTGAAGATCCAATTTGGAGAAAACCTCCACCCCACAAAGCCTAAATCGGGAGGAGATAAATGGTAAGCTTATAGTTTGGAGAACCCAATAAACCCTAAACTGTGAAGAAATAGATAGGTAAAAGTATTGACATTAAAATTTGCAAACCCTCCCCAAAGGAAAAACTGTAAATTGGGAAGAAATAAATGGGTAACGTATTGGAATTAAAATTTGGAGACCACAAAAAATCCTAAATCAAAAGGAATGAAATGACAAATATTCAAATTCAATCATTAAGAAACCCTAAATTAGAAAGATATAAATTACTTACATATTCACAAGTACGCTTTGATGCCACCGGGAAAGAGATCGCAGCCGCAAGAAAGAGAGAGAGATCACAGCCGCAAGAAAGAGAGAGAGAGATCGCAACAGAGAGAGGGATCGCAATAGAGTGGGTGTGTATGAGAAGGAAAGGGGGAATAAAAAATTCACAGAGCAACATTTCCTCGAATATTACAGAGTAACATTAAATCTCAGAAAACGGACTTCAATTCAATATTTTCAGCTATAGATTATTACAAGTTATGGTAACCAATATCCCCCTCCAGACAAGCCACCATAGAATTATTTTTGAGGTCATTTGTCTCAATCTCAGAATTACCAATAAGAATGCATTGTGACCCACAAGAGAATCAAAACCTGACGCACAAGAGAATCAAAACCTGAATCTGCCTTAGAACTATCAACATCCAATGCCTGTGGTAGAAGTTTTCCACCTAAAATGAGATACAAGGCCTGAGCTAAGGCCATAAAACAAATTGGAACACACCACACGAAATTTGTTTAGTTTATATATGAAGTGCAAGAATTATTGAGAAACACAGAACACCTTTTCAAGCATATGAAACTCAATGCATTATTTGTTTCCCTCCAATTATAGCGGAAACAAACATATCAATCAGAGAAACGAGAAATATACTCGAGTTAAATCTTAATAAAAAATAAATAAATAAATTTCAGAAAGAGTATCAACCGTATACACAAATCAAAGAACCCATTAAGGCAACAGAGAGAAATCACTTTCATATAACACATAATAGAACTAGTAACCTAGCATTTCTGCAACATATATTTCTTTTTCTATACATTTACAGATACGTACATGTATAGATATAGATATTTCATACTTGATAAAAGAACAAAATGGGCAGTACCTAAATTTGGATACACTTCCAAAATCATTTGAAGCTCTCAGAGTCACTCAACTCATCTTCAACCCTCGTAACATCAATCCTAGCCGATCCCTGCTTAGCCCACTTGATAATTTTCTCTGCTTCATAGGCAATTTTCTCTTCCTCCTTCATTGCCTTCTTCAGCATTTTTCTCTGTTCTTTAGTCGAGAAAGTACTCAAATCCGATAAGATGCTGTTGCTCTTACCCCAGTCAAGACCAATTCGATCTTTTTTGCTCTTCTTCCTTGGGTCCCTCTTTGGAGAACACCAAAAGCAACCCGATTTAGGCGGCGGAGAGAGAGACCCACTTGAAGAACTTGAAGAAGATCTCGAAAGAGAAGAAAGAGATTTGGGTTTCGGTTTCGGTTTTGATTTCGAACCCTTTTCCCGACTTGGGTTTTCTTGGAAGGGCGAGAAATTCTCAATTTCTGCATCAGACAACGAATCAGAATTAGGGTTTTCCCCAATTGAGTAATTCAATTTCGGTTGGTTCACAGATTGGGGATTGGGGGCTTCGTTAAGACAGAGAGAGTGAGATTTGGGGTTAGGAGGAGGGAAGGATTTGAGTTTGGAAAAGCGTGATTCAAGGTGAGAGGGAAGAACAGAGTCGGCATGAGAGAAGGAAGAGCAGTTGATGGCAGCGACTTGCTCCAGAACAGTGAGGTCCATTGCTTGGGCCAAAATTTCTTCCACGGCTGCCTCGTCGCCGCTGTCTGAGAGTGACGAGAAATCCGCCATGAGAGAGAGAAGGAGAGAGAGTTGTGGGGAGTGAAAGTTTCGGCTGGGTGTTTGGGAATCCAAAGAACGGAGGTGTGAAAGCAGAAGAGAGAGGAGACGTAGAGCATGCAGAATGCATAACGGCACTCTTGCGAAAATCGCGCCGCGTGGGGACCCACTGTTCACACCCTTTATTGTCGAGAATACTATATTTTCAAGCCGCTACATTTCCACATAAAGTTTCCAATTCCCTATGCTTATAATTTAGAAAAAAGAATATTGGGATACAACTTTTTGGAAAGAAAATCTTAACCTAATAATAAATAAAAAATAATTAAAATTTTGGTTAATTACTCAAAATTTCTTACTAAAATTTTAAACATTATTGACAAACAAAATTAATATAAAAAATTTCAAATTTTCAAAATTTCATACAAAGAGAATGAATGATAATATAATCCACGAGCAGTCTATAATTTTCAGGAGCAAGCACTATAACTTATTTCCAATACTCAAAGACTACTCTAAGAGCTCCTTTTTTTGTTTCTAGGCACCTTACTAGGTTCTTTGAGAGCACATCACTTATTTTGGTATAGGACATAAACCGTCTCCTCCTTTTTATTCTATAACTTAATATAATTTTCTTATTAATATTAAACCAATATTTTTTTAAAATAATATTTTAATCTAAACTTTCATATAACTAAAAAAAATACCATAATATAAAATAGAAACAAATATATTTATAGCCAAGGCATTCCCTACTACATCAGAGTGTCTAATTATTACTTTGAACTCACATTTCACGTGTAATATTTTATCATTAAATCTATAAAAAACTTACGTGTTTGAAAATAAATGTAAATGGTGGCTGTACTGAAAATACCAAAAAGGCCGACTTTGGTGGGCTAATTTGGAGTTTTTTTGGGGTTATAAAGGAGAATTCCCATGTTATGTGGGCGTATACGCTTAGTTTGTTTTCACAGTTTGACATCTCGTTCCATTACCAACATCGTGCGCATTTCTAAAACTAGTATCGCACGGACAAGCCAAACACAAAATTTTTAATAACAATACTTCGGGTGACTGCTGAGAATAAAACAATAGTCATTTTCTCATAGATAGCGAAGACTGATTTATTTTTCTCAAAATCAAACTATTAACTTTAATAAAGTACTAAGTTATACTATTGAATTTTGTTCTCTCTCTCATTCATTTTTTCCCCTAATTTTGCCATATTTTATCTAAAATATCAAGAACATAACCAAAATATTTAAAAGTTTTGATTGTTGTCGATACTATCTCGTATTATTTTACTGAAGACTCAAAAACCACGGGGAGAAGAGAACTTTTGAACATATTTTGATATTATTAGTCTAGAATGTCTACGATGGGCATTTTAGATAATAAAATGGGGTTAGTGGGATAACTCTCACTAACCCATAACCACTCAACGTGAAAAACTCTCAATTCTCTCTTTCTAAGCATGAGACCTTTATTTTGAATATAAGTCTTCTTCCTATGGTCTTGCACATGGTCGAGAGAGCAATATTGAGAGAGAAAATAAAATTCTCTAGAGAAAGAATTTTATTTGGGGGTTCAAAAAATTTTCGTATAGAAAAATTTTTCCCGTCACAACGATCGTCGGAGTGTGAGTTACGGCATTGTGACATTGCGATGGTGATTCGATTAACATCGTGATCACCGTCACGATCGCGAGATCCGATCGATGGACGGACGGTTCGATTGATCTACACGTTGAGATAACCCTATACCCGATCTATTTAATATTTTTAAAAGTTATTTATACTAAAATATCCGATAGATATTATTATGGTACCAAGGAATATTTTTCTCTTTGGTTACTTTGAATTTGGGATAAGGAAAATAATGTTAGTAAATAGGGCTCCGGGGACTGTAAGGTGGTTAGGCCCATTTGAGAGTCGGGTCTACTACCTCAGTTTCATTTAGGCTTTGATAAAGGAGCTGGCATCTTTTGCTATTATTTGATATTAAATTTGGTCTTTGAGAAATAAGGTGAAATTTGAAGGTGTTGATTGTGAAACACAAGCATGCTTGTCTAGTAAATGATTAGCGAGTTCAAGCACTCACAATATGTTTGGATGAAAAGATTTAAAGAGAAAAAAAAATGATTATTTGAAAAAGTTATGATTTTTTTTCATTTAGAAGTTTAAATAAGAGAAAAAATGAGAGATTTAGATAGATTTGAAATCTCTTCAAATTTAAAATTTTTCTTTCCTAAAATTGAAAAAAAAAAATCGAATGAAGAAAAAATGTTAAAATTAAAATAATTTTATATTCTAAAAATACACTTTAAAAATTGATAATAAAACTTTTTATTTCTAATAAGTTCTATTTATGGATTTTCTCTTTTTTTCTTCTCTCTCCAAAATTCATAAACATACTGTTATTTTCCGGGACAGATATAGAAGATGAGCATTGGTGTCTGAGCTACGCAGCGGTGGTGTCCTCCTCCAAAGAGTATGATCAATTTGAATGTAGATGCTAACCTAGGGGAGCGAGAGCAGAAGAGTTTTCGTGTTACTTTCTATATCAAGAGAGAAGAAATCTTGGCATGTGCTTCGAAGATGGTAAGAGGTGCTTGGAATCCCAGAGTCTCAGACAGCATATAATCTTCTGTTGGCCTCTAAGTTTGGCTTCCTTTCTATAGTTACGGAATGAGATTGTAAAAGAATTTGTAACAAAAAAAAAATGATAAATAAGTTGTGTAGTGAAAAGTAACGCTTGAATATATATATATCAGTTAGTATTCAGATTATTCTAATTAATCTAATTGAGTATTATAAGATTTATTATGAGATGATTCTCTCAATTCTTATCTTTCTATTATCAACCTTCAAATTTAAGATATTAATTAAAAAAATTTAAGGTTTTACTACTGTACTATAAGAGATGGATAGCTTTTGAATATGTTTAGGTATGATACTTAGGTTGCAATTTTTTTTCCAAACATTTGACTTAATTATCCATTATTTTTTGCTCCAAAATCCTACAATGTGGTAACTTACACATCATCTAAGATTTGCTTAGATACCAAATCAAAAAATATACGGATAGAAGAGACTCCATCTTCTATTATGACCTTCGTATCTAACGATGCATCAACTTACTTTTTCATCAAATAGTTTTTAGTTTATTATCAAAAGAATAAAAAATTAAAAAAAAATGGTAAATAGCACTCATTTAGGGAAAAATGATATTAGATTCAATTGAATTTGAATTAAAATTTTTAATATAAAAATTATTAATATAATAATAATTTTAATATATAAAAATTATTTCAATTTTCTTTATATTGTTCAAAAAATTATTTTATTTTAAATAAAAATATTATATATAAAATAAAATAATACATATATAAATTTGATGTAAATTGAGTTAAATTAAAACTTTTACAGGAGCAATGACTCAATGTTTTTAAAACTAAACTGATAAACGATTCGACCAGCCTATTGATTTATTAGTTTATTGATCAGATCAGTCGGATCATTTTAAGAATCGGATAACATAATATCATATATATAATTTATAAATTATATATTTTAAAATAAAATAAAATTTATATATTTCAATAAAAAATGAATTTATTTTATCGGCAACACATGAAAAACAATAACTGTAATAAAAAATCGTTTGAACTAATTTGAACGATTTATCATTTTATCGATTTTGTCCGATTTTAAATGATTTTAATCGAATTCGATTTCATCTGATTTAATAGTAAAAATAGAATCGGAGTATAGAATGATTCCTGATCAAATCGGTCTATCCAATCCGGTTTTAAAAACACTGCACCGACTCAATTGATCATGCGTGCCCTGTTTTGCTGATGTTTACCCAACATTTACTTCTCTTTTCCTTATAAAGAAAAGTCCTATCAAATAAGAATTTTTCTCCTTAAAATTAGTTTTTTTAATTAAGAAAAAATAAAAAAGGACCTTTAAAGAAGAAGCTCCTAAGAGGAGCTTTTTCTTCTCTGTTTTTTTTTTTTTCATACGCCAACTTTTTTGAAATTATATTTTTTTATTCCATTTATGAATAATACAAAATTTTAAATATATCCATATCACATAATTTTGGGATTCTATTTGAAATTTTAAATTTTAAATATTTCAAATAAATCCAAATTTGGATGTTCTCTTTTCATCTCTTATTCAACTATCCAAACAATTTTTAACTTTATTTTAAAATATATTAATTTTTACTTCTCTTGAAAAAAAATAAGGAGAAAAAAAGTTTTGACAAACATGCTTCTATAGGAACATCATGCGATGTCAATGAGTTTTAACTCAAGTGGCACCTTCCTTCATCTCTAATTCTGAAATCTCGAGTTCGAGTCTCTTTATATACGAAAAAAAGGAACATCATGCGATCTAGTTGACTCATTTGTTCTTCAAAATTTACAGCTAAATGGGCCGCTTGACAGCTTATCAGAGTAGCGTATCAAATGGCATAATAGGAATTGAGAAGATGGTCAACGATCAGCTCACAGCTATTTTCATTCACTCATTTGTTTTATTTAATATTAATAAATTTAAATAAAAGTTTTAATCGTCAATATCATTATGATTTTGATTAGGGTTGGGAGACCTTTCGAATTTTTGCCGAAATATGCCCATGATAGATGCTTGAATGCTTATGTTGGATATGGGTTTTGACTCCACAGATCCCACATCTTTTGACTTGAATAGTTATTTTCAAGGATAACTCAAAACCTGTAAAAAACCGTCGGAGGTTATTTCGATGGAGAGACTCCGACACTCAAGTCAAAAGGAGCGGTTTTCGATAGAAATGAAATAGATTGAGCATGAGAGAGAGAGAGAGAGAAAGAGATAAAAGCCCTCTGGTTTGTGCGTTAAGTGTCCAGTCTCAAAAAATGTACCTGGGTTTCGGTAGTCCGAATGCTTTTATATGTAGGTTTCTTAGGAGCCGTGTGTACACGGGACGTTGTAACCCTAGTTTCCTTGCTAGAAGATCCAAAAGTCTCAGGATTCCATAATCAAATATTTTTGGGAGATTTGTGATTTTCATCACTTAATAAATTTAGTAATACATGGAGATTTCTTTTCTTATCGATTAAATTTCAAAAGTCTCTTTCCTTATCCGAGGAGTGTGTGCATTGCTTTTTACCAATAGGAGGAATGATTGACTCCTTCCCGATGCAGTGAGGTTAGTGTCATTACAGATGTACCGAATACCTTTGAAGGTCATGGATCGGCTAGTTTATTACCGATGGAAATCACTTATTATATCAGGCCATATCCACCTTTCAGGGAGATTGATCCCTAATCTTTGACACATCTAGGCATAAAATTCATTTTTGAATCGTGGGCTTACAAGATTGAAAACCTTCTATAACAGACCTTTGGACCATATCTCATCATTAACTCTCGACTCGTAATGTCATTTCGTGAGAAAAGCGGCATGAGTAATTATTATCGAAAAGGTGTGAGGCTTTAAGTGTGGTACGTGTTGTTTCATATCTCACAAATTGTCTTTAGTACTTTTTATAAGGTTAGACACTTGAGTGTATCAAACACTTTTGTATTCTCTTTCTTTTTTGTGGATCACTCTTTCCACATGAAAGTTTTTTTTGAAAAAATGTGAAAGGGTTCTTCTTCCTTATCTTACTGGAGCATTAATGACATAAGGAGCATCATGACCAAGGAAGAAATCCAAAGAATTCAAATCGATAGGTTGCTAGGAGATGATTACACACTAGTATCAGCCACAGACGCGAATAAGGTGAATAAGACACCGGAGGGTTGTGTCCCAATGTAGAACAATCTATGAAGTATGGTCTAAAGATCTCATACACAGGTTTGATTGGGGAAGTAATACATCATTGAAACATTTTTCCTATATTGCTCCTCCCTAGCGCCTGGCATCTAATTGTTATAGCGATCTCTTTGTTAGATTTTTGTCGCCTCCGCTTCGATTTTGAGATTTTGGCGGTCCTTTTTGCGTTGAGGAGATATAGGAGTGAGTGCTCCACCCATGATTGGTATAGGTTACAAACTCATTCCGAGTCTAGCTTAAACTTTTACTACAACAAATCGGTAGACAAGAAATGGATATATAAGTACTTCTTCGTGGAATTTTTGAATAGGGACCTCATGTCAGTACTGCCTAGCACCAATCAAGGGCCATCACTTGGGATAAAGTCTTTGACCCATTCCCATCATTCCCATTTCATGCGATCTGTTGGCAACTATTGTAAGTCTACTAAGATGAGCATCTAGGTGGATTCTCTTGTACAGGATCAAATGTTATCCTTAGCAGGCTTGTTAATCGATGAGAAAATGAAGATTGATAGGCTCATTTTGTTCGAGAGAAGAGAGAAAGAGTTGGTCGATATTTTGGCTATGATAGAGGATACTACCTTAAGAGAAGTCTCAACCGTTAAACAAATGAGGTCGAATGCTAAGAGGTCATCAGAAGAAGTCGATAGTCACCTGAAGTTCGATCATCGAAAGCTACATCCCTTTCATCGAAGAGGAGGAAAGTCTAGTTACCTGAGTCTCCTTCAGAGAAGGAAGGGTCCAAAGAGGTCAAGGAGCTTACATCTCCCACGATGTCAAGACCTTCTGAGCCGATGACGGTAAGATCTGAGGAGGTTGACAGCTCGTCGTTCGGTGTGTCTTCCCCAGCTGGAGAGGCTGACAAGGGTATCTTGATAAGAAAGATTCCTGAGTGGAAGAACTCAAAGACGTTTCCACACCGGTTGTGTAGGAGAGGCCACCAAAGGAACCAGGTGTTCCTGTTGCCCATGTAGATGAGATATCTAGTCCATAGCTCGTGAAACCCCAGAGTCCTTTACGTAAGAGAGCAAACGGGATTGTTTATCCTCTTTCTATTCATGTTCGGTAGTTTAACAAACAAAAGGATTCGCTGGGGAAGAGAACGGTCTATATTTGCATAGGGGACTATCAATACAATTGTGTGGATACTGCTGAAGTATGTTAGTTAGCCGAGTGGTTTGATTTTCACCATTTAGATCTAGAGTTAAATAGGATGTCCATAGAGCAGGTTGACAAAACCCTTTAATCTTTGGGCTTAGCGGTATCATTCCCTTCCTGGGTTTGTCCTGTTTAGCTCTTCACCTTCGTTTCGATTGACTTGATTCCCCCTTTTTTGCAGATTGTAACCTTGACAAAGCTTTAAAAATAGTCGAAGAAATAGTCGAAGAAACGCTTTGAGAAGTTAGGCAACCAAGTCCTGTCACTATAGGATGTCCTCAAACAGAGGGAGAAAGATGTTGAGATGAGATAGACTTGAAGTGCTCTGCTTGTTGAGAGAGACAAAAAAGTAATGTATTTGCAGTAAGAATTAGTCTTGTTCGAATATACGGTGAAGAACTGGAGACCGAAGCGAAGGTTTGTATGACAAGTCTGAAGGCTGCTGAAATACTAGTTCGATTGCGGGAGGAGTCTCTCCGAGCAGCATAGCAGAAGATAGCCGGACTTGAAGGGTCTTTTACTAGGGATGCTACGGCTTTCAGGCATTCCCAATGTAAGCTGATTAAAAGACTGAAGTGTGCCAAAGAGAAAGTTCATTAAGTCAGTTTGGACGGAGCCCTGCTCCCTATTAAAGAGATAGTGAACCAAGAGATGACGGGCTAAGGCTTGGACCCTATTGATCCAGTTGGCGGTCCTACTGGATCGGCTATGACTCAGATAGCTATAAGGTCTTCTCCTTAGGAGGTTTTGGCACTTCCCCCCATTCCCCCTGACTTTATATAATTTTTTTATTATGGAGCCTTTTAATCAAATAATTTTTTGCATCGTTGTGTCATATGTATGCTTTACGAGGGATGTTTCCCTGATCGTTTGAGTAATGAGGATAGGTTTTGCCTATTTGCTTTCTGTCACACCCCGACCTGCAAGTCGAGCACGCGAACAGACCATCGCGACTTCTCGAGGCACGAGTATGCCCTACTCGCACATCGAGGTGACGCAAGGCTAATATTTTGACTATACTCAATATCATTAAGTCAAAATCATACAACGGAAGATAAAAAAAAAAATAGTTTTCAATAAAAATTTTCTTTAAAACATTTGCCTCCAATTTACATATAATATTTATATGCATGGTCCAATCATAAACAAAAATGGGTATGATCACTCACCCGATAGTGTCTCTCAGTAAAACTCGTGGGATAGTACCTCAATATATGTCAGTATAAGTTGAAAATATTAATATGAGGGGTAAGTATAATCCACATACTCAGTGAGTGAGGTGCAATGATTACATAATGACAATAAATGAATTTGTGAGTGTGGCAAGTCAAAACATCATTTCAAATTCATATGTCATTCATTTGCAAATATATCATATAATTCAATATAATATGCATCTTTATCATTAAATCATACATCAATGGGGTGTCAAAAACGTATTATACTCATAGTTTGGCCTAACTAGGGTAAAATCCACCAAGGGGTCACCACAATATCATAAGAATAAAACACATATATCTTCCCCCTTCCCTTGGTATTGACACGGTCCTCACGGGTGCTCATCTATTGGATCCATTGCCCAGAGATAGGGGACTCAAACCCCTGCTCCCGTGTTACCCCACTACGTCACCACGTCGGGCAAACGCTTAATACCGTGGTAGGGAGTGCGCTATAGCCACTATGCACCATTCTATAATCATACACTTATGCCATAAATCATCATTTATAAATATTTACTCGTAAAACATGATACTATCAGATCATCATAACATTAGGATGCAATTGTCACAAACATTATTTCAAGACATGCCACAAACACTAAAATATTTCTAAATCACATTACAAAAATTCATTTATAAAAATCATGATCAAAATATTTTTCATTCAAAGTCAAAAATAGTCGTCCCACTCACCTCGACTGGGGAGGATACGCCACTCCCCCTAACTGTCCTCGTTTCTTGAACGAGTCACCCCTCGAACGAAAATGTAACCTTACACCTAAATTAAATAATATGTATTATTTGTCAATTCAATTACTTTGACAAATATCATATCGTCGGATTACAAGATGCATATGGAAATGTTCTATTCTATAAGGGTAAATTCTCAAATTCCATACTTAGAGAAAAATTCCTACAAAATCTATCACGCGCAAGTTTAGTAAAATCATGATATTTTCTAAAATCTTGATCGATTCAAATGATTTAAATTTTTCCTTAAAGTTAAAGCATATATCTCTAACTTTTATGTTCAGACCATCTTCAAATTCTAAACACACGAATTTATAAAAAAAATATTCACTTTTCATGCTAAGTTCCTAAAACTAATTCTGCACAGTTTTGAGATAATTTCCATATCTCCCTACGTACTTCTCCAATTTAAGTAATTCTTATCTTAAATTAAAGATAAAAATGGATATAAAACTTTCTAGTTTTAACCATCCTCAGATTCTAAATGTATAATTTTATAAAATTCAGTTTTCATTTCGGTTTCAGTTTTAGAACTACTTCTGCATAGTTTTAGTAAAATCATCATAACTTACTGCATACAACTCCGATTCAAGTGATCCTTATTTCAAATTAAAGAAAAGACAGAGAGCTAAAACTTTTATATTTAACATTTCTCCAAATTCTGAACAGAAGATATCTCAAAAATTAATTCAACTTACTGGTCGTACACAGGACATGAAACAGAATTTGTGAAACATGCTAAACTTTCAAAAATCACCAAAAATCGATTTCTTCATGAAATGCCTCACATGATATACCATTTTAAAGTTTAAGAAGTTTAGTTTATAGAGAAATAAATATCTTAGATTTTTGGTTTTTACAGAATGAGATATCCTAAGAAAACTATACAAAACTCAATCTAGAAATCAACATTTAACATGCTAATATGGATACCAAAGTAACTACTCATCAAATAATTTAATCTTAGCATAAGTTAGAATATGTTACCTCATTTGTAAGATCTTTTGCTAACAATAGATATCACCACTTCTTTTGAATCTTTGAATTTTTATCAACTTAGAAAAAAAATCAAATCACAATAAACATAAATTCCTATACAATACCTCTATACTTACAATTGAAATTCAAGAATTCCCAAAAATATTCTTACCTCTTTGACTCCATGGTTGAACTCAAAATGGATATAGAACCCACAAAATTTCATCCAATGAGAGTTTGAATGAAGAAAATAGGCCAAATTCTTCCTAAACAAGTTCTTTTATAAACCTAGCCAAATATTATTGACCATTGGATCATTCCATGCATTATCTCAACCTTCCACTTGTCCTAACACTTAAACCATACAATTGTTGATTCAAACAACCTCCATACACTCCATCAAGTGTCTTTGTACATCCATGTCAAGGGGGAGGGGTATCACAAGCTAGAACAAACTATTCTAGTTAGTTTTCATGCAAAAATTTCTATCCAATAACCTTTCATACATAAATTTCTATCAAATGAGTTTTCTTGAATGTGGAAAACTCCTATGTGGCCACTAACCAACCTTGATTCCTCTTTACCAATCATTTGACTCCAATTGTCCATCCTTGAGTGGTTTGCAACTTAGTCCCTCAACTTTTCTTAATTGCATTTAAACTCCTAACTTTTAACAATTTGTATTTTTGGTCCCTATGAAATTCTATTCGAAATTTCTTAAATATGTGAAATTTCATTTAAATATCTTTATTTAAGTGTGTAAGCTTTCTTTTAGCCATTTTTAACTTTTTTAGGTCTTGCTAGCGCTTTCCGAGAAGATTTTCGGCTTACCGATAAAATTTTTTATTTTAACAATTTTAAAGCAAAATATGAAAATAAATAAATAGATAATTAAATAGATGTCTCAAAATAATACTTATATATTTAGAATCATAAAAAATAATACATGATATATAGTCACCGAAAATCGGTGTTACACTTTCGATGGAGTTCGCTCGTCATAAACTATATTCAATAGTTTCTGAATCATTTTGCTAAAGGAAAAACATTCGTTTGCCTGAGGGTGTATTGCCTTCATTAGGGGGACTATCGATAGGACAAAACATGTTAGCCCTAGTAGGAATGACGCTATTTCTTTCCTTTCTCATTAGTTTATCAACTGACCTTGCCCAAAGAGTTTTGTGTGTCATATTGAATGTCATTCATCCGTCTAGGGGTGTATGTTCTACAAATTTTGACAATAGTGTCCACTTGAGTGCTGACTTCCCATAGTTAGTAAGGGCGTTATGGACCCCTTTGGTCTCAGTTAGAGTGTCGTCAGCCCGTTCGGGGAGACTGGTTCCAATGATAGATCCGGGCAGCATCGGTCCATTCGGGGAGATTAATCCCAAAGATAATTCAAGGTGGTATTGACCTTTTCGGGGAGATTAATCCCAACAATAGGTCAGGGCAGATCAGCCTATTCGGGGAGGCTGGTTCTAATGATAAGTCAAGGCGATATCGGCCTGTTTGGAGAAATTGATTCCAACGAAAGATTAGAACGGTATCGGCCCATTCAGGGAGATTGATTCTAACGATAAGTTACAGTGACATCGGCCCATTCAGAGAAATTGATCCCAATGATAGATCAGGGTGGTATCGACCCATTCGGGGAGACTGGTTCCAACCGAATGTTAAGTGTCAAGGGTCTCTGCTATGGGATATTGTAAGAACGATTACAAAAAGATAAAAGCTCAGTGTTTACTTGGGAAGAGATTTAGGAGACTCCGAGTCACACGTCAAGGTCCCAATTCCTAAAGGAGTTCAAAATTTAATCTTCATGTGTTTGGTGTTGGATAGAGCTTCCATGGCATTCAAGCCTAACCTATCTAAAATGGTATTATAGAACGAATATGAGCTTTACCACGTTGAGAATAGTAGTAGCCGTTGCATGTTTTGGCGATGAACCGAAAGTAATTGGGAGCGAAATAACACCTTCAAGGTATATCCATTCACCATAGAGTCCTTTGACTAGACCTGCATGTGGTTGGAGGTACATCAGACCAAATCACATTCGTTGGAAAGTGTCACAATAGAGGAGGTTGCACCCTACTCCTTGGTCAACAAAAATCCTTCTGACTTCATACTGGCCGATTTTGGCAGTAATGACAAGGGGATTATGACGATTAGGATCAACCCTTACAAATCTTTATCGGTGAAACCAATAATGGGCTTTTTGCTCTTGGGCTATTTGTCAATGTGAGTCGTCAGTAACTCTTGAGGTGTGGGGAGAGACGTTTCGAGCTTATAAAAAATGGGTGCAATCATGCGTTTGGCTTCGTCCCTTCAAGAGTAACCTTGAGGATTCGAGTCTTTGGTAGGAAAGATATTGGTTGGAATATAGGGCTTGTGGAGAGTTCATTCATTATAGATTTGGAGGATCACTCCATTTGATCGATTGTGTGGCAGTCGAATGATCAGTTATTCGTTTAGTTTGTTTTCTCGTAGCAGATCATGCCGACTAGGGGAGGACACATTCCGCCCTTTTGTACGGATGAACCTTTGTAACTTTCTACTTTGAACCAAGGATTCCACCTTATCCTTGAGCTTTTTGTACTCGTCTATCATGTGGCTATAATCTCAATGAAAGTGACAATATTTGGTCTTGTCTTTTTAGAGTCATCTTCTGTAGAGCGGGGAGGCCATCTAATGTATGGTTTGTTTTTGATCTGGAGCAAGACCTGGCTGTAGATCTCATTCAAAGGAGTGTATATGTTGAACCTTCACTGAGGTGGAGGTCCTTGTCAGTTTTTCTTTGGCGAAGGCTGCTGGAGTGATCGGCTGCGTTCTCTCTGAAACGATCAATTCCTATGTCGGTCAAATGCTTTAGCGTCTTCGACTATGATATACTTTTCAACATGAATATAGAACTTTTGGATCGTAGAAAAAGGGTTCTTCATGATGGGTGTTTTCATGCCTAGCAGGTGTAGTCCCGTAAGCAAAGTGGCTAACCCAATAGAATGATCTAAGACTAGAACTTACATCATCTCTACTTTGAATTTGTCCAAAAAGTCTCTCAAGGGTTTATTGTCTCTTTGTCGTAGCAATAGTAGAGAAGTAGACTTCCTTTTGGCCCTCCGACTAGTCATAAAATAGATCTCGAACTACTGCCGAAACCAAGACAAACTTTTGATATTAAGCGACGGAAACGAGTTGAACCACATCAATACATTACCCTTGAGGGTAGTAGGAACGTGTTGCACATAGTTGCATCTGTCATATCTCTTGAAACCATCACTATTACGAAGTGAGTTGCATGATCACGGGGGTCAATCATACCGTCATACCTTTCCATAGGGGGCAAAAGAATATCACGAGGCACCGGCTCTAAAGAGACTATAGGATCAAAGGCGACATGCCAGAAGGATAAAGAGGAGCATTGTACCTTCTGGTATTGGCTCATTTGAGTTCATTGGCAATAAGTTGTTCAACCTATCTCCTCAGGTCATCTAGGTCGTGACGAGAAGTCGCCAAAGGTTCGTAATTGAGTCGAGGCACAAACCATTGCAAGCATACACATCTTGATCCTCCTAAAGAAGATTGTCCCTCCAGTCTAATAGCATGACTGAGTCCTTCTAGTTGTTTGTTTATATTTTGTATTCTGAACTCTAACCTTTCCAACTGAGGGCGATTAACTCGTTCCAAAGATATTAGCGCAGAAGGCACGATCGAAGGTTCTTGAGGTGCAGGTTGTAAGAGCTCTGGACGTGAGGATTGAAAACAAGTAGTAGGGTTATCCATGGGATAAGTGGATGCCGTCGGTAGTGTTACATCTGTCGGGGTCGCAATATGTCCATATGCGATAGAAGCAGCCTTCAAGGCGATTCTTGTTATTCTCTTGGGAGACATGGTGATTTGGCAATTTAGAGAGTTCATTGAGATTGCTCTAATCTGATTCCCACAGAGAGTGCCAAACTATTGGAGGTGGGTTCGACTTCACAGATTCCGACTCCTTTGACTTGAACAGTTGCTTTCGAGGATGACTCAAAACTTGTAAAAGACTGTCGGAGGTTGCTCCGATGGAAGAAACTCTGACACTCAAGTCAAAAAGAGCGGTTTTCGATAGGAATAAAACAAACTGAACATGAGAGAGAGAGAGAAAGCTACGAGCATTGTGGTTTGTGTGTCTACTATTCGGTCTCAAAGAGTATATCTGGGTTTCGGTAGGCCGGACGCTTTTATATGTAGATTTTTTAGGAGCCGTGTGTACCCGCGATGCTATAACCCTAGTTTCCTTGCGATGAGGTCCAAAAGTCTTCGAATTCCATAATCAAACATTCTCGAGAGAATTGTAATTTTTATCACTTAGAAAATTTAGCAATACGGGAAAATTCCTTCCCTTATCAATTAGATTTCAAAAGTCTCCTTCCTTATCCGAGGAGTGTGGGCATTGCTTTACCAATAGGAGCAACGATTGGCCCTTTCCCCATGGCAAGGGGGGGGTGGAGTCGGTGTCATCACGGGATGTAAAAAAAAATAACGAAAGTCACGGATCGACTAGTTTATTGCTGATGGCAATCACTTGTTGTATCGGGTGGTGTCCACCTTTTGGGAAAATTGATCCCTAATTTTTTACACGTCTAGACGTAAATTGCTTTTTTGGATCACAGACTCACAAGATTGAAAATCTTCTAATTGCCACAATGGCCTCCGCTTGGCCCTTTAGCTTGACAAAATTACAATCTCCAGGTGACACTTTCTAAACTGACCATTTATGATTGGTGGTGTTTGAAACCTCACTTTCCTATATTGTTATTAAGTTATTTTATTTATAATATTTTTAATTAAATAAAAATTTTTAATAAGAAATATAAAATTTCTTAGATAAGAGCCTGTTTGGCTGGGGTTATTTTTAGATAAAAAACTATTTTAAAGTTTAAGTTAAAAATAATAGTTTAAAAAATAAAATTAAAATTGTTTGATGATTTTATTTCTATAAACTCCTTTTTTGCTTCTTTTTATTAAAAAGTTTTTGACAAAGCAATTTATATAAACTCTAATTTTAGTTAAAATTATCATAAAGGACATAAATATATTATAACCATATTACTAACAATTCAGTAACAATAAAAGACATAAATACTAACAATCAAATTAAAAATAAATTAATATATTTTTAAACTATTAACTATGTTCAATTAAAAAAAAAAAAGCACACACACATCTCAAAGTTCAACAAAACAAAAGCCGACACGCATCTCAAAGTTTAGCTTTGCGTCCATCTTCAGCCTGTTTTAAGTGAATGAGTTGGATGGAAAGTGAACACCTAGAAAGTAGAAACTTGGAGGGGGAGAGAGAGAGAGAGAGGACCTGGTGAAGAGAGAGAGGAGTGGATTAGGAGTGAAGCTTCCACGTCACCATAGTACTCAAGCTTTGTCGGATTTAAGCTTGATGAATCCATGTCCTCTCTCTCTCTCTCTCTCTCTCTCTCTGTGATGAGTCCTGATAAGGAGGTGAAGCGGTCTCAGGAGTCGCGCAGTTGCTATTGTCCTTCACCTGAGCAGACGAAGGATTCGATTGAGACACAGTGATATGGAGAGGGTGAGGGTGAGTCACCGGAGATCAGAGATTAGTCCGGTGATAACAAAATCTAGGAGGCAGATAGTAGTGAGAAGAGAATGGCTAGGAATTATGAAAAGAGAATAAAGTTGAAATTTTGATTTTGAAATAAGATCATAAACGAAATGTAAAAACATTATGTTACACAAAAGCTAGCATGCAGTTGCTTAAGCTTTATTTTTAAAATTTTTCTTTATTAAATAAATCTTCTTTTTTTCAGAACTTTTAAAAAAGGTCATTTGATAAGATTTCTTTTTAAAAGAAGTGAAGAAAAAAAAATCATACCAAACAAATACTAAGAGTCAAAATTCTTCATGAAAAGAATGCAAGTTATTATTATATTAATTTTTAATATTGAAAAATCTATTCAAGTTTAATCTCAATTTTTCTCGAAAAGAATACGGTATATGAATCTGTTGATTTTATTTAAAATACTTTATCTTTTTTTAATAATGTTAGTTTCAGTTACTAATTTTTATGTATATATTAGTAACTAATTAAATATGTATAGTAGTTTATGAACTACATGGATTAACCAAAGTATTAGATAATTTTTATATGTAAACTCAAAATATTGTTAGTACAAATATTAAATATTAGATACTACGATGACACAATCTTTTAAAAATATGTATGGTAAATATGACTTTTTGGGCACGATAGGTAATAAATTATTATTGTTATGGTACCGTATTATTGCTGATGGTGGTACAGAGAGAGAGAAACAATTCCATGTTATAATTGCTGATGCAGGATCTGTTTCATTCTAATTCATAGGTTCACCTGCTCCACATTTCAAATCTACACGCTTAACCTAATTTTCATAAATAAAACGGCCCACCCACTTGGTAATAAACTAACAATCACACCACTAGATGACACAAACATTCCATATTCCAATCCAATGAATGTTCAAAATCAAAATCAAAATCACACCCATATGAACTGAAAGCAGCATCAGACTTTCTTATTTGTGCCATTTAAAATTTTAAAAAAATTTCTTGATTAGTCCCTAAAATTTTATTCTCAACTTATAAATTAGTTTTTAAACTTTAAAATAATACGACGGAATTTTTAAACTTTTAAAATTATAACGGATTAATCATTCATTATTAATAGAAATAGAGTATCCATTGAGTGTTGATACAGAGTGACATAACGGAATGGCTATGAACGATAATCTCCTAATGATAGATCATCAACCCAAAACATTCAAATTGTCACGTCAACAACATTGTAACGTGGCAATGCCACGTAATCAAAATGCTAACGTAACAGTGCCATATCACCATAAAAAACTCTCCCACCAAAATCGGATGACTCCCCTACCCTCTCTCTCTCTCTCTCTCCCCTCCCCTCCCCTACCCTTTCTCTCTCTCACCCAAAAAAAAAAAAAAAAGCACTCGTCTCTCTCTCTCTCTCTCTCCTTCCCTCCCCCTTTCAAGTACCAAGAGGTTGCTGCTTTCTCTCTCTTCCACCGGGACAGATTTGCTGCTTTTGCCATTCAAGTACCAAGAAAAACAGAGGAAAACAGAGGAGTGTTGGAGAAATTTGGGATAAGAGAGATGAGATAAGCACGTTTTCGGAGAAAAGAACAGAAGCAGAGGCTAAAGGCGGCGTTAAAGGAAGAGGAAAGGATTAGCAGGCAAGCTGAGAAAGTTGTCAAGTGGGTTAAGCAAGAATATGCCAGAACTGATGTTTCTTCAATTGAAAATTTGGTATATGATTATAAATCATATGAAGTAATCTCTTGTTTTTGTTCAATTATTTATGTGCTATACTCTTCTTTTTATTTTTTTTTCAATAGAAATGGGAACTTGGTCTGCACTCTGAGCCTGTTTTATAAGGTAGAATTGGATAGAATAGAATGAATTGAAGCTCATGGATCAATTATTTTCATGTTCCCTACTTACAAATTGGAGAATCTAATATTCCACCAGTGTTTTAACATCGAATAGTCCACTGTGCCTATTTGATTAAGGGTTTTGTCATCTAATCTGACCGGTCAGTTCAAAGTCCTAGTTACTTACAAACTCCGAGGTTCTTTGGAGATTGAGAAGTTGAGATTTATACACTTTGAAACTGGGTCATGGAGAAGCATTCACACGTCTCACAATTAATGCTACCCCGAATGGAAGGCTTCAAGTGATGCTATTTGTGAAAAGCATTTTGTTTCATACAAGTCACAGAAGGATTTTCTCGGGTACCAACTTTTTGTTTTTTTTAATAACAGAAATTAAATTTCAAATCAGAAAATTGAAAAAAAAGAGACTTTTACCATTGGACTGTCCCCTTGAACTTTCAGATACCAACTTCATTTTCCTTAAGGATGTTCCTAATGGAAAAAAAAATATCAGGGGTGCATCCATATTTGCTTACTTTTTTTTTCCGACTAATTGAAAAGTTTCAAATTTGAGAAAGATAATATCTATTGAGTTAATTGGAAAGTTTCAAATTTGAGAAAGATGATATCTATTGAGTTATAACTCGTTAACCATATTTGCTCTCTATAACATTATGATATCGTGTGATTGGGGACAATACCATATGCTCATTGAAAATCTCTCTCTTAAGAAAATCAAATGTCTTCTAAATTTCTTTATCCGTATTACTTGGTCTTTTCGAAACTATTTATCTTGTCTATTTTATCTCTAATTTTCTTACCGTGTCTCTTTCTGCTTTGATCTTAATCATTCATGTCTTGTTTTTCTCAGAATTGGTTTTCTGATAAGTTCTGTTGACAGCCTAATCTCCATTGTCAAAACTCTGCAATACTTTGGGGATGAAAACTTAAACTAGCGACATTCCACAAAACATTATAAAGCCTTAAACTTCTATTGTGGTGGGAGGAGATCAAAGCCTAAAATTTAGCCGATGTTAGCCTCATTTAACACCTAACCAAGTCATTTGGGTTCTATTGGAACATTTCTTATCTACAGTTCTTTTCTTTCACATTTCTTCCCCATAGTTCCATAGTTTATTGTTGGACGGGGTCCGTGGAACATGGAGGCCCTTCATGGATGCTTGAAGCAGGTGCTTGTCTACAATATTATTTTTACCAAACAAACATCAGAGATGCTTCCTTCTCTTTCAAAAGAAGCTGCTAATGAGTTGAGACCGCACGATAGTCTTTCCATTTTTTTCCTTTTTTCTTTTTTTTTTTTTAAAAAAAAAGAAAGAACTAAAAGAATTTAGGAAACCATATGCTTATCACAAAAAAAAAACAAAAAGAAGAAAAAAAAATTAGAAAAGCGCGATGTTAGCTGAAAAGAAAGTGCACAACAAAAATCCCACACGTAATAACATGCAAAACATATGGATTAGTTGCGAAATATAATGTGATACATGAAACCCACAGAGAAGACTCGCTACTAAGAAGAGGATGACAATTGCAAGTACAAAAAATAAGAAAAACAAAGTTCCTAAGCAATGCAAGGTGAAAGAGAGAGCTTGAAAAATAAGAAAAGCAAGAAGGCAAAAATAGAATTGCTCAGGCTACCACCCTATCCATTCGATTCCCTGCCAATTTTCATGGATCAAATTCACCACCTTATTGAGGAACAAGAACAGATGTGAAAGGCGATGACATCTGCTTATTATAAGGCCTTAATAAATCATGGATCTGATTGGATTAACTTATGAATCAAAATAGGAATAGATCTAAACTCCAGCGTATTCTTGTGATTCAAAGTTACGGTTGTGGCAAGTAGGGTTGCAAGGATAAGCACAGTCAGTCTTTTGGAATGAATTTCGATCATAATACCAGTCTCCAACAGCCTTTGATATTGTCTGCACATCAATCAATTTAAGTTAAATGGAAAGCAATGAATTAAACAAGAATAATGAAGAGAAAAATTGGGTCTCTTACTATCTTATCCAACACTGGTGAGTCTTCCCTTAGCCATGTCTCCTGCGTTCCGGCCTGGCAATGAGTATAGCAAGAGTCTATAAACATCCCTTTGGTTGTTGAGTCACTCATTCCGCTCAGTGCATTCAAAAACTGCAATCTGAAGTCTGTCCTCAAAATACAATGCCTTCATGAGAATTTATAACCACAAATTTATGGAAGAGGAGAATAATGGCAGAGAGAGTGGAGGACTACCTTGCATGGTTTTGAGTTGAGCAGGTGAGCAATTCTTTATGTCAAGCTTGCAGTCGTGCCAAGTGCCATGAGGATCTGCAACACCAGGTGCTAAAATGTTCTTTATCTGAAACAACAAAGTGAATTGATTATATAGTGCTAGACACACTTGATCAAGTAGATGGTGCAAGAGGGAAGGGAGAAAGAAGTTGCTTTGCATCTTGTTACTTTGTTTGCATTCAACATGTTAGGTTAAAATAGGAACTAAAAAGATGGCATGATCTATATAGAAAAGCCCTGCAGTTTTAGTAATAATCTTTATGCCACAAGAGGATAATCAACAGCATGGAAGAGACAACTGAATGCCACGATTGCCACACAATCTAAGACAAGGGTTTAGTTATCAGCCGACTCAATCTAGCAACTTCGCACGTAAAATTCATGTCAAAATCTACTTTAGGATTGACATCACAATTTTTTTCTCAAGAACTCTTATCACTATTCATTCTTTTATTTACATTAGAGGAAGTAAAGGATTGCTCAGAGAGAAGATGAGGTTAAGAAGCTAACCTGCCATGAATCATATGCTGCATTAATTAAGAACAATGGCGTTTGTATTTGAGGAGCAACATTTTGCGGGAAAAAGCACTGCAAGAATCATTGGAAATTGGTTAAATAGAAGGGAAAATAAAAGAAGCACGAAAAAATGAAATGCAAAATAGATTAAAGATGCACATGCTTACCAGACCAGGGGTTAATCTTGAAGTGCAAGACTGAGGCAAATTTTTTGCTGATTGCTACACAACACGTCATATATAGAAAATTCACAAAAAAGTGAAAAGGGAATTCACACAATCAAATAAACACTTTGCTTTCTAATTAAATGAACTCTAAATACAATGAAATACAAGCATGAACATTGGACACATCATGACATACAAAGACGGGCAAAAAGGAGAGGGGGAGACAGAGAGAGAGGGAGAGAGAGAAAGAGAGAGAGTTTTTACATGAGTTGCAACTACTTGACTGTAGAACTCTTGTATATGTGGAGCTCCAGAGATATCCTTGCTGTCATGATGTAACATTATGAATTTAGAACAAAGGAACATGAAATGGAAAGAATTCTGTAGGATAATATATTAAAATAATGACCAACAAAGTGTATACAGAAGGTCTATCTCAATGTTATATGTAAGCTTACGCATTGATGAAGTATCCTGCATCTGCAAGGCATTTTACTTTGGCGGTTGTAGGCATGAGAGCTCGGAAGTTGTCACAGTGCAAAATAGAAGCCAATGCACCAGCAGAACAACCAGACAAAATGGCCTGCAGAAACCAATTTTTATTGTTTTTCTCATTTTTTTGGTTTGTTGATACATGCTATAGACGACAAAGAAACAAATAATAGATAGAGAGAGAGAGAGAGCGAGAGTGATAAGTTGAATGGTAAATCCATAAAAGGGTATTACATTTTGAGCACTTCTCATTCCTTTGGCCAATAAATCATCGATGATTGCACGAAAAACTCTTGCTCCTCTAAAGTGAAGATTTGTTTTCTGATGAAAAAATAATACTAGAAGTCATGATTTCAATGAAATAGCATAGGAAACTTTTGAAGGATTGGACTTGGACTTTATATTATTGAGCTTCAAATAATATCAACTTACAGGATCAACAGCTTCAACATCCCCAGTATACGATGACCCATCACAGTACCTAACTCTGATCCTGTTCCAGTTATAGAAGTCTGCAATTTTGAATTCGCACTTAAGGCATCTCTTTTCTGATGCCAAAATATTTACAGAAGAGTCCAGAAATGATAGCACACCTGGATTAAATTTTTGTTTCTTGCTCAAGATGCCTGAAAATGTAACTTGCTTATCCATTGCCTTAGATGAACCTAGGCGGGTGTCCCTCCGGGAGAGGCAAATTGTGACATTGTTGCACCATCCTCCACCCTAAATAATCAGTAGCCGAAAAAAGTTATATAAAAGTAAAATGTGGGAAATATATATATATATATATATATATATATATATATATATATATATATATCATGGAAAAGAGAATCAACAAGGAGACAGAGCTATGGTACATAGAGAAATAATTCAGCTAATACCTCAAAGAAAATAAGCCAATTGTTAACTCCCGCACCAACTCCCTTGTCAAAGTGATAAGCTGGTGGGCTTCCATCCAAGCAAACTATCAAAAGATTTAAACAAATTTTAAGCTTCATCCGAAAAAGAATTATGTATAAACTACTGTATATTTTTATTTAAAAAAAAAAAAAAAATCCTGACCAGCTCCTGTTGCTACAGCATCTGTAAGATAAGTAATTCCCACAAGAAAGCTCTCAGCTTTTAGCAACATAATTGCACA
Source organism: Dillenia turbinata (assembly GCA_037126225.1). NCBI lineage: Eukaryota > Viridiplantae > Streptophyta > Magnoliopsida > Dilleniales > Dilleniaceae > Dillenia > Dillenia turbinata. Next base: position 14,186,764 of record JBAMMX010000008.1, on the reverse strand, counting down.
AACCAGCATATTGAGCCATTGGCTCACTCTTGCATAGAGCATTCTGCAAATTGCAATTAAAATGCAAAAAAAAAAAAAAAAAAAAAAAAATGTAAAGGTAAAAATTGACACATCAAACTCTTCTGGAGCCATAGATACCATTTACACCTAAGGCTGCTCCTATTGTATTTTTTATCGTATTAAGAATTGTAAAAACTGAAAATAGGAAACCCCAGAACCAATTTTACTCAATGCATGCCATCAGCTCTGTTTCTCTCTTTTTTTATTTTAAAAAAAAAAAATCCGAAAGATTAAAAGGCAAAGTCCCCAACATCAATGACCCATTTTGTGTTCCACATTTCTCATTCTCTTTCCAACCAAGTATGAGTGAGAAAATGACATGTCTTGGATTCTAAAATCCATAACACAGCAAACAAGAGTCATTTTTTTCCTGACAAAACTAAATCTTAACTTTACTCAACCCACATAAGAAGTCCTAAGATTTGGTCTGCAATCCAACCACATAAAAGAACACCACCATGATTTTGTTAGGCAAGCATTGTGCGTGTAAATAAATGGTGGGACATTGGCTTCACAACCATCTCCAAAGGCCAAAACTATACCATATTGTCGAAAGAAACAGAAGCAGAAACTAGAAAAAGGAAAATGCATATTATAAGGTACCTGTGAAATATGTATGTGAAGACCAATAAGCTCAGAATCCGCTACACTGCAACAAGACCCAGTTATGCTTTTATTCCTTATTCCACTTGACGTTGAAGGAGAAGAAGAATAAGACCGCTCGATACCAATAATAATGAATCCGTCAATGCAATGGGAGGTTATTTAATGGGTGCGTGTGTGTGGACCTGGGACAGTCTGTTTTAGTGCAGAGTGCCAAAAGGAAAAGGAAAAAGAAAAAGAAGATCATAACCGACACTTGGCTAGCCAAAAAAAAAAAAAAAAATTGCAATTAAAATTTTAATTCACCAAAAAAGGTAAGCCCAAAGATGTTTGAGGAAAGAACAAAGTTTTCTTTAGAATCTCCTCCCAATCCTTCAGTAAAGTCATCCGTTTCTGCTTCAGCATTTTTACCGACCTTGGATATAGAAATAAAAAATTTTCTTTTACATTTTTCCTTTTTCATAAGTTAGATTCTATATTTTTTAACATTATGAGATGTATTTGAATTTATTTTTTGGGTCAATCAATTCAAATTAGAAGTTGGGTTTTGTTTGAATCGAATATGGGAATTTGTGTTTGAAAATATTTTTATTATCATTTCTAAAGAACCCACCACACCCTTGTTTGTTCTTCCAATTCACGAATGCCCAACTTAAACTTTCTTTCACAAACCTTGCTTCTTAATTTGAAGCCATTAAGTAAATAATATAAGCTTTAAAAAAATTAAAAGCATTTGCTGATTTTCTAATAGATTTAGACTACTGATAATTTTGGTGTGGTGTTGATGAAATGGTGATGGGAATCCGTGCGATGCCCAACAACCAGTTTTAGGACTCCATACGATTTCCATCAGTATCACGTCATCATCAGAAGAGACCAGTGAATGGGTTCATTTTTTTTCTAATAAAGACAAAATCAATCACAAAACCCACACGCAAGACAGACTGCAATTCTTATCCGTTGACGCGCACTGCAGAATTAATTGAATGACGCACAACAGTTAGAGAGAGAGACAGAGAGAGAGAGAGAGAGAGAGATCGGGGTTTGTTTGGCCTTCGTGTGATGAAATGGAGAAGACGTAACCCCCCCCCCCCTTTTAACGCGAATAGCCTCTTCCCCATGAAGTGTGGTTGTGATATTATGGGATGAAATGGAGGAGGAGCTGACTCATCTACCCACGTAACAAAGGACGGAGCTGAAAATTTATTTTTGAGTTCACGAAGCAATTATTAATAAAAATAATAAAATAAAATTATATTAAAAATTTATATAAATCTAAATAAAAATATAAAAAATATTAAATAAAGTAAATAAGATATAAAAGTTGTGTTCTTCATTTCTTAATTAATTCAAATTCATTTATAATAGATTTTGAATTAAAAATATTAATAATTATTTTAATATAAATAACTTAACTATTTGTAATATATTCATCCTCTATTTTATTCCGTAATCTTGTTTTCAAAATTTTTATTATTGAAAAAACTCATTTATTAATTACTGTTAAAGTTGAAAGAGTCAAAATAAAATGAATCAATCTATCAATTAAATAATAAATTTTTTATTTTTCATTTCTATCAACTTCTTGCACAACTTGTAAATAATTATTAAATTTTAAAAATTCTAACATTTTAACAATTCTAACTCACAATATTACAATTAAATTTTCAAATGAATCCGTTCTAATTTAATAAAATCAAGAGGATATAATTTTTCAACTAAATAATATATGTCACTAATTTTAAATAACTTAAAACCTTCTTTGGGACAAGGTAAAGTTAAAAATAAGTATTCCTATTTCGTGTTTAGTAAATTTGTTATTAAACTCCTTCTACTGATAGCGCAGCAATAAAAATTTCTCTAATAAAAGTCCTCTAATGTCAATTCATCTTATTTTCTATACAATATACCACTACCCATAAAATAAGGATCATTAATATCAACCTCATGCCTAACACAAAATATTTTCACATTTTCAATTAATGCGTCTCATCCATTTGCCACAAAATGCGTAAATATGTGACAAGAAAAAAGATTGTGCCGCAAAATACAAAATAAGAATATCCATTACTAGCAGCATGATGGATTTAAATTAATATTATTTTTTGTGATCAATTTCATTATATTTTTAATTGAATATACACTAATTAAATATTTTACAATAAATTATTCAATTAGATCGTCAGAAGGGTTGATCAGAAAATATTATAGAAAATGGAGGAAACTTATAACAAATTGAGAGACAAAATTAGAAAGTATTGAAGATGAATTTTTTTACAAGAAAAAAGTCTTGAAGTGCTGATATTTGAAAATTTCTACATATTATAAATTTTCCTTATCATCTCTTGTATCACCCTAATTTTAGGAGTTTCTTTTTAATTTTCCTAGTTAGTTGATATTTTTACTATTAGTAATTAGTTGAATTTTGAAAATCTTTATTTTTTAAAAAAATTTATTTAGGTTAAATTATTTTCTCTCTATAAAAAGAGAGATTCTTATGGCAACAAATAAGGAAGTCAGCAAAAGACGTCCAATATTTATTCGAAGAGAAGGAAGCACGGCCATATTCTCATTCCAACCAAAAAAGGGACGGCTGCATGCTGGTGGTGCACTTCCCTTTCTCCTCTTCAAGAAAAAAATCATTTTTTTTTTATTTTTCAAAACACAATGTCTTCCGAGTTTTATTTTCTGATTCAAAAGATATTTTATTTCAATTGTCTTTATTGTGAAGTTATATGTTTTATTTAATTTCTTATTCTTTAATTCAAATATCTGTTGATTCTTATTTTTATTTTACATGAAAAATTAATATTCGTTAATGTGACAATTTAATTCAATATTATTCTTTCTATTATTATCTATGATTTTAGTGATCTATAATTATTATGAATGAATAGAACAAATAGAAATTGGGTTATTTATGTTTATGAGTCTTTAATCAATATTCATGTTTAATCTAATAGAATTGATGGAATAAAATTACATAATTATGGCTATCCCAATTATTTAGATTTTGGTTTAACTGTTTTCACAGAATTTAATGTAACCATTATATTGATATGGAACATTATCGTGTCCAATTGATTAATGATAAGTTTTGACTACGTACTGATTTTGATCAATTAATTTAAGAAAATATAAGATTTATTATGGTTGTCATAATAAATTTAAGGTTAAATACTTGAATTGTAAGATAAATATTTTTAAATTTTGATTAGTGAAATAATTGAATGTGATAAATTCTTGAATCAGAGTTTGGTAGATTGAGTTTCTCTTCGAATTTTCATTATTTTCATTGTTAATTTGTTTTATATTTTTAGGTTATTAATTTTTTAATTTAAGAATTTAATTGATAAATTCCCTTTTTATTTTGACATTTAACTAAAAAATTAAATTGATTTATTTCCCTTGAGATTTGACTTGCTTCCACTACTATTATGAATTAGTTTGCATTGAAAAATCAATATTAATTTTAAGAAATTTGATAACCCGTCACGCTATCATATTATTGACCTCTAATATTCTCAATAAAAAAGATTGTGGCGAGAAAAAAGAACATATATTTCATTTTTCAATATTATTACGAATATTTTTAACATATATTACGTCAAAAAATGCTCATAAATATGTCGTCTCTATCCACATATCTCAAAATAATGATCATTTGCTCCCTTTTAAACACATCCCCATCATCATTAATGATAATACAAAATTTTATGTTTCCAATTTTTTCACCAATCGTCTTCCATACCTTACTAGCAAACATATGCAAGATCTCCTTTTGAATATC